>CAMTDV010000016.1:101577404-102285956 GCA_947069175.1 Scalesia atractyloides
CGATCTGGTATTCTGAGGATCATGAGTGATCGACATCTTCTCCGAATTCTATTTGAGTTTTTTCTAGAAAAGAGTGTATAAGAACAATTTGATGTTTAAATTGTCCAATCTTCTCACGTCCTGATCTCTTTAACCAGTTATCAATTTGAGCTCAAGTTTTTCTTCTAAATCACCAATGAAGTCAATTCAGTGTAACCTTACTCTGATACCAATTGTTAGATCTGAGAGTGCGTGTTTGTATGTGTTTTTGATAAAAAAACAGTTTAATAATTCAAAGATTATCAATAGTACTAATTAATAAACACATCATTCAAACATAAATTGGATTTGTGAAATAATTGTCAATTGAGTTTATTCACTTATTTCAACAATATGAAAGTACAATAATCACCCTCCCCCATCGAGTGCGTTCTCTCTCTCTCTCTTACTAGTTATGTTTTTCTCTCTCTAGATTCTTTAATTAGAGGATATTCAGTTGTAAGAGTTAACGATTACATCATTGGTGCTATTCTATTTATAGTAGAGGAGAGAACCGCCGGTGACCTCACCATTAAAGCAACCTAAAACAACCTGATGGATGAGTAACTACTTCTAGACAGATATCACAAAACAACTGAAAACTAAAACTACTAGAAATACAAAAGGAAAAGTTGGGAAACCAAAACTACTGGAAGATTTTAGCACTTTACTCTTTGCCTTGACTTGTTTGACTAGCACTTTTCTTTGGCTGTTTAATTGTTTACTCAGCCCTTTGTCTTCGACTGTTGAATTGTTGACAAGTACTTTCACCTTTCAGCATTTTGACCGGGTCTTCTAGCTCTTTGACCAATAGTTCTTCCAGCTGTTTTGGGTAGTTGTTTGTGAAGCTTTTAAGGGGATTGGGGGGGGGGGGGGGGGGGGAGGAGGGCTTCTGGTACATTGATCTTTGCTTTAGTCTTATTTCTCAAGCAAGAAAGAAGTTTTTTTGGAATTTGGCTTTTATCATCAGCGGATCTTACATAACCCAATATCCTATATTTATAAGGAGGGGAAGTGGGCTTTAACCCACCTCTATCATCAACCTCAATTCTCCAACTTGCTTATCATGAAAATATGAAAGCTATCTCATTCTTGTGTGAATGTGAATGATGAACACAAACCATATTTTTACACATATTGAATTGTCCTTTTAACCTTCAAAGATAAGTTTATTAACGTTAAATAAGTATAATCAATGTATCTAGAACTTTTCATTAAGGAAACGTACTTGTTATGTCATAGAATAGTCGTTTATCTTAGTCAGTATATATGATTTTATTATATTTGTATTTAGCGTCTTTTCCAGATGCTAGAAGAACTCATTTCCCTTCACCAACAAAAGAGAAGTCTAAGTAAAAGGGAAGATAAGTAAAATGGAACAACGGTCAAAGATTACTTTATCATCATACTTAGTAAATCCCAACAATAGCAAAGCTAAGGTAAAGTCTAAGAAGGTTAATATTACTTAATTGTGTTAATCTCTCTCTATCTTTGTACTTACCTAAAAGACAATACGATTTATTTAGGGTATGTTTGGCAAAAGTAGCTGGTGGTTGGTGGCTCGAGGCTGGAACTGATAGCTGGAGGCTGGAAAACTGGTAGCTGTTAGCGGTAGCTTTTAGATATATTTAGGTGTTTGGCAGAGTAGCTGGAGCTTTTAATAAAATATATAAAATGACCAAAATGGACATTAAAAAGTTGATGCATTAAAAATTTTATTATCTTTAGAGGTTAAAATAGTCATTTTTTCCCTAAAAGCTTGTAGCTCCTTCTAAACGCTACTACTAGTAGCTTTTAACCAAAAACTTCAAGCTCCTAACCTAAAAGCTTCAAGCTCCTTCAAACAAACAAGACTTTTTATTGAGTAGGAACATTTTCTTAAAAGATTAAAGCTAAAAGCTCCTAAAAGCTCTTAAAAGCTCCGTGCCAAACATACCCTTAGTCTTATATAGAGGTGACAGTTTCCACCAATTTGCTTATGAATGAGTGTAATTTTGTTTTATTTCAAACGGTCAAACCAAATAAATAACTAAAATGGATTGGGTTTACAAGTGGCCCAATATTTCTCCCCATACAAGCTCCTAAATCTTTTAATTTCGAGAATTAGGTTTTTAGTATTATAGAATAGAATTGCTTTGTAATCATAATTAAGCATTTATTATTTCAACAAAATTCTAGCAAATAACAAAAAGGTGTTGGTGAAACCAGAACCACCCTATTTCAACCCCAACATGCCTTGAGCTGTTACGAAACTCGTCTGAACAGGAACATCGACCATGTGTTGACTTGTTACCCAACATACCTTAATATTTCCTAAATTTTATGCAAATTTGTTTTTGATTCTATGAAAGTTTGAAACAAATGAAAGTTAATTAATTCTAGCAGGCATGCGGTCTGTGAAACTAAAATATAAAACAACTCTGTCATGTTAATGTTTATTTTTTAATATTATCAGATCAATGCCAACAACAAAAAGTTAAAAAGAATTTAAAAAAAACCAAAGGCAATGCTCTAAACAACATTCTTACTTGTATTTTCTCTTTCTTGTGCAGTTCTCCCCAGGGCATGCTTGAAAATGTTGTTGAAAGAAGTTCTTTTTTTCATCATCATCCCATCCTAAACTATTCCACCACTTAATATCACCTTCAATCTTTTTCAGGCTGCAGGCTTTGGAGATTGATAGAGGAAGATTCTTTAACCCGGAGCAATGTAAAACTTTAATCTGCTGCAACACTGGGCAAACTGATGTACCAACACAGATTGACCTCAAGTTGACCATGTTGCTTATCTCTAGAACCCTTAAATTAGGCAGAGTTTCTACATGCTCGCCGGATTCGATAATGCAAAACACATTTTCACAACCGCTTGCCTTAATTTCTTCAAGTTTTTCACATGACGAAGCATTGAATAAGACACCACACCTTTTAACATCGGGCAATCCAAAACTTGAATTGTTGTCAGATTCTTTAGGCATTTGCCTCTTGGGATGATCCCCTCAACAATAGTCTCTAAACTTCGCAAATGATCGAGAACCAAGTGCTGCAGATTTGGAAACATTTCCTTGGAACTTCTTTCCTTGCTTATTAAATGTGTTATATCATTGCAATTTGATATAGTGAGTGATATCAAAGATGATAGGCTAAGCAAGTGTCTCCGGGTCATGCCTACACACGTTAACACATCCAGAGAACTTGTGTTGCGTAGAAGATCTCGAAGGTCTTCTTGCAGGAGATCAACTCCTCTAAGAACCAACCGTTTTTCATCGTGTTTGGCAACATGATGGTCTGAGTCATGACTCCATGGGCTAATCTGGATGTTATATCTTGTTAATTTCTTGAGCCAGGAAGATGCAGATTCAAGACACTTAACTGAGTCCAGTCTTATTTGAAGGACTGATAGGTATTCCAGTGATAATAACTCATCAAATGTCGCCTTTTGATCTGCATCCGTCTTTGGGTTCCAATTATAAGAACTAGAAGACATATCTAGAGTTTCAAGACTTGATAGCCCTGATATGCTTCCAGCTACTATTTTATTCAGAAAGGGTGTGCCTGACAAGTTTAACTGTCTTACACTATGTAAACATCCAAACCCTTTAGGAAGAGCTTTTATTCGGGTGCTAGAAAGGTCAAGAACTAAGAGTTTACAAAGAGAGTCAAGAGAAGGGAGGTTTTTTATAGAGCTGTTTCTAAGAAAGAGAGAACGCAGTTCACACAGGCACAGAAAAGATGGGGGCAAAGAAGTAATTCGAGTATCGCTTAAATTTAATACCCTTAAAGAGATAAGATTGTAAAAGAAGCCATCTGGGATTTTCAGTATTGGATTGCCTTGGAGAAAAAGGACAGTCAGCTGGGAATACACAGGAAATTCTGGCAGCCTTTTGATCCCGCAACGTACGAAAGAAACTCTTTTCGAAAACTCATTTGGCATCTGATGAAATGGAGGATCGGATTGGGTGTGAAACCCATACGACAGTTCTTCACTCTGAGACAGAAGTATGGCTAAGTCACGAAATATGTCATGCATCTTCACGGTTCCTTCTGAGTCATGATCCAGTAGGCACGAGTCCTTGAGGTATTCAACCAAAGCAACCCATCATAGCATGCCTTCTCTAAACTTTGGTTTTCATTGATTAAACCATCAGATACCCAACATTGGATTAGTTGACCAATATCTATTGAACAGCTTGCTGGGTATAAAGAGCAAAACAGAAAGCATTGCTTTAGAATCTTACGTGGTAATGAGTAATAGCTTGTTGCTAGCGTCCCGAATATCTCTTTCTCAATGTTCTTGAACAAGGGTGATGAGCATCGCCACATAAGATGCGCATTTTGCCACAACTGGATCTGCGGTCTGTCTCTCATTGAGTTTCCAAGAGTCTTGATTGCCAATGGTAGCCCATTGAAACCCGCAACAATTTTCCTTGCTGCAGATTCTATACCGTTTGAATCAAGTACAGGTCCAGCACTTTGAACGAAAAGATCCCAAGCATCTTCTTCACTCATAAGATTTAACTGAAAAGGAACATCAACAGCCATGTGCCTGCAAACATCAAGAGATCGAGTAGTTAAAAGAACCGTACAGCAGGGATCCCATGATGGAACACCCACAGCATCAAGATCAATCTTTTCCCAGACATCATCAAGAATCAGGAGTGTCTTCCTTCTCAGCTTCAGTCTTCGAAAAATTCTGCTAGCTATGATGTGAGTAGTGTCACCTGCTTCTACTTTTAGATGAATTCTCTTGGCAATCTGGGACTGAATTGTGCTCAAATCCAGTGAACTGGTAACTTGAACCCAGATGACAATATCAAAAGAATTTTGGGAGGAAACGCGCAGCTCATTGTTCAAATTCTTGACCAAAGTTGATTTCCCTATGCCCCCTTTCCCCAAACAGCAATCCTTCTGGCATCATCCCTGTTCAGGATTTCCAAAAGCTGCTTCAAATCGATGCTGGCCCCTGCCCTACAAGAGGTGGCACTGCCATTTCCACCACTGCTTTCATCGGCGAACTTCTTTCAGGGGCCACCGAATCAAAGTTAACAGAATTTAGTTCCTTTACCACATTGAGTTTCTTTGCGACTGCCCAGCAATGCATCACCTTAGAGTCCCGGCTATCAGCATATTGATCAGCCGTCTCTAGCACTGACCTTACATCATCTTCTGCTCGAGAAACCTTCCTCAACCATTCATATACTTGCGGTTTTGGAACTTTCTCTTCCAGTTTAGCCAAGGTCACATCTTCTTCAATTGCCATCTTTTTGTTTGTGAGGTTTGCATACTCTTCCCGGAGTTCAACAATGTTTTCTTCATATTTGGAAACGGTTTTTATTCTTGAACAGATGAACTTAAAAACTGTTTTCGCACCATCAACCACAAGACCGTCCATGGTGAGAAATGGGAAAGTTAATTGTGTTTATGGTTATGAAGCTAGCAAGTAGAAATCAGAGCCTAGACAATGACTATATAAAGGGACGTAGTTTGGTAACAATTTAAAGTTAACAAAGGACACATCAAGTTTTGTTTTGACCACAAAAACAAAAACAATGACATTTCCTCCATGTATAATTATACCTTAAATTCCTAGAAAACTCCTACACATATGGAAGATGTTAAACAACAGGACTGCTGGTACTCTTGTTCTTGTTAATCTATATACGTTACAATTAATGGATTCTGATAACAAATTTTGATATTATAAGCAATGAATGAGACTATAGAATCTACATGGATCCTTCCTCTCATGACTTCTATCGCTGCAAACGATATCGAAAACTTAATTCGAAGGTCTAGAAATGGCGATACAATTTCCTCCATGTATAATATAACCTTAAATGCCTAGAAAAACTCCTACACATATGGAAGATGTTAAACAACAGGACTGCTGGTAATCTTGTTCTTGTTAATCTATATCTTACAATTAATGGATCGATAACAAATTTTGATATTATAAGCAAGAATGAGACTATAGAATCTACATGGATCCTTCCTCTCATGACTTCTATCGCTGCAAACGATATCGAAAACTTAATTCGAAGGTCTAGAAATGGCGATACAATTTCCTCCATGTATAGTTATACCTTAAATTCCTAGAAAACTCCTACACATATGGAAGATGTTAAACAACAGGACTGCTGGTACTCTTGTTCTTGTTAATCTATATACGTTACAATTAATGGATTCTGATAACAAATTTTGATATTATAAGCAAGAATGAGACTATAGAATCTACATGGATCCTTCCTCTCATGACTTCTATCGCTGCAAACGATATCGAAAACTTAATTCGAAGGTCTAGAAATGGCGATACAATTTCCTACCACTACAGAGGAATCTAAGGATAGAAACCAGTCGATTGTAACAATGAAATTAGAAAAAATGATATCACCATATAGAATGGAAATTGCACCGTTACTAGCACGCCATAACCGTAACTATGATTGCCGCAAGTCTGTCTGTCGCTTTAAATGGCTTGTTGGGCTGGACCGTAGTATTTCCAATTGAGCTGTAGTGGACCATTATCCTATTATAGGTACACACTTCAGGCTTTTTTTTTAACTGAACCCGGTTTCATACTGTTTTTTTATCGGTTTTGGTTCAGTTTGATTTCGGTTCGGCTTGGATTGGTTTGGTTTGGTTTCGGTTCATAAACCACTCCTTATGCACAACCTTTAATACTTTTTTAAGACACAATAAATAAATATAGTTCACTTTTATTAATATTTATAGTTTTCAAAACTAGAAAATAGAGAAATGATATAAAAAACATAATTCTAAAAATTAATATTATTAATGCAAAAAACATTATTATATTTTTATTATGTGTTACCTTTAGTTTTTTTTACAAATTATAATATAATGTAACTCTTTTTATAAATTAATTTAATGAAATTGCGTTTTTACATGCTTTATTTGACTTTCATTTATAATTTTTTTGTTGCATATAAAAAATTTCATAATCATATCTTGTTGAAAACACAAGTTAAATCTTCACTTATTGTCGTATAAAAGAAGATCTTTATGATTCAATGTGCATATATACTTAACAATTAATGCTCATTTTATTCCGGTTATGTTATTCGCTCATACAATTTACAACTTGTGTATAGCTTTTTTTTCTCAATATTGTTACTCTAACTTTGATCTAGTTTATATAGTTTGTAAGTTTTTTACTCGTATTTGATTATCTCATTAAAATGCCAAAACAACAAATTACAAGCAATGACAGGTAAACGAGCAATAAGCTGCGACGCAACCCCCTTTTAAATTGCAAAACCGATCTTATTAAAGTCAAATTGACTCTTAGGGGTTGAGAAATTACTATTCACGACCCATTGGGACTCTGTTTAGGAATTTCACGGCCTCTGGGGCTATAGAACCAAATGTATTAAAAGCAAATGATATAAACACATGTTGATTCTCCAAACAAGCTTTCTCGTGTTTAGCGACATTACCTAACTCCGCCTTCAGTGCAATTTGACTAGCAACAAACCCATTATCCTTGAGCCCAACAAGAGGGGACACTCCTGTAAGGTCTACACAAGCGTGTTTTCCCATGCCCACCCAAACACAAGAATATCAGCTCGCCGAAGAGTAGACCTCCCATTGAGCGGATCCTAAAGAAAGTTCACCGGGACCTCTTTTTTACCGAAATCCCTGTCCGCTTTAGAATATCACAAAAAATATCCCTAACCAAATCATTTGTGTATTTAAACCTAGGTAACTCCTTGCAATGACCGCATGCTAATCAAAAGTATCTAAACAAACCTTGCGACAAATAGACAAGGCTCATCAACTGGAACCTATGGGATCATTAGCCGGTACTTGAGAATTGCTCGGTACTCCACAACTAACATGTGTTGGCCCAGGCCTTCAATCGGGATGACTGTCAGGAAATCTTGAGCATGAGGAGCCTAGAGACAATCAAACACAGCTTTTTGACGAAGGAATAGACGAAACTTCTCTTCCAAACTCTGGACAGTTCTACTAACTAGGGCACTCGCCAAAGCATCATGGGCTTTAGTGGGCGGTGTCCTTATTAGAGAAACCGCCAAGATCAAAATCAGGAAGGGACATGTGCATGCAATCCAACGCACATACAAAATCAGAATCTGACCCGACAATACCACAATTCCGAAGAATGTGGTCTTGCAAACTCCGAGATTGCGCCCTTATGGCCACAAAAGCATATGTAGATACACCTTAAGCCGAACATAAACCCAAATCCCCCAAAACGGATTGGGAAAGATGCTAGCCTCCATTGAGGATCTAGAAAAAACGGACCCCCCCCCGCAAACCACAATATCCTCGAGGCTCTCTGAAGGCCTTTGTCAAAAACTAAAATAGCCTCCCCAACAACACGTGAGGCCGAATAACAACTTAGCAACCTCCATGCAGGAGCGCAACAAAAGGAGCTCACATTAAGGGTCCCACAGATGTGGAAGATGCTCATAAATCTACTGCATGAGATGCCCTTTTCACGGCCAAACTACTGATGAAACCTGCATCCCAACTAACAGCGCATGAGGAGTTTCACACCCAACATCGACCTTCCATCTGACACTCGGCAAAATCCCGGTAATTCCATACAACCTGAACAACTATTATAATATACATTTACGCGTTTCCGACTTGAATCTATTTAAATGAGTCCTAAATGTTTAGGATTACCAAAAATCATATCTTATATGATAACAA
This sequence comes from Scalesia atractyloides, assembly GCA_947069175.1. Lineage (NCBI taxonomy): Eukaryota > Viridiplantae > Streptophyta > Magnoliopsida > Asterales > Asteraceae > Scalesia > Scalesia atractyloides. Next base: position 101,586,119 of record CAMTDV010000016.1, read on the forward strand.
ATTCGACACAACTTGAAACAAATAAAACTATGTCCTAGATTGGCAGCAGGAACGCGAACAAACAATACTGGTCAGTACTGTTCGCGGTACAGTCTGACATGAAAAAAAGAGACATGAGACATGTCTGGACGGATATTTCATGAAAATGTCGTCTAAAAATTACATATGTGCCTTACACCTTTAGAAATTCTATTTAAATCACCCGAATTGTCCAAGTCCGCTGAACAATGTAGTAATCCTGCGGAAGTGTACAACATTTCGCAGAGCGAAACAATAACTGTCCGAAAACCCGAATATAAATATTATTTATTATAAATAATATAACGGGTATTAAAAACAAACACAAAATCCGTATTTGAATCCTATTGCAAAAAGCTACACAACTAGTTCAGTTCTGACAATTATTCGGATAATAAAATGTGTGCGAAATCAATTATTCTTATAAAATTATATAAGTTATGCACAATACCAGTAATCAAACCGGTACAGGATCTGCAAACAACTTTTTCACCAAACAACAAACCGACAATTTTTATGGATTAGTTGGACCTAGTGTCACATTAGTTTAAAATATTAGACCATGAAACTTTATAGAAAATTTATATAAAATCACCAAGTTCTTGAAAGTTTATATAAATACAAGATTAAAAAAATATACCAAGCACCCCATGTATTCATGGCTAGGAGACTGATATGGGACCCATCAAATCTTGAGTTATGTATTGACATGTTGTAAAGCAAGGTTTGTATGGTGGAAGATTATAATCAAAAGCATTCTTTTTACACTCAAACTACAACTTCTCTTTCCAAAGATCACCAAAACTCTTCAACTCCTTTCTTTCTCTATCCAAAATTCGGCTAACCCAAACACACCTCCATATTCATCTTTCAAAATTCAAAACACATCAATTCAAGCATGTTTGGATGAACTAAGGTCTTGGTAAAGCTTGAAGATACATTTCGAGCACCTTAGAAGCGTTTGGATCTCTTGGATCATCATACCATCTTCTTCTCTTCATCTTTTTATCATCACTTTGATCTTGTTAGCAAACTAGTAAGCACCTACAGTGTTATGGGTTTTTGATTTAACACAATGTACAAGTTCATCTTGAATCATACATAATAAACCCACTTGAAAAATAACAAGAAAACTAAAATCATTATCATAATCATATTACTTTTAGATGATTTTTGATGAACTTGGCTTAGCTTTATGAATGTAAACTTGAATCTTGCATTTTCATGAACACAAAAGTATGATCTAAACACATGCATGTTTAGATCTAGCAAGATTCACCAACAAAATGTTATGAACCTAAGTTTTTGATCTTAAAATAGTTGCATGCACTTTGTGAAACATGAAGGATTGATTAAAACTCAAAAACTTGAATTTTTGATGAAATGGGTAAATAAAGTTTCCATATATGGAAAGATCATGAACATAAAATTTGTTACTAAAAGGTTTTTAAGCACATGTTCCCTTTAAAATGACATATTATGATATCTAAAATATGCAATTTTAAATATAAGTGTGATTTACTAATTTTTGACAAAACCCGGGAATAAAGTTTCCTTTTCAGGAAAGTTTAGACTATAAACTTGGTTCATGACATTTTTATTGAAAATATTGGATGATATTGATACTTGATGATGTTGAAGTTGAAAGATATAAAAACAAGTTTTTATAAACTTGGGAAACGTCCATAGTTCAAGGGAAACTATGGCGAAAATTTTATAAATTCATGAATGGTATTAAAAGTTATAAACGAAGAGGTTTGACAACTATGAACGCTTAAAATTTATAAACTAGACTAAACGGATTTTGGACAAAAATGTGTAAGTTCATATTTTTCTAAACTAAAAAGTAGCAAAGTACATATTAGAAAAATATATATATTTTAAATAATCATCAAGTATCATGACATATTTTGTGATCTAATTTTTTATATAGATCAAGTAGGATTTAATACAAAAATATATATGGTTAATCAAAACTTCACAATACATATAAACCTTTGACAAGCAGAAGTTAAAAACATAAAGTGTCCATCCTTGGACATGCACAAGCAAAACAGACGATTCGGACACTTTGGACAATTCGGACAAAATAGATATATACATATATAGCGCAAAACAAATTGGACGACGAAATCAAACCAAACCGACCCTAAATAAATGGTCACTACAAAAATATTAGCCGTGTCACACACTAAAAAAAACAAGTGGTTACGAAAATGTGAAACATATTTTTATAAAAACCAGATTTTTATAAAAATAAATACAAGTATTATTATTATTTCTATGGACTAAGCAGATTTTAATACTTGGACTTATTGTTTGGGCTAAGATAATTTTAAGTTAAATTTGGGCTCAAACCCACTTTTATAAACATACCCACTTTATATAAATTGGGTTTTGGGCTAAAGCCCACTTTGTAAAGCTAATATGGACCAAGCCCACTTTTGTGAAAGAATACATTTGGGCTAAGCCCATCCTTTCATGGACTTCCTTTGGGCTAGGCCCACTTTTATATAAATCAACATTGGGCTAGGCCCATACACATTAAACTAACTTGGGCTAGGCTCACTCTTACAAAACAATTTGGGCTTGATCCACTAAGAACAAAACTATTTGGGCTAGGCCCATACTAATTAATTCAACTTGGGCTAGCCCACACATATAATCCAACTTGGGCTAGGCCCACACATATAAACCAACTTGGGCTAGGCCCATACAAGTTAAAGATATTGAGCTAGGCCCACACCAACCAAACAAACTGGGCTAGGTCCACACACATGAAAGCAATTGGGCTAGGCCCATATACCAAACCATGACTTGGATTCACAACTAACGTATGGCTAGACCCATTCAAACATAAAACAACAAAGAGAATATATATATATATATAGATATATATATGTGTGTGTGTGTGTAAACAAACGAAACAAACAAATACAAGTATGGATTCAAGATGAGATACTTGAACATAACCGCAAATAAACCTAAGTGTCTAATGAGATTAGAACACTTGTAGGTTGTGAAACAAACGAAGAAATCGAATTGAGACGAGTTTTGCTTGGAACACAAACTAGTGAGTTCATGTTTTCCCCTTTTACTTAAACGTTTTATGGTTTTAAACGCTCGGGGATATATACATGTTGTGAATTGTATAGCTGGGAGAAAATGGAACCAAATCTTATATCATATGCGAATAGGTGTTTAAAATCAAAGGGGCCATGAATAAATAACAGTACCAAGGAACAATTGGATAGATCTTTTGGGGTGTTGACGAGCCCCACTCTGAATAAAACTTTGTCCGTTCAGAGTGCTTTCGTGTCTAAAACTAGTGTCGATGACACGGATAAATCGTCAAGGGTTGGTTGCCTCCTAGTTCGGCATACAGATTAGTGTCATTGAAAAAAACTAATGACCACACGGATTTCACTTTTAAGCTATACAAACAAAACTTACGATTGCAAATGTTTTTGAAAGATTCATTTGGCACTAAAACTAATAACATGAATTCACTCAACCTTTGTTGACGTTTTCCAAAACTAACATGTATTACAGGAAACTAGTGGACGGACCAAGGAAAAAAGCGTGACCGTGGAATGACAAACAAGGCTGTGGAAAATGTTGTTTTTGGTTGTTGTTATTGTTTTAAAACTATGTATTTTGGGAACTACGTTGTAATGTATGGTACTTTCAAAACAAACTTTGTTGTAAATAAGTGTTGAATACATGTATGGATGAAAACTCGTTATGTTTTACATGGTTTGTTTACTTGATTGAATGCTATGAATATCGCTCTGGCCACACCTCGCACACTTCCGCTAAATTGAAATTCGAGCTGTGACCTTCCAATCCCGCTAGGAAACAACCCTCTTGCGCCTCAACTCCATTGCATGATGACCAAAAAAATTTTGTTTTCTTAACGTTAAGTTCAAGCCCCAAACTGGGCCCTTCAGACCTGATGATTTCTAAAGCTTTAGCCTCCTCTTTAGCATCTCCTACAATCATACCATCATCCAAGTACCAAGCATGGAATAGTAACTTGCATCTATCTTGAATTCAGTGAATGAGGGGATGTAAAACTAAGGTAAAAAGAAGAGTAACTATGAACCCAGGAGGTGGACCAAATATGATCATCTCCGACATGTAATCTAGCCGGCTGACCATATAGAAAAATCCACCCATAGGGAAATGGACAAGCATCAGGTTTGAACCTCTGACAAAAGAACAATCATATACACCACCATGTTGAAAGCATTAGAGAAATCAACAGTAACTATGGCCAACAACCCATCCTAGTGGAACACATATAAGAACCTGTTCTCGCTATGGAGCATAGCCTCAACTCCACTAGGGACCCCACCCCAAATTGAAAATCACCGAGATATTTAGCCATTTCCCCATAGCCGCCTTAGAGACTAACCTCCTCCAAATTGTGCCCACGACAATAGGCGTAATCCCGTTGTCTGGTTTGAGTGAAGGCGTGATGGGGGCAGAAGCAACAAACGCCGCCAAGACCCTAGGGCACCTCCCACCCAAGCACAAGTTAACCACCTTAGAAATTGCCTTGAGCATCCCGCCAGCAATCACCGACCCCTCCCGACAAAAAGCATCCAAAATGTGTTGGGCCCTTTACCCGTCCCTCCTGCACGAGCTCCGTTTGGGGAAAGATTTAATACATCCAAGCACGCTATCAACATCCACTGTTAGGGGGGCTCCGAGAGTAAAGACCCATGCATAACCAGAGGGGGTAGGATAGGATGCTTAGCCACCAACGCTCTCATAGTATCCTCACCAAGAGGTGCAACACCCGAAGAGCATAAAACTTTAACCGCCGCAGTGAAGTGGCCATCCGCAACTTCCCGTAAAGACTGCTTAACATTGGTGCCCACCCTAGAATTAGTGGACCCACGGAGAGGCTCATCAGGGCGCAAGACCACCTTTGAGGGTTGGGAAAAAAACGATTGGGTGAGTTCAATAAAGCCATCTACATTGCCCCAAGTTGCCAGGGTCCGTTGAATACTAAGACACTGCAAGAACTTCCTATTCCCCGACCTTCACTCTTGACGGTTGGAAGGCCTGAAAACCTGCAACGTACAACGTGGCAACAATAAAAGTCTCACCCACGCCTTATCAGACTCTGGCATAGCCACCACCTTGCGTAAAGAGGCCATTAAGGCTTGGGAAAAGGCCATGCTGCAACTGTGAGGGATGATCTTAACCATTTTGAAAGGAAGGGAGAAGACAAGATCAAGAAGAACAACATCCACCCCCATACCTCCCAAAAAAACAAGATCCTTTCCAACATGTGGCTTAGGAATCCCCATAATAAACTCCTCCACATTTCTCGCAACCAACTTTAACCATGCCACCCCATCTGCATGGTGGCACCCCCGACCAAGAGCATGTAAACACATACACTCGCCGCATAACCATTGGCTTGAGACCTTTAGAGCCTCACTAACTGAAACAAACAAACCCCAATCCGTAGATACCACATCCTGCATGGCCCACTTCTTATCATCTAAAGACAAATGAAGTAGTTTGATATGGGCCACCGATCTCAGGAACCCCTTGTCCTCTGCCTGTCCGTCGAGACAATAATGGAACCCTTTAAAAGGACACAACCAGACACCCTTCGAGGAGCCAACACCCCTTTCCTCGGATAGAGCCCCATAGATAGTCAAAGCCTTAGACAGAATCCCCACCCCAGACTCGGGTATCAACAATTCAAATTACAAATGCTGTTTAAGGAAAACTCGAGCTAAGCTTGGAAGATAACTTATGAAAACTAATGGGTAAACAGGGGCAACGTCAAGTTGCCCCAGCTCCCTATAACGCAAAGCACACTCAATCCATTGTGAGATTCCGAATAAGAAACAACATTAACCCTAATCTACTTCCGGTGCTCCAAAACCAACATCAACTTCTTCATTCCATCTAAAACCCCAACGTTAATTATTGGTCTTTACCAAGGTGTTGATTTTTTGTAACCAACCATGGATTTTTGTTGAACAAATAGCTGATTAATCAATCAGTTGTAGTAATACAACTAATAACCAGCCTTGAAACAACTGTTTTTTTCTCCTAGGTATTTCATCGAGCACCTAGTGTGCAACTTTCAATCACGAATTTCTCTATAGAATTAAAATCATAGATGTTGCCCAAATGTAGGATCGATTCACAAGAAGAAGTAGAAATAGATGTTGCCCAAATGCAAGAGTTGTCTCTTTAAGTCAAAACCCTAACTCCTGCTCTTTAAGTCAAAACCCTACCCTGACTCCCTGACTCGTTTGAATATCCCATCATATGAACTACCACAATGTTGGTCAACGCCGTGTGGCCCTCAACTCCCGTTTTTCCACCACTTGGATTCAAGTATAATTATATTACACTAGATCCGTTACTACATTCCACACCTTGATTCCATTATTATGTACTCATCTTTCCATGATTCCCACACATCTTGCCACACACATATATATATATATACAGTCACACACATTCATTAACATATATGGAGTTAAAGTCGGAATCACTTACCTCGATCCCGCAATGTCCACGCTAGCTTCCTGCCTTCATCCATCTTGACATGATCCCTATTCTTTCATTTCATAATGGTTACCATGTTATTAGCATACGCGTACATTCATGATACCACTAAGTTTCCAACTCATATCTTACACTGATTTTCATTAGTCAAGTTCTAACAAACACAAGTCATAAATTAACATTCACATCATTCCAAACCCACACAATTCAACAAATCATCATGTATAAGACATAATGATCTAGCATGCACCACATGAGATCAGAAAATTTGTAAACTCACAAATTTCTATATGGCCTAAAACAAGCCCCAAGGGAATGGTACATGGAGCTAACACGATTTTTCCGCACATGTAGTTTTTGCAAGTCTGCAATTATGATGGCATTGCATGTTATATCAATGTTTATGTCAGTGACATAGTTCTTGTCACACCCCAACCAATGGCGGAAACATTAGGGCGCGACACTAGGTGGACCAGATTATCTCACGAGAAATTCCATAACATTATTTAAGCGATATATTCAAAAGTTAATATCCCATACTATCAACATACAATCCTTAAACAAATTACAAAATACTAAGTAATCTCATAAAACAATTCAAGTTCGATCTTCCCTAGATTTTATTACTTCGAGATTCTAAAAGAATCCTAAACTAAGCATCCATAGCTAACGTCCTCAACCTGCAACATATGTTAAAATAAAACGTCAATACAATTAAGTAAAGGTGAGCATACAAGTTTGCATATATATAGATATAAAAGCGTTTAGCATACACCGCATAACATACGTAAGAGTTGTGAACTATGTAACTACTTAGATTCAAGCAAACCAACAAACCGCGATTGATCAAGGCATGCGAACAAGTGTCCACATCCTAAAAGAGAAAAATAAATGAGAAATGAAAATGCGAGCCTTAACAACCCCGGGCCTCCGGGTGGTGGGTCAACCTCTAGTATACTATCATGTTAAGGGTGGTGTACAAGCAATCAAGTAATACATACAATGCAGCAGATTCCACGTATAGTCATGTAATAGCGGGATTGCGAATAAGAGTTGAGTTGTGTGAAATGTTTTGATATACGAATATATGTGACACCCAAAAGTGGTTACAGCGTAAAGGGGTTCAAGTATACTCACTGTCGGTGCGAATTAAGAGATGAGACGGGATCTGAGATGAGTTGCGGAGAGCGCTGGATCAGCCTGTAAGCGAACAGAAGTGCATCAATCTTCCGAATTGCTGAAAAGGTTAACGGGTGAAGGAGCAGTAGACAAGTTCGGGCAAACTTGTACCTTGAGGTACAAGTTCGGGCGAACTTGACTAACTTAAACTTACTGGAGGTACAAGTTCGGGCGAACTTGTCTGGTTTCCTGAGAAACAAGACAAGTTCAGGCGAACTTGTCCTGTTTGATGAGGGATGATACAAGTTCGGGCGAACTTGTTCTGATTCCTTGGAATGAGCACAAGTTCGGGCGAACTTGTGTAAATTTGGTGAAGATTTGATCAAGTTCGGGCGAACTTGATGCTTTCCGAGTGAACTTGATTGTTTTGGCATCCAAATCATGCATTTTCGCGTCGTTTGCTGAGGAAATCGAGTGTCCATCCCTCCAACCTTAGGCTACTGAGCAAAACCAAGGCTGAAGAGGTCTTTTGGAGCGAGTTTTAGCCATTTTACAGAAACTCGGACTAATCCGGGCGAACTTGAAGGTTTGAACGGTTTAGTCCGGTTTGTGCAAAGTGACGATTTCATCCTTGTGCTTCCGGATTTGAGATCTAGCTTGACAATGCCTCGTTCCACTTCAAAGTGAACGAAATATACGTCATAGTCTGAATATTGTGTAAAAATCGATGATTCAAAGGTTTTACTTAGATCTAAGCGTAGATATAAGTGAAAAACATAAGTTTTGCATAAAAAGATGAAAATTTTTGTAAACAGAGAAATTTTGATGAAATCGAAGGTAAAACCTTGTGCAAAATCGTTGTAAAACTTTGTTGTAGCTTGAAAACGGGTTGATCTTACTTAGTAAACAAAGGGTTTCGGTTTTGGGGAGCTCCGGGCGAACTTGCAACAAGTTCAAATGAGAAGAAGAGCTGGGTATTTATAGGTGAGGTGAGAAAAGGAGCTGGAGACATCAAATTCGGGCGAACTTGTATTAAGTTTGGGAAAACTTGCTACAAGTTCAAGCGAACTTGCTTGTTTTTCCTGAGTTTTAAGACAAGTCCGGCGGGCTTGTGTGAAATGAGGAATTCTGGTGGTCTGGCAAGTTCGGGCGAACTTGTGATGCACAAGTTCGGTCGAACTTGACCTATTGGCCAAGTTTTGTTTGTTTATTTCGCGTTAGGAGTTTGTTTGGCGATTCGTTCGTATTAGATAGTTATATTAAAGCGTTTTAGTGAAGCGTTAAGCGTGATATGACCACTGAATTAAGAGAGAGCGAGTTACGTGAGCGTGCGAGCGTTTTAGCGATATTAAACCATAACATAATTAAACATAACACATATAAAACATAATTCCACATAAGTAACTGCGTTTTGCGATGCGATGAGATAAGCGATGCGATGGCACAAGTGTTTATTAAACAATAACACACTCGGCTTGTATAATAGCATAACTACTTGTGATTGCGTTGAATTAGCGATTAATAAGCGATTAAATGCGATATAGATGTGATAAAATATAATTCCATTAACATAAACTTTTCATAATCCGAATCTCGGAATACAAGAGATAGATACAAACGGAAACACACCGAAATAAATAACAACGGAAATTTGGAGTTGTTACAGTCTCCCCTACTTTAGGAAATTTCGTCCCGAAATTTAAGTAGTGGCCGTAACAAAGAAATGCGGATATTTAGCCTTCATGTCACTTTCCAATTCCCAAGTGAACCCGGCACCGCATTTTCCTTCCCATCGAACTTTCACGATAGGGATGTGAGAGCGCCGTAGTTTCTTGGTATCTCGGTCCATGATTTCGACTGGCTTTTCCATGAAATGGAGAGTCTCGTTTATTTGAAAGTCCTCGAGAGGGACATGGAGATTTTCTTCAGCTAGGCATTGCTTGAGGTTCGACACGTGGAAAGTCGGATGTACGTTATTAAGTTCTATAGGTAGTTTGAGTCGATAGGCCACTTTGTCAATTCTTTCCAGAATCTTAAAGGGACCTACGTATCGTGGCGCTAGCTTTCCCTTCTTTCCGAAACGGACCACTCCTTTCCAAGGTGCAACATTTAAGAGAACGTGATCTCCCACTTCGAACTGTAGGGGCTTGGGGCGTTTATCGGCATAACTCTTTTGACGACTCCGAGCTTTCAAGAGATTGACTCTGATATGGAGATTCTTGTCTGTCGTTTCTTGAAGCAGATCGGGACCGGTGATTTGTGCTTCGCCAATCTCATGCCATGCGATCGAAATTTTCTTCCATACAGGGCCTCAAAAGGAGCCATTTGAATGCTGGTATGATAACTGTTATTGTTCTAGAATTCAATTAAAGGTAAATGCGTATCCCAATTACCACCGAAATCTATGATGCACGCACGAAGCATGTCTTCGAGGGTGCGGATCGTGCGCTCAGTCTGACCGTCGGTTTGAGGATGAAAGGCGGTACTGAGATTTAGCGTAGTACCGAGAGCGGATTGAAAAGTCTCACAGAGACGTGAGGTAAAGCGACCGTCGTAGTCAGAGATGATGTCACGAGGCGTCCCGTGTCGACAAATGACTTCGTCGGTATAGATTTGTGCTAATCGTTCTACCTTAAAGTCTTCTCGTATGGCAATAAAGTGAGCTGATTTAGTAAGACGATCAACGATAACCCAAATGCTATCGTGACCAGAGGAGGTGCGAGGGAGTTTCGTAACGAAGTCCATAGCTATACTCTCCTACTTCCACATTGGTATTTCGAGTTGTTAGAGCAAGTCGGAGGGCCTTTGATGCTCGGCTTTAACTTTCGAACAAGTCAAGCACTTCAAGACGTAAACGGAGATATCCTTTTTCATGCCCGGCCACCAATACTTAGGACGAAGGTCCTGGTACATTTTGTCGGCTCCGAGATGAATGGAGTATCGAGATTTATGAGCTTCGGTCATTAGCAATTCACGAAGATTATCATGGCTGGGAATCCAAATACGATCAAGGTAGTAGTAAATACCATTAGGTTTAACAACGAGCTGAGTTTCGGTACCACATTTCATTTCTTCCTCCAGGGTGTTCTCATTAAAACAAGCGAACTGAGCGGAACGAATCATGATTTCGAGATCATTCAAAGCTTGAGAGTCACGAACCCTATACACATAGCTTCGTCGACTGAGAGCATCGGCTATGACGTTTGCTTTGCCAAGATGGTAGCGTATCTCACAATCGTAATCGTTGAGAAGTTCTACCCATCTGCGTTGGCGCATATTCAGTTCCTTTTGATTAAAGATAAGTTGTAAGCTCTTATGGTCGGTGAAGACCGTACACTTAGTACCGTAGAGGTAGTGTCGCCACATCTTCAATGCAAAAACAACTGCACCGAGTTCGAGATCATGGGTTGTGTAGTTCTTCTCGTGGATCTTGAGTTGTCGGGACGCATACGCGATAACCTTGTCTCGTTGCATAAGAACACAGCCAAGGCCAAGATTAGAGGCATCGCAATAAACAACGAAATCGTTGTTTCCGTCAGGAAGAGCGAGTACGGGAGCGTTGCATAGCATACGCTTGAGAGTTTGAAAGGCTTCCTCTTGTTTGGAATCCCAAACGAAAGGTTTGTCCTTATGAGTTAAAGCGTTAAGCGGAACGATGATTTTTGAAAAGTTGGCGATGAATCGACGGTAGTAACCCGCCAATCCGAGAAAAGAATGGATTTAGGATGCATTCTTCGGTATCACTCTGACAGCTTCAATCTTAGAAGGGTTGACGTGAATTCCTTGACTATTAACGATGTGGCCGAGAAATTGGACTTCTTCGAGCCAGAATTCACATTAGAACTTAGCATAAAAGCGATTACCTTGGAGAAGTTCAAGGACTAAACAGAGATGGCACGCGTGTTCGTCTCTCGACTTCGAGTAGATAAGGATGTCATCGATAAACAAAATGACGAAACAATCTAAGAAAACTTTACACACACAGTTCATCAAATCCATGAAGACCCCGGGTGCATTGGTAAGACCAAAAGGCATGACCACGAATTCGAAATGGCTGGGGAACCATTCAATATTTTGGAATTGAGAATTCCGCCCCCTCATAGGGTTTGCCGAGGGAAAACGGGTACGAAAGGCGGTTTTCGGAATATCTTCTTCTAACACACGCAACTGATGATAACAGGAACGTAAATCGATCTTAGAAAAACAAACCTTGAAGCTAATCAAATAAGTCGTCGATTCGAGGAAGAGGGTAGCGGTTCTTTATCGTGAGTTTGTTAAGTTCACGATAATCGATGCACATTCGGAACGTCCCACCTTTCTTTTTCATGAAAAAACGGGTGCGGCCCATGGTGAAGTGCTCGGGTGTACGAAGCCTTTATCAAGAAGCTCTTGAAGTTGGTTGGATAGCTCTCGCATTTCTGATGGTGCGAGACGATAGGGAGCTTTAGCAACGGGAGTAGCACCGGGAATCAAATCGATACGGAATTCAACATCTCGAGTAGGGGTAAACCGGGTAAATCGTCAGGAAAAACTTTAGGAAATTCACAAACAACAGGCACATCTTTCCAGGTTTTCTTTTCTTTCTCCAGGTTCACGATGTGGGCTAGGAAGGCAATGCATTGCTTTCGTAGATGCTTCCTCGCTTTTGTACATGACATAGCATCAACTTATTTGAGGGAGTTTCACCATAGATATGTAAGTGATCACCGTTAGGAAGAGGAAAACGAATCATTTTATCGAAGCATACAACTTCAGCATGATTTTCGCGAAGAAAATCCATGCCTACTATGATATCGAAGCTACCTAATTGCATAGTTAAGAGATTGAATGAGAAGATGTGGTTGTTGAGATCGAGAGTACAACCACGTAGGACGGAGTTAACGGTAACGATTCTTCCGGGCGACTTCGACATCGAAAGTCTTTTGGAGTTTAGCGTGTTTACATTTTAAAACCTTTTCGAATTCTAACGATACAAAACAATTATCGGCAACAGTATCAAACAAACATGAAGCATACATACCATTGACAAGGAACATACCGTTGACAACATTGTTGTCGTTCTGAGCCTGGCGATGATTGAGATTGAAGGCTCGTCCATGCGCAGCCTGCGCTTGTTGCTGCTGAGGCTGTGGTGGTGGCTGTTGCTGTTGCGGCTCTTGCTTGACAGCTCTGTTAGGGCAGACAATACTGAAGTGGTTTGGGTCTCCACAAGTGTAGCAAGCATGGGCCTTTGGGACTGGCGCTTGCTGTTGGAACTGCTGCTGATTAGCCTAAGGAGTACGAGGTGGAGCTGGTAGAGCTGGTGGTGCGGGTGCTTGAGGAGCTGGCTGATGGGGACCTGAACGGCAACTGACACTAAAGTGGCCGTAAATGTTGCAGTTGGTGCAGAAGCGATAGTTGCCTCCAACCTCATGATGATAAGTGCATTTTGAGCACAAAGGAAGAGGACAGTATACGCATGCTTTTCCGGCGGTGCGTTTGGTGTGGCAGACTGAAGCGGCTGAGGGTTTGGCGGTGCGGTAAGGGCACAGTTCTTGCTCGGGTTTTCTCTCTTGCGACCACGTCGACTAGACTTTGACTCTTGAGACTGGTCAGAGGGAGCTGTTGATTCGGTGATGGCCTGGTTTGCGACTTTGTTGTTCTTAAAGTAACCAGCCTGAACCCTTTTGTCGTTGATTTCTGCGGCTAGCTGATAGGTTTCCTCGATTGTGACAGGGCGTGCGGCTTGAACAAAATCAGTGACGCAATCGGGTAAAGCACGCAGGTATTTCTTGATCGCTTTCTTAGTCGTGTCCACTTGACCGGGACAGATGATGCTCAACTGTTTGAAACGAGCTGTTAGGCCAGCGTTGTCTGGACCGTCTTGTTTGATATCCCAGAACTCATTCTCCACCTTTTGAACCTCATGTGGAGGACATAACTCTTTCACCATGATTTCTTTGAGTTCCTCCCAAGTGAGCCCGTAAGCTTCGTCGTTCCCTTGCTTGTTGCGCTCCGCTGTCCACCAATCGAGAGCCCTCGACTGGAACACGCCGGTGGCGTTGATATTGTGCAGAGCTTCGGGGCATCCACTCTGACGGAAGGTAACCTCGATAGAATCGAACCAGTGGAACATAGCACTCGGTCCTTCAGTGCCAGAGAAAGTGAGGGGTCCACATGCCTTAAAATGCTTAAAGCTGAAAGAGGTCTTGGGCGTGTCGGCCTTGGAATCCACCGATGAGTTGCTGCTGACGGCATGGATCTCGCTGACGATCTGGGGGATAACTTTAGCCATTTTCTTGGGTACCAGTGAAGCGATGCGCTTATCGGCGTTGTTGCGCTGGAGATTCCTCCTGGTGTGCGATCCCATAGAAGACATCTACATGAAGGATTTGATTGGATGAGATTTGATTATGATAGGTTTATGTTTAAAAGTTTGTTATTATTTATTATTATTCAATTAAGGCATAAAACACATAGGCACGTATCACATAAGCACGTAAGCATATAAGCACGTAATCACATAGGCACATAATCACATAAGCATATATTTTGCACGTTTTCACGGATTTCTCATAGGTCCGTCCATCGATTCCAATTGTACGAGATGCGATATAATAGCGTAAATAGTGAGTTGAGCGGCGTAGGAGACACATATGTCCTCATGAGCGTAAGCGGGTTGAGCGATTAGTTTGGTTGATGAATTTAATTAGCGTTTTAGATTGCGAGAGATGTGCGAGTTGTACATATATCGATGGAGCGTAAAAGTGATAAATCGAGAAATCGATAAAGTAAGAAATCGAAACAAGCGTAAAATCCATAAATTTAAACACATAAATAATAAGTAAACTCGATGATGCGTACAATCGACGATTATAGGCTTAAATCAATTGGGGGCGTCCTTGGTTTTGAGACAGCAACTACCCAAAGTGATTCGAAGATTCTCTAAGTTCGGACACACGATTTGGCCTAATAGACAAATGCTCTCGCCGTACAACGGTTAACGGCATATCCTTCTAGTTACGTCGTGTTCCGATCATCAAAATGATCGAGACTTTGGTGCGATTGAAAATCGAGGAGCGGAACTAGTTATTAAGATGTGGGTTTCACCCCTAACTTAACAACTTCATCCCTAGTTGTGGTTATGCTCACAGATCAAATCGGGAGTTCCACTAGAGAGATATGGAGATTTTCGTCGAGGTTTGGATATCACTCCTAACTCAACGAAGATATCTCGTGCGAGAGAATGCGCAGAGTGAATGATCTTATCGAGAGTTCTTGGTTTTCACACCTATTCTCGACTTGATCACTCGTTTTGTGTGATACGAGCGTTCTTCAGGTGTGTTGTGGTTGCTTTAGGAAAAGTAATGTTTAAAAGTTCAATGCACAAGGTTCTGGTCAAGTTCGGGCGAACTTGGCATCAGTTTGATGTCAAGTTCGAGCGAACTTGCTCAATCCCAAGCGAACTTGTTGATTTGTAGGGGACTGACAAGTTCGGGCGAACTAGGTCAAGTCCGGGCGAACTTGGTCAAGTCGGGCGAACTTGATCAAGTCCGGGCGAACTTGATCAATTCGAGCGAACTTGCCCCCAAGTTCGGGCGAACTTGTATGTTCGTTTTGGTTTCGGCGTTTAATCGATGCGTAACGATCTGATTTGGTATCCTAAGTATAGACTAGGTTAAACATGACAGTTCTACCTACTTTTCCCTATAGTTATGGCTCTGATACCAATCTATCACACCCCAACCGATGGCAGAAACATCGGGGCGCAACACTAGGCGAACCAGATTGTCTCACGAGAAATTCCATAACATTATTTAAGCGATAATATTCAAAAGTTAATATCCCATACTATCAACATACAATCCCAAGTTCGGGCGAACTTGTCTGTTCGTTTTGGTTTCGGCGTTTAATCGATGCGTAACGATCTGATTTGGTATCCTAAGTATAGACTAGGTTAAACATGACAGTTCTACCTACTTTTCCCTATAGTTATGGCTCTGATACCAATCTATCACACCCCAACCGATGGCGGAAACATCGGGGCGCAACACTAGGCGAACCAGATTGTCTCACGAGAATTCCATAACATTATTTAAGCGATAATATTCAAAAGTTAATATCCAATACTATCAACATACAATCCCAAGTTCGGGCGAATTTGTCTGTTCGTTTTGGTTTCGGCGTTTAATCGATGCGTAACGATCTGATTAGGTATCCTAAGTATAGACTAGGTTAAACATGACAGTTCTACCTACTTTTCCCTATAGTTATGGCTCTGATACCAATCTATCACACCCCAACCGATGGCGGAAACATTGGGGCGCAACACTAGGCGAACCAGATTGTCTCACGAGAAATTCCATAACATTATTTAAGCGATAATATTCAAAAGTTAATATCCAATACTATCAACATACAATCCTTAAACAAGTTACAAAATACTAAGTAATCTCATAAAACAATTCAAGTTCGATCTTCCCTAGATTTTATTACAACGAGATTCTAAAAGAAATCCTAAACTAAGCATCCATAGCTAATGTCCTCAACCTGCCACATATGTTAAAATAAAACGTCAATACAATTAAGTAAAGGTGAGCATACAGGTTTGCGTACATATAGATATAAAAGCGTTTAGCATACACCGCATGACATACGTAAGAGTTTTGAACTATGTAACTACTTAGATTCAACCAAACCAACAAACCGTGATTGATCGAGGCATGGGAACAAGTGTCCACATCCTAAAAGAGAAAAATAAATGAGAAATGAAAATGCAAGCCTTAACAGCCCCGGGCCTCCGGTGGCGGGTCAACCTCTAGTATACTATCATGTTAAGGGTGACGTACAAGCAATCAAGTAATACATACAATTTAGCAGATTCCACGTATAGTCATGTAATAGCGGGATTGCGAAGAAGAGTTAAGTTGTGTGATGTGCTTTGATATACGAACATATGTGACACCCAAAAGTGTGTTTAAGCGTAAAGGGGTTCCAGTATACTCACTATCGGTGCGAATTGGGAGATGAGACGAGATCTGAGATGAGTTGCGGAGAGCGCCAGATCATCCTGTAAGTGAACAGAAGTGCATCAGTCTTCTGAATTGCTGAAAGGGTTAACGGGTGAAGGAGCAGTAGACAAGTTCGGGCGAACTTGACTAACTTAAACTTACTGGAGGTACAAGTTCGGGCGAACTTGTCCTGTTTGATGAGAGATGATACAAGTTCGGGCGAACTTGTTCTGATTGGAATCAGTACAAGTTCGGCGAACTTGTGTAAATTTGGTGAAGATTTGATCAAGTTCGGGCGAACTTGATGCTTTCCAAGCGAACTTGACTGTTTTGGCATCCAAATCGTGCATTTTCACGTCATTTGCTGAGGAAATCGAGTGCCCATCCCTCCAACCTTAGGCTACTGAGCAAAACCAAGGCTGAAGAGGTCTTTTGGAGCGAGTTTCAATTATTTTACAGAAACTCAGACTAATCCGGTGCGAACTTGAAGGTTCGAACGGTTTAGTCCCGTTTGTGCAAAGTGACGATTTCGTCCTTGTGCTTCCGGATCTGAGATCTAGCTTGACAGCGCCTTGTTCCACTTCAAAGTGAACGAAACATACGTCATATAGTCTGAATATTGTGTAAAAATCGATGATTCAAAGTTTTACTTAGATCTAAGCATAGATCTAAGTGAAAAACATAAGTTTTGCATAAAAGAAGAAGATTTTCGTAAACAGAGAAGTTTGGATGAAATCGAAGGTAAAACCTTGTGCAAAATCGTTGTTGTAGCTTGAAAATGGGTTGAATCTTACTTAGTAAACAAAGGGTTTCGGTTTTTGGGGAGCTCCAGGCGAACTTGCAGCAAGTTCAAATGAGAAGAGGAGCTGGGTATTTATAGGTGAGGTGAGAAAAGAAGCTGGAAACATCAAGTTCGGGCGAACTTGTATCAAGTTCGGGGAACTTGCTACAAGTTCGAGCGAACTTTCTTGTTTTTCCTGAGTTTTAAGACAAGTCCGGGCGGACTTGTGCGAAATGAGGAATTCTGGTGGTCTGGCAAGTTCGGGCGAACTGGTCATGCACAAGTTCGGCCGAACTTGCCTATTAGCCAAGTTTTGTTCGTTTATTTCGTGTTAGGAGTTTGTTTGGCGATTCGGTTCGTATTAGATAGTTATATTAAGCATTTTAGTGAAGCGTTAGGCGTGATATTACCACTGAATTGAGAGAGCGAGTTACGTGAGCGAGCTAGCGTTTTAGCGATATTAAACCATAACATAATTAAACATAACACATATAAAACATAATTCCACATAATTAACTGCGTTTTGTGATGCGATGAGATAAGCGATGCGATGGCACAAGTGTTTATTAAACAATAACACACTCGGCTCGTATAGTAGCATAACTACTTGTGATTGCGTTGAATTAGCGATTAATAAGCGATATAGATGTGATAAAATATAATTCCATTAACATAAACTTTTCATAATCCAAATCTCAGAATACAAGAGATAGATACAAATGAAAATACACGGAAATAAATTACAACGGAAATTTTGAGTTGTTACAGCTCTCACTAGGAATAATTCAGACTTCCACACACACACTTCATTAATATTGTTGCCAAACGTCTCTCCATTAAAAATCCAGGCCCTTTTCACCATTTTCTTGGCATTGAAGTAGTTCCTACTTCCATCATTTTGTTTCTTTCCCAACATCGTGTCATCCAAGATGATTTTATCCAGTTCCATATATATGGATGATCAAAGGAGGTGATAACCCCGCTAAACTCATAAATTATACTAACTCTAATGGATGAAACCAAAACCGTTGATCCTACACATGACTGGAAATTGGTGGGACCGTTGCAATATCTAGCATTTACAAGACTCAGTATGACTTTCTATGAATTGGCTCCATAGTTTATGCATTTAGCAACTTAAACTCAAAGGAAAGCTTTATAAGGAGTTCTTCGGTAGTTAAAGGGTACAATTCACCACAAATTATTTCTTAGAAAGGATTCGTCTCTTGATCTCCATGCTTTTCGGACTCGAAGTGGAGAGCGGTCTCCAATGGTAGTCGGTCCACAACAACCTATATTTTACACCTTGGATCAATCATTATATCATGGTGATCGGCACGACAAAAATATGTTCCTAAATTCTCCACGGAAGTCAAGTACAAGGCGTTAGCTAATGCCATGACTGAGATTACTTGGGTTCTTACCGAATGATGACATCCTCTGAGCCTCCTACTTTGTTTTGTGACAATACGAGAGCTACATATCTAAGTGCTAATCCGGTCTATCATTCCCATATGAAGTTGCTTTAGACTATCCCTTTGTTCGTGAACTAGTTCTGGATGGTTCTCTATGGGTGTTGCATATCAACTCAATGGGATGCTCTCACTAAGCCACTTACTATTTTCTTAAAACTCCGCTCCGCAATTGGAGTCTCTGATTCATAATCCATCTTGTGGGAGCGTGTTACAACCAAATCAACTCCCACAAAATCAGCCCGCTAGTTTCAATACTCGTAGAGTCAAAGACTATTAATATCCATAGCAAAAGAACATGTCAATATGATTTTTATTCTTACCTATTTAGCTCCCTAATTATTTTGAATCTATATTTGGGTGTTGTGGCTATAAAGCTGTGTAATATCGGTTATGAATATATTAAGTTTTTACATATTCTCCAATACCATCATAAAAGAGAATATGAGATGACTGAGGTTGAGAAGATATAGTGTCACACCTTAGTCGTAGCGGAAGCGCAAACGTGTGACTTAACGGTAACATTGCAATCAATCGTGTAAACATAACGATAACCAACAACGATGCCATGTATTACATAGATTCAAATTCAAAGTTTACAAGTTTCCAACATGTTTCATAAGTTATCCAAAACAATATTTAGTTAAGTTACATCACCAAAATATGTTTGTTATAATCGTAGATTAAATCGAGGTTTTGACGCCTATATGCCCAAACGAGGAAGGGATATAAGAGGCAAATCCTCCAAAAGCAGCCATCATTGTATCATCTTTTCTTAACTTCCGAGGTCCATCACCAATTACGCCTTGTTTCCTGAAATACATGTAGTTTGAAAAATCAACAAAAGTTGAGCGAGTTCATGTAGTTTTGTTTTCGAATAAATTGTCATAATTGTAATCCAATATTGAAATCCAGGTATATTAAAATAATTATGGAATTTAAGGATCTATCAGTGGGTAGCGAGCCCTCCGATACTATGCGCCATAAGTAAATAACCAAACTGAGACACTTTGTTCTCAATTGGGCTCACAAAAGCACTCCATGGTTAACAACTAGGAGTGGAGCGTGCCTCAAGCTCAATAGATCTACACCTTTTGCACCTTGGTCACTAAGTGATTCATGGTTACTAATGTTATAATTGTTATCAATCCTACTTACGCACATCGATCTTGTTATCGTCTAAATCCATAACTAACATACCATATGTCTTAACATGTATTTCCCCTGAGTGTTATAAAACCGAAAACGTTTAAAAGGAAAGGGGGACATGAACTCAAGGATTTGCGTTCCTTGTGTTTCGTGTAAACTCACAAGTGTTCTCTTGGTCTCGAACTGAAACCTACTAGTGTTCTAAATTCCATTAGACACTTAAGTCTATGCTTGTTCTATGTACAAGTTCCCATCTTATGTTAATTGTTCTTAGTTGTGTTCTTGATTAATTATTTCTTGACTTGTTAATATGTATTTTGTTATCGAGTCTTGAATTGTGTGTGAACGGCATCGCCCGTTCCTTGTCTTCGTGTCTAGCACACATATCATTGGGCCTAGCCCATGTCATTGGGCCCAACCCACGTCTTTGTGTAGTTGGGCCTAGCCCATGTCTTCGTGTCATGGGCCTAGCCTATGTCTTTGTGTCATTAGGCCTAGCCCATGTCTTTGTGTCTTTGGGCCTAGCCCATGTTATATTTATTCTCAAATAAATATGTATTTACCAATTAAGATGGGTTGTTAAAAATAATATGATTTTTAACTCACACTTGCATTTGTATACTTGTATTTCTCTAAGTATTCTTGTATTATACTTTTTGATCAAGTCAAAGTATGTGTTTAGTTATATTTATTTTCCCAAAATAAACATGTATACTTCTTAAAATAATATTTACAATATTATTTTTAGTATAAGTATATTTGTTATTCACCAAATGTATACTTAGGCAAGTATACATGTATTTATGTATTAATGTTCATGTATTTCCCATTAAGTAACAAAAATCGTTTCTAGTGAGTTTTATGTTTTCCGGAAATTAGTTTTCTTAAAAATAATATATTTTTAAGGCTTGTATGTAATATATATATTTCTATCAACCTTGTTAAATATATATATATATATATATATTATGTATAAGTCCATCCAATTGTCCAAGTCCATATTAATCAAGGAATATATATATAAGTTTAATATATTGTTGTATTTGCCCATGCACCCAAGTATGGGTATTTTTGTATGTATTTTCTTGAGTATTTTTCTTGGTATTTTGGGGTTTTTGTATGTACACTCCATTGGGAGTATTTATTGTTTTGAATCCCCTAATTTGTCTACTACCATATAATACACATAGTATACACATAGCACACCAATACTTGGTGGCCTCTAAATATAGTTTCCTAAATATATATTTATACTTTAAGAAATCTTTATTTTTCTTAACTTGTATTTTCTATAAAAATAGGGTATAGCCATGTTTAATTTATTTAAACATCTTAAAATGAAAAGTTTTGTAGCAAATTTTAATTTTCTAAGTGTTGAATTTTTTTAAAAATTTGACCATAGTTTCCCCTAAATTTAGGAGTTTTCCCATGTTTAAATACATGTGTTTAATTCTTCCAAAACTCACAAAATCAACTACAACAATGTTCACAAGTTTAAACAACTTCATACAAGCTCCTTTCACATGATGATGAACTTATAATTTTGTAAAAACATGTAGTCTTTTAAATCTATGTTTAACATGTTTGTTTAACTTTAAAAACACTAATTATCCACTAATTACACAACTTTGTGAAAAAATCCATGTTTAACAACTTGTCCATACACTTACTTTAAGAGTTCAAAATCCATGTTTATGTTATTTTTAAGCACTTAACATATTCATCTTTCTAGTAAATCAAGTTCATCAACTTTGTTTTTCATGGATCTTTCAAGATCCATGTATACACTTGTTAGATCTTACATTTAACAAGTCTACACCTGATGAGCATCAAGCTAAGCACAAAATAATCATACACAACATTATTACACTTCAAGATTATGTTGGTTTTCTTTAGATCTTTAGTGTTCTTCATGTGTTCATCATTTTAAAGTTTATGTTTCTTGATGGTTTAACTTGTACATCATAATACCACTAATAATATGAATCAAAACAAAGTTTAAGAGGCTTACAACTAGCTCTAGTGGCTAGGGAAGTGGCAAATGATACTATATGATGAAGATGAAGATGAAGTAATGTAGGTGGATAAAAGCACTCCAAGGAGGTCCTTCCACTTCCAATGCTTGCAACCTTCTGAATATGCTTTGAGACACCTTAGAGTATGCTTGAACTTGCTTGAAAATGGCTTGAAGATGGAGGTGAAGTGAGGGTGGTTGTGCCGTGCACAAGGGAGCAAGGAGGAGATGGTCTTTCAATTTTGATGTTTGGAAAGTTGTGAGGATAAGTTTTCATCTTGTCCCCTTATATTTTCATGTATATGGTTCCTCCAACAAACAATTCATTTGTCCAACAAACCTTCACTAAACAACTCTAGACAACATGTGGGCTAGGGGGTCCCACATGTTGACCGTCAAAATGGGGGGGGGGGGGGGGGGTATCTAGTTAGGTTTCAATAATTAGTTAAGCAATTGGTTAGGAGTTAGGGTGTTTAGTTAGGGGCTAATTTATATTAGTGATTTTAAGATGAAGCAAGGTGTCGGGGTGATCTTTACTAGTCGTATGATGCCAAAATATGCTTAACTAGTTCATAGGATACTTCTAGTTGTGTTCGAGTGGTCGTTTCGTTACCAGACCGTTAAAATGCTAAGTTGTGCACTTTGTATGTTATTATGTGTTTTTGTGATACCATTGAATTCCCAATACTTTTGTAAGTATTTTAAGATGCTTGGACTTATTTCTGGACATTACATTGGCTTGTTAAAAGTTAAAATGCTGAATTTTGCTGAATTTTATATGAAACAATTATTTATTGTCCGTTTCGGACACTCTTTAGGTGCTTTTATTATTTCCGGAAAGTGTTATCATAAATCCTTGTTTTTCCATCCTAGGATTTATTATGTGTTGCTATTGGACTTCTATCTAAGTCCTAGAACTGTCGTTAAGCTGAGTACGGACTAGTGCTGACACATCTAGTCTAACCTGCAAGTTTACTAATTGTTTTCAAATGTGATAATCAAAATAAATAACATGCACTATTTCAATGTAATTCATGACAGTTTCATATATATGAGATGTAATCTAGCAGAACATGATGCTTTAACATATAATTGCATGATTAAACTAGTGATTTAATTGTACGGAAATTACCCGAAAATTGCCAGTTGTCACATGTAGCATCATCCTTAATAAACCAGTGGATTCTAGACACAATGTCTACTCTTCTTATATCAGTTACAAGGAAAAAACCAAAATATATTCTTGTAAAATCACACGGAAAAGAGATCTTGACTTGCCGGTCAAGTTAACATATTACAATTCAAGATTAGAAGAAATAAGACCTTATATATAAAACTAATTTACTTCCTATAGATATTCATTCAATAGTACAATCCCTTTTATAGATCTCTATAATCCGGCTTTGCTCAATGAGATTTACTAGTAATGATAAACTTCCCGTGTTTATCTGATGCTTTTCCGAAGAACTTTGGAACTTCTAACCAAGTCTTCAGATGTCTTAGATCTGCAATGAAGTTTTGAATCAATAAAAACACAAACAAATGTTGTTAGGTGTACCAACAAAGTGTTTTTTAGCTCAACCTAGTCTAATTTCGACTCATTTACTTATGATTTGGATTGTGTTTTATCTCAACTCAGTAAGATGGGTCTACTTAATATTTTAGATTAAAGGAACGGGTCAAATAGCGATCAAATGATTTAAAAGTTTCCCAAAGATTCCTTTTAATGCATAGTACTTCATAAATCATTTTATTTAAAGATTTAGATGAATACTATTGTAATTATATTAACTTTGTATAATAACCAACACATTACATGTT
Source organism: Scalesia atractyloides (assembly GCA_947069175.1). Lineage (NCBI taxonomy): Eukaryota > Viridiplantae > Streptophyta > Magnoliopsida > Asterales > Asteraceae > Scalesia > Scalesia atractyloides. The sequence continues at coordinate 101,610,029 of CAMTDV010000016.1, forward strand.
AAACAAAACAGAACGTGTTAGTGAGTCGAACCAACCCGAGACAAGTTGAACTAAAAATAACATGTTTCCACCTGAATTCAATTTGAGCCATTACCCGTCTTGTCACTTTACCCTTGTAAACAAACTGATTAAACACAAACACTTAACGAATGGGCTTTTTGGTGGGTGTCCGTATATCATATTCCTTTATGTTCATTCGTTAACATTCTAAACAAACATAAAGGAAAACAAAAAATATAAAGGAACACAAAAAAAACCAATCCTAATTGAAAAGTCAAAAGTGAATTAGGAATTAGTCAATTACCAAGGGCCAAGGCTTGGTTAACAGGGTTGATGTTAGTGGGGCAGTTAATATGACTAATAACTAATAAATAAATTTAAACAAATATGTAAACGAACGAAAGTAATGAAAATAAATGAACTTTCATGATGATGTAAATGAGTGTATGAAACATGTGTTTATATTCATTGGTTTAATCAAATGAAAAAAAAAAATTTACATGTTCATTTTTTTATTAGATAAATGAACTTCTAGTCGAACACTCAAACGGTTTAATGAATGTTTAGTTCGTTTACCATTTGTTTCTTTAATCCAGATTCAAAAAATATTTATTGTTGTACAAAAATTGAGGCTTGAAAGAAAATACAGTAAACTCATTCTACCAGGTCTTTGGTCCATAAAAAAGAAATATAGCTTTTAATGCTTTCTTAAAAAAATCAAAAGTCAATGCTAACAACATCAAGTTAAAAGAAAATGACAATGTTCAAAATTATAATCTTACCTGTATTTTCTCTTTCTTGAGCAGTTCTCCCTTGGGAATGCTTGAAAGTATTGTATAAACATGTACTTAGCATCATCATCCTCCCATCTTAAACTGTCCCACCACTTGATCTCACCTCTAATCTCTTTCAAACTGCTTATATTGGAGATGGACAGAGGAAGTTCCTGCAACGCAGGACAGCAAGCAACTTCAATCCGCTGCAATGCTGGACAAACTGATGTACCAACACAGATTGACCTCAAATTGGCCATGTTGTGTATCTCTAAGACTCTCAGACTAGGAAGAGTTTCTTCATGCTCACCTGAATCAATGATACATGAAATGTTTTCACAACCACTTGCCCTAATTTCTTGAGATTTTTAACAAGACAAAGCATTGCATAAGATACTACTCCTTTTAACATCGGACAATCAGATACTTGAATCGTCTTCAGATTTCTGAAGCATTTTCCTCTAGGGTTTGTTCCCTCAACAATTATCTCTAACTTTTGCAAATGATCAAGAACCAAGTGCTGTAGATTTAGAAACATTCCTGGGGAACTTCTTTTATTGCTTATTAAATGTGTTACAGCATCACAATGCGACAAATTTAGTGATGTTAAGGATGATAGGCTAAGCGGCCAATGTCTTTGGCTCATGCCTACACACGCTAACATATCCAGCGAACCTGTCTTGGTGTAACAAATCATTAAGATCTTCTTGCAGGAGATTAACTCCCTTAAGAACCAACGTTTTTTGTTGTGTTTGGCAACGTGATGGTGTGAGTGATGGCTCCCTGGACTAATCTGGATATCAAATCTCGTTAATTTTTTAAGCCAAGAAGAAGCAAACTTAAGAAACTCGACTGAGTCCAGCCTTATTTGAAGAGATGATAGCTGGTCCAGTCGTAAAAACTCATCGAATGTTGTTCTTTGACCTGCTGCACGACGATTCCAATTAAAAGCACTACAAGACATGTTAAGCGTCTCAAGACTTAATAATCCTGATATGCTTCCTGTCATGATCCTCCCTAAAAAGTGTGTGCTGACAAGTCTAATTCTTTTAAACTCTGCAGACTACCCAACCATTCAAGAAGAGCTTTTATTCGGGTTCCAGAAAGGTCTAGAACTAAAAGTTTACCAAGAGATACAAGAGGAGGTAGCTCTTCTATAGGACAGTCTCTCAAAAAGAGAGAACGCAACTCACTCAGGCAACGAAAAGATGGGGCAAAAAGGTAATTTTGACTTTTGCTTAAATTTAGTACTCTTATATACTTATATTTGTGAAAGAACTCATCTGGGATTTTCTTTATAGGATTATCTTGGAGAAACAGGACAGTTACCTGAGAAAATATAGGAAAAGCTTGCAAGTTTTTGATCTTGCAGCCTATGAAAGAAACTCTTTTAGATGACTTATTTAGTATCTTATAGGATGGAGGGTTGGAGTGTGAAAGAAATCCCCATAGTTTTTCTCTCTGAGACAGACGAATGGCTAGCTCACGAAAAATAACATGCATTTTCACGGTTCCTTCTGCTGCATCTAGATATAGTCCCAAGTACTCCAAACTTTTGATTAAAGCAAGCCCATACTTAAAAGTTCCTCTACAGTTAGTTTTTCAATGATTAAACCATCACAACACCCAACATTGGATAAGTTCTCCAACATTTATTGAGAAGCTTTCTGGGTATAACGAACAATAAAGAAAGCATTGTTTAGATCCTTACTTGGTAAGGAATAATAACTCAGTGCCAGATGTTGAAAGACTTCTTGCTCGACGTAACTGAACAAACGTGATGAGCACCGCCAAGTACGATGTGCGTTTTGCCACAACTCTATTAGTGATACTCCCCTCATAGAGTTTCCAAGAGTCTTGATGGCCAATGGCAGCCCATGGCAACTTGCAGCCATTTTTCTTGCTAGAGATTCTATCCCATCTGAATGTACCACAGGTCCAACACTCTCAACAAAAAGTTTCCAGGCGTCTTCTTCATTCATAAGATCCAGCCGAAAAGAAAGATTAACCGCCATGTGCTTGCATACATCAAGAGATCGTGTGGTTATAAGGACCTTGCAGCATGGATCCCTTGATGGAATACCAACAGCATCAAGATCTATATTTTCCCATACATCATCAAGAATCAGGGAGTCTTTTTCAAGAATTCCGCTAGCTATACTGTGAGTTGGGTCACCTGCTTCCACTTTTAGACGAATTCTCTTGGCAATCTGAGACTGAATTGTGCTCAAATCCAATGATCTGGAACCTTGAACCCAGATGACAATATCAAAAGAATTTGGAGAGTTGATGCGCAGCGCATTGTTCAAGTTCATGGCCAAAGTCGTTTTCCCTATGCCACCCTCTCCACAGACCGCAACCCTTCTAATATCCTCCCTGTTCAGGATTTCCAAAAGCCGCATCATATCTGACGCTGCCACCTGCCCCACAAGAGGTGGCACTACCATTTCCACCACTGAATTTATTGGAGAGCTTCTTTCAGGGCAACGATTTCGAAATCAGTAAAATTCAGCTCTTTCAACAGATCGAGTTTCTTTGCCACTGTCCAGCACTGGCGGTACTTGTATGGCATCTTGTCAGTCATCTCTAGCAGTGGCTTTACATCATCTGCTTCTCGAGAAACCTTCATCAACCATTCATTTACTTGCGGTTTTGGAGTTTTTCCTTCCATTTTGGCTAAGGTGACATCTTTTTCGACTGACGTCTTTTTATTCATGAGCTTTGCAAACTGGTCCCTGAGTTCAACAATATTTTTTTCATATTTGCAAAGAGTCATAAATCTTGACCAGGTGAACTTAAACACTGTTTTAGCGCCATCAATGACAGCAGAACCTATAGCTTCCATCTTTTTGTGAGAACAAAGGATGGAATTGGATGTCAAGCAACTTAACTTTACTTGTGGCCACAAATCATGCCTTAAAAACAGAGAACACATCCTTCCAATTTCTATGCCATTTTTGTTCTGATTCTAAATTACAAAAAAAAATAGTGGCTTTACATCCCAGAGTATTAGAAATTCCTAGGAAGTAACTAACTGGCAAGGAGCTTGGAAAACCCAACACTTATTTCATTCGTAAACGATAGATATTAGAGAGAACATATTTTGCCTATTCCAAGCATCCACCAACAAGAATTCAACTATACAAGAAACATGAACCCCCAACTCTCACGAATCCTACAAGGCAAAACAATCCATACAGAAATCTAAAACTTAACATACGTCAAAAATCTGAAAATAGCGATACAAATTTCCTCGATTACAAAAGAGTCCAAGGATGGTATTCAGTCGATTGTAGCATTAAAATTAACAAAAAAAGAAAAGAAAGAAAGATTATAGATAACGAAATAAAATGAAAGCATAATGCATTTTAGAAAGAAAATCTGACCATTACTGGTTGCATTATCCACTGATCAATATCACCATAAATATTGCTATGTGAAGTAGGTTGATAGTGAATCAATATTTTGTGGTGCTCACCAGGTGAGATCAGGAACCCAGAAGAGCCAATCAATCATTCTTTTGAGTTAGCAACATCATCTGGTAAGGAAATCACAGCCAAAACTCATGAACTTCATTATGATGTTGAAAGTTAATTTGGAACTAATTAGAGTTGACTGATCATATTGTAACCTATGAAGGATTAATCTTGATATAGGAAGGAGTTATTAAATAGTTAGATATAATTATTAGTTTAAAGTATTATGTTTATCTAGTTATTTTATTTATTGGTTAATTAAGTATTAGAGTTGGTATTGGTTTAGGATAGCTTGTTTAGCAAGTAATTAGTGTAGTATAAATAGATGGGTTAGGTTATGTAATTATTTGGAGGTTTTGTTTTGTTCTTTATTAATATAAAAAGAGTCGTGAGGAGTTCTCACAAAACCGTTGTGTTGCTGCGTTTTTCATTCCGTTGATTCTAACAATGGTATCAGAGCGAGTGTAACGGTCAAGAGAGAGCTCGAAGAATTGAAGCAAATCAACCCGGTGAAGTCGAAAACCTTTTTGGATCGACAGAGAGAAGAAGACTCGAAACCTAAGTGGATCGAGCAGGGAAGTCGAACCCTAAGTGGATCGACAACAAGAAAAACGAAGACTTGAAATCTAAGTGAATCGAGCGGAGACGAAGACTCGAAATCTTAGCGAATCCAGCATAGTGGTCGAAATCCGAGTGAATTGACAAAAGGTTAGTAAAGATAGGTTGCAATCTTAGTGAAGCAACAAAGAAGAACGAAAGAATAACGATTTTCTTTGATCGGGATCTCCGGTAAAGTAATTCGTTGAAAGTTTTTTTAAAGTTGGCGTAGAGGTCTACATGAAACGGCGGATTAATTAGATTCTGTAAGTTAGTGCAAATTTGTTTTGTGTAGTTACATATTGAAAGTGTATTGGAGCAACCGTTTGCCTTGAGATAGTAAAGAAGGTGATCAAAATTTAATTGAAACAAAAGGGCTCGTGACGTGCGGTGGAATCAAAGAAGATTAGTTTTTTTTTTTACAAAAGTCATAGCAAGGAAAGGCAAAAAGAAAGATAAATTATAGGAAAAGAACTAGAGGTTCTTGACTTCTCGCAGTAAAAGGTGACGCTTTTGACAGTCGATCAAAGTGAAAGAAAAGGGGTGAAAGATGGGAGACGAGGCACCGGCTAATACAGGGATTGTTCAGGTACGAGAAAACAACAATACCTCGTTTACGATTGACGTCAAAGAATTACAACACTTGGACTATCTTGATGGAGTCGATATTAGACGCTCAAGGACTTTGGGGGTGATTGATCCGGTAATAGGTGATGTCGTGGATGAGAAGAAAAACAAAGTTGCTAGGGCAGTTATTTTCAAGCGCTACCGGAAGACATACTTTTACAAGTTTCTAAAAACCAAAGTGCGAAAGATATTTCGGAGGCTTTACGAGTAAGATTTTTTGGCGCTGACAGGGTTCGGAAGGCTCAATTGGCTACGTTAAGGAGATAATTCATTCGAGTAGCTTCGAATGAAAGAGACAGATTCTATAGAAAACTTTGTTGGAAAGATAAGCGGATTTGTTTCAAGATATAGCAGTCTTGGGTCAAATCTTGATGGTGAAGCGATAGTTTGAAAGTTGTTAGATTCTTACCAAAGAAGTATCTTCAAATTGTTGCTTCTATTGAGCTAGTATTCGGATATTAAGCGCATGCCATTTGAAGAAGCAATAGGCAGGTTGAATGCCTATGAGGAACGAATCAAAGAGCAAGATGAGACGAGTGATAATCATCAAAGTAAGGTATTATTATCTAAAACGGATGGTCCAAGTTCTAATACCGGTGGACAAGACTCTAAAACCGATGGTCAAGAGAAGAATGAAGAGTCTGGTTGTAAGTGTTGTGGATGAGGATGGTCTAGCCAAAGTGATCGTGGAAAAGGTCATAGTCGAGGAGGATGATACCAAAGGGATAAAAGGTTTATGTATGTTATAATTGTCAAGGGGAAAAAGCTCATTATGCAAGTGAATGTCCTAAGGAGTCAAAGGAAGGAGTAGCAAACTTGGCCGAAGAGTATGATCCGTCACTAATTTGAAGAATAAAATGTCCATATCAAGATTAAGGGTGAATGAAGGATTAATCTTGATATAGGAAGAAGTTATTAAATAGTTAGAGATAATTATTAGTTTAAAGTATTATGTTTATCTAGTTATTTTATTTATGGGTTAATTAAGTATCAGAGTTTGTATTAGTTTAGGATAGTGTTAAAATTAATGTGACAATGTCACATTTATATCATTTAATTGTTCTATGTATTATATTTCTTCTAATATTGTTTGTGGTTCAGATAGCAGTTTGCATATACTTCAGGGTGTAAAGTGAAAGAATCAAGAGGGCTGCGATCAACTCAGTGCAAAGGTGAAGGGTCTTGGTGTAATATTTCATCTCTGGGCTATATAAGAGTTTGTGGTTGTTGAGAGTCAGTCTCTCATTGTTTCACTTTTCGTTACACACAGTTTGTTAGGGTTTGTTGTATTCTCTGGTTTTGTGTGTTAATCTCTCATCTGTTAGAGAGATTGTATGGTAGATGATCATCCTGTTGTGATTCTGTACTTTGTATCTTTTGTAAGATCTCAGGTTTTGGGGGGTAATCTCTTTGGGTTAGATAAATAAGATTTTGTCACGTTTTCTGTCGCTATTTCTTTGTGTTCTTGTTGATTCTATTCATACCATAGTTCTTTACATGGTATCAGAGCTCACAGAGCTCTTGAGTCCTGGTTATTGAGTGTCTGCTGCGAGATATAGGGTTAGATCGGTGTTGTTGTCGATTAATTAAAGTCCTGTTGGCAGATCTGTTGTTCTTTTCTTGAAGGACTCATCGGAGTGGTGCTTGGGAAGCGAGTCGTTCAAGATCTGGATGTTTGTGAAACCCTAGTTAGGGTTTGGTGATTGCTGCAGAAGGAATTTCTCTTACAGTTGGTTCATAGTGTTGGTCTCTCTGAAGGTTTCAGGGCAAACCAACCATTTGTTGCTTGTCTTGGTTTTTTAATCTATTTTTTTGTAACCCTAGAAGGTTACAAATCAGATCTGCTTGGAGGAGTTAAACGCATCTGTGAGATCTTTCTTCTCTCCTTTTTACAATTTGTTGTTATTGCATTTGTTGTGTCATAGGCATTCTGTTACCGAGGGTAGTCGGACGGCACTTGATCGAGTCTTTGCATTTAGATTTGTAGTTTTGTTTACAGGTGATTCTTGTTTTTGTTTTAATTGCAACTGTGTTATGCTTGTCCAGACACCTATTGAGTGACGAACCTGGAATCTGGCCTCTGATACAGTCTGCCTGATTGTTACATTTTTGTTTAATAGTTGTTGTGGTTGTTCTTATACTGTGTTGTTATTTGTTGTGAGTATTCAAGATGGGTGATGATGCTAGTTCTTCTGTTACACTTATTAGTAAGCTTGATATTGGTAATCCACTGTACTTACATCCTAGTGATTCTAGTGCTTTAACAATTGTTAATGTAAAATTAAAAGGAACTGAGAATTATGGTGCGTGCTCAAGTACTATGAAACTTGCATTAGAAGCTAAAAATAAGTATGGCTTTTTGATGGTAAATGTGTTAAACCAGAGGATGGTGATGTACTAGCAGGGAAGTGGGATAGATGTAATTCTGTAGTGCTTACTTGGTTATTGAATTTTGTATCAGAAGAATTGTTTTTAGGGCAAGTTATCTCTAAACTTGCATCTGAGGTTTGGAATGATTTAAAAGAGACCTATGACAAGGTTGATGGTTCAGTTGTATATGACTTGTATAAAAAAAATAAATAGTATTTGTCAAAATGGTAGTACAGTTGCTGAGTATTATGATAGGTTAACTACAATGTGGAAACAATTTGATGCCATGTTGCATTTACCTACTTGTTCATGTGATGCAGAAAAAGATTTCAATGATTTTTCTACCTTAATAAAACTGATGCAGTTTTTAATGGGTTTAGATGATGTATACCAACCTATTAGGACAACATTGTTAACCAGGGAACCATTTCCTTCTGTCAAGGTCGCTTTTTCAATCATTTCCAGGGAAGAGTTACATAGGTTGGCCAGTAGTGGGTCAAAGGGTCAACATGTTTCTTTTGTGTCAAAGTCAAATAAGTCTTTTGATTCAAAACGTAGAGTTTTTAGAGCTCCTAATTCAAGTTTGAAGTGTACTAATTGCAATATGTTAGGACATACTGTGGACAGGTGTTTTGAGATAATAGGTTATCCTCCAGGGTTTAAAAGAAGGGTTGGTAATAAGGGTAATGCTGGTAATAATAGCTTTAGTAATGGAAAGTCAAATGTGTCTTCTAGTTCTACTACTTCTGCTATGCCCTTTACTTCTGAACAGATTTCAAAACTTCTTAGTCTGGTGAATGAGAAAGAGAAAGGTGGTTCTGAGTCTGCTGTTTCTAATATGAGGGGTAAGTTTTTAAATGTTGAGAACAATTCTGTGTTTAATAATGTGTGTAGTAGTTATGTAAATTGTTCTAGTGTTGTTAATCATGAATTTAGTTATAATTAGGTTATTGATTCTGGGCTAATCAACATATGGTCATGACTGATAAAGATATGTATGATTGTATAGATGTGTCAGAATATGATCTTAAGGTATCACATCCAAATGGAACAAGTGCTAAAGTAACAAAAATAGGAAATATAAAACTGGCTACTGGTGTTATACTGTTTGATGTGTTCTATGTTCCTAGCTATTTTGTTAATCTTGTTTCTGTGCATAAGGTTGCTAGGGATAATAAGTTGACTGTTTTGTTTGATGAAAGTAATTGTTGTATTCAGGATTTGAGTTCAAAGAAAGTCTTGGTGATTGGTAGACAACATAATGGTTTGTTCTTTGTTAATAGAAATGGTAATTGTTCTAATATGGTTTTAAACAGTGTTAATAGTATTAATCTGTGGCAGAGTAGACTTGGTCACCCCTCTAAACAAGTTCGGCCATTTTAAAAGATAGTCTGGACATAGGTTTGGTTGAAGATTTTACATGTGAGGTGTGTCATAGGTCTAAGCAAGTCAGAGTTCATTTTCCTTTGAGTGAACATAAAACAAAATATGTAGGTGAGTTAATTCACTTAGATGTTTGGGGACCATACAGGGTTGTAAGTAAGGATGGTTTCAAAAATTTCTTAACTGTTGTTGATGATTTTTCTAGAACAGTGTGGTGTTATATGTTAAAAAGTAAAAGTGAAGTGTTTGAAAATATCACTGGTTTTTATGAACTTTTACTAACACAGATTAAAAGGAAAATCAAATGTTTTAGAAGTGATAATGGAACGGAGTTTGTAAATTCTCAAATGACTAGTTTTTGTAAATCCAAAGGAATTCTTCATCAAACCACTTGTACCTATACACCACAACAGAATGATGTGGTTGAGAGAAAACATCGACATCTGTTAAACATGGCTAGATCTTTATTGTTTCAAGGGGGTTACCATTAAGGTTCTGGTCAGATTGTGTATTAACAGTAGTTTATTTAATTAACAGGATTCCTTCATCAGTGCTTTTAGGTAAAAGTCCGTATGAGTTAGTGCATGGTTTTAGACCCTCTCTGAGTCACTTAAGGAATTTTGGTTGTTTACGTTTTGCAACAGTCTTAAATGATTCAGATAAATTTTCTAATAGAGCAAATAAGTGTGTTTTAATTGGTTACTTAAATTTGAAGAAAGGGTATAAGTTGTGGAACTTAGATGAAAAGGTTGAATTCTATTCAAGAGATGTAAAGTTTTATGAAAATGCATACCCTTTCAAGTCTAAGGTAGTTAATGAAAAAGAAGTGTTCAATAATTATGAGTTGAATCATTTAAACTTTTTTTACTCTTATGAAACATTAACTTCTATAGATTCTAAAAGTGATGAAGTTGTTTTACCTCCCGATGATGAAGAGAGGGATTTAGGTTCTCATAAAGTGTTTAGTGATGATCAGCAGCCTGATCATTCTTCAGTGGCTTGCCGCTTCTAGGGATAGTCTAGGAGGAGAACCTAGGATAGTGAGTAGTAGTGATGAAGATCATGGCAGGGTTGAGGACACTAACACTTTAGATGCTGAGGCCAACCCTCTGAGGGAAACATACCTAGTGTTAGGAGGTCCTCTAGAAATACTTCAATTCCAAAAAGACTTCAAGATTTTGTGTTAAATACTAATGCAAAATATGGAATAGAGAAGGTTGTTAATTATACTTGTGTATCTGCTGAAAATATGTGTTTCATCAGTAGCTTAAATAAATCTGTTGAACTAAATTCTTATAATGAGGCTGCTCAAGATCCTAAGTGGGTTGAGGCCATTAACATAGAGATGCAAGCCTTACATAGGAATAATACATGGGAATTGGTTGACTTACCTGCTCGTAGGAAACCAATAGGTTGTAAATGGGTTTATAAAGTAAAATATGGGGCTAACGGAGAAATTGAGAGGTATAAGGCTAGGCTGGTTGTAAAGGGGTACAACAGAGAAAAGGATTGGACTTTGGTGAAACTTTTTCACCAGTTGTGAAAATGGTTACAGTAAGATGTGTATTATGTTTAGCTGTTTATAATGGTTGGTCTCTTTTTCAATTGGATGTTAACAATGCGTTTTTGTATGGTACTATCTCAGAGGATGTATATATGTCACCTCCTGAGGGATATTATTCTGAGAATGAGACCAAAGTTTGTAAACTAATTAAATCATTGTATGGTTTAAAACAGGCACCTAGGAAGTGGAGTGAGAAATTAACTAAGGTGTTACTTGGTGTTGGTTTTATTCAAAGTGCACGTGATCATTCATTGTTTATTTTGTCTAAATAGTCAGTTTTGATTGTACTTTTAGTATATGTAGATGACACAGTCATTACTGGGAACGACAATGTTGAAATAGGAAATAAAAGTTTACTTAGTAACACTTTTCAAATCAAAGACCTGGGCATACTAAAATATTTTTTGGGATTAGAGGTTTTATATGATAAAACCGGAATTTGCCTTAATTAAAGAAAGTATTGTTTGGAAGTGTTGAATGGGGTTTGGATATCTTGCATGTAAACCTGTTAACACGCCTATAGATGTAAGTTATGTGATTAATGCTAAAACTGGTGTAAGTGATGAAAAGGTAGTTGATGTTACTGGTTACCAAAAACAGATAGGTAAACTGATATGCATGTCTTTGACTCGCCCAGACATTAGTTATGCAGTATAGTATTTAAGTCAATTCATGCATAACCCTTTAAGTTCACATCTTAAAGTTGTGTTAAGACTTTTAAGGTATTTAAAATTGAGTTCTAGTAAAGGATTATTTTTAAAAAGGGGGTTAGTTGTGAATTGACTTGTTTCGCTGACTCTGACTGGGCTAAGTGTCAGGTAACTAGAAAGTCTGTTACAGGCTACTGTGTAGTTTTTGAGGAAAATTTGGTTTCTTGGAAAAGCAAGAAACAAAACACAGTTGCTAGGTCTATCGGGAGAAGCTGAATACAAGCTATGTGCTCGGCTTCTTGTGAGTTGGTCTGGATTGTTAACCTGTTAAGTGAGTTAAAAGTTACATGTACTTTGCCTATAAAGTTGTTTTGTGACAGCAGTGCTGCTATTGCTGTAGCAGCAAATCCTGTGTTTCATGAGAGAACGAAGCACTTTGAGGTTGACTTGTATTTTTTGCGAGAAAAGTTGATTCAGAAGATCAACTTGCAGATATGTTCACAAATGATTTAAGTGTTAGTCAACATGAAAAGTTTTGTAAAAAACTGGGCTTGGTTGATTTGTTTAGAACAATTAAATGAAGGGGGGATGTTAAAATTAATGTGACGATGTCACATTTATATCATTTAATTGTTCTATGTATTATATTTCTTCTAATATTGTTTATGGTTCAGATAGCATTTTGCATATACTTCAGGTTGTAAAGTGAAAGAATCAAGAGGGCTGCAATCAACTCAGTGCAAAGGTGAAGGGTCTTGGTGTAATATTTTATCTCTGGGCTATATAAGAGTTTGTGGTTGTTGAGAGTCAGTCTCTCTCATTGTTTCACCTTTCGTTACACACAGTTTGTTAGGGTTTGTTGTATTCCCTGGTTTTGTGTGTTAATCTCTCATCTGTTAGAGAGATTGTATGGTTTCACAAACATCCAGATCTTGAAGGCTCGCTTTGGGTTGGATAAATAAGACTTGTATGGTTTTGTGTGTATCTTTTGTAAGATCTTAGGTTTTGGGGGTAATCTCTTTGGGTTGGATAAATAAGATTTTGTCACTTTTTTGTCGCTATTTCTTTGTGTTCTTGTTGATTATGTTCATACCATAGTTCTTTACAGATAGCTTGTTTAGCATATAAATAGTTTAGTATAAATAGATGTGTTAGATTATGTAATTATTTAGAGGTTTTGTTTTGTTCTTTATTAATATAAAAAGAGTCCTGAGGAGTTCTCACAAAACCGTTGCGTTCCAACAATCTATATATATAGTGGATCGTTAATACCAATGATCCACTATATATAGGGTTACAATATAATAACATCCTAAAATAAATATATTCTGGTAAGTATCTATATATCTAATGTTCTGGGTCTAACAATTTCATCAGTGGTGTTCATCTCCAGATATGGGTAAGTTGAGCCTGTGAAAGGAAATAATCCTGCACAGCCAGCGGTTAGGTACAACAACCACCTGATCCCACTATTCTTGCTGACCAAAGGGAACAACCCATCCCTAAGAAACCCACAGCAAAAATCACCCAAAAGAGGAAGAAGTCTTTAGCATAAAAGACTTCTAAATCCTCTCATTCAAAATCCAAAGCCACTTCCTCAAAAAGAACCAAAACAAAGACTATTCAGGAAGTTGAGGTGTCTAAGAGTTGGGCTGAAACAAAACTCAGCCAGAGACTGTGGTTACTTCTTGAACCCAATCTTTAGTACCTCCAACCAGCTAAAGCAAACTTACTAGTAGTTTTAAAAAGAGACTCATGGAGACAGATCTTCCTATGTACCATGAAAAGGGCACATCTCAACCACAAATCAAAAGATGCAGCCACAGAATGAAGCCCTGGTACAAAAGGAATCTAGCTATCACCCACATGAGGAAGAGGATTTTCCACTCAGGTAAATCCAATGTGGTGATTGCAGAGGTGGCTTCCATTATTCTTGCTATAACCACGGGTTTACAAGAAGGTAGTGGAAGCATCCTTAAGACCATCCTGCAGGCAACAACAACTTAACTTCTCCATGATTCTAAAGTACTAGAAGGAGAAACTGTTGGAAGTCCCTAGTAATAAGACAAAGGGGCATCCAGAAGTGTTTGTGTCTGAAAAGCCACAAACACAAACTAATATAACCACCTATGGTGGGGGAGCAGACGAGTCCATTAAAATGGATGATGCCCAAGACCAGCAATTTGTAGAGTTGACAGAACAGATGGGTGTTGTAGTCTCCAAACTCAAGGAGTTGGTCACCAAAATGCCCCATGATAAGTCAAGATGAAACCAAAATTTTCCCAAAGGTTGGCCTTGTTGGTGCATAATGTCTATGTCTTAGTCTTATATCGAGTCTGTATTGTTAGCTGAATAGGCTAGGTTTTGAAGTATTTATAAAGTGTTTTAGCCAAGTTCGGCCATATGTCATGAATGTATGCATGTTCGGCCAAACTTGCATAGGCAAGTTCGGGCGAACCTTGCACCCTCCATGGCCGAACTTGTTGTGCTATAAATACCTAGCTTGTGTATCTCATTTGTATCTTTGGCAATGTTGGCGTTGTAGAGGCGAAGCTCTGTCAGTCTGTAATCTGAACGTTTAATCATTGAAACTGACGATTAACTGATTAATTATTGTCTATTGTAACACGACGTAATATTTCCGCTATTATGGACGTTAGATATCAAATTTAGGTTCCTAAGCATCGAGGATCGGTCCTACAAGTGGTATCAGAGCTAGAACAGCCTGATTTGATAGTATCAAGACAAGAACACTTCTACTTCTACTCCATTCTTCTTATTTCTTAACTTTTGATCACAAAATGAAGAATTCATGGTCAAAATCTTTTGAATTTTGAATATATCATGTAAAATACAACAAAGAAAAACCCTTGAAAGATTGGAGATCAAATTCAACCAAATTCATGTCGAAATTTTGAAAAAACCATGTTTTTGAAAACTCTGAGGAACGAACTTATTGGCCATGTTCGGCGAACTTGCACTAAAACATCACTTTTCAAGTGAGTGTTTAGTAAGTTCGACCGAACGTAAGGTGATTATTGAGGAAATTTTAGTCAAGTTCGCTCGAAGATACTCAATTTTCATTAATTTTACATCAAGTTCGACCTAACTTGTGTAAAATCAAGAAAGTTTTAAGTAAGTTCGCCCGAACTTGCTTGTATTCATCGAAATTGTGTTGATAAGTTCGCTCGAAGTTCTATGTGTTTTCTCAACAACTGTCAAGTTCGACCGAAGTTTCACAATTTTTCAAAGAAATTTCCTAACAAGTTCGACCGAACTTGTTTGAAAATCCAAGAATTCTTCATTAATTGCTACAAGTTCGACGGAACTTGTAGAAATTGTTTTCAAAGTTTTTGAAAGTTTTTCTGCATACACGTTTCGTTATTCACCATGGAGGATCAACTAAGAGCTTATATGTCCGGAGCTAATTCATCAAAAGCCAACGTGATTAATCAAGTCAATCTTGATAACGAATTGGGAACGACCGTCAAACCGCCCAAGCTAATGAGCATGGACGAATAATAAGCATGGAAAGAGAAATTTACCTACTGGGTTCAAGCCATGCACTTCGCTGGCTGGGTGTCAATCGAAAGAGGCTACATTATTCCGGTAGATGAGCATCAACAAGTTCTTGAAAAGTACAACTACTCGACACTCATAGAGACGAATACATTGCCGAGAAAAAGATGATCAGTCTCATCCAACAGTCTGTCAAAGAAGATATACTGATCTTGCTACCAGAGTATACTACAGCAAGAGAGCTTTGGTTGTCGTTACAGAAGAAATACCAAGCAGTGCTGAAATGATCAAAAGCAAGAAGGCTCTCATTCTGAAAGAGTTGATATCCTCAACATGCTAAAGGATGAGACCATTAAGCAAATGATTGAGCGTTTTTGTCATCTCAAAGTGCAAATGCGAAGACACGGTCTTGAGAAGACGGAACAAGAATACATCGACAAACTTGCTGACGCACTACCACAGGGTGAATGGACTACGTATTTGATGGTTCTGAAGAATAGTGATAAGTGGGATTTCTTCAAGTTGTCAACGTTTATCAATAAACTCGAAGGTCATGAAATGGAGCTTCTGAAGATAGCGAAGTCAAAGAACGCTAATGTTGTTCAAGACATTGGTTTGTACTAAAAACAGGAATGCAAGATAACATTTCGAGTCCAAAAATTGGAACTGCTTTTAGTACAAACATGAATGCTTCTCCACGGTATGACCAAAGTCCACAAAGTTCTTACTTAAGCACTGGTTCAAATTCAACATTTCAAAGTCAAGCGAATCAGAACCAACAACAAAGTTCTGACCCGATGTTTACAAGTGCAATATCGCAGTGAACTTGAACAATGTTGTTTCAGAAGAAGTTGCAAAACAACATATGTCACTACTTGCTACCGTCTTAGAGTCTTATGAATGTCTTGTTGCCGGTAAAATCGGAAATCCCGAGATGACCGCAGAAGATTATGACCAGGTAGACGAGGAAGAACTCGAACTAATGGACATCAAATGGTCCTTAGCTTCGATCATCAGGAGAGTGACAAAGTTCGTAGCACTCACAGGCCGTGACATAGGAAACTCCAGCAACAAATTGGGTTTTGACAAATCCAAAGTCACGTGCTTTAGATGTCGATAGAAGGGACATTTTAAAAGAGAGTGTAAGAACACCGAGGCAACCGGAAATCAAAGTCCTTTCGGAGGAGGGAATGAATATTACAAGAGGGCACTTCAATATAAACCATTCCTGAATAAAACTCAAGTTGAGATTCAAGAAAAGCCAAACAGTAGTACCACGGAGAAAGCCATGGTTGCATCCACAGAAGATGACGTTTTGATTGGAACTCTTATATTGGAAAAAAGACCAGAGTTGCTTTGATGGCGGAGATTGTTAAGATAATTTGCAGAGGAGAGCAGCGCTGAGAGGAAGCTGAGAGCGGCAGCAGCAGAAGCAGCAGCTTTCGAACAAGCTATTCTGGAACAATACTTGCTTCAACAGCAGGAAGAAGAGGAATATATCCATATGCAAGGAATTTTATCCTCTAATTCTTGTGATAGTTTTGCAGGAAACTTTGATGGAAGCTCGAAAGAACAAGTGGTTGAGGAGAAAAAGATTGATGAAGTGATCATTGATGTCACTCAAGAAATGAAAGCTGAAAACCTCAAGGACATGGCAGATAAAGCTTTAATGACGAATCTAACCAAGGTAGGTCCAAGGTAAAAATTGTTGAGAAAGAAGTTGTAAAAATACAAGTTGTAGAGGTTGAGAAACCTTGTACAAAATGTATTGAACCTTGTGTCGAATGTGCCAAAAAATCAAAGATCATCGCTGAAAACAATGTGCATAACGATTTTTTAAAATATGATTATCGCACAATGAAAGAAGCGTATGACAAAATGAAAAATGATTATGGCAGACTCGACAGAAATAACACCGAACAACATGATAATATAAGAATGTTGAGTGGTACAGTAATGGATAAACAAAGAGCAATTAACATTTATATCAACACCATTGCTGAAATCAAACAACAACTTCAAGACATGACAATTGAAACTGAAAGAGTTCGACAATTGTTAAGAAGTTATACCACCAACGCGTATGTTATCGATCACATTCTTCCAACAATCTCAACAGAAGAAAAACCTAAAAAGAAAACGGGCAAAGAATATAGCAATGTTCCTCCACCCCTTTGCGAAAAATACTGTGTTAAATCAGCAGACGGGGTGGACAAGGCACTCAATGTTGATTTACTTTATGAAAAGAAAAACGAGTTGCCAGAGAACATTGATATAGTCTATACTAAATCTGATGATGATAACAACATTGTGGTTAACAAAGTAGTTGAAAATGTTTTAAGTGATTCTGATGATGGCAGCTTCAAAAGCGCCAACTCGAGTTCAAAGAATTCCGATTCACAATCTGAAAATGACAATAAGTCGTCAGAGGATAGTCTAAGTGATGATCCTAATATTGTAATGTACAAAATTAAGGATTCGGATAGACTATACTTTGATGATAGCTTCCCGATTCAGAATGTGAATGAAGAATTGCTTGATAAGTTCTTTAAACTCGTGGAAGTCACATCAGAGGAATTGGAAATCAATGAACAAAAATTCTATTCCAAACCTAAAAGAAACAATTACCGAAGAAACGGTGGTGATCATCCAGAAAACCGGAGAGCGGGGTTGGGTTTAGAAGAAGAAACTGTCACCTATTTCATGAATATAAAAACAAAAACATGAAGTTTGTATATGGGACGAGTACACTTCATGAGGAAAGTTTGATTGGTAAACAATCAAATGATGAGTTCTAGAAGGAGAAAGAAATTCGAGATAAAGCAAAGGTTACAAGTGGTGTCAAAACTTCAAGTAAAGTAAAACCACCTGTTAAAGGACATCCACTTGATAATCGGACATGTTTCAAGTGCAATGAAACTGGTCATATTGCACGACAATGTCCGAAATAAAAACCGGCTTATCTTCGAAGAAAAGAAGATTCAAATGTTGTTAAACCAAAGCAACCAGTGTTTGTAAAACCTGTAAAGATTTTGAAACGAAATGAATCAAAACCAGAAGTTAAACCAAAGTCTGAAAAGATTTTTGAAAATTCCATTTTTGAAAAAGGTGAAACTTCTAGGTCTAATGAAAACAAGTTTTACATCAAAAAGGCTAATATCAAATCTCAAACCCGGATTGCCAAGAAAAGGTCAACAACATCTGGTGTTGTTAAGTCTGAGCTAGTAAAGACTGACAACACAAAAGGATCTAAGTCTGAAGTCACTAAGTCTAAGCAGGTAAAGACTAGTGAGAACGTGAAACAAGTTAAAACAGAAATTAAGAACGATAATGACATATCTGTAAAAGATAAGAAAAAAGTGAGATTTTCAAACATTAACATTGTTGAAACAGATGATGAATTTGATTTTGATGATGTTGATGAGTTTGAATATGCTTTTGTTGATGGTTATTAAGTAAAACCCAAGACCAAGAAGGCTTGGGTAGAGCTTTTCACCTAATTTCTGAATTTTGCAGGGGCTCCAAAGATCCGTACTTTCAAAGTGGATTTTGGATAGTGGAGCGTCCAGGCATATGACGGGAATGAAGGCATTGCTATTCGACATTAAAGCTATCAATGGTGGATATATTGGATTTGCAGGAAATCAAGGTGGAAGGATAGTCGTCGAGGGAAAACTCTCAAATGGCATGGTTTCTTTTGATCGCGTGAACTATATTGCAGAGCTTGAGAACAATCTTCTGAGTATATTGCAGATTTGTGACAAGAAATTCACAGTCCATTTCAATGATAAAGAGTGTATTATCTTGAAGCCGGGATTCAAAATTCCAGATGAGTGGATTCTGATGCGAGCACCACGAGAGAATGATTTATATGTTCTTGATATGGGTGTTGCTACCACTTCATCACAATCAGCACAATGTTTTATAACAAAGTCTACTGAAAAGGATTCTATTCTTTGGCATCGTAAGATGGGGCATATTCATTTGCGAAAAAAATGAATTTCTTGGTTCATAATGATCTTGTAGAAGGCGTAAATCTTCGAAGTTTTCAGATGTCTGATCATTGCTTGGAATGCAAGAAGGGAAAGCAGATCAAGAAATCGCATCCGAAAAAAATTCTAAACTCAATCAAGTTGCCTTTAGAACGTCTCCACATGGATTTATTTGGTCCTGTAAATGTTCGAAGCATATCAGGAGACTTATATTGCTTGGTCGTGACAGATGACTATTCGAGATATTCGTGGGTATTCTTTCAAGAATCAAAAGACGAAACGTTCGAGAACTTGGTTATTCTATTCAAGAAACTCGAGAACATTTATCATATGCCAGTCAGACGCATTAGAAGTGACAACGGTACAGAGTTTAAGAATAACAAAATGAAGGATCTGCAACGCAAAAGGGATTCTGCACGAGTTTAGTGCTCCCTATACTCCACAGCAAAACGGAGTTGCTGAACGGAAGAACGGAACTTTGATTGAAACTGCGAGAACCATGCTTGCAGATTCTAAACTTCCAATTAGCTTCTGGAGTGAAGCAGTTGCTGCGGCTTGCTACACGCTAAACAGGGTTCTCACTGTCAAACCAACAAAGAAAACATGTTTTGAGATGATAAACCGACGGAAGCCAAATTTGAAGTTCTTAGAACCTTTTGGTGCTCCATGTACCGTAATAGACCAAGATGGCAAATTCGGAGCTAAATCTCTCGAAGGTTTCTTTGTCAGATATGCAAGTCCGTTGAGAAGAGTATATGTTCCTTCATTGCGATAGGTTATTGAAGCACAGCATGTGGATTGTTTCAACTACACGGATCCTATTCAAAGGAAAGGTGACGCGTGACTGTTTAACTATCAAGACCTTTGGAAGTCATTTGACTTGCCCAAAGAACCAACTGACGAAGAAGTTGCAGCGTTATATTATCTTCACTAGTCAGGGAATAGAGAGCAAATTGTTCGACCAATTGTGGTTAATCAACCCACGTTGGATCCATCTTCTTCTAGCGCAAGTTCAAACAACAGTGGTGTTCCAGCTGAAAATGTTTCTGAAACATTATCAACACCTACTAATCTTCCAACAACTGCCTCTACTGAACCAATAAATACAACAACGGAGCCCAGTATGCCTCAGAATCAAGATTCTGATTCAGATGAAGCACCAACATTTGATGCTGATGGGGAATCATCTTCTTCAGATGAAGAAATGGAGCAGATAACAAGTCTTCTTAATCAATCTGCAGTCCCGAACAACAGAAATGAAGCTTCATTGAGCTCTCCAAACATTGAATTGATTGTTGATCTCAACATCAAGAATCAGCAAAACTCAGTAGATGTTCCAAGAGAAGAATTGCTGCGATCATATTCTTATCATCCGTCAACAAATATTATCGGAGAACTTCAAACTGGTGTTAGAACTCGAGGGCAAATTAATAAATCACTCAGTGGTTTCTACACACGTGTTGCTACAATCCAGAACTATTGTTTCCATTCATGTTACATCTCTTAGATTGAGCCTAAGACAGTTAATGAAGCTTTAGCAGATGAAAACTGGGTACAAGCAATGCAAGAAGAATTATTGCAGTTTGAAAAATTGGGTGTGTGGAAGCTTGAAGACTTAGCAGAAAATCAGAAAGCAATTGATACAAAATGGGTCTTTAAGTGTAAACGTGATGATAGAGGGGTTATTGTTCGTAACAAAGCTAGGCTTGTTGTCAAGGTTCACCAGCAGGAAGGGATAGACTACACGGAAGTCTATGCACCAGTAGCTCGATTAGAATCTATTCGAATATTTCTAGCTTTCGCATCATGGAAAGGATTTAAGGTCTATCAATTAGATGTCAAATCGGCTTTTCTGTATGGCAAATTACGCTAGAAGGTGTACGTTGGACAACCACCAGGGTTTGTCGATCCACCTAACAAGAAGAAAGCGTACCTACTGGATAAAGCACTCTACGGACTGCACCAAGCCCCGAGAGCTTGGTACGAGACGTTATCACAACATCTAGTCGGAAACGGCTTTATCAGAGGAACTATGGATAGTACTCTTTTCACCAGAGAAGTTGATGGCCATCTGATTATAGTTCAAATCTACGTTGACGACATCATCTTTGGATCTACAAATGATAGTCTCTGCAAGGAGTTTGAGGGAATCATGAAAAAGAAATTCGAAATGTCCTCGATGGGCGAAATGATGTTCTTTCTTGGTTTGCAAGTAGATAAGCTTCCGGATGGTATTTTCATTCACCAGACTAAGTATGTTCACGACATCTTGAAGAAGTTTGGGATGGAAAGCTTGAAGCCTCTATCTACGCCTCTTGCTCTCAATCACGGCATTTGCATTGACGAGACTGGAGCCGAAGTTGACGAGATGTTATACAGATCGATGATTGGATCACTGATGTATCTGACGGCATCGCCCCCATATATTATGTATCCAACCTGCCTATGCGCCAGATATCAGTCAAGCCCGAGGATCTTACACATGCAAATCGTGAAGCGTATCTTCAGATATCTGAAAGGATGCCCAAGCACCAGCTTGTGGTACCCGAAGAACGACAATTTCGACCTCACAGGCTATGCTGATTCCGATTTTGGTGTAGATAAGTTGAATTCAAAATCAACTACAGCGGGATGCCAGTTCTTCGGAACAAGAATGGTAACTTGGCAGTGTAAGAAACAGACTACGGTCGCTCTCTCTACCTATGAAGTTGAGTATATCTCGGCCTCCAATTGTTGTTCACAGATTCTGTGGATTCAACAACAGATGAGAGACAATGGTCTGCAATTTCTAGACACTACGTTGTATGTTGATAACAAGGCAGCCATTGATATAACTAAAAATCCGGTTCATCACTCACGCACAAAACACATTGAAATTCGTTATCATTTCATTCGTGATTGCTACGAAAAGAAATTGGTGCGAATAGAAAAAATCCACACCAACGAACAAAAGGCTGATTTTTATACCAAACCATTTTCTTTGTCATGATTTAAATACTTGCTGAGAATTAAGGGTATGAAAAATTTGCTGACAAGTGCGGATGCTGAGGTTGAATACGGATCGGACGACGAGTTCGCGTGATCCACATTGGTTTGTAAATATCTTTCTACTTAGAATTTTATTAAAAACTAAAATCCAAAAAGATGTTTTTTGATTTTAGGGGGAGTAATGTTAGAGAAAATACAAAAACATTCGAAAATTTTAAAATCCAAAAACATATAAAAATTCAAAATGTACAAAAACATTGAAAAAGACAAAAAGAATTCAGTGTCATAAAAGGAAATGATAGTACATCAGTGGACTATCACAGTATGCTAAAGAAATATAAAGTTTTAAAAGTGAGAAACGAGTCTTACTATGGATGTGTCGATAGGCTTAACACGTTCAGTAAACTGTTTTCGAGATATAAACTAAATTTTACAACTGCTTAATCTTGTGGATTAACACATCTTGGATATATGGACTTAGTACTCCGAAATTTCGTTTGAAAGATTGCCTGATTCTGAGATACGAGGTCTTTATAGATAGTTGATATCTGGGGTATTATATAAGTTCTTCTGATTTTGCGGAAGCAATGGCCTAGAACTTCTATAATACTTTTGCTTTAAACCCCTATATTGCATGCAATGTTGAAAAGTATCGAAAGATATAATCATATGCAATGCTGAAAAGATTCCTTAAGTGGAACACACCTTAAAGACGAGCCTTCATCTCTTTGTCTGTACGGAAGTACTAACCTGAGCTCTCAAGGTCTCGTACAACCCAGAAACAGATATCAATTACGCTATATTCACCTGTAAGATGAAATCTAGGGAATCTAGATACGGGAGTATATTCAAAAAGTGGGAACCACAGATAAGTCAAGTTTTATGAATTCTACCTTAACATATCTTGAAACTGTTGAGAAATGTGGTAAAGCTTAAGTGGACAAACATATTGACAATCTAGGTAAACGATTTTAAAACTTAAAGTCATTTAAAGGTCAACGGTACTGTTGATATGTCTCAATCAACTGATATGATCCTTAGACACGAATTCACAAAAATATGTCTGTAAATATATCTGTACATAGTTTACATTGCTTATTTCATTGTATTTCAGCTTTACATATTAAAATCAAAAAGATTTTCGGTGTGTTTTAGCATAAAATTACAAAAAATTCAAAAAAAATTATTTCTACATTTGTTTTCAGCAAACCAAGGTTGGAGAACGGATCTTCGAAGTCTGGTAAGATGCTAGAACTGGTGGGAATCTCTTTGACAACGGGCTGGGAGCTAATCTATTAAATCTGAAAAGATAAAACGATGAAAAGTTCATTAATTTGAAACTGTGATTTTGAAAATATCAACAGTTTGTTCGTAACGGGTCAAACCGGGGTCATTAACTTGGACTCGGCAGACAAATCGGTTAACCAAGGTCATTATCTTGGACTTGGTAACTAAGTGGATTTTCATAACTGGTAAAAAGTTGGAAAGTTCAGGGTTAAAAATAAAAAAAATTGAAAAAGTTTGAATTTGTGGTTTGACAAGTTCGGCCGAACTTGCTAAACAATATTCAATGTTTAACAAACAGCAAGTTCGACAGAACTTGCAGATGGTTGTTTGTTGGTTTTATAATAAGTTCGCTCGAACTTAGTATGGGCCTTTATGTTGGGCTTAGCAAGTTCGCACGAACTTGACATGGTATGAATACCATTCAAGTTCGGCCGAACTCATTTACTTGTTATCAAATCCGTTTTAAGCAAACTTGAGCTGTTAGAGAAATTAAGTGAAATTGACACTTTTGAGAGTTATACTTCCCATTTGAGTTAGTTTTTGGTGATTAGCACACCAATCACTATGGCAGAGGTACTAATTTGAGAATAAATCATGAATTGAATTGTAAACGAACAAAACCAGATCTAAAATTTAAAAATTGATAGATTTAGGTATTGTTGAACAAAATTGAATATAGATCTTTGATCTACACTTAAAGTCAACCGTGAAATTGTTTTTGATTGAACTGAAATGCATGTTTGCATGTTTAAACTTGGTTGGTCTGTTGAAGAAGATGACAAGTTCGACCGGACTTGTTCAAAATATGCTTAAAATGATTCAGTTTCATGTTCGACCGAACTTGATTAATGAAAAGATTTAATTCTTCATCTTCGACCGAACTTGGATCTTAATAAAACTAAGCGTTGATAACATAAGTTCGCCCGAACTTGTTCTTTAATGTGAAACATGTGTCTCATACATGTTCGGTCGAACTTAGGTAAAATTGAATAATAAAAACTGTAAGTTCGCCCGAACTTGCATTAGAAAAAAATTGAACATGTTTGATATATGTTCGGGCGAACTTGTTAAAATCAGTGTTTAACACTAATCAAGTTCGCCCGAACTTGATTAAAGTGTTAGAAGATTTTTTTTGTGATTTTTTCTCGAAAAGCGTGCTAATTGTTTTGCGTCATTTTTCATGCACAGGTTCCAGCGCATGTTATCTCAGTTGAGTTTTCCAAAACTCACAATACATGCATCACGCTTGACAAGTCTATTTGTCCGTCGCTGGAAGAATATGACAGCATCTTAAAGTTTCTCGAAGATAGTCACATTCGTCATGCAATTACTAAACGCACCGTATCATATCGTTCTCATATTGTTCACTTCTAGATGAACGCGAATCTAAGCGCTGACGAGAAGACGATCTCTTCTACAGTACAAGTCGGTGATGAGCTAAAGCCGATCACAGTAACCGAAGATGATATTCGAAGGATTTTAGAGCTCAAAGATAAAGAAGATGATCCGATTCATCTAGATGAGAAGATGGTTCGAGGATGCTTTTTCCACATGGGATACAAAGGAAGCGTAAACAAGACAACGATAAAGAAAGGGGAAGTGCCTAACCCCTACAAGCTTCTGATTCATGCATTGATTCATACTTTTAGCCATCGCAAAGCCGGTTTGGATGATGTACATGATTATTTGGCTAGCATGGCAACGACACTTATTCTGAAGAAGTCGTTCAACGTTTCAAAGTTAGTGTTTACTCACATGTCGAAGAACATGGAGGATTCGAGATTGTGCCTTTATCCGAGGTTTATTCAGATGTTGATTGATGAAAAGAATGCCAACATTGCTCGAGATCCGAATGACGTTCTGTATCTAGTTCATCTCGATGAGACCACAGTGAAGAAGCTTATCAAGTTCCAGAAACAAGCTTCAGCTCCTATTGCCAAGCCAGTATTCGGAGCGATTAAAGATTCTGATAATGTCTCGCCACCTGGAAACAAATGGAGAAAGAATTATAGTGATGATGAGAATGAACTTAAAGCCGAGAAGGAGTGGTTTAAAGAATTCAAACCAAACGCAAGGAATGAATGGTTTTTGAAAGCTGAAGTCGATAAACCGAAAAAGAAGCGAACATCAAAGAAAGTAGAAACTTTGCTTGTTGATGAGGAGGAAATTGAGAATGTTGAAGCAGTGGCTGGATCGAGCGCTGCAGTTGTTAATGAGAGTCAAGAAACTGTGAAGTTGACTCAAGAAGAGATAATTTCTGCTACATCTGAAAATCTGATAAAGAGCCTGAAAAGATAGAGGCTGAAATTTGAGCAGAAAAAGAAAGGAGATTGGATGCAGATTTTGATCCGAGTGCTGAAAAAGAATCTGATGAGGAGAGGCCTAAGAAAAAGGCGAAGCGTACAAAGTCTCCTGCTATTGAAATATCTAAGAAGACTACAGGGTCACCGCATACTAAAGGGAAACGAAAGGATAAGAAAGCGGTGAGCAAGAGATATAAAAGCAAGATGAAAAGCACAGAAGCCACACAAGAACCTTCTGGTGCTCAGGAGAAAGGAGCCACACAAGAACCTCCTCCACAAGAACCTCATGTTTTTGTTCATGATGAAGCTGAAAGACCAGGAGTTACACAAGAACCTCCTGTGTCTGAATTTGTTGAAGTTCTGATCGCTGAATCGCCTAGTGCTCAAAAGACTTATGGTCCTGAAAGCTCTACGCCGAAGAAGTCTACACCAAAAGCTGCAACACCAAAAGATTCAACACCTAAGACACCAAGGGGAAGTACGTTTGGTGATATGCCACACGGTCCAATTAGTCTTGAAGACTTGGATGAATATTTCCCAGAGACGAATGCTGAAATGATAGAAAAATGTGTGAAGATATTGGAAGATAAAGTTGTACAGATTGAGTTAGAAAAGGCTGAGCTTGCAAAGAAGGTGAATCAAAGCGAAGTCAAAAAAGAAATACTTGATGATAAAGTAAAGGTGCTTGAGAATGAACGAGAATATTACAAGGCGTTGATAGAAAGTCTGCAGGATGCCAATGAAAAATTACAGACAGAGATTGCAGAGTTAAAGAAAATTCAAGCTTTGAACGATCGAAGATTCATCAGATTACAAAAGGTGTTATCCAATAATCTGAATATTGATTTTATCGCTGAATACGATCGTCTGGATCGTCAAGAAGCCAAGGAACATGCTCAGAAAGAATTGGCTGAGAGTGGTAAAGGAAAGCAGGTTGAGGGTGAAGCCCCTAAATCTTCTGCTGAAAAATCTTTTGATGTTCCCAAGAAATATACTGAAGATGTTTCTAAAGCTTCTGAGTCTGATATCCAAAAGGTTGACGAATCTGTCAAGACTTCTGATCCTACCATTGTTACTGAAGAAAAAGACGATGATGAAGCCAAAAAGGAAGATAAGGATGAAGAAGAGGAAGGTTATGAAGATTGGAATGTTGGGGATGATAATGATGATTTTTATCAGGGTGGTACAGTCTTAAAGATCAATGAAGCTAAAGTTTCTGATGAATTTGATTTTTCTGATCTGATGGACGATGAATCGAATCGAATGGAAGATAAAAGCCAAGGGAAGTCAGGGCAAAAAGGGCCTTCAGATGATAATGATCTGTTAGATGTTGCGTTGTGCGAAGCCTATGACTGCAGTACCTACGAAACTTTTGATATTGATGTTGGAACACAATGTTGAAGAAGGTGATTTGTACATAATTACTCGAAAGAAGATCTGTCGAAGCTAGTTGAAGCTGAAGTTGAAAATTTAGAGTTTGATTTTGAAGAGGTTATGAATGTCAATACATTTGAGCCGAAAGAGTATCAGTATGAAAGAAGATTTGAGGCTGATGAGTACAATCGTGTGATAGTTGAAGATTGGTCCTCAGATGGTGAAACAGAACAGAAAGCTAAGTATGTTGGTCAGGATTCAGAAAGTTTTCCTACATTTGAAGAGATGTATAAACAGCTGAATGAAGATATGTTGAAAGATAGAATTGCTGAAGAGCTACGTGAAGGAAAGATTCCTAAACCAATGACCAAAGAAGAGATAGCTGAAGCAAGAAAGTCCTGGTTCAAGGAGATGCCTCGTGAACGTAAGTTTCGACGTCCACTAGCATTTTTCACCAGAGATAACAATGTTTCATTGGGAGATATATTGAGTTGGGTTGGTTTAAGGAGCTTAACGTTTATGCAATCAAAAGAGAGTTTGGAGTGCAATACTTCAAATATCTTGCTGATTTAAAGACATTGCCGTATTGGGATATGGAAGAACTGGTGCAAACAGTGAATGTTACTTATCAGATGAAGACAGTTGCTCAATTGTTGTGGAAGATGATTAAGTACGAAGCTGAAAAAGGTTGGAATCACTGGAAGCCGTTTATTCCGAGATGAAGAATAAAGATTAACAAGGTTACAGGAGAAAAGGACATAACGTTGATTATGAAACATCCTAGAGCCATGAGGAATATGCCGCTTATGCCGATCGAACAGAACTTTTATCCTTTATTCAAATGGTGGCAGATTGATCCAGCTACATGCGAAGCAGTGATTGTTTTAAAGTTTGAAGATCATTTGGATATTGCTAAGGGAAGAGTTGAAGTGATGGGTTATCAGGGTATGAAAGGTTTGTGGAGGGCGATAAGGATTCTAGATCCTATGTGGTTGGTTAACTGCTCAAGAGAAGATATAAAATGCCTTTTCTATAGCAAGATTGTGTTTGAAGAAAGAGAAAAGGTACAAGCGATATAGTATCATAAAGTTGTCAACGTTTGTTATGCACGTAATGTAAATTCTAGTAAAATGTGGCAAACAAAGTCGAGGGATCTGGAAAGAGTTGAATTTTTAAAGGAAGAAACCAGAGGTGAGGCGATCAAAGAAAAGATGGAAAAAGCGGTTAGGCAAAGTTCGCTCAGAATGGCTAACTTTAAAAGACCACTGCCAACTGATCAGACGCCGGATCCGAAACAAGAAAGACGAAAGAAGCCGTACAAGAACTTCTTTGGTCGGGTACGTTAATGTATATATGAAGACAGAGTTTTGAAGAATGATAAAAGACGAAGACGATATCCAAGAGGGAGTCTGTTGGTGCATAATGTCTATGTCTTAGTCTTATATCGAGTCTGTATTGTATAGAGCTGAATAGGCTAGGTTTTGAATTATTTATAAAGTGTTTTAGCCAAGTTTGGCCATATGTCATGTAATGTGCATGTTCGGCCGAACTTGCATAGGCAAGTTCGGGCGAACTTGCACCCTCCATGGCCGAACTTGTTGTGCTATAAATACCTAGCTTGTGTGTCTCATTTGTATCTTTGGCAACGTTGGCATTGTAGAGGCGAAGCTCTGTCAGTCTGTAATCTGAACGTTTAATCAATGAAACTGACGATTAACTGATTAATTCTTGTCTATTGGTAACACGACGTAATATTTCCACTATTATGGACGTTAGATATCAAATTTAGGTTCCTAAGCATCAAGGATCAGTCCTACAGGCCTCCTCACAACAGGAGCTTACATCCATACTTAACACCCTCACTCCATAAATGCCGCCAGCCACAGAAAGCCAAATTGATGGTAAGGTTCAAAGCACTTCATCATTGCCAGCAAGGAAGCTCCACAATGCCCTCCAACATATAATCACTCCTATTTTTCAATCATATCTAGCTACCTTTGATACCAAAATTTTTGGCTCTTCTGACCCTAGACCATGGTTACATATTTTATGCAAAGGCAGGAAACTGTTGATGCCAAAAAGGCGGAGAAACCTGACATTATTCAAATAGGAGTTGTAGCTGTCAAGAAAAGAGCTAAAGAAGCAAGAGCCATTGGTATAGTAGAAAAACAAAAAAAAAGATATGATCTTATTGAACAAGTTG
The DNA here is from genome assembly GCA_947069175.1 of Scalesia atractyloides. Classification (NCBI taxonomy): domain Eukaryota; kingdom Viridiplantae; phylum Streptophyta; class Magnoliopsida; order Asterales; family Asteraceae; genus Scalesia; species Scalesia atractyloides. Next base: position 101,639,135 of record CAMTDV010000016.1, read on the forward strand.
AGGGATTTAAAAAAACTAAAGAGGGTTAAGTGTTGCAATGGTCAAAGCACAAATAGAAAGAAAGAGAGCTGAAGAAAAAGTTGCAAGAACATACAAACTTATCACTAAGACAATCAAAGCTGATGTGAGACCTCCAACTGTTATTCAAAGATCAAAAATACTTACAAAACAAGAAGCCAAGAAAAGACAACCTCCTTAGGGCCAACTAGTAGTTTTAGTTACCCAAGGACAATCAGCTAGAGTGAAAACTCAAATAGCTAGTCCAGATCAAACTGTTGATACTTCATCAACTTAATCTTATACAAAAAGATCAACAACCCCAAAGGAACAGTCTCGTACTTAAGCCATTGGTAAGCAAACTGGTGCAAAACTAGAGGTTCAAGAGAAACCAGCACTTCACTTCCTGAGAAATTAATAACCAATCTTCAACGAAAGGGAAGCTGATTTTACAAGATAATCCAAAAGAAAAACAAGTAGTTTCCGAAACAGCCGAGGATCCTCCACTTTCACCGGAATTTATCTTATCATTAAAAGAGTTGTCACAACTCAAATAGATAAAAAAAACTTGAACTATCTTGAGAATGTAAATAATTTGGAGGATGAGGCTATTCAAGAATTTACTTCAAATCAACTAAAGATGACAGAAATAAAGGCTCAGTATATCTTGGAAAGGAGAATGAAAGAAGTCAGAGCTTATGAACTACGTATGTTTGAAGAATCTCAAAGGTTCTCATAAATAACTCCTTTCAAAGATCCAGCTGTTACAAAATCATCAAAAGAAAAAATGTATTGACTGGCTTAAAAGGAATGCTCCTTGTCTAGTTAAGCATTTGCATATCTTCAACTACCGACGTCTTCGAAATTTGATGAGTGAAGTGGAAAGGGTCAAAAGAATGATTGTAGATCTAAAAATCAAGTTACAACCCCATACTGAAGATAGGCCGGAACAGAAAACTAGTACCAAAATCACCATCTAAATGTTCAGAATGAAACAAGAGCTCATTCAAGCTGGATGAACACAAAATAATTCTCTCCTAAGTTGGAAAGAGTCCACTCTTTTGAAAGAATACACAAAATTTTTAGATGCCAGAAAGAAAAGTCTAGAGAAATTTCCTCCATAACTTGATTGGAAGAACATAGAGATGTATCTTGCTGACAAAAAAAGAAGTCATCTGTTGTTCCTTACAAAATTGAGGAAATTATCTCCAAAACCCTACACTACTAGAAGATTACAGGAACCATGTCAAAGTAAAGCATGAATATGTCATATGGACCTCTAAGAAATAGATGATGAGACAAAGTTCTTCCTGTTAGACTGCATGTCAAAAGTTACACATGTCTTCAGAACAAATGAAGACAAGGATACAGAATCTTCACAATAAGCTGGGATCCTCTAGAACAATCTCATACCTCTCAGTTTAACTTAATTGGGTTCCAAAGGGTAGCCTTCAATCTTCCCTAACCCAGAGTTTGAGAGAAAATAAGCACTTATGTATTAAAAGGTTTGATGCTCAGTTCTTTTCAAAGGTCAGAATGGTTGACCATGATGAGAAAAATTCAGTGTCTATAGGAACACTCAAATATATTTGTATGTAACTGTCATCAACATATATGAGAATAAAATACAGGCCAAATAAGAGAGATTTTGGCATTAGCAAATCTAGGGAGATTGTTGGGTAATGTAAGAATTGCTGATGATGAAAGCCAAAACCCAAGGGAAACCATCTCCTGACCTAATGGAATAAGTTTGATTACAACTCAATGTCCAGAAGTTTCCTCTTTTGAAAGTTATCCAAACAACCACCTAAACTACTAGAACAAAGAACTGCTACCCTAAAGATACAAGACAACAAGTACAAGTGGTGGAATGAAAAATGTTGGGTCAACTAGTCAATAATCAAAGTCAACAAAGTGAAGATTGAAGACCAGAAGACCAAGCCAACAAGTCAAAGAAAGACCAGAAGTACTGGATTTTACCAGCACTTTTGGAATCCTAGTTGTTTACTTGAATTTTACAGTAGTTTCTATTTTAGTTGTTTATTTCCTAACCGTCCCGTAGTTTTGCACAACTACTGCCAGTTACACATTTAATGGGTTGTTTTAGGTCACTTTTGAAGGTCCTGATCAGGCGGTTCTAGACGGAAGTTACTGCATAGTATGACGGTTTCGGTAGAATGTTATTACAGAAAGGAATAGAAGCAGAATGCAGCGGAAGTCATATGTTATTCATTCATACCGAAAGAGTATACATCTTGTCAGGATGCCGGAGTTCCTGGAGAGAATCCGGCAGCACCTCCCTATAGGGATTGCAAAAACTTAAACACAAATGAACACACACCACCTATATATAGGCACACAAGTTCGCACCAAACAGGTGATGGTCAAGTTCGTCCGAAGATAACTTCGTGCGAACGTGTCCATCATGTAACAAGTTCATCCGAACTTGTGCAGCATGTAACAAGTTCATCCGAACTTGTCTTCCTACATACAAGTTCGTGCTAACTTGGTCGTGTGTTCGATTCTAACCTATACAATATTCAACACACGCTCTATTTAGCCTATTCGACAAGTGATGAACATAAAGTGCATCAACAGTTTCCCCTTGTTCGTTACTGTCGAAGCTTGATCTTCAACTTGAAATCTCTGAGTCGTGTTTGAATATTCTGCTACTTCAATCAAGGTGTATGTCGATGTCGTCGAAACGCGTCAATAAATTCCCCCTTAATTGATGACCCGGGTTTGCATTATCAACATTCAATTCCCGCTGAAATCTCAGTTCAGATCTTTGGTTTGCACGGTTTCCGACCTCCTCTGATTTTCTTGATTGACAAATTTTCTTAACTACACACCAATCCGAAGCTAATCAATGCAGCAGCTTCTCTGTTTCGACGATAACCAAATCCAAGTTCACTTTTTGAATAAGCGTTGTAGCATCGAGAGTTTATTCCGCACACTCCTAATATATCAAAAACTCAACCGACAATTGATAGAAACTTTGAATCACCGCACCAGAAAACTTTAAATCAACGAATACTCTCAAAAATCTGAAATCCCAATTTCCGTAATCGTGGTTACGCCTACTCCCGAAAGATTGATAAGGAAATTAGTAATCTGCTCAATAAGCAAATCTTCATCGGAAACAGATAATTTGCTAACACGTCGAATCTGAGAAACACACGTCCGCAATCAGAATCACATTCTTCCTCTTCACTCATAATAACATATATATAGCTATCTCTGCTGAACTTGGCGCCTCGAAACTACAAAACATCCCTATTTCCGGCTTACCCGATCAAAACAGTTCATTTGCTTTGCAGAGTTAATGATAAGCAGTCGTGTATGCGCCAACCCCACATCGGATATCAGGACCTAAATCCTACATCCCTTAAGCATCAACCGGTATCATAATCTGAAAACTCTGAACTTCCTGTGATCACGGAATCCCAAATGTATAGCCTTTTTGTCAGCAACCAGTACATAGCTTTGTATGAAAAATCCATTAAATCATCTTCTTTAATCAAGGTACCACATACCCCACAGGGCAACTGAAACTACAGAGCATCCTTATCTCCTGGCGGTTAGTCCAGTCAATAATTCATATGCAAAGCAGAGTTAAATATAGGCAGTCGTACGTGCACCCGCAAAATACGCACGACTCAGGTGTCAATCCACTACCACGACCTCAGAATCTGATAAACAACTCCTCCAAGACTCAGTTATGTAACCACCCGCTTTCAGACTAAACATCAACTTGAGATCACCAATGAATCTCGATCCTCTGCATTTCCCAGATAATATGCAATCGGTAACCACCCGGATACTGTTGCAGGAGTCACGAATTTCAAAAATGCCGGAATCTTCAAATATACTTTAAAATTTTTATTCCCCTTCATTTTTGCAAATTCTGACCATATCAATTTCTCACTGAAAATTCCCCCTCAAATCCGAAATATCAGTATTCATCAAATGTGGAATTTAACGTTAGGCCCATTGATAATCACTATACTAAAAGATCAACATTCAGAATCGGTATCAGTGACTATCTCAATATCTTCACAATTTTGCAATCGTATCATCAAATATGTACTCTGAAGCTCCAGACGGTGTCCCCATACATCCCGGTTTGGTCATCGAAAACTCGAAAAAAATTCTATTGCCAATTTTTTTCTAGACACTCATCCCATCAATATGATCAGCAAAATTTTTCCATGCCTTTTTTATATATATAGGCTCATGTCCAAGTTCGTGTGAACTTGGACACCCAACATCAACTTCGTGCGAACTTGGTCACCCAACACCAAGTTCGTGCGAACTTGGTCATCCAACAACAAGTTCGTGCGAAGTTGGCCTCCAAAACAAGCCTTTTTCACATTTTTCGATCCAGAATCCTTATTTCTTGAAATTTCGAGATGATTCCACCATAGATCTGGTCGAAAATGGTTTTCTAACAATCCTATCCGTTCAATTTTACTTTTTGTCCGCGGATTGTTCGTTTATTTGATGATTTACGTCTATAACCCCTCCTAATGTCCATAATTGTCCAAATTCATGAGCATAGTTGATAACCGTAGCTCTGATACCAATTGAAGGTCCTGATCAGGCAGTTCTAGACGGAAGTTAGTGCGTAGTATGACGGTTTCGGTAGAATGTTATTACAGAAAGGAGTAGAAGCAGAATGAAGCGGAAGTCATATTTTATTCATTCATACCGAAAGAGTATACATCTTGTCAGGCTGCTAGAGTTCCTGGAGAGAATCCGGCAGCACCTCCCCATCGGGATTGCAAAAAATTAAACACAAATGAACACACACCACCTATATATAGGCACACAAGTTCGCACCAAACAGGTGATGGTCAAGTTCGTCCGAAGATAACTTCGTGCGAACTTGTCCATCATGTAACAAGTTCGTCCGAACTTGTGCAGCATGTAACAAGTTTGTCCGAACTTGGATTCCTACATACAAGTTCATGCTAACTTGGTCGTGTGTTCGATTCTAACCTATACAATATTCAACACACGCTCTATTTAGCTTATTCGACAAGTGACGAACATAAAGTGCATCAACAACTTTCATGGTGATGCCACCACTAGTTCTCTCTTCTAATAAAAGTTCAGTCTGGAATCAAAAATGTAACTCTAAGAGCTGAAAAGCAGAAGAACTTAGAAAGACAGTTCACTTGTGAGGGGGAGTACTACTCTACAATTTATTGTAATTTGATATTTGAATAATATATGAATCATTGACAATCATTTCCAAATCCAACAACGTCTATGATGATGTGTTTATTATTACTATTTGTTTGATTACTTGTTAATTACTAATTGTTTTATCAAAAACACACAGAATTCACTAACTCTCAGATCCAACAGTAAAAGTGTGCCCTATATCTTTATTATCAATACAAATTTTGTTTAGGGTTAATCCCTTGTTCTTGTTCTTGTTCTTTTTGTTTCTTGATTGGATGGTTGAATCGTAGTCTCCTGTAATCTATATCCCTCACCTATCATCGTGTAGTATATCCCATGTTACCTTGCCACCTCACACTCAGGAACACAAGGGGTATGCCGAAAGGCATCATAGGCACATTGTAGAAACCAGTTTATGGTTTATCTCCCAAACAAAGCTACAGACAACTTTTGGCCATTTGATTTTACAACAACCGTCTATCTTATAAATTGACTTCTTGCTCCTACTCTAAACAACTTTTCTCAATTTCATTCGACTGTTTAGCAAACCACAAAACTACACACTTATGCTTTTCAGTGTTATCCTTGGCTCTATCCTTATTCCCTACATAAACTACACTCTCATTCCACTTCATGCATCTTTGTTGGTTAGTCACCAACTCAAAGTGCGTACAACACTTTTAACTAGTTAACCACAATACATATGCCTCTCGACATGTAGTATTTGTTGAACATGAGTTTCCTTTCGAGAAGCTCATCGTTTCTGCCTCATCACTGTAATCGATCATGATGCTTGGCTTCCTACGTCCTCCCACTTTCTAACCTATCAGAATCCATTACCACCTCTTCAATTGATCCAACTACGAGTGAGCAAATTAACCGCCATAACCAATAACCGAACCATAACCGACATAACCGAACCGCTAATAACTTATAATCATCATAACCAATGGTTATAAAACTTTGTATAACCGCTCAATTGGTTATGGTTATGAAGCTTTGGTTAACCGACATAACCGAAACTAAACCGATCAACTGTATAATGGATTTATGTTTACATAACCATATAGAGGGCTTTTACTAAGATAAAAGTATGTTAATAACAAAATGATCTTGATGTAAGATGCTATTTATTTTGATGAAGAATTAAGGTGATATGATCATATTTTTTTTGTTGAGAGTTATCTTAATAAAAAGAGCCCCAAATCAGTAGTTTAACCAAAAATTTTAGTCTTGGTTATCCTATAAAAAAAGGCTCAAGCTAAGTTCAAATTGTGCACAGCCCTATTTTTTTCAAACCTCGCTTGGTTACTTAACCAAAATTAACCAAACAAAACCATAAACGATTAACCGTAACTAAAGTTCGGTTATGGTTCAGTCATGGTTACCAAAATTCCATAACCGAAACCTGTGCCCAAACCGACCCATGCACACCCCTAGATCCAACCCTCGTGGTTGCCTCCCCTCCACAAACTTCCTCTTGATTAGCTCAATCTCATACTACAATAGCTTACCAAGCCCAATTTCTAAATAGGACACCTCCTTGTCATTGCCTACTACACCTCAAAACCCCCTTATTGGGTATGGACTTGCACATTCTAGCATTAGCTAGGGCACGATGGGGTTACGTTTCCGATTTGAGAATTTTGGAGAAACAACTGATTTTGACCGATTAAGAAGGGGTTTTCACTATGATTAGAAATATTCAACTTTTGGAGCTCCTGTGGGCGATTTTGGGTGTTTCCTGGCCCTCCGGTCCATCACCTGATTCCGTATTCCATCACGTATTTCAATATTCAATGAAGGTTTTTGAAGATTAATCATCCATCATGAGTGGCTATTCTCTCCAAGATCTTCCCTGGTGTAGGTTTGTGAGTTTTCTAGGGTTTTTCTTACATGTCTTAGTTTGATACATGAACTTGTAATATTTTGAGTTAAATTGCATAAATTGATTGTTTGTATTGTTATGAAATCAATATAGTTAAGATTTTCTTGCATCATTGGCATTGTGAGATGAAGATAGCTATTAGCTTTGATTCATGTTAGTGTTTATTAATTGTTCTTGATTCATAAAACATACATTTGCTCGGAATTCATATCAAGAAGGTTTCCTTGCACCAAACGAATATTGATTTCTTCAATTAGGTTTTCAAATCAACAAATTCCATAAATCAATTGTGTTTCATTAAAGATCAAACCTTTTGTGTAAGTTTGCCCTAATTACTTGTAATCCAAAACCCAGGTGTGGCCAGTTCTTTAAATACTTGTTTACCCTAAAGAACTTTTTGTTAACATCAAACCACATTCTTAATAAAACCAAGCAAAGATCATAGCAAACTTCATAATTGTTCGGTACATTTGTTCCATAAATAGTTTACATAATCAGATTATAACCTGTAACCTGTGTAATACTGACCCCATGATCCTGGTGGATGCGATACCTAAATTACCCTAGCTAGATAGATTAATTTGGTTTTGCATGATCGGAACGACAAGGTGGTGACCTGACTTAGCTACGTAGGTGGATACGAGCCCAAGTCTTTTTCGAGAAGGGGAGCAACGCCTTTTTAGTTACAGGATTGCAACAATTTAAAAATATTTATAGCAAACGATTAGTAACTAAAGAAGGTTAATCATGATCATATTTCAATAGCTTCCGAAGAAAAACAACAGTGGGCAGTTTTTTTTCAGCAGGTAACAAACCAACGTGCTTGGTTGTTATAGACACGAGATCAACATGGAAGTTTTCTTGGGTATAATTCAGTTTTTTTATGTTGTTCACAAATGGGAAAGATGGCAGCATTCAAATAAACGGATTAGCGGCTTCTTCAATCGTGGTAACCAGCAGACGTAGTATAAACGACACAACACATAAGTGGATTTTTCATTTGGTGAACACAAAGTTGATGGCTGGGTTTTCAGTTACTAAATGGGGTATTACGATCAAAGTGTTGGCTCGGGCTCGGGCTCGACTCGTCAAAAGCTTGAGCTAGCTTGTGGCTCATCAAAAGCTCTAGCTTGTGGCTCGTCAAACCGGATCATTTATTTAAAACAATATTACTCTTTTAGTTTTTATTTTTTAAACCTAATAAAAAATCAATAAAATGGTATTTAGGCTAATAGAATACTATTTAGTAAGAAAGATCATTGCTTAAAATATGTTAGAATTTTAGGTTATATTTATTAATGTGTGTATAGTGGAGGGACCATGAGAAAAGTCCTTTTTGTGAAAAAAATAAACCCGAGAAAACTTTATCTAACCATTACTAAACCCTAAGAAATAAACCGTAAACCCCAAAACAATATACCCTAAAGGCTAACGTCTAAAAGCTAAAAACTAAGTGTCAAAGTTAAACCCTAAAATCTAATCACTAAACTCTAAAAAATAAACCCTAAATCCTAGAACCTAAAAACTAAACCCAATAAAAAATCAATAGAAATATCAATCGTTTAATAGAGTTTTCTCGAGCTTTCTCATGATCCTCTCCCTATATATATATATTATATAATACATAATATATATACAGGATTAAGATCAAGGGAAACCCCTCCGAGTTTTGCCCCAATTTTTTCACACCCCTAGATTTAAATGTTATAAAACATTGCCGTAAAAAAATTGAAGTGGTGTTTTTCAGCCCTTTACGGTAGCTGTAAAATGGTGATGACATAAGCATGACATAAATGAAAAAAAAATATTTTTTTTGGAATTTGATTTTTTTAAGGATTTTTGGTAAAAAAAAATTTGAAAAAACCTTTCGTAAGGCCGAGTTCTCTAAGTTCTCATAACTCGTATATGTTTTCATTTTACCCTAACCCTATATATATATATAGGAAAAGGTTTAAATACGAAAGGCTCTTAACGTGCAACAGTATGTGACCATCAATATGACGTGCGTAATTATGCAAATGAAGTGCTTAATTAGTGTTAACTCAACCCATGCGTAATTATACAAATAACGTGCGTAATTAAGTATTATAACGTGCGGAATTTTGTATTATAACATGTGTTTTAAAAAAATGAAGTCGTCTACCACCGCAGGTTAAGGGGCTATTGTACGTTAAGCTTTCCATGTATATATCGGCTTTATGTAAACAAGCTAACTAATGAGTGAGCCACGAACCGAATTTGGCTCGGGCTCGACTCGTTCACAAATCGAACCGAGCAGGGTCGGCTAATTTAAAACCCAACTGATTTCAAGCCGAGCTATTAATTTTCAAGCTTTTTTCGAGCGACCTTCAAACAGTCATAATGTCTTTATTTAGTTTCCTATTTGAGTGATTTAGGTTTCTTGTTTTCCAAGATGTTTGGTTAGTATAAATAGATAGTCAGAGTTATTGTAATTCGTGTGCTTTGATTTATAATAAAAAGAGTCTAGGAGTTCATTCAGTCTCATGTTTTGATGTTTCTGTTTTAACCGATCTGGGAATTGGCGAATGGCATTTGATTTCCAGCGGCAAGAGTTACTTAGGGAAGATCATTCTTGCTGGTAAATACTTGGAATCTACAAATTTTGTCATTTTGAATCTATCATTTATTTCAATGAACCTGGAACAAGAATACAAGCAGTCCCTTTGTTGAAAACAATACCATGATTATGTCAAAGATAATTTTGTTGGTGTTTCCTATGAATTAAAGTTATAATCCTGCATGGAGGAAACACCATTGTTTTTGCCACCAAAACAAAAGTTGGTTTGTCCTTTGTTAACTTCAAATTCATAACAAACAATGTCCCCTAAACGAAGTTACTTAAGTTGATATTTAAACTGTTTGCAAGTTTCATAACCATAAACGAAGTTACTTAAGTTGATATTTAAACTGTTTCTCACCATGGATGCTGTTGTCGTTGACGGTGCCAAAAGAGTTTTTGAGTTCATCTGTTCAAGAATTAAGGCACTTTCCAAATACGAAGAAAACATTAACGAACTCCGGGAAGAGATTGCAAACCTCGCAGAAAAAAAGATGGCAATTGAAGAAGATGTCACCTTAGCTAAACTGGAAGGAAAAAGTCCACAGCCGCAAGTAAAAGAATGGTTGATAAAGGTTTCTCGAGCAGAAGATGATGTACGGCAACTGCTAGAAATGGCTGATGCAAATGCTGTTGGCAAGGGATCCAAGATGATGCAGTGCTGGACAGTGGCAAAGAAACTCAACCTGGTGAAAGAGCTAAATTCTACTCATTGTGAAAAACGCTCCCCGATAAAATCTGTAGTGGAAATGGCAGTGCCGCCTCTTGTGGGGCAGGGGGCAGCATCGGATATGAAGCAGCTTTTGGAAATCCTGAACAGGGATGATATCAGAAGGATTGCTGTCTGGGGAAAGGGTGGCATAGGAAAGACGGCCTTGGTCAAGAACTTGAGCAATGAGCTTTATTTTTCGTATCCAAATCTTTTTGATACTGTCATCTGGGTTCAAGTTTCCAGATCATTGGATTTGAGCACGATTCAGTCTCAGATTGCCAAAAGAGTTCATCTAAAAGTGGATGTTGGGGACACCACTCACAGTCTAGCTAGCAGAATTCTTCAAGGACTGAAGCTCAGAAGGAAGACCCTCCTGATTCTTGATGATGTCTGGGAAAAGATTGATCTTGATGCTGTGGGTGTTCCATCAAGGGATCCCTGCTGTAAGATCCTTTTAACCACGCGATCTCGTGATGTGTGTAGGCACATGGAGGTTGATGTTTTTTTTCAGTTAAAACTCATGAGTGAAGAAGATGCTTGGAACCTTTTCGTTCACAGTGCAGGCCCTGTATTTGATTTAAATGGAATAGAATCGCCAACAAAGAAAATTGTTGCAGGTTTCAGTGGGTTGCCATTGGCAATCAAGACTCTTGGAAACTCACTGAGGGACAGACCACATATGGAATTGTGGCAAAACATGTATCTTAGGTACCGGTGTTCATCCCCCTTGTTCAAGAACATTATGAAAGAGATATTTGGGACTCTAGCAAGTAGTTATCATTCCTTACCAAGCAAGATTCTAAAGCAATGCTTTTTGTTTTGTTCTTTATATCCAGCAAGCTGTTCAATCAATGTTGGTGAACTGATCCAATGTTGGGTGTCTGAGGGTTTAATCATTGAGAACCTAACGGTAGAGGAAACTTTTAATTATGGGCTTGCTTTAATTGAACACCTGAAGGACTCATGCCTACTGGATCAAGATTCAGAAGGAACTGTGAAGATGCATGGCATTTTTCGTGACTTAGCCATAATTCTGTCGCAGACTCAAGAACTGTCCTATGGGTTTCACACCCAGTCTGGCCTTCCATTCTATCAGATGCCAAATGAGTCTTCTAGAAGAGTTTCTTTCATACGTTGTAGGATCAAAAAGTTGCCAGAATTTCCTGTATATTCCCAGCTGACTGTCCTTTTTCTCCAAGGCAATCCTATACAGAAAATCCCCAACGACTTCTTTCACAATCTTATCTGTTTACGGGTACTGAATTTAAGCGAAACTCGAATTACTTCTTTGCCACCATCTTTTCTTTGCCTACGTGAACTGCGTTCTCTCTTTCTTAGAAACTGTTCTATAGAAAAGCTACCTTCCCTTACATCTCTCGGTAAACTATTAGTTCTTGATCTTTCTAGCACCAGAATAAAAGCTCTACCTAATGGGTTTGGAAGTTTACATAGTTTAAGAGAATTAAACTTGTCATGCACACCTTCTTTGAATAAAATAGTAGCTGGTAGCATATCAGGGTTATCAAGGCTTGAGACTCTAGATATGTCTTTTAGTTCTTATAACTGGAACCCAAAGACGACTTCAGATCAAAAAGCAACATTTGATGAGTTATTATCATTGGAACACCTATCTATCCTTCAAATAAGACTTAACTCGGTTAAGTGTCTTGAATCTGCTTCTTTTTCGCTCAAGAAATTAACAAGATTCAATATCCAGATTAGCCCATGGAGCCATGACTCAAACTATCACATTGCCAAACACAACGAAAAACGATTGGTTCTTAGAGGAGTTGATCTCCTGCAAGAAGACCTTCGAGATCTTCTACACAACACAAGTTCTCTGGATGTTCTAACGTGTGTAGGCATGACCCGGAGACACTTGCTTTGCCTATCATCATTGGTATCACTCACCATATCAAACTGCGATGATATAACATGTTTAATAGGCAAGGAAAGAAGTTCCAAGGAAATGTTTCCAAATCTACAGCACTTGGTTCTTGATCGTTTGCAAAATTTAGAGACTATTGTTGAAGAAATATTCCCAAGAGGCCAGTGCCTCAGAAATCTGACAACAATTCAAGTTTTGGATTGTCCAATGTTAAAAGGAGCGGTATCTTATGCAATGCTTCGTCATGTTAAAAAACTTGAAGAAATTAAGGTAAGCGGTTGTGAAAGTCTGTCTTGGATCATTGAATCAGGGGAGCATGAAGAACCTCTTCCTAATTTAAGGGTGTTAGAGATAAGCAACATGGTCAACTTGAGGACAGTCTGTGTTGGTACATCAGTTTGTCCCACATTGCAACGGATTGAAGTGTCTTGTTGTCCCGAGTTGATGGAACTTCCCTTATCAATCTCTGATTTATCCAGTTTGAAAGAGATTAGAGGTGAGATCAACTGGTGGAACAATTTAAGATGGGAGGATGATGTTAAAAACATGTTTCTGCAATACTTTAAAGCATACCCCCAGGTGAATTGTTCAAGAAAGAGAAAATACAAGTAAGAACATCAATTATGCTTTGCATCAGGATCGGGGGAACAGTAATTAATGCATGAATTGTGATGACAAAGCAATTTTATTAGAGTACTAATTGAAACCCTTGAATAAAATGATTAGGAGCTTTTATGCGAATAAGGTTTGGGTGACTTTTAACTATTTTGAACCAATCGGTTTTCGCTAATTTAATTGGTTTGACCCATTTGAAATAAAACACAATTTAAGTGGATATGTTTGAAATAAAGCACCTTTGTGATTTTTTCTACATACAAAGATGGATATACAAACACACATCATGAGTTATGTCATTTCTAGCTTAGCAACTCATTCCTAAAAAAATGAGTCGAAATAGATGACGCTTATACCATGTTTTGCATCACTTACTCAAGAAAGAGAAAATACTGAATTATATTTCAGACCAAACGAGTTGTATAATGCATCGCTAGTGTCAGGTTGAAATGAGTCTCTCTTTAATACAAGTCAAAATGAGTTTGGGTTGAAACGTGTTTCTGGTAAAGATCTAAACTGGCCGGGTTGTTTGTGTTGACCCACAAATGCATTTTTGTGCATTTCTTACACTTATTATAAATGATTAATGTATTAGTTAATAATAAAATAGTTTACAAAACGATATAATATTTTAAACTACATAATTTTGAAAATGGTATAATATTTGAACTACCGAGCGGAGTATATACAAAAATACAACTTTTCTTAAAAAATCACCAAATTGCCCCACCAAAACACCCAATTCTTCGCTCAAAAAATCATCAACTTTTAAGATGCCGCGTACAGCTCTGTATTTCGCATATAATACACCTCAAAATCAGTGTCTCCCACCAAGTCATACACCACCTTTTTTGCAGCCCTATACGCCACGTACAATTTTGTACGGCATCTAGGGCACAAAAGTGTGCAAATAGGCGTACAGGGTGTGTGGATAGTTTGAGCCTTACTATAAATAGGTTATAATAACTAAGTAGATTCAACTTGATGCTCCGTCATTCCTTTTCGACTTTTTGTAGGTGACTCAGTTTAAATACTACACCTCCTACACCTTAGTAAAACTAAACAAACACATATCAGATTAAAACTCTGAACCCAACCCCAAAATGTTTTAAAAAAAAGTTGAACCACAAAAGAACCACCATAAGGCTACTACACAAGGCAATGTGAAAACCTGGGCGTGCATTTTAAGTCTATGATGAACCACAGTAGGCTTATGGTGCTTGTTCTGATGCCTTGGCCACAGCAAATACGCAGACAAATACTTTTCCCAAATTCAAGTACCGCCTCAAATTCATAAACTTCATCTCAAATAGGCGGTTGGTACACCAAACTGGAATAATTTAAAGCAAGTCTACTTGATTTTTTTGTAAACATAAAAAAAATGCCTACAACACAGAATTATAAGGAAATGAACAAAGTTTTGTTCTTACTTGTATTTTCTCTTTCTTGAGCATGACGAAGCATTGCATAGGATACTGCTCCTTTCAACATTGGACAGTCCGAAACTTGCGTTATTATCAGATGTCTGAGGCGATTGCCCCTCAACAATGGTCTCTTTATCCTTCTAACGTTTGAGAACCAAGTACTGTAGAATTGGAAATATTTCCCGCAGACTTCTTCTCTTGCTTATTAAACGTGCTACATCATCACAATTTGATAAATTTGGTGATATGCTAAGCCAACGCCTCTGGGTCATGCCTGCACATTTTAAACATATCCATATACAACACAATCAGTTTTCACTGCGTTTGGCAGTGTGATCGTTTGGGTCGTGGGTCCATGAATTAATCTTAATATCAACTCTTGTTTAATTCATGAGTCAACAAGATGCATATGCAAGACACTTGACCGAGTCCAGCCTTAATTTTAAGGACTGACAGATGGTTATTGGTTAAGTGTTTGACTAATTTTGCATGTTTATCAAGTTTAATTGAATGTCTAGAAGATAGGAGTTTAAATGTCTAGAAGATAGGAGTATGAGTTTGAGTATATTCACGTCTTGTTTAGTATTTATAGGGAATGTGGTCAATGGTTTTATTGTATTCTGGTGATTTCAAAGCTTAATAGTAAAGAGTTGAAGTAGTTTAGTTCAATCTTCTGTTTTTCGAATTATCTTGTGTTTGAGTTAGGGAGCTGTTAAGCTATGAAGCACGGGGACGCCATTAGACCTTGAATACCCGTCCCGGGGACGGCGTGGGGACGGAAACGCGCCGGAAACGCCATGGGACGTCCCTCAGACGTTTCCGGGAATATGGATACGGCAACCAAACGAATCGGGTAAAATGGGGACGGCAGTTCCGAGTATCGGGACGTTCCATATTAAAATAGTTTTCAGATTGAGAAAAAAAGTAAAATTTAAAAACATATGAAGGGTGTAATTGACGAACTGTGCTCCGTTTCTTTTATACTGAGAAAGCGTATGGTTGGGAAGATGAATTTTGAAGAGGATAAGATGTGTAATATTATGAATTTACATTTTTACCCCTAACAATGTATGTGATGTACTATGTCTGATACATTGCTTAAGAGGAATGTTAAATATTGCTTCATACATTTTACATTTAACAATTATTAAAGTGTAGTCTACTAGTTATAGTTTCTAATAGTTAAATATTGGGTTTTTTGAGGTCACTGATCTTTCGCTAGATAAATCGGAATTTGAAACGATTTGATTATTGATAATTAATTACCTATGGTTGATGTAGTGTTTTTGGGGTTTAATATATTTTTGGACTTTGTTTAATATATTTTATTTTTTGGACTTTATTTAATATATTTTTATTTTTTTTTGCCGTACCCGTATCCTGCATTTTTGAGTTTTGCTGTTCCCCGTACCCGTATTGTCCTCGTATCCCGTCCCGTACCCGTACCCGTGCTACATAGCTGTTAAGCCTTCTGTTTTCTCAGATGAAGATAGAACTTGCGCATAACCAAATTATTTGCACCATACAAAATAACTTACTCCTTATCAATCTTTTCTTTCCCAATTAAACAGGTGGGTATCAAGTCCTCAATACCTTGAGGATCAAACGACCTCGAATTAAAATACATGAATAAATGCTAACATTTTTCTTAGTCCTGCTACATGTTTCTTCCAGGAGATCTACAAGTAGTAATTATTAAATTCCCATTTATCTGCTGCTTTCTGAAGAACTTTAGAACAACTTCTCCCAAAGTCTGTGGGTGTATTTATTCTGCAATGAAAACACAAAGGAATGTTGTCTACGTGTTGCAACAAAGTGTTAGAAAATCCTAAACTATACCATGAAGAATATATGCAAATACTTAGGAAGTCTGGGTGACTGAGTCACTTATGATTTGGTCGATTTGGATCGTGTTTATCTTAACCGGGCCAAAGTAGTAATCCAGTTAACATATAGCTAAACGGATCCAATTAAGTTGTTAACTAGAAGTGAACGGACAAACGGATTGAAAGTTGCCCAAATATTCCATTTAATTCATACAATTTCCTAAATCATTTTATTGAAAAATTTAGATTACTATTATTGTAGTTACATTATTGGTGTAGGATAACTAACACACTAGATGTATGAACAAAACAGAAAGTCAATGCCAACATCACCAAGTTAAAAGGAAATGAACAAAAAGCAAAATTATGATTCAAAATTATGTTCTTACTTTTATTTTCATTTAATGAGCAGTTCTCCCTAGGGTAGGCTTGAAAGTATTGCAGAAACACGTTCTTAGCATCATCATCCTCCCATCTTAAGTTGTTCCACCACTTAATATCACCTCTAATCTCTTTCAAAACGGATAAAGTGAAGATTGACAGAGGAAGTTCCTTCAACTCCGGACTACAAGAAACTTCAATCCGCTGCAATGCTGGACAAACCGTGTACCATAACAGATTGACCTCAAATTGATCATGTTGTTCATTTCTAAGACCCTCAATTAGGATAGGAATTTCTTCATGCTCCCCTGAATAGATGATACAACACATGTTTTTACAACCGCTTACCTTAACTTCTTCAAGACTTTTAACATGACGAAGCATTTATTGGAATTGATTCGAATTTACTAACAGAATGTCAGAGAATTGTTGCTTGTTCTTGAATTGAATTGGTGAGTTAATTGTTACATACATAATACGTATATATACATGAGGGGTTTATACGAGTAACCGCCTCAACTTAGGATAGGAAATAATAATAAAAAATATTACATAACTTGCATTATATCTGTACTACTCTAATTATATGATCTACTTATAACTATTATTTGTCTAATACCCTCCCGTAAGCTAGAGCATAATGACTGCAGGATCCTTGTTGAGTGTATGATCTGTTGATCTGCAGAAGATCTTCAGACGTGTGAAGTCCTTTAACAGGAGCGCTTTGGTAAGAACATCTGCCATCTGACTTTTAGTAGAGCAGAATCGCACTTCTATTTCATTGTTCTTGATCAAATCTCGAATGAAGTGATATTTAAGTCTTATGTGTTTATTTTTGCCTTGAAATACCGGATCCTTAGCCAAACAAATTGTTGATTTGTTATCACAGTGAATTACCAGGGGGCCTTCGGTTCCTTCTTGAAGTTCATCCAGAATCCCTTTGAGCTAAAGTGCTTGACATCCGGCCATAGAAAGGGCAATGTACTCTGCTTCCGTTGAAGATAAAGCTACCACCTTTTGTTTCTTCGATTGCCATGCTACAGTTCCAGTTCAGTTCCCAACTGAAACACATATCCAGATGTACTTTTGCTATCATCAACATCCCTGCATAATCACTATCGCTGAAACCAGTTAGTGTTCCTTTGCCTCCTTTTGAATATACAAGCTCTTGATCTAGAGTTCCCTTTATATATCTCAGTATCCTTTTTCCACCTTCCAAATGGCTTCTCTTGGGTTGCTCCATAAACTGACTTAACTTGTTTACCGCAAACATAATATCAGGTCTGGTATTGGTCAAGTACATGAGGCTTCCAACTAATCTCCTGTAGAGATTCGAATCTACTTCATCATCAGAATCTTGCTTGGATAGATGTAGACCATATTCCATGGGAGTTGAAATGGCAGTACAATTCGTCATGTTAAACTTATTTAAGAGACCTCTTGCATATTGTTGTTGTGAGAGAATGATGTACCCGTTGTTGAATGTGACTTCCATTCCAGGAAAGTAGTGTAAAGTTCCCATATCGGTCATTTCAAATTCTGCTTTCATTGATTCCTTGAAACGATTGAGAGTAATCAAAGAATCACTCGCTATGATTAGGTCATCCACATACAAGCAAATTATTATCTTCACATCCTTGGATATTTTGGTAAATAAGGTATGTTCGTAAACACACTTCTTAAAACCATGTGTCGTAAAATATCCTTCTATTCTACTATACCATGCCCTCGGAGCTTGTTTTAAACCATATAGAGCCTTTTTTAGTTTGCACACTTTTCTTTCTTTTCCTTTCATGACATATCCTTCCGGTTGTTCGACGACTACATGCTCCTTTAAGTTCCTATTTAAAAACGCCGTCTTCACGTCCATTTGATGCAAGTGCCAGCCATGGTGTGCTGCCAATGCCAATGCCAATACAAGTCTAACAGTATCAAACCTGATTACCGGAGCAAAAACATCTTGATAGTCGATTCCGTATTTCTGTTTGTAACCTTTCACCACCAACCGTGCTTTGTGCTTGCTTATGCCACAATGTTCATCATACTTCGTCTTGTATATCCATTTTACACCAATTGGTGTTTGATTCTTTGGCGGATCTACCAATTCCCAGGTATCATTTTTCATTATTGATTACATCTCTTTGTCCATGGCTTCCTTCCACTTGGTTTCTTTGCATGCTTCCATATACGTTGTTGGGTCGGTATCAGCAAATAGATATTCACTACACTACTAGGGTCACCTTGATTCTTGTTATAAAGTTCCTCGACCTGTGTCTTTGTGAGTGCCGTCGAGTCTTGATATACATCAGCAACATACCTGGTTCTTATGACTTCATTTTCCGATGATGACGAGGAGTCTGCATCCTGATTATTATTGTCAAGTATCTCGGTATCTGCGTTGTTGGACTGATTCTCATTTGGATCATTTGAAGCTGGAATTTCAGTTCCACTTTAATCCTCCACTGCAACCCTCTGATCATTATCACTAGTATTTCTTATATCTATCCAAGGCATTCCATGACCTTCTTTATTCGTTGCCCAATGTTAGTTTTCATTGAAAACCACATCTCTACTTATAATCATCTTGTTTGTCACTGGATTATATAATTTATACGCTTTGCTATTTTCACTGTACCCAACGAAGATTACCCTTTAAGTTTTGTCATCTAATTTGGAGCGATTTTGTTTAGGGACATGTGCATAAGCAATACAACCAAACACTCGGAGGTGTTCAACATTTGGCTTTCTTTCACTCCAAACTTCCTGTGGTGTTAATTTAGGCACACTTTTAGTGATTGCTCGATTCAGCAAATATGTGGCACAAGCTACTGCTTCGGCCCAATACAAATTCGGCAGTTCCTTCATTTTTAACATACTTCTGCTTAACTCCATAAGGGTTCTGTTTTTCCTTTCGGCTACCCCGTTTTGTAGAGGAGTGTAGCTTGTTATGAGTTGATGGTGTATTCCACTTTCTTTGAGGAAGTTTTGAAATTCATGACCACAATACTCTCCTCCTCTATCCGTTCGTATGCCTTTAATTTTGTAATCCACTTGATTTTCCACAAGTCGTTTGAAGATTTTGAAATAACTTAAGGCTTCAGATTTGAACTTCAAGAAATATACCCATGTCTTTCTCGAGAAATCATCTATAAAAGTAATAAAGTATCTACATCCTCCTATGGATTGTGTTCTCATAGGACCACAAATATCTGAATGGAGAAGCTGCAAAGGTTTACTTGCACGCCATGTTGCTTGCTTAGAAAATGGCTTCCTAGCATGTTTACCGAAGATACACCCTTCACATGTGTTTTGTGATTTAGTGATTTTTGGCAGCCCATTTACAGCTTCATTCATGCCCATATCGTATAGTGTTTCAAAGTTTAAATGTCCATACCGCCTATGCCATAGTGTTGAAGTGTCTTGTGTCGTCATATTGCACATTTGAGGGGTCATGTCATGCTTCAGATTCAATGGGAACATTTTGTTCCCAGTCATCCTAACGGTTCCGATGCAAAGCCCCGATGGGTCGGTAATAGTGTATCCTTGATCATTAAATCTCACGTCATAACCCTTTTGAACTAGTTGTCCAACACTTAACAGGTTATGTTTTAACCCTTCCACATAAAATACATTTGGAACCCGTTTCTCATGTCCCTTAATTCTGATGGTCAAATCTCCACATCCCAACACTTCTAGCCGTTTGTCGTCTCCGGTTCTCACTTCCCTTCTTTCTGATTCATTCAGTTTTATGAACAGGTTCTTGTCGCCTGTCATGTGATTACTGCATCCACTATCCATGTACCAGCAGTTATTCTTGATCACTTCTTCTACATTAAAAATCATGAACATGGTATCATCGTTTTCATCTTCTGTGTCATCTTTGTGCAGGAGAACGTTACTCGATCGATCATTATCTTCTCGCTTGTTACAGAAACGTGTCGTATGCCCTAAACCTTGGAAATTATAACACCGAATCGATCCGTTATATCTTCCTCTCCCTTTTCCTCGTCCTCTTCCTGTGTTTTCTGTTCTGAATTGTCTAGATCTGTCATAATTGTTGCCTTGAACTTGAAAGGCCTGCTCCGTTGGTGCATCATCATACTGCTTTAGTCTTAATTCGTGGGATTGAAGAATACCAAGCAATTCCTCTGTGGAAATTGTGTTTAAATCCTTGGATTCCTCTATGGAAACCACGACTAATTCGTATTTTCTAGTCAGACTTCTAAGAATTTTCTCAACTACACGTTGTTCGTCTACTCGTTCTTCATTCAGACGTAATTGATTTACTACGATTGTTGTTCGATTGACATAATCTTCTATCTTTTCACTTTCTTTCATTCTTAAATTATCGAATTCACATCTTAGGGTTTGAAGCATTACCGTTTTTACCCTGTTTTCGCCCCTGTAAGCCTTATGCAGAACTTCCCACGGATTCTTTAGACGTCTTGCATGTTGCAACACGGTCAAATACCGTTTCGCTTACAGCCTGAAACATAATATGCAGTGCCTTCTTGTCCCTTTTAACTTTCTCTCTATAAGCATTCTGTTCATTTTCTGGTGCTCCGGAAGCGATTTCCGTGTAACCCTCTTCCACAATCGTCCACAAATCTTGTGATTCTAATAGGACTTTCATTTGTATATGCCAATGGTAGTAATTCTGTCCCAGTAATTTAGGAATCTGGGTTTGAATTCCTCCATTTGTTGTCATGTTTTGAAGTCTCCTGAGATCGTATAATTTCCGAATAACCGTGAGATCTGTTTTTTTGCGGATCGGCGGCTCTGATACCACTTTATTGGAATTGATTCGAATTTACTAACAGAATGTCAGAGAATTGTTGCTTGTTCTTGAATTAATTGGTGAGTTAATTGTTACATACATAATACGTATATATACATGAGGGATTTATACGAGTAACCGCCTCAACTTAGGATAGGAAATAATAATCAAAAAATATTACATTACTTGCATTATATCTATACTACTCTAATTATATGATCTAGCTTATAACTATTATTTGTCTAATAGCATTGCATAAGATACGGCTCCTTTTAGCATTGGACAATCCAAAATTTGAATTGTCATCAGCTTTCTGAGGAATACACCTCTCGGGATTATTCCCTCAACAATAGTCTCTCAATTTTGCAAATGACCAAGAACCAAGTGCTGTAAATTAGGAAACATTTCCTCAGAACTTCTTTCATTGCTTATTAAACATGTTATATCATTGCAATATGATATAGTTGTTGGTGCAGATTTTGTGTCCACTGCTGTGCGAATAGATTAAATAGTGTTCTACGCTGATTATGTAATAGTTAGTGAAATGGTCAAACGAACGTGTATAGACCCGCTTGTTTGAAGTGGTCAAACGAAAGGGTTATTTGTTTGACCATGTGTGTTTGCAAGTGAAGGGGGTGTTGCTGTAAATACCAACCCTTGGTCATTTGCAACATTTGAAGGTTTTAGAATTGGGGGAGATCACCACTTGGTCTCTCCTCGGATGTATGCTCTTTCGGTTTATTTTGGTTAGCTTATTATTGTGTCGTTTTGTAAAGTCATGCTACCGAATTTATACAAGAAAGTTGTTTTTATCCGTCTCTAATCTTTCCGTCTTTGAGCTTAATTACACATTAATCACGGTTTCGATCCGAAACATGAACTTACAATTGGTATCAGAGCCATGGTACCCGACTTAGTGAATCTAACCATTTGCTAAGTCACATGAGCTCTTGATTTGTGATTTTTGTGGGTTTTGGTTCTAGATGTAAATGTGGTGTAAACAAGAAAACCCATATCTGGACGGGTCTGAGATGAAACGGACCATACAAGGGGGTTAAGTTTTATGTTTCACACCAAAGTTATCAAGTTTCATCATCAAAATTACAATATTTACAGAAAATTAAACAAATAAATACAAGAACAGAATGTTCTGTTCTTGAGGTGGGTGACGGCTGCTCTAAAGAAACTAGGGTTTCTTCAGATCTGGATCCAATGTGAACACATGCTTCCTACGAACAACTATTCTTCCACGAACAACATTCTTCGTCAGCCATGTCTCCACGAACAATCTGCTTCCTGGGAACAACCATGTGTCCACGAAACATATTTTTCGTCGTTTGAACCATTGTCACGAAGAACCATCTTGACACTATGTTTGTTCGTCGTGTGTCTCGCAAAGAATCATTCTTCGTCGTTCAATGATGGTTCGTCGTTCGAAAGTCGACGAAACACCTTCTTCGTCGCGAAAATAACCTAGTAATGGTGTTTCATGGTTGCTGTTTATGGTAGTGATGTTGGCAGGGCTTGGGCGGTGATACACAGGGGTGGCGGCTGTAGATGTTGATGTTGGTTGCCGATGTTTTTAATCGTAGAGAGAGACATGAAGAAGTGGCGTTTGATTGTGGATGTTGACTAGTGTTTGATCTGATGTATGGGATGTCGGCTGGAAATGTTTGTCATGTTGACTAGGGTTGACAACTTTCATGGCTGTTACAATTGTGGGTCGTTGGGAATTGGCAAATTTTTGTTGGCGATTGTTAAAAAAAAAGGGGGGGGGGGGGGGGGGGGGGGGGGGGGATACTTGATGGATTCTTTTGTGTTACAGGGCCTCATTTAGAAAATTGGCGTTGGATGATATGCTTGGATTACATAACAGAAAGAAAGTTGAATATAGCTTTCAATTGTAAAAGCAATTTATCATACAATTATTAAATCATTTATTTATTCTTGGTTCATACGTTGAATATTAGTTTTGAGGAATTTAATATTAAAAAATCTCATTGAGTCATCCAATGGAATTAATATCCTGAACTCAATTGGCCAAGAATATGAAATGTGTTTGCTAATATAAAACAAGTTGGGCTTCCATACTTTTTGATGGGTGACGTTATGGATTTATGATGAACAACTTTGGGTATGTGTTTCGTTTGTGGGACAAGAATTTTAATTTGTACGAGTTCGGGAGCGTGCCAGATCACTTTAGGATGATGAAAACAAATGATATTTTAAGGATGTGGGGTAGTCACAGTTACCGGTTTAAGCGTCAAAAATTGGTGACTTGACTATTATGGGCCAAAAACGCTATATATATTTCCGCACGTGAAATTTAATTGTTATCGGTGTTCTTAAATGTTTGGAAGTGTTTGTTAGTTGTCATATTCTCGCATTTGGTAACGATTGAAAGAACCTAGAGTGCCGAGAACGGTCCTAACGAGTCCACAAGGTCGAAGAGTTATGCCTATGATGGAAGTTTACGGATTAGGTGTTAGCAGAACTTTGGGGGATACTAGTCAGATCCTACGGGGCCAGTGGACTTTCTTTATCAACTAGAATATGCAAAGAAGAAAGCAGCTTTCATGATTTTTCGAAAAACCGAGAAAAATTAAACAAATTCTGTTTGGTGAAGCGAATTTGTTTAAGTGAAGTTGACGGCAGTTCTGCTCAGAGGAGGGAATTAGTTAAGGTTTAGAGATTTTACCAAAGAAATGGGGGGATAAAAAATTGTTCCTATTTGTGAATTTCTTCGGTAAATTTCTAAACGCAATCAGAGGTGGTAGAGTTTGTGATTTTCTGGTGATATCAAATGGTCTGCGTGGAATGTTTTGCACAAACATATATTTGAGGATTTTAATTAATTCTCCAGCCAGCGTGAAGGGTTTTGCACGGAAACATACAGGTATTTAAAGTCGACGTAGTTTCAAAACGTTGTTTACTAAAGACCTGGGGAATCTTATGAGAGCTGATAGTTCAAGGCTGGCAAATGTAGATTCCAACTCTATCATATGCCGGTTAGGTTTTTGGATCAAGAGGATCAAAGCAATGACACCTTGTGGAGGGAGATTGCTGAAACTTAATGCGGATGAAGTTACAGTTGAGGGGAATTTGCGAGATTCGGTTTTGGGTTTGGTGTCTCTTTGGGATTTTACAGGGATCTGGATGTAACTCAATTCGTTGAGTTTGCAAACGATGTACTTGGTCAAGCTGACTTCCTGAGTACTATGCTGAAGATCCGTAGTGCATGACGTGGTCGACTTCACAAAGGCGAGACAATGAGATCTGGATGTAGTTCAACTAAGCGTGCGGTTGAACTTGCAAATGATATACTCGGTCTAGCTGACTTCCTGAGTGTTGATGCTAATGATCAAAGTGCATTACTTGGTCGATTCCACAAAGATGGTTTACAGAAGATAGTTCACCAGAAGACTTTACCAATGTAGTATCCTTGAAATGGTTTTGAGTTTTTCTTTATGACAAGGTCAAGATTTGAAGCAGTTATTACAGGGATCTGGGTTGAAACCGCATCAAATATCAGTTGTAGTGTTGGAAGATCAGTCAGTGTTGCCTTGCGAGGACATTGCACAACACTCAACATGGATTGGATATGCGTACCTTGAGGGGGAAATGTGATACAAGAAGCTTCAAAGATCTTGGTTGAATGTGAAGACTCAAGTCAAGGATCTGCGTACCTGGATCATCGGTCAAGGGGGAATCTGCTCGAAGAAACTGTCTTCAACAGATACTTGATTGAAGATTGATTGCAGTTGCATTTTCAGCATTCGACACCCAACGGACAAGGGGAATTTGTTGGTGCAGATTTTGTGTCCGTTGCTGTGCGAATAGATTACTAGTGTTCTACGCTGATTATGTAATAGTTAGTGAAATGGTCAAACGAACGTGTATAGACCCGCTTGTTTGAAGTGGCCAAACGAAAGGGTTATTTGTTTGACCATGTGTGTTTGCAAGTGAAGGGGGTGTGGCTATAAATACCAACCCTTGGTCATTTGCAACATTTGAAGGTTTTAGACTTGGGGAGAGATCACCACTTGGTCTCTCCCCGGATGTATGCTCTTTCGGTTTATCTTGGTTAGCTTATTATTGTGCCGTTTTGTAAAGTCATGCTACCGAATTTATACAAGAAAGTTGTTTTTATCCGTCTCTAATCTTTCCGTCTTTGAGCTTAATCACACATTAATCACGGTTTCGATCCGAAACATAAACTTACAATAGTGAGTGATACCAAGATGATAGGCTAAGCAAGTGTCTCCGAGTCATGCAAACACACGTTAACACATCTAGAGAGCTTGTGTTGTGTAGAAGATCTTGAAGGTCTTCTAGTAGAAGATCAACTCCTCTAAGAACCAATCGTTTTTTATTGTGTTTGGCAACATGATCGTCTGAGTCATGGCTCGATAGTCTAATCTGGATATCAAATCTTTTTAATTTCTTGAGCCAAAAAGATGCAGATTCAAGACACTTGACCGAGTCCAGTCTTATTTGAAGAACCGATAGGTGTTCCAGCGATAATAACTCATCAAATGTTGCTCCTTGATCTGCACCCATCTTTAGGTTCCATTTATAAGAACTCGAAGACATATATAGAGTCATCGAGACTTGACAACCCTGAAATGCTTCCAGCTACTATTTTATTCAAAAAGGGTGTGTATGACAGGTTTAATTCTCTTAAACTATGTAAACTTCCAAACCCTTTAGGAAGAGCCTTTATACGGGTGCTAGAAAGGTCAAGAACTCGGATTTACAAAGAGATTTAAAAGAAGGCATCTTTTCAATAGAACGTTTCTAAGAAAGAGAGAACGTAGTTCACACAAGCAAAGAAAACACCGGGGCAAAGAAGTAATTCGAGTTTCACTTAAATTCAGTACCCTTAAAGAGACAAGATTGTCAAAGAACTTCTTTGGAATTTTCTGTATAGGGTTACCTTGGAGAAAAAGAACAGTCAGCTGGGAATATACAGAAAATTCTGGCAACATTCTGATCCTGCAACGTATAAAAGAAACTCTTTTGGAAGACTCGTTGGAATCTGATTGAGTGGAAGGCCGGAGTGGCTGTGAAACCCATACAACAATTCTTGACTCTGCGACAGAACTATGGCTAAATCACGAAAAATGTCATGCATCTTCCCAGTTCCTTCTGAATCTTGATCCAGTAGGCACGACTCCTTCAGGTGTTCAACCAAAGCAACCCCATAATAGTATGCTTCCTTTACACTTTGGCTCTCATTGATTAAACCATCAGATACCCAACATTGGATTAGTTCACCAACATCTATGGAACAGCTCGCTGGGTATAAAGAACAAAACAAAAAGCATTGCTTCAGAATCTTACTTGGTAAGAAATGATAACTTGTTGCTAGAGTCCCAAATATCTCTTTCTCAATCTTTTCGCACACATCATCAAGAATTAGGAGGATCTTCCTTCTTAGCTTCAGTGGGGTCACCTGCTTCTACTTTTAGAGGAATTCTGTTGGCAATCTGAGACTGAATTGTGCTCAAATCCGATGATCTAGAAACTTGAACCCAGATGACAATATCAAAAGAATTTGGAGATGAAAAACATAGTTCATTGCACAAGTTCTTTGACCAAAGTTGTATTCCCTATGCCACCCATCCCCCAGACAACAATTCTTCCGATATCATCCCTCTTCAGGATTTCAAAAAGTTGCTTCATATGCGTTGCTGCCCCCTGCCCCACAAGAGATGCCACTGCCATTTCCTGCACCGCTGTTATTGGAGATCTACTTTCAGTGGCAACAGTTTCAAAATGGGTAGAATTCAGCTCCTTCACAAGATCAAGTTTCTTTGCCACTCTCCAGCACTGCAACATCATACCAGGCATCTCTAGCAGCGGCCTTACAACATCTTCTGCTCGAGAACCTTCAACAACCATTCATTTACTTGCGGTTTTGTATTTTTTTTCCTTCCATTTTGGCTAAGGTGACATCTTCTTCAATTGAGAACTTTTTGTCCATGAGGTTTCCAAACTGTTCCCTGAGTTTAAGAATGGTCTTTCCATATTCGGAGAGTCTTAATTCTTGACCAGGTGAACTTAAGCATTGTTTTAGTGCCATCAATGACCGCAGAAACTATAGCTTTCATGGTGAGACTGAGAAATGAGGGTTGGATGACAAGCAACATAACTTTGCTTGTGGTTATATAGAAACCCTTAAAACAAAAAATAAAAAAGCCTACACAATGGGAAATTGTTTGGTAACAATAAGTTAAAAAGGTTCACATACTTCCAATGCCTATGTTTCTTGTTCCGACTCTGGAAAATTGTTTGGTAACAATAAGTTAAAATGGTTCACGTACTTCCAATGCCTATGTTTCTTGTTCCGACTCTAAATAACAAAAAAAACATTGTCCTTTGTAGGAACGTCTACGAACAGCTCGAGAACCTGAGTTTGCTATCTATTATCCAATTAGGAAGAAACTAATGACAAGTTAACCGAATAACAAGAATTACTCATTTAAAGATTGATTTCATTGATCTAAAGTTCATATACATACGAGATCCAGATCCGGTAGAGCTTCGCCTCTAAGATGCCAAAATTACAAGTTGTTACAAATAAAAACCCAAGGCTCCTATTTATAGTGGAGCAAGTTCGCTCATAAAGACCTCAAGTTCGCCCGAGGATGATAGAAGTTCGCGCCGAACTTGACTTCTCAAGAACCAACACCAGCTAACTTGTCCTATATTTCTCATAAATACGCGTAGTTTCTAACAGTTTAAGCTCTAACCACTCAGACTCGATACATAATGACGTAGGCAACAGACATATGCACCAACAGACTCCCCCTGGGATGTTGCCGTAGTCATCTTGATGTAAACATCCTTTTGATATATGCACCAACAAACTTTCCCAGACATCCTCTCTTTGGATATTGCTGTAGTCATCCTTGACATTTAAAATATTTAAAATCTTCTGAGTCTTCCGATCTTTTTAGTTCTTGAATAAACTTTAACGTATTGATCTTCAATCTCCATCTTTTTCTTCAAATTTATCTTGATAAAACTTTTAAGTTCCAAGCTCCTCCTTTGCTGTGAGCTATGCTCCCCCTTGCTTTAAGCTTTACTTTAGTCACGTTTCATCCTGCTCCCCCTAAAACTTTACTTCCTGTTTCAAAGTTCTTGTGCATACTAGAACACGTTTTAGATTTAAAAGTTTGAAAATTTTATAACATTCAACAATTCAAATTTTAATCTCCATTTTAAAACCTTTTTAGTTATTCAAGTTCAACTTAATGACCTTGAAAACTCCTTACATTTAAAACCTTGACCATTCTCATGATTTTCAATCATTGAAATCCACTTAGTTGACCAAGTCCAAGTTAATGACCTTGATTAACTAATTTTGTTTACCAAGTCCAAGTTAATGACCTTGGTTAAACCATTGTGAACAACTGATGTTTTTGTCAATTTTAAAGTTTCAAATTAATGAACTTTTTCTTACCAGACTTTGATGATCCGTTCACCAACATTGGGTCGTTGAAAAAAAATATTTTGGATTTTAAAAAGTAAGTAAAGTATTTACAGAACTTTTAATAAGTAAAGTAAACTATGTACAAACATATTTACAGATATATTTTTGTGAATTCGTGTCTAAGGATCATATCAGTTTTGTTGAGACATATCACCAGTACCGTTGACCTTTTTTTTAGACTTTTAAGTTTTAAACTCGTTTACCTAGATTGCCGATATGTTTGTCCTCTTAAACTTCATCACGTTTCTCAATTGTTCCAAGATATGTTAAGGTAAGAATTATGAAACTTGACTTAACTATGGTTCCCACCTCTTGAATATACTCCCGATTCCAGATTCCCTAGGTTTCATCTTACAGGTGAGTATAGCGTAATTGATACCTGTATTTGGGTTATGCGAGGCGTTGAGAGCTCAGGTTAGTACTACCGTACAGTCAAAGAGATGAAGGCTCGTCTTTAAGGTGTGTTCTATTTAAGGAATCTTTTCAGCACTGCAAATGATTAGATCTTTCGATACTTTTCAAGTTTATATGCAGTTTGGGGTTTTAAGCATAAAGTATTATAGAAGTTCTAGGCTATTGCTTCCGCAAAATCAGAAGAACTTGTATAATACCCCAGATATCAACTATCTATAAAGACCTCGTATCTCAGAATCAGGCAACCCTTCAATCGAAATTTCGGAGTACTAAGTCCATATATCCAAGATGTGTTAAACCACGAGATTAAGCAGTTGTAAAATTTAGTTTATATCCCGGAAACAATCTACTGAACGTGTAAAGCTTATCGACATATCCACAATAAGACTTGTTTATCACTTTTAAACTTTACAAATCTTTAGCATACTGTGATAGTCCACTGATATACTATCATTTCCTTTTTGACAATAAATTCTTTTTGTCTTTTTCATGTTTTTGTACTGTTTGGATTTTTTAATGTTTTTGAATTTTCAACTTTTTCATATGTTTTTTATTTTTCAACAATTTTTAAGATTTTCTTACTCCCCCTAAAATCAAAAACATATTTTTGGATTTTAGATTTAAAGAAATTCTTCTAAAAATGTAACAAACCAATGCGGATCCCGTGACCTCGTCGTCCGATCCTTTTTTTTCAATCCTGTATCTGCAATTGTTTAACAAACAATCATTAGACTCATTTACCACTTGTAAAAGCAGTTTGAACATGTAAGAACTTTGAAATCAGTTTTTCTGTTCAATGGTGTGGATTTTCATAGTTTTGACTTTTCAAAATTTTTCTTTTTAACAACCACTTGTAATTTCAAAAACTTTTCCTTTTAAAACTACTCCCCCTCAAAATGACAAAGATATGACATTTCTGGATAAGTTAAACAAACTGAAGCTTCCTTAATCCTGAATTATCTCTGATAAAGTGGATCTATGAACTCCTGCACACGAAAGTAACTACTTGAAAAAAGAAACCCAAACCTTTTTGGTTTTGGGTTTGACATGATAAGCATCATAAACACTTTCAAAGTCATCATCATATTCAAAATCATCATCAAACATATTGTCTAATGTCGATTCTGAAAACGTTTTGACTTTTTCTTTCTTTGTCTGTTTGATTACTGATTCAATTGATTTGACATTTTCAGTTTTATCAGCAACAGACTTTCCTTTCTCAGGAGACTTCTTTTTCGCAACCCAAGATTGTGACATGTATCTTGCTTTCTTGACATAAAACTGTGAATCATCGTTTTTGTTTAACTTTGAAGTTTCTCCTTTTTCAAAAACAGAATTTTCAAACTTTGATTCATTTTTTGGTTTTATTTCAGAAATAGATTCATTTTTTAGATTCACAATCTCTGGTTGCTTTTGTTTTTCATCTTTTGAAACATTTTTTCTTTGTGAATAAAAGGCTTTAGATTTAGACACTTTCGAGCAATATGACCAATGGTATTGCATTTAAAGCATGTCCGTGTATCAGAATCATGTCCACTAGTGGGTTTTACTCCACTTGTAGACTTAGTCTTAGCCTTGTCCCGAAGTTCTTTCTCCTTTTTGAATTCATCATTTGATTGCTTACCGATCATATCTTCTTCTTGAACCGTATTCGTTCCGTACACAAACTTCATGTTTTTACCTTTGTATTCCTGGAACATTGTCTTCGGTTTCTGCGTCGTTTCATCTTCTTCATCCTCCAAACCCGAACCTGCTCTCCTGTTCTCAGGAAAATCATCACGATTCCTACGGTAGTTGTTAAAATTCCTTTTGGGTTTAGAATAAAATTTCTTTTGATTTTTCTCGAGATCATCTGACAAAACTTCCACAAGTTTGAACAATTTGTCAATTTGATCTTCTTTCACATTCCGAATCGGAAAGCTATCATCGAAATATAATCTATCAGAATCCTTAACTTTGTACATGACAACGTTAGGATCATCACTTAGATCACTTTCTGATGCTATATCGTCACTTTCGGACTGTGAATCAGAATTTTTATCGTCAGAATCATTTCCCAGTACATTTTTAACCACATTTTTTACCACCGTTTTAATGTCATCGTTTGATTTTGTAAAGTCTACATCAATGTTCTCAGGCAATTGATCTTTCATTTCTGATAAGAGAAGTATATCAAATGCCTTTTCCACCTCATCATCTAGAATAATTTTCAAGAAGTTGTGGAGGAACATTTCCGTATTCTTTACGCTTTGATTTATCAACATTTTCCTTCGACTTGATCGTAGGTAAAATGTGACCAATGACATAAGCATTAGTAGTGTAACTTTTCAGTAATTGTCTTACTCTTTCTGTTTCTATCTTAATGTCATGAAGCGCACGTTTTGTTTCAGCAATGGTATTAATGTACATGTTAATTTCCTCTTGTTTATCAATCACTGTTGCTTTTAACATTTTTTCATTAGCAGCAAGTTCAAGATTAGCTTTTTTGAAATATTTATATTTGTCTTGTATTTTGTCATAAGCTTCTTTCATGTTTCTGTAATCATAACGAAAAGTTTCATTATGTTCAGTTAATTCTCTTATGACTTTGACCTTATCAAGGCATGGTTCACAAGGACTTGTGCACTTTGTGCAAGGTTTTTCAACCTCCACAACTTTCACAACTTCCTTTTCAGACATTCTTACCTCAGCTTTTACCTTTTCAGCCTCTGCTTTCAAAGCTTCTTGTTTTTGCATCTCTGTAACATTTGTAAAAATCGGGTCTCCAAAACCCGCTCCGTTTTGTAATCAAGTACCAAGTTATAAAAGTTGCATTAATTATTTATGATTATTTTGAGTTAAAACGATACATAATTAATAAATAAACTAAACTATAAAAATTATATTTGATAAAAAGTTAAAATAAAATAAGTAAAAAATATATGAAGCTGCCGGGACTCGAACCCGGGTCAGCCAAGACTCTTAAACAACTTAACATTCATTCCCTAAACCACTCCGCCACAATGTGTTTTCTGTTAACTCTAGGAAAACAAATGAAACTTATACACAAACTCAGTTTAACCGATGATGCCATCTGAAAACCGGTAATCGGCAAACCAATCGTCAAATTGATTGTTTACCTCACACATTCAGTTATAACCGATGCACGACGGTTTCTAATCAAGTTAGAATTGATTGAACTTAAAGTTTCATCATTTTCGATATTTGAAACCGAAAGTTCATCAAATTCCTGAATAACTCAAGCTTCGGTCCATTCTCGCGATTCAGAACTATCATATCAATACTCAATTTCAATTTCGTCGCATTTTTGAACCATAAGATCATCTGAATCAGTTCGCCGGAAAATTTCTGCAAGTCACCGGAAAACCGGGACTCACATTCTCACGGTAATTCCTCCGACTCTTTCTGTTTAAAACATGTGATTAATCAGTCTCTAACACAACTCTATCATCAGAATCGATCCTAGTCAACGTTTATCAGAAATCTTAGCTTCGCCGGAAAATTTCTGAGACTGCCGGAATCACACTGTGAACTGGTATGATATCCTAAACTTCTTTTAAACCTTGTTTAAGTGACTCAACTTCATGAATAATCGATCAACGCTGTTAATTGGTTTCAACAGCCGGAGTTCACTTCCAGTACCGACGAACCTCCGCCGGATTTCTGTGAACAACATCAATCGGTATATTCTTTTCCTTAAACTCTCTCCATTCTCTACTTTTGAATTACTGTTAATGTCTGAAAATTGTATAAGTCATAAATCAATCATAACAAGTCGGATTATGCTGTCTGTGTAAATCGGCGAAGAAGATGAAGTCATAACACAACATAAGAGTAATTAAAAACGGTATTTTAAATGGGTTAGACACACAGTCCAGCGGTGGACTGTGTGCAAATTTCACACACACGTCCCGAGTTCGATCCTTGCTACACGCACGCCTTGTGTAATAACATGCCTTTTTGATCAAGAACTAAACCGGGTTAAAACAGATAGTTGTTAAGTATAATAAAAACCAAGATAATAACCGGGTTAGACACACAGTCCAGCGGTGGACTGTGTGCAACATGAACTGCACGTCGCGCGTTCGAAACTTGTCACGAGCACCGGTCCAATTGAATTAAAACGTTTTTGCAAATAAAGGAATTTTCGGTTAATTCAAATAAGTGTATAAATATAATTAAAAACGAGTTTATTTCGGGTTAGACACGTAGCTCAGTTGGTAGAGCTGCGTGCACGCGAACGGAAGGTCGCCGGTTCGAATCCCACCCGGCGCAGGTATATTCGCTGACCGAACCGGTCAACGGTCAACGCTTAAAAAAAATAATATTTTTTTTATATTTTTATTTATTTAATTTAATTTAAAAATCAATTAAAAATACTTAAAGTAACATTTTTAAAGATAGAAAATAGCCATAAACTCACAAAAATATATCTAAAAATTTCATTAAAATCCTTAATAACATCCATCCATTTAATATATTTTTCCATTATTATTTAGGTTAGTATTCCTCGTCGACTCGCTCATCTAAATCGTGCGCATCTCACCATCTCCAATTCAACGCACCCAATGTGAGTGAATCTTTCAAATTCCCCGTTTTAATCACGTTTTTGGGGTGTATCATGTGTCTTTGTTTATATACATATTATAACTAAACTATTGTGCATACATCATATCATGAACATGTGTATTTAGTTTGTTGCTGTTAAGTAGTTATTATTGGATGCAAATTATTATTTCAGTACATGCAATTGCCGAGGCCGCCGCTCCCCATTTATGAGGTCTGAGCTTGTTCCCCATTTTATTATGCGGTTGAACCTGGCGTGCCCGCATACGATCGGCTCCGTTTGATTGAGCCTTGATCGCACAGTTCATTTTACATTTTCAGTACATGCAATACGATCGGCTCCGTTTGATTGAGCCTTGATCGCACAGTTCATTTATGTTAGTTATCGTATGACATTGGTATATTCATGTATGCTAGCAAGTGTTATTGTATGTTATAATTGTAACTGCTATTTGCTAATGCTTGATTATTTACATTTGTTCATTTATGATTATGCACCATGTTTCATTGATAAACTAACCATAAAATCATTATCAAATGTTTATCTAATAAGGTTCACTCGCCAACTTATGTTGACCCAAAAACTCCCCTTTTACACATGATACAGGTGAACCAGCAGCAGCTAGGAACACATAGGACCTGGATTAGAAGAATGAAACGATTTAGTATTGGGATTGTTATGTTTGGTTATTTCCTTTGTATTGAATGAACATGTTTGGATGTTTGAAAATGTAACTTTGACTTTATTAATTATGAAACATAATAGTAAATGTCATGTGCTTTGGTGATAACCCAATTATGCCCCGACTCTTATTTCCGCTGCGGGTCGGGGTGTGACAATCTCAGCATAAGCTATCTCTTCTTCTTCAGTTCTCCGCATGTATGCTTCCAGAAACGCATTCTCCAAAGCAGCATCAACATACGATGTCTCTGGTTCATTTACAACCTCTGCCATCATAGCCACACCAGTTTTCTTTCTGATGTATATGTTCCAGTCAAAGTCATCTTCTTCATGATTAGCAACAAGGGCTTGTTCGGATTTCTTTGCAGATTTATCTTCTACTTCAATTTGCGTTTTCTTTGGATATGGCTTATATTGAAGAGCTTTCTTGTAGTACTCATTGTTGCTTCCGAAAGGATTTTGGTTTCCACTTGCTTCTTGATTACTGCATTCGCGTTTGAAGTGTCCTTTTTGTCGACACCTGAAGCATGTGACTTTTGATTTGTCGAATCCAAGCTTGTTGCTTGAATTTCCAATGTCTCTTCCAGTGAGTGCCACGAATTTCGTAACTCTTCTGATGATGGACGCAAGGATCCATTTAATATCCATCAGCTCCAATTCTTCTTCGTCTACCTGATCGTAATCTTCTGCTGTCATTTCTGGATTTCCGATCTTTCCAGCAACAAGACATTCATACGATTCAAGGACGGTAGCGAGAAGTGCTATGTGTTGTTTAGCCACTTTTTCTGGAAATACATTCTTCAAATCGACTGCTATGTTGCACTAGAAAACATTTGAATCAGAACTAGCTTGACTTGTCTGATTTTGGAATGAAGAGCTTGAACTAGCACTAGAATAGCCAGAATATGGAGAGC
The DNA here is from genome assembly GCA_947069175.1 of Scalesia atractyloides. NCBI lineage: Eukaryota > Viridiplantae > Streptophyta > Magnoliopsida > Asterales > Asteraceae > Scalesia > Scalesia atractyloides. The sequence continues at coordinate 101,674,485 of CAMTDV010000016.1, forward strand.
TTTGATTCGGAGAAGAATTTGCATTTGCACTAAAAGTCGTTTGAATTTCGGGCTTTGAATCGGAGTATATTCTATACCTCCTTTGTAATAGACACCGACATCTTGAACAACATTTGCATTCTTTGATTTAGCAATCTTCATCAATTCCATTTCATGACCTTCTAATTTGTCGATAAAAGATGATAACTTGAAATGTCTCCAAGATGGACTATTTTTCAGAATCGTCAGATATGTCGTCCATTCTCCTTCTAGAAGCGCATCGGCCAACTTCTCGATTTGTTCTTCGTTAGATCTTTTGATATCATGTCTTCGCATCTGGACGATAAGGTGATAGTATCTATCAATCATTTGCTTCATAGTTTCACATTTGATCATCGTGAAGATTTCAAATTCTTTCTTAATTAAGGCCTTCTTGCTCTTGATCATTTCATCACTTCCTTTGAATTTATCACAAAGTGATTGTCATAATTCTTGTGAAGTTTCAAACTCTGCAACAGTATCAGAATATCTTCCTTTACTGATTGTTGAATCAAGCTAATCATTTTCTTTTCGGCGACATAATTTGCTTTATCACCCGGTGAGAACTTGTTCAACGGAAGATCTTGATCACGCTCATTCTTTGGCCATTTGTAACCATCTTCAACTGCAACCCAGCTGTCGAATTGGTTTGCTTGTATCCAATTCATAAACTTTTCCTTCCATCCTTCAAACTCATCTATACTCATTAGCTTCGGCGGTTTCTGAGTAGTACCCATTTCATTGTCGATATTCATCTGATTCGCCGCAAGAATACTAGCATTTGATGAAGAAGCCATTTGAGAAACGAACACATTGTGAAAATCTTCCATCTTGACAACCTGATGACTTATCTGAAAATATGATCAAAAACACTTGGAAATTGATTAGCAACAGACAAATTTAGCACGATCGGTACGTTAAAACCTTTAAAAGTTTTCCGAAAACAATTTTTACCCGATTATATCTTTAAAATCGTCTCGTCGATACGATTCTAACGATATATAATGTTTGTGACGTTTTTCGGGATTTTCATGCCTTTTTTTAGGAACCTTAGACAAGTTCGGGCGAACTTGTCAAAGACTTATCAAGTTCGGTCGAACTTGATATGGATATTTCAAGAAACAGGTAAGTTCGGTCGAACTTATGAAGAGTTTTCAAAACTTTAACTAAGTTCGAGCGAACTTAAGCAAATTTTCAACAAACTTTATACAAGTTCGGTCGAACTTGATAAATTTTGAAGAATTTTGTGCTAAGTTCGAGCGGAGTTGAGATAAAAAGCTTGAAAACTATCAAGTCCGGTCGAACTTGAGTAAAATTCAGTGAATTTTTCATCAAGTTCGGTCGAACTTGGTCTCAAGTTCGATTGAAATGGTTTTGCAAATCATGGTTTTTGGAACTTTTTGAAATCAAATCGGTTGAATTTGATATCCAAACTCTCAAGGGTTTACCACAGGTGTGTTTTACATGACATATTCAAAAATCACACATTTTTTACCATGAAATCATCAAGTATGTGAAAATGTTAAGAAAAATGATAGAATGGAGTAGAATAAGAGAGATTCTTGTCTTGATTCTAGCAAATTTAGGTATCCAGGCCTGATACCACTTGTAGGAACGTCTACGAACAGCTCGGGAACCTAAGTTTGCTATCTATTGTCCAATTAGGCGGAAACTAATGACAAGTTAATCGAATAACAAGAATTACTCATTTAAAGATTGATTTCATTGATCTAAAGTTCATATACATTCGAGATCCAAATCCGGCAGAGCTTTGCTTCTAAGATGCCAAAATTACAAGTTGTTACAAATGAAAACCCAAGGCTCCTATTTACAGTGGAGCAAGTTTGCTCATAAAGACCTCAGTCGCCGAGATGATGAAGTTCGCCCGAACTTGACCTTAGTCAAGTTCGGCCGAACTTGATTCTCAAGAACCAACACTAGCGAACTTGTCCTATATTTCTCATAAATACGCCTAGTTTCTAACAGTTTAAGCTCTAACCACTCAGACTCGATACATAATGACGTAGGCAACATACATATGCACCAACATCCTTACATCTATGAAGTATTAGGAAACCTTGGTGAATAAGTTACTATTACATAAGCAGCTTTGGGAAATCCAAAACTAGCTTCCTAACTATACTTAAAAAACCAAATTTTAATCAAGTTGAATGTCTACTTTGGGGCACCTTGTTCTTGTTACAATAAGATTCATCCGAATACAAAATATTCTATAAAACAAAATTCGTATATTCCAGGAAATTACCAACAATTCATATAGAAATCGAAAACCTAACCCTAGCTCTTACCTAACATATGTCGAAGATCTCAAAGCAACGATACAGTCTTCTTCGATTACGAAATAGCCTAGGGATTGAAAGCAGTCTATTGTAGCAGTGAAACTAACGAAAACTGAAAGGAATTCAAGCGAATAATGTATTTTAGAATGAAATTTTTACCAGTACTAGATGAATCATTCGACTGAAATGGTGTTGATATCACTGGAAAAGAAACCGCCACAAGTCCATTCCTTTAAACTCAACGCTGTGTACAGGTTTGACGACTAGATACAACTTTTTCCTTTGTAAATTATGGACATAGTCATTTAGGTAGCATTTGTTCGGTGGAATGTAATGAAATTGAAATTTGATTTGGAATGTAGGAAATTAAAAGGCATAATGCATTTCAGAAAGATAATCTGACCGTTACTGACTGTTAGAAACGAAAAAGTGTCAAGTTTATTATTATTTTTATCAGTATGATTATTGGTTAGGTGTTTAATTTATTTTTCATGTTTATCAAGTTTATTTGGATGTCTAGAAGATAGGAGTATGAGTTTGAGTATGTTAGGTCTTGTTTAGTATTTATAGGGCATGTGGTCAGTGGTCTTATTGTGTTCTGGAGATTTCGAAGTTTAATGGGTAAAGAGTTGAACTAGTTTTGTTCAACTTTCTGTTCTTTGAATTATCTTGTGTTTGATTAAGAGAGCTGTCCAACCTTCTGTTTTTCGATTTATCTTCTACAACTCATGTCCAACCTTCTGTTTTTCGATTTATCTTCTACAACTCATGTTCAACCTTCTGTTTTTCGACTTATCTTGTACAACTCACAAAAATATTAAATCACATGAAATAGAACTTGCGCATTACCAAATTATTTGCACAATTCAAAATAATTTACTCCTTATCAATCTTTCCCAATGAAACAGGTGGGTATCGAGTCCTCAATGCCTTGAGGATCAAACGACCTCAAGTTTAAATACATGAATGATTTCTAACATTGTTTCTTTGTCCTGCTACATTTTTATTCCATTAGACTTGCAAGTAATTTAAACTTCCCGTTTATCTGCCGCTTCTGAAGAACTTTAGGACAAGTTCTTCCCAAGTCTGTGGGTGTCTTTATTCTGCAGTGAGAACACAAAGGAATGCTGTCTAAGTGTTACAACAAAGTGTTGAAAAAACATACCCTGCAGAATATATGCTAATACTCTAGGAGTCTGGGTTACTTGTGAATTGGTCGATTTGGAATGTGTTCATATTAACAAAGCCAAATTAGTACTCCGATTAACTTTTTAGCTAAAAGGGAACTGGTCAAACTGCTCCAATTAACTGTTTAACTAGAGAGAACGGTCAAGCAGGTACAAAGTTGCCAAAAGATACTGTTTAATGCATACAAATTCCTAAATCATTTTTATTAAAACATTTGGATGATTACTTTAATTCTCAAAAATATTTTTGGCAACCTCTGAACCAATAAGTGCTAAACCAGTCAGAGGTCTGACCGGGTAAGAAGCCCTAAACCTGTGAGTGTTGAGCCAATAAGTGTTGTTTGGATAAAACTCTGAAAAACTGTGCAAAATGACTATTTTACCCTTCTAAACTATTTGTGCTGAATTAAATGTATCTGGTGGTTGGAGGGTGGTGATGGTTGTTGGCAGTGGCGGGTGATGGCACTGGTGGTTGTTGGTTGTGGTTAGAGATGACGGGTGGTGGTGGTGGTGCTTGCGGTGCTTGGCAGTAACAGGTGTTGGTGGTGGTGCTTGCGGTGACAGGTGTTGGTGGTGGTAGTGGTGCTTGGTTTGTCATGGGTGGTGGTGGTAGTGGGTGGTGGTGGTTAGCGGTGTGGTGGTGGTGGTTGGCGGGGTTTGTCATGGGTTGTGGTGGCTGAAGTTTTAGGATTAATGAAGTTTATTAGGGTAAGGGTAAATGTGTCTCTTAACCATTCAGCATCATGTTATCACTTAATCATTAAGAGGTTATTTTTGTAAACCAAACACCCTTACCTACTATTGATTCAAAGGTAGCCTCTTACCAAATAGCCCCTTAGATTATTATTGTAATTCTATTATATTTAGATTGTTATTGTAATAATATTATTTTTGTCTGATAACAGTTACCAGATAACTAACACACAAAATGTTAAAACAAAACAGAAAGTCAATGCCAACAGAGCCAAATTTAAAAAAGAAACAAAAAGCAATACTATGTTCTTACTTGTAATTTACCTTTCATGCATGACCAGTTCTCCCCAAGGCATACTTGAAAGTATTGCAGAAACATGTTCTTAGCATCATCATCCTCCCATCTTAGATTGTTCCACCATTTGATCTCACCTTTAATTTCTTTCAAACTACATATATTAGAGATTGAGAGAGGAAGTTCCTTCAGCTCGGGACAAGAAGAAACTTCAATGCGCTGCAATGCAGGGCAAACTGATGTACCATCACAGATTGACCTCAAATTGACCATGTTGTTCATCTCTAAGACCCTCAAATAAGGAACAGTTTCTTGATGCTCCTCTGAATAGATGATACAAGACATGTTTTTACAACCGCTTACCTTAACTTCTTCAAGACTTTTAACATGCCGAAGCATCGCATAAGATACGGCTACTTTTAACATTGGGCAATCCAAAACTAGAATTGTTGTCAGCTTTCTGAGGCATACACCTCTTCGGATTATCCCCTCAACAATGGTCTCTAAACTTTGCAAATGCTCAAGAACCAAGTGCTTTAGATTTGGAAACATTTCCTTGGAACTTCTTTCCTTGCTTATTAAACATGTTATATCATTGCAGTTTGATATAGTGAGTGATATCAATGATGATAGGCTAAGCAAGTGTCTCCGGGTCATGCCTACACACGTTAACACATCCAGAGAATTTGTGTTGTGTAGAAAATCTTTAAAATCTTCTTGCAAAAGATTAACTCCTCTAAGACTCAATCTTTTTTCATTGTGTTTGGCAACATGATGGTTTGGATCATGGGTCCATGGACTAATCTGGATATCAAATCTTTTTAATTTCACGAGCCAACAAGATGCATGTGCAAGACACTCGACTGTGTGCAGCCTTAGTTGAAGGGCCGAAAGGTGGTCCAATGATGATAACTCCTCAAATGTTGCTCTTTGAGCAGCTGCGCGGCCCATCTTGGGATTCCAACTGAAAGCACTACATGACATATTCAGAGTCTCAAGACTTATTAATCCTGATATGCTTCCAGCTATTATCCTCTCCAAAAAGTGTGTGCATGACAAATCTAATTCTCTTAAACTACGTAGACTTCCTAACCCTTCAGGAAGAGCTTTTATCTGCGTTCGAGAAAGGTCTAGAACTAAGAGTTTACTGAGAGACTTAAGAGAAGGTAGCTTTTCTATTGAACAGTCTCTCAGAAAGAGGGAACGTAATTCACTCAGGCAAAGTAAAGATGAGGGCAAAGAAGTAATTTGAGTTTTGCTTAAAATTTAGTACTCTTAGATACTTGAGATTGTGAAAGAACTCATTTGGAATATCCTTTATAGGATTATCTTCGAGAAACAAAACAGTTAGCAGAGAACACAGAGGAAATACCGGCAACTTTGTGATCCCGCAGCATACTAAAGAAACTCTTCTAGAAGACTTATTTGGCATCTGATAGGATGGAGAGTTGCACTGAGATTGAAATCCAAACAGTTATTCACTCTTAGAAAGACGTATGGCTAACTCACGAACAATGCCATGTAGTTTCACTGTTCCTACCGATGCATCTTGTTCAAGTAGGCCCAAGTTCTTCAGGCGTTCTACTAAAGCAATCCCATAATTAAAAGTTTGTTCTACAGTTTGATTTCCAATGATTAAGCCATCAGACACCCAACATTGGTTAGTTCACCAACATTTATTGAGAAGCTTTCTGGGTACAAAGAACAATAAAGAAAGCATTGCTTTAGGTCCTTACTTGGTAAGGAATGATAACTCAATGCCAGATGCTGATAGACTTCTTGATTGATGTTATTGAACAAAGGTGATGAGTTTCTGCCACCTAAGACATGCATTTTCCCACAACTCAACATGTGATACGTCCCTCATGGAGTTTCCAAGAGTCTTGATTGCCAGTGGCAGCCCATGGCAACTTGCAGCCATTTTTCTTGCTAGAGAGTCTATCCCATCTGAATGTACCACAGGTCCAACACTCTCAGCAAAAAGATTCCAAGAATCATCTTCACTCATGAGATTTAACTGAAAAGAAACATCAACAGCCATGTGTCTACACACATCACGAGATCGGGTGGTTAAAAGGACCTTACAGAAAGGCTCCCTTGATGGAATACCCACCGCATCAAGATCAATCTTTTCCCATACATCGTCAAGAATCAGGAGGATCTTCCTTCTCATCCTCAGTCTTTGAAGAATTCTGCTAGCTATACTGTTAGTGGTGTCACCTGCTGCAACTTTTAAATGAATTCTCTTGGCAATCTGAGACTGAATTGTGCTCAAATCTGATGATCTTGAAACTTGAACCCAGTTAACAAGATCAAAAGAATTCGGGGAGGAAATGCGCAGCTCATTGTTCAAGTTCATGATCAAAGCCGTCTTCCCTATGCCACCCTCTCCCCAGACAGCAATCCTTCTGTTATCAACCCTGTTTAGGATTTCCAAAAGCCGCTTCATATTTGATGCTGCCCCCTGCCCACAAGAGGCTGCACTGCCATTTCCACCACTGAATTTATTGGAGAACTTCTTTCAGTGGCAACAGTTTCAAAATGAATAGAATTCAGCTCCTTCACCAGCTCAAGTTTCTTTGACAGTCTCCAAGACTTGCGGTACCGGTGCATCATCGTGTTAGGCATCTCTAGCAGCCGCCTTACAACATCTTCTGCTTGAGAAACCTTCATCAACCATTCAATCACTTGCGGTTTTGGAGTTTTGCCTTCCATTTTGGCTAAGGTGGCATCTTCTTCGATTGCCATCGTTTTGTCCATAAGGTTTCCAAACTGTTCCCTGAGTTCAAGAATGTTCTTTCCACATTTGGAAAGAGTCTTAATTCTTGACCAGGTGAACTTAAACATTATTTTAGCGCCATCAATGAAAGCAGAAACAATAGCATCCATGGTGAGAAATGAAGTGCGAATGATAAACAACGTAATATTGTGTGTGGTTATATAGCAATTTGCAAACTGCAAGCCTTAAGCAAAAAAACAAAAACGCCTACGCAATGAAAAATTGTTTGGTAACAATAGGTTGAAAAAAAACATCCTTCCAATGCCTATGTTTCCTTGTCCTAGCTCTAAATAACAAAAAAAAAACATTGGCCTTACATCCATATCCAGTCCTAGAAAACCTTGGTGAATAAGTTACTAATTCATGATAAGCAGCTTTGGGAAATCCAAAACAAGCTTCCTAATTATACTATACTCTTATAAAAAACAAACTATTTAAAAAACACAGTTAAACATTAATTAAAAAAAAAATCATGTCCATCCCTTATACTATGTATAAGATACACTTTTAACCCATTTGATTGTTTTTATAATTTTGGTTTTTCTTAGATAACTTGTGTTCGTTAACTTCTTTTCTTAAACTAAATGCAACTGTGATTTTCTTTCTCAACATTTTGGTGCCGTAACAATCACTATATCGAAATTGAGTATTCTTTTGTTATCATACGCTATATCGAGTGTCTGTGTCGTCCGGTGCCGTGACCAATGCAACCGATAGTGACCAAACAACGGTACTGGTATCAGTATTATTATTTTTGAAATATAATGTTTATAACATTTTGAATATACAACACGCTTATCATTATATAAGTTTCTATAAATATTTAATTCAAAACCGAACCGCCACAACACGCAACATAATCCACTTGTTATATTTAAAACTAATGAAGTTAATTATCTACCCTGCAACTAGAGCACATTGTTCTTGTTACAATAAGATTCATTCGAAAACAAAATATTCTATAAAACAAGAATTGTGTATTCCAGAAAATTACCAACAAGAATGCGGTCAGACAAGAAACATGAACCCAAGCTCTCATGGATCCTACAGCTGCAAAACAATTCATATAATCATATAGAAATCGAAAACTTAACCCTCGCTGTTACCTAACAATTTCCGTCAATTACGAAAGTGTCTATGGATTGAAACCATTCGATTGTAGCGGTGAAATCAACAAAAACTGAAAGGAAACTAAAAGAATAATGCATTTCAAAAAAAAAGTTTCACCGTTACTCGTTGTCATCGTTCGACTGAAATGGCGTTGATATCACAGAAAAAAACCACCACAAGTCGTTCGTTTGAACTCTAAAATACTCCAATATCTCGGGAATCTCAAGATTTAATAAAACTAGTGGAATTCCGGAAGTATTTAGGCCAGAACTCGGGGTATTGATTTAGTTTGTTAGGTTAGAATCTTCTGTAATAGAACCTTGTGTAATACATAAATGAATTTTATATATTAATAAGGCACGTGTTATGGGACTTGTTAGGGGCTTGGTTAAGAAAAAAGTATGGACAAGTAGCTGACACGTAAGCGCACTTTTCTTTCACCCAGAAATGCACAAAAAAAGTGTAATGGAAGGGCTTGGTTGAAAACGCCCCATAGCGCCGCCCATACCGCTACAGGGGGCGCTATGGGGGCAAAAATTGGCAGCGGCGCTTAATCTATAACGGCGTTTTCAATTTGATTTTAAAAGTTCTGACTGTTGGGAACGGTCATAAAATAAACAAAAAAGTTTTTAAATTTTAAAATTCATTTAATACCTATAAATCCCCTCTTCTCTCATTTTTATTTATAAAACTTCAACACACTTCACATACTTTCATCCTCTACTCTCCCTTTTTTTTAAAATCTACAATCTTTTTTATATCCATGAATCCTTTTAACCGTGGTTTCATTCCTCCACGTTCGAGCGCCGATACGAACCAAGCAAGCCACTCTACCCGTCCCGTTTCTCCGGTACCCACTCGGCCCACCCCATACGGATCCGGTTTCGTCGAGTTTAATCAAAATCAAACAGGGTTCTTGAACCTTTTGAACCAACCACTTACTTGGGACCCCAATATGTAGGTTGGAACCCGAACCAAAACATGGGCGAAATGGGTTCGTCTCAAGTATTCGGTTCCGCACAAGCATTTGGGTCACCCGTATGCGAGCCCGAGGTTGTTTCAGGAAACACAACCGGACATAGTGGAGACGCTCGCATAAAAACAGACCCGAGAAAACCGATAGCCGAGCAAAAAAAACGTTCAACCGTGGGATGAAGATGAGTATTACACGTTAAACCCGAGCTTTTCTGGACGTGTCGGAGAACCCCCTAATAGGTAATTTTTTTTGTCTTATTATTTTTTTTTTGTTATTATTATTTTTTATTTTTGTGTCTTTTTGTTTTGATAATTATTTGTTTTTTTATAGCTAACAACCAAAGTAGAACCGTTTTTTGAAATCGTGTCATCGTCGACGTCATTCGACATGACTAATGCGTTCTTGGAGGTAAACCGACGCCTTCAAGACATACACGAACTCGGGACTAAACGTTTGGAGGAGAAACGGGAAGTGACCGAGATTATGTGCGATAGACAATGGGCTCATGACTTTGAGTTCTACTCGAAACCGCATGACCACCTAACCGGAAAGCGTTGAAGATGGCGTTGGCACAAAAGGAGCGAATTTGAAAAAAAATTTAATCTTTGAGTTTTTTTATTGTGATGTTTTTTAAATTTTTAGTGTAATGTTTTTATTTTTTATTTTTAGTGTAATGTTTTGTTTTTATTTTTATTTTTAGTGTAATTTTTTATTTTAATGAAATTTGTTTTTATTTGTATATAGTTAGGAAATAATATTAAATAATGAAAAATAATAATTGAGTAATGATGAGGTAGAGGCGTTATGACTACGACATCTAATGTCATAACGCCCCATAACGCCTCCTGCCGTGGCACGCCACATGTCAGAAAACGCCCCTTAAGGGGCGTTATGACTACACATAACCTTAGTTAGTAATTAGGTAATAATTATTTAGTTATTATTATTTTGTATTTGTATTTATATATTTTATTCCTTTATTTAAAATATGTGTAAGAAAATATATCTTTATGTGAATAAATACGTTGTTTATTAATATAGAGAACTTATTAAATAAATAAATAAATTATAAACTAGATAAAACCATAAAGAAATCAAATACACGAAAAATAAAAGAAAAACCTAAAACATAAAGAAATCGAATCAAATCATCATATACACATAATATAGAAAAACATATTAATATTATGCTAAAATAAATAAGTTGTTGAAAAAAACAGTCAAAGAGAATGGTAATTTCTAAAATAACAGAAGGTACTAATTTCTAAAATAATAAAACAGATTTAAGTTGGGTTTATTCAAATGGGCCCAAAAACTCTAATGTAAACCTAGATATAAATTATAAAAAAAGAATCATTTTCTTCCTTTATCTTCTTCGTATTACTTCCTGCACTTTTTAAATTAATTCGCCGGAAGAAGCTAAATCAGAAAACAAATCAAATCTACCCCCCTCTTATTTGTCCACACAGTGAAAGTTTGCAGCCAACATTCAATACTTTCCTTCAATCCTTCCTTTCAACACCGTGGCTCGCCCTCTGTTCAACCACCCACGCCCTCACCTGCGCTACGGTGTGACGGTAAACACAGCCGCGCCTTCCGACGTGGATCTAAACTGCGCCAAAAGCGTTGCAATAACAAATAGTCTAATAGAAAAGTTATATGTTTAAAAAAACTCTTGTATTACGCTGATTAAATAAACCCACGTATTAACCAGTTTGAATAGACATGTAATACATTAATATAGTCGTGAAGATATGCATTTAAAATATTGTTTAATTTATTATTAGTTCAGAAACATATGAATTACACGGGGTTAAACCAATGAAACATGTGATTGCTTATGTTTGCTTATGTGTATATTTATGTGACACAAACCTAGTTACTAGTTTTTAATAATCCTATCTTTCACCACCACCATCAACAACCATCACCATTAGCTGCCACCATCACACACCACCACCATCAACAACCACAACCACCACCTTCAGCCGCTACCACCACCATCCATAACACAGATGATGAGCCCAAACAACAATTTTGTTGTTAGGAGTTCTAACTTATTCATTCAAAATAAACTAAGTAAGACACGAGAATAGAAATTTGAAGATATCTTTTGCTGAACAAAGCAAGCTTATTATTTTTTCTTATAAATAAACTAAGACACTAGAATAGAAATTTCAAGATATCTTTTGTTAAACAAATTTGCAGCAAGCTTATTACCACTTTTTTTTTTTAATCCTAGATATATCTTGATGTGCACTAATTGTTTATAAAACTAACCTAACCTATACACTCTAGTTTTAACCTATACTTTCCTAATACTAGACCACTAGACAGACAAATGTGCCTATCAACTATAGCAAAGCCTAATGAAGTCTGGTTGTCAAACCTATGATACACTAGTGACGCTACACTAGACTCTGACTTAACTAATTACTTAATTGGTTTTAATTGTTTTGAGGGTTTTTAAATATTTATTTAACTAATATTAACTAATACGAAGTAGACAACCAAACAAATAGCATTTTATTGTGGTCGCTTGAATAGTTGGGGTTGTTTTCTACATAGTGATCAAGCTCAAAGTCACCGCTCGAATGGAGATTAAGTACGAGCGGTTCAGTCCAAACCTGCACAAGTCAAAAACAAACAAACCCAAAGCTTAATATCGACTAAAAAATAAAAATAAAAAATGACTCATAATACAAACTCTACAACTCCGATGAAATCCCGGGTAGTATTCCCACACTTAATTCTCAATTAGGAGGCTTCTCCTTTATCCAACCCCTATCCAACCCGTTTAATTTTAATTGTCCATCATTGTTTATGAAAACCTAATTTTAAACCAACAAATTTATTAGAAAATTTAAACGGGTCAAACCACATAAACTTAAACTTACCTGGATTAAACCTGATATGATGCATGTAACGAGAGGAATGGTTATCGCTGCACTTCAGTGTTTCCTTATGCTTTTTGTTTGAACCATCTTAACACCCTCAAGATATGTTGATCCAAGTGTTTTCTTCGTGCCTTCTCCCGTATTCTTGTTGGTGTGAGTGGCAATCCAACATGTACTTCCACCACGAGCCTGCTAGCAAACTCCTCATGTAACAACTCTTCAAAACACCCCAAACCAAGCCAAAAACAAAGAACTGGACATGCACAACTAGACCCGACGTGAAAAACGAATAAATCTGATCTGGGCGTCCCAGGCGATACGCGCCAGGATCCCTGGCATCTCCCGCGACGCGCGGGAGACGTCCAGGTAACGTGTCACTGTTTCGCGCCAGGTGGCAACCCTAAACTTGTGAGAAGGCTGACCTAGCCTAGCTAGGTGTCTCCGGCACCACGCGAGGGAGGTCCAGGAATCCCGCACGACGCGCGGGAGAAGCCAATTTCGGGTATAAATAGAGCAGCGTGGGAATGAAGTCTGTGCTCAAAATCGAACGAAAAAATCGTTCCTATACTCTCCCTATCCCCGTTTCTCTGAACAACACCCCCTAAACCCTAAACATGCAAAACGCTGCCCGTTGTAAGTATCTTAACCCCGATCACTAATTCACTATCCTACCCGATTTAGGACCAACGCATGTCAAGGATCTGCCTGACTAAGTTCATTGAAGTCCTATCTCGTGTTATATGGACACCCTGCCCGATCGATCTAGAATCGCCAACGCATGTCTAGGCTCTGCCTGACTAAGCTCGTTGGAGTTCAGTCATGTGTTGTATGGTTAAAGTGACTTGGGTTAATTTACTAACACATGTGCATTGTATGTTTTAATAGAAATTTCAGGAAGTAATCAGGAATTATCACCAGAAAGGCCGTAGGAATACCTAAGTTTTCAATGTGAGTCATTCTCTTTTTCTCAAATGCTTTTGTAAAACCTTAAATGTTTTCAGTTATACTTACAGTAGTTAAGTCTTTGTATTCTACAATTACTGCCGGTATGTGGGGTTTTGTATACACTACTTATCAAGCGTCACCATTGGACAACGGGTTAGCCAATGAGTGATATGACCATACTCACAGATCTGGTCGAGTGACAAATACTTAATGAGTTATTGGGTTGATATAAACATTGTAATCGCTCTTAGTACTGTAAAGTATAATGGTGTGTCGTTTTATAAAATGGAATGAACTCGCTAGTATTTCTTGCTGATAATTTTTTCTAAAAACATGTTCAGGTAACTTAATATGAAGCTTTAAGAAGCCAGCTATGGAGCACTGAAAGCTTAAAGAAAGTGGCTATGAAGTTACCTAAATAAAAGTTATATTTTCAGCAACTAGGGTTTATCCCTATAAAGATGTGATGAATAAAACATGGGTTTTCATCCCATTTGTTTAATATATAAGTTTGGTGTTTTGAAACTCTGAAATTCATTCCTAACTACGATCCTGATGTTTAATTTCTGCTGCCAAATTAATAAACAGTGGTACCACCTGTCTGCGGTCCTCGCGGCTCCCGCTCCCGAGGTAGGGGTCGGGGGTTGCGACACCTCAGCCACTTTCTCTTTTCTATGTTTAGTGTATGATTGATCATCATGGTCAACGTCCCTACAAGTAATGTCTCTAAGTAGGTAAGATCACCAACCGGTCAAATTCTTTTTTTCTTCAAGAATTGGTAAACCTACTAAGTTGGTACATGCTCTTCATAATTCGCATCTCCCATCTTATCCAGTATCTCACTAACTACTTCTTCCCTTAGGGTTGTGGTGTAGTCAGGCATCTCCAACTCCATATCTTCTACCAATCCCTCATCATCATCACTCCAGAAGTCGTATGGAGCACCAATAGGGTTTCACGTCCTGCGAACCGGAGGTGGAACTGATTCATCTATTGTCGTCTCTAGATCTATATCTGACAACTCTAGATCACTAGGAAGCTCCTATTCAACCTATTCTTCCTCAACTTCTTCTTCCATTCTCTCAAAGCTCTCAACCCAACATCATCATCATAGTAATCATCCCACGTAAATTGTATTGTACTTTGATTTCTCATCTGATTTGCTTCTACTAATCTCATATGATCAAGTACAGGCTGAATTTCCCTATCTCTCTCTTCCTTATTAGCTCTAATCCGTTTAAGCAATTCTTCGCATGTTTGATATGGTTGCGAATAGGAATTATGATATGGTTGCGGCTGCGAATACGAGTTAGCATAGTAATATGTGGAATACCCCGATGAATATGGACAACATATGGTGAAGTGGGGTCCTCCATAGATCTCGCACATGATAAAAGTATGTATAAAGAAAACTAACTAATAAAAATATTTACAAAAAAAAAAAACTCGACACACTACTACTAAGCACAAATTACAATACTCAAACCCTTAGACTCAAACTACAAATAAGACTACTTAAACAAGTAAGATTTATCAAAGCTAATAACGCAGTCGCCTAAGTGTCCCCAGCAACGGCACCAAAACTTGATGAGCAAATTATGGTCTATAAAACTAACCTAACAGACACTATAGTTTTAACCTAGACTCTCCTAATGCTAGACCGCTGGACAGGTAAGTGTACCAATTGACAATAGCAAAGCCTAATGAAGTCCGGGTATCAACCCATGAGACACTAGCGACCTAAACAAGACTCTAACTAAACTAATTACTTAATTGTTTTTATCGTTTTGAGGATTTCTAATTGATAATACGAACTAGACAAACAAAAGACTAGGAACACGAGATTTAATCAATCAAAAGAAAGACCACCTAGGCAATGAATCCCTTGGAACATGTAATGACCTATGACTTGACATTCGACTAAAGAAATAATATCTCACCCGACCAACATCCCGTTAAGGATGATTAAGTCCTATAGTAACTATTCAGCTCAATGGGGGACCCGCAAATGTTTGCTAACATCTAAGGAATCTTTTCTGTTAGGAATGTTGGATGTCACTATTAGGGTGACGTCAGCTAATTGAAAACAAACATTTCGTACTTGTATAAATAGATCTCATATATTAGAGATCTATTTCATCACTTATTATTCCTTTTGTACGAAAATAAAGTTGTGTGATCAGGCTGAGGGGGAGTTTGTACAATCATTACTGTAATTTGTAATCCTTTGATTATTAATACAAAACGGTTTTGATATAACTTTCCACTCTTGTATGCTTGTATAATTCTGCATTTCCACTTATACTTTAAAATTACATTCATATTTGTTCATCTAAAGTGTACAAGTTAAACTTAAATCCTAACAATTGGTATCAGAGCTTCGTCATATTAAACTTGATTTCACAATCTGTTTAATATATGAAGATCAGCTCACAAAGGTATCCAATCTATTCGTTGTATCTGAAATCAAAGTTTAAAGTGATTAATTCAAAAAGTTTCTATACATACTCAGTTTTTGCAAAAATCAAAAGAATTGCACAAAACAATCATGACCCCATTACACCAGTTTCAACAACAAGCCTCAGATGCTTGTCATCTGAATGCAATATCTATTGTTGGATGGCACACGTGCTAGCTCAATAGAACACATGATGTTGGAAGTCCATTATATTCGAGCCGCATGTCCCAATGATACCTAGTGCCGAAAATCTGAATATTTAGCAGCTAAAGAAACCAGAAAATTACTCAAAGCAAGATTTCCAAAAGTTTGAGCTAGATGCAAAGGCTTTTAGCATTGTGGCAATAACTCTGCCAAACAAATCTACATCGGCCTATTACATTGTAATTGTGCAAAAGAGTTATAGGACGCATTGAAGGAACAATTTGGTGGAACAGATGATATGATCGAGAACCTCGAAAAAATCTTAACCAGCAATATGAGACTTTCACACATGTTAAAGGAGAAACCCTTACTCAACTGTTTGAAAGATTTTCCTGTCTGATAAGTGAACTTAAGTTGGTAAACAAAGAGTTTCAAAATCAACTTTAAGTAACAGATCTTTGAGATCACATCCTGAAAATGTTATACGATAGCAATTGTGATGAGAACAACCCCATATTTTAAAGACATGACCTTGAAAGCTCTTGACATTTGAAAGAGAGATTGTCAAGAAAAAGATGCTCCAGGAAACTGGAAAAGTGTATGATGACTATGTTTTTGGCAACACAGCACTTCTGAGTCAAGAAGAATCATAATCAAGAATATCAAATGATCAGAGTTATGATCTTTTATTGATATATCAACTAGGATCAACTCTGATCACTATTCCTCACATTGTGCTTTTACAGCAAATGATGGCATTAATAGTTTTAATATTCTATCTTTTGTTCTCAATGATCTTAAGCATATTGATCCTACGGACCTTGAGGAAACGGATATTTTGCACCAAGTGGCACTACTTAGTCTTAGAGAAAACAACTTCTATAAAAGACTTGGTAAGAAATATGTAGGGTTAAATGGCATGCCAAGGGTAGCGTTGGATAAATCAAAGATAAAGTGCTTTAAATGCAATAGATTAGGTCATTTTGCCAGAGAGTGTAGGAGTCAAACAAATAACTCTGCACCAATGATAATATATCCAAACAAAGACCTCAATCAAACAATCAACAATAGTTTTATCAAAATACACCTCGACCAAGTGTACAAAACACTGCCCATTTTGCACAAAGCATGAACCTTGTGCATGTGCAATATGTTCAAGAAACAATTGTCCCTTAGGTCCAATATGTTCAAATGCTTGTGACACATGTTCAAGCACCTCCAGTTGCTCTTGCCCCTGCACCTGCAGAGGCAAAATAACAAAGTTTTTTTCACCCAAGGCTTTGTTAACTGGAGTAGCTTCCCAGAGGATCTAACTGATGATAATTTTGCTCTTATGGAAAAAGAAAATGATGACCATGTTGAGTTTTGTTTTATGGAACTTGAATGTATTTTAGATGAATGTGATCCAGAAAAGGAAAAGATTGTTTGTAAAAATACAGGAAGCCTAGAGTAAACAATTGTTTGTGTAGAAGGCCATGCCAAAAGAATGGAAGAAGGTCATCCCAAAAATTCCATTGATTGTGCACATCATTGTGTAGAATAAGTTGTTGCCAAGGTGTCCCCTCATATTCTTAAAGATTTACGTTCGGACAAATGCATTGTTACATTTTCAAACATCAAAGAGGTCAATGATAACCTTAGGGAAAAGGTTCAAGTTAGTGAAATTGTACTTGAAAAACTAAAAAGGAATTTTAAAACCAGGAAAAGGACCAAGAAATCAACAGTTAAAAACATGAAGCATCAATTATCAAAGACCAGCTCCAAACTATGATAGCAAAATATCAAAGTTTTAAAAAGGAGCTTAAAATCTACCAAAGTCAATTGTGAAAGTGGGTAAAGTCATGTGCTGGATTTGAGATGTTTCTTAACAAACAAAATAGGATACAAAGAATCTGAAAACAAAAAATTCCAAAGAACATGATCACATTGACTCTCAATGAAGTAATACCAACTACCTCAGATCCAAAGACAAGTAAAAAATCACTGATCCAGATGGTAAAGAGATCATTCCTGAAAAACCATCAGATCCATCACCAAGTCCTGAAAAAGAAAGATATGAGTTTAAACCTACTTGGTCTGATGAATGTGATGTGCTTGAAAACTTCAAACCAATTGACTTCACAAATCCTGATGGTCTCAAACCACCAAAGGTAAAAGTCATTCCTGTTACCCACTCTCAAACAAATGCTCAAACATCTATTTCATAAAAGGGAGAGAAGGGTAATAAGAAAGACAAGACCACAAATTTGTATTGTGACTTCTGTGAAACAAACAAATCATATAGCAAAAAAAATGTTTTCATTTGAAAGCATATGATATAAACACAATGAACATCATCTATGAGTCAAAACCTGAGTGCACCATTTATGACAAAAACAATCATGTGACTCAACAATGCTTCTATGACATGAAAGGAAACTGGGTCAAGGATAAGGGATCTATTATTCAAGGAGTTGGTTCTACCAAAAGAAAACCATAACCAACCCTTAAGAAATTTGAGCTTGTCCAAACATCTGTCACACAAGCTATAAATCAACACCTTGTTCACAGGGAAGTTCAAGTTACAGATGTTCCACTATAAAATATGTATCCAAGAGGGCATGGGCAACCAACTTATTACAGAACACCTTATAGGTATGATGAGCCGGTTAAAATGCCCCAAAAACCAAGAGCAACAGATACCCTCATGGCTACAATTAACTCAATGAGAAAAGTCAACCATCTGTTGATTCAAGTGCTAACCTTCAAGCACTTGCAAAAAGTCAACAACAACTGATGGAAATGGTTCAAAAACTGATTCTCGCAAATGACCATTCTCGAGAGATGACTGTGTGGAAGGAAAGAACAAAACTAAAGCTGATAAAGCTTTAGTCTCACTTCCAAATTGACCAACTACTATTGTGCAGGGTGCATCTGTTAGCATTTCAGAAGTGTCAACAGTGGATAGCTCCTTGCAAAAAGACATAAACATAAAAATTTCAAAATTCAAAAAAAAATCAATTCTTTTAATAAAAACATTAATATGTTGTTTTGCAAATTCCAAAAATTTGTTTAAATTCATTAAAAAGATTGATCAAAAATCACCAAAAACAAAAATTATATTTAAAAGAGCAAACCACTGTTTTAGTGGTTTAAAAGTCTGTTTGACCAAAGTCAAAACCATCGTTTGCAAAAAAGCAACCATTGTTTTCTCCACAAAACACTGTTTTAGCTTAAAAGTGGTTTCAAAACATTTTTCTCTATCTATCTGTTGACCAAAGTGAACAAATGTACCAACCACTGTTTTATATCCTATTGTCTCTTGACAACATACAAAGATTTCAAATACAAAATAGGCATTCGCTAAAACAAACGTTTTTGTACTTCATCAAAGGGTTTTTTCAGTGGGGCTCAATCTCTAGTAAAACAGACCTTTAATAAATAGAGTTTTGTTTTACACAAATAATGGTTTGCCATATCACTTAAAAAGTAATTGTTGGCCACGTCATCACCACTATTACATAAACCTATTAAAAAACCCCAAATTGCATAGCTTTTTATTTTACCGTTATTAGAACAACCATAAAAGGGTTACAACTCCACATTCATCAACTTAAATCAAAAAGATCATCTGCTCAAAAGATTTTCTAAAAGATCTTTCATCATCAACCACTCTCACAATCTGTAAAGATCATTTGCTCAAATGATTTTCTAAAAATATTTTATTATAACAATGGCTCTCAACATGAAAGCACCACACAACTACCTTCCATACTTCGCCAAAATTGACACCAACACAGAATTTCAATCAATAATCGACATTCTACAAAATCAAAATATCACGCAATACTCACCGTCGATGCACCCATATATCTGGACACTCTTCAAGAGTTTTGGGCGAATTCTGATTTCTTACTTTGGGATAAAAATCCTTTTACTATCATTTCAAGATCAAAAGAGTTGATGTTTAGATTACACCACAACTAATATCTACAACATTCGCCCTCAATGATGAGACAGGTATAGAATCCTTCTCTAAAACTGAGCTTCAAATGAATTCATAGAGAGGGGGTATGATGCGGAAATGGTGGGAAAACAATTTTTAAACCAAACTTGCCACCTGAAAAGAAAATTTTCTTTCATACTCTACTCATATGGCTTTCTGCTAAAACCACATCATTTAATGAAATACCACTAAAAACACAGTACTTGTGATCTGATATTTTGAAAAATGCAAATTATAAGTTATCCCAAACTTTGTTTTTAGATATAGTTGGAAATGTAAAGGCCAAAAAGAGAGGTACTGCCAAAGCCTTTCTCATGTACCCCAAGACTTTTAAGCTATCTCCTAAAAAGGATTTTGGCAAAACATTTTTGACCAGGGTGAACCCCTGCAAATAAAAAGTCTTTCAAATGACATGATGACCAAAACTCAAGAAAGTGCAAGTGAACAAAATATTTTAGAAACCCAAGAAATAGATGTTACAACATCTGTTGTTAAGCCCACTGCTCTTGATGCCCACAGTGAACAACCAATCACTATGGTGCCCACATCAGAAATTTACACGAAAACCATCTCTACTCCCATCACCAACTCCAAAAGGAAAACCAAAAAGAAGCTAACTCTGGAGGTTAAGATGCTAGAGAAACCTGTTGTAACACAAGAGTAGCAAACATTTTATGTTACTTCTTCACAATAGATGCAAACATCTCCACCTAACCAAACTCCTCACGTATCCTCACAAAGGATTGTGTGGAAACATATGGGAACCAAATCAAGAGATAGATGATTCACTTGAACATCCGTTCTCAAGGCCCTCTCCCAAGGATGTTTCTCTTTCACCTCCATCACCCACAAATACAATCTCCACCATACTCTCCACTATAAAACCATTGCTTGATGCAATTGACCAAAATGACTTGGATAGACCCAGTTCCTCCCAACCACCTATTACTGGGAGCATGCCACTGAAAGTGATTGAACCAAGTCATGCCATTGTAAGCCCACAAGCAGAGGAGGGTACACCCCTTGTGTCATAAGTGACACTTGGAGGTTTTTCAAGTGAGTCAGCTACTACAACTGTAGAGACAACATTCTCACAATTGGACAATGGTTACATAACTAAGACCTCCTTGAAGTCAACAATTGTTAAGTCTATAATAGTACACTTTCTATCAGTTGGAAGTCCCCCGAACTAAGAACAAGGGGCATTTGCTTCAAAACCAAGTACATTCTCACTGGCGGGAACTCAGATGATCCTAGTAGCTTAGGTGATTGGTTAAGATATTAGGAATTGACTGAGAGGATAACAAAATTAGAGTCAGCAGTAGATGATATCAAAAATATGCTAACGACTTTCATGCAAAACTCTAGAATTCCACCCACAAATGCAGAAATTGCAAAGGAAATATAGACTCATTCAAGCATGTATCTACAACTTCAAACGCAATATGTTGCTACAACTCATAACATGCCCATGGAGCTTATCAGAAACACAGTGGATGTTGGGTACAATGATACTCAAGCAGAGATTAATGTCATTAAAGACGATCTTCTTCAAACCACTGGTACTGCTCTCACTCTCCCCAAATACACAGAATATGATGCTAAAAAGGGGTGAATGACAGCATGAGAAAGTCTCATCCTCTTGTCAAGAAACCTCAAAAAAGACCTAACACATTTGCAGCCAAAAAGGCTAAAGCATATGCACTTGAAAAAGAAAAAAGGAAATATACAAGGAAGCTAAAGATATGTTGACAGTGCAAGAGATCCTTTAACGAAAAAGAATTCAAGAAATCAAGTTTCATCAATAGCTACTTCCACAAGAAGACAATCTGCAAGACATGTTTCTCGAAGCTCTGTTGCAACTTTCACTGTTACATCAAAACCAACACCAACCACTGTCACCAATCAAACCACTGCTCCCATTACTCAAACATTTGTGGCCACTTCAGTAGTGATAATAGATATTACATCCACAACAAAATTAACCATACCCTATCTTAGCTTTGTTATTTGTGAGATTTATTGAATATGATGATGGTGATATAGAATTTATAGGTTTGAGTTTAGTCTAAGAGGTTTGGATTATTTTTTGGTCAAACTCACAAACGCATGAAGCTTAACAAGCCATGTTCAGGTCAATTATATAGGTTTACGGGTTAGCATGTTTAATCCATCTTTTTTTATAAGTTCTTGAAAAAACATATTATGTCATAACTAACAATGATTTTGTATTATGCCAAAAAAATAAAATTAAAATAACAAGCATCGGTTTTGATTAAACGTAAGACTAACTTCAATGGTGTCCGAACCATTGTTGTCCAAGATGAGGTGGAGGTGTCCAAATCTAAAAGCTCATTAATCCTCATTCATACCTCATTCAAAATCCTTATGAAAGGGCATGATAATTTTGGGTTATTGTGCCGTTATATGAAAATTATATTAATATTTGCATGTGGGTGGGCCCAAGGTTAAAGAAAAAAATGTTTTATTTATAAATTGTGTGTAGTGGGTAGTAATGAGGTGAAAATTAAGAAGTGTAAGGATATTTATAGGGTTAAAGATAAAATAAGAGTTTTTAAGGATTTGTAAAGATATGGCGTAGCAACTAAGGGCAACTAAGGACGCCCGTAGCATTGGAGATTGTCTAATTGGTTTATATACATTCATTTTCTTTTATTTTAAAATTTGTAATTTTAGAATAACAATGATATGTAGAAAAATAATATAAAAATATCAGGTTAAACAGAACAAGTTTTATGTCAAATACGATCTATATGATTTAAACCGTAACCTACAAACAAAACCCATTTAACAATCCTAGATCATGCTGAATAACTAATGTTGGGGCTTCAAGACCACTAGCATTTAAGGCCAGCTAGAACATTCCTCTACTGATTGATAGTCAACATTATTATTAAAGTGTCATTTTCTAGTTGGAAGAGGCGTTACATCAACCAAAAAATAGAATAACACATGTTCGCTTTTCAACTTAAATTATTTGATGGTAAATAACTTGAAAGCCAAATCATCACCAAACATCTCACTCTTTTTTATTCTTTATACATGATACCTTAGTTAAAATACATTACAGAAAATATATATATATGGATGGGTTAAAATGAAAACCATCACGAGTTGCGAGAACTTTTTGATTCAGGGCGAGTTGGATCAAAAACAATTTGCACAAACGTAGATAAATTATTATAAACACATCTGTAAAAAAAGTAAAAAAAAATGTCGAGGTGGTAGTTTTGACTGATGCAATTTTTTTACGCCTGGGCGTAAAATTAAATTTTAAAATTTACGCCCAGGCGTAAAAAACTTACAAAAAAAATTGGCCCAACTTGCCCGGATCAAAAAGTTTTCGCGGATCTCGCAACTTGTGGTGGTTCTCATTTGAAACCGAATCCTATATATATATATATATATAATAAGTAAATATTCTGTTACATTCACTTCTATTATCGAGAATGAATCTGGATTTCTTTAACTTTAAACATAAATATCATATTATTCTTATTTTCGTTATGGCTAAGGTTTTCTTGTCGCTTAGCTTCTGTCCAACCTCTTGTTTTCAAGTTCAAAGGAATATAAAATAATATATATAATATAGAGAGAGAGAGACACTTACTAAACCTTAAGCAAGGTAAAGGTTAGGTGCAAGATGGGAAACTCTCAACAACAATGAACATAGGCATAAGGCATACCCCTCCTAGCATCTCCACAAACACTTTCCACACTATCTACCCAAACACACATTTGTAGTATATATCACCACAAAATCCAACCCAACCCGTAGCCCGACCCGAAACCAAAAGGTGCTTGTTGTGATCCCTTTGAAGCTCGGGGGCTCGGTTTCTTGTTTTGTATAGTTTGATCAAAATGCAGTTACATATATCTCCTAGTTTACGACATGTTACGGTGATGACTGGGAAAGGTGTGAGGGAGTTCATAAAAGTTAAAGTCGGGTCTCGAAAATTGTCTTACAAGACACTTTTCTATTCACTCTTGTTGTTCACTTTCTTATGCGATTCGTCTATGTTATAAGCTCGGTTGATATCATCGATGATCACACCAAATGCTCCACTATCGGTACGTATTTCCCTTTTCTAACATACGGTCAAGCACACGCTAAGCCCGTGGTTCCTAAATGTCTTGCAGGTTGCTTGGGTAAGAAGCTATCACCCGGTGGATTAAGGGGAAGAAACCTTCAGTCAGCTTCAGCTGTAAGATGCTAACACCTCCATGTTTTGCCACAAGAAAGTTCAGGGACTAAAATGTTCACTTGGTTTCTGCAAGGTACCGCAAGTAATATATCAAATCTTGGAGGAGCCATCTGGCCAAGATGAGATACTTGAGGGCCTGATATCCCTCAAACTTTAGAAGAAATTGTTACTAGTATTAAAGGCAGCAATAGACCAGATGCAAAGACCTTTGCCATCAAGCTTAAAAACATGGTATCCTCTAATATTCAGTCGGGTCAATCTAGATAACGGGTCAAAACAGGTTAAGAAAAAAAAAGGTTCGGGTCAAAATAGGTCGCTTTAAAAAAGTATCAGGTTGGGCCCGGCACTGATCCAATAAAGCCCAAAAGGTTTAGTTAACCGCGGAACATCTACTTCGGTCCTAAATAGTTTCCTTGAGCCCGGTCCTGGGCCCGTTAAGCTAGATTAAGTTTTTTTTTTTTTGCAAGGCAGATAGAGTAAGTGGCATCAAATCTTTCTTTCTTCTAACAAACATGTTTTATTTTTCTTTTCTTAGATAACACTTCTTGAACAAAGGACAAGAACAGCTAAAATCCAAGAATACCTCCGCCACGTGGCATCCAGTAGCATACCCAAAAACCTCCACTGTCTAGCCCTCCGGCTAGCTCACGAGCACGCCAGCAATGCCGCCGCACGCCTCCAACTACCGTTGCCCGAGCTTGTCCCGACCCTCGTTAACAACTCCTACTTCCACTTTGTTCTTGCATCAGATAACGTCCTTGCAGCATCGGTTGTAGCAACATCTCTCGTTTACAACTCGTTAAGACCCGAAATGGTGGTTATTCATATAATAACCGATAGAAAAACTTACTCTCCAATGCAAGCATGGTTTTCTTTGCATCGTTTAGCACCCGTGGTGATTGAGGTCAAGGCGTTGCACCATTTTGATTGGTTTGCAAAGGGAAAGGTCCCGGTTTTGGAGGCTATGGAGAAGGATCAAAAGGCTCGGGCTCAGTTTAGAGGTGGGTCATCGGCTATTGTGGCTAATAACACCGAGAAACCGCATGTCATTGCTTCTAAGTTGCCAAGCTATGAGTCCTAAGTACAACTCGCTTATGAACCATATTCGAATTTATCTGCCGCAGGTAAGTCATATACAATTTATAATATGACCATTATACCCTTTTCTTTCTCTCCATACACTCATCTTTGCAGATGTTTCCGAGTCTTAACAAGGTGGTGTTCCTAGACGACGACCTTGTGGTTCAATCGGATTTATCCCCTCTATGGGAGATCGACATGAACGGAAAAGTGAACGGAGCCGTCGAAACGTGTAGAGGGGGCGATAAATTTGTAATGTCGAAGCGGTTCAAGAGCTACTTAAACTTTTCTCACCCATTAATATCAAAGAACTTCGATCCAAACGAATGTGCTTGGGCTTATGGCATGAACATATTTGATCTTGAAGCCTGGAGAAAAACAAACATAAGTGAGAATTACCATTACTGGCTTGAAGAGGCAAGTGATCTAACATAAAAACACACAATAACACACTACACAACACACACATAACCATTTGTTTGATTTGATGCAGAACTTGAAGTCAGATCTGAGTCTGTGGCAGCTTGGAACTTTACCTCCTGGTTTGATAGCGTTTCACGGTCATGTGCATGTTATCGACCCGTTTTGGCATATGTTGGGGCTCTGGTACCAAGAAAATACAAGTGCAGTGGATGTTGAACGAGCGGCGATTATTCATTTTAACGGCCGAGCAAAGCCGTGGTTAGATATAGTGTTTCCGGAGCTAAAGAAACTATGGACAAAGTATGTCAATTACTCAGATAAGTTTATCAAGTCATGCCACATTAGAGCAGCTTAGAAAAGATGCAACAATCACACTACATTTTTTTGGTATATTGCCATTTGTATCATCATAACCATGAGGTTTTGTATGTTTTGTATATCCATAAAATTCTTTCATGGTCTTTCTTGTCATTCTTTCTGACAAAACACGAAAATAATTAGGTTTTGAGATATTAATATAACTCGTTTAATAAACAGGTCGTGTTCGAGTTGCCATGCTTAACTAATTTAATTAATTAGACAAACAATTCAACCCATCAACCCGTTTAAAAGTAGATTTTTTACAAGGTCAGAAGGCCGGCAAGTTTACTACATTTAACCCATTTGTTACAACCCAACAACCCGTTTAACACACTCAAAACTTCATTATGACCTGTCAACCTGTTTGACTCATTACATAAATGAGTTAAAAGGATGGTGTTCGAGTTAAACTATTATAAAATGTTTGGGTTAGGATTGATGCCTCTGGCACACAAATATATTGGTCGTGTTCGGGTTCATCAATTCAACTGGCCAGTGACCACCCCTAGAAGAAGCGAAACACTATCTACAGTTTCTCCAATATTATTCGATGAATAAAGGCCATGATGTTCAACCAAATATCGACAACTAATATGGTGGGATTCCAACTTTATTGGCCACTTCGGTAAGTGCAGAATCGGGTAATAGTGTTAGCCTTTTCTTCTAAGGGGCAAATCATCGAACAGTCGGAGTGCAAGTTGTGAAAGATATTCCAATCGATCATGATGGCATGATTACGCTCGTAATTAAAAAAACTAAAAATTAAACATGTCTGAGTATCTCACTAGCATCAAGACAAATCGCATGCCAAAAAACTAACAAAAATCACACACATTAACAGTTGGTTTAACTTCATATACATGCCACAAGTATAACATGAAGAGGACAATTCCAAATTTGAGCATAGTTACACTTACACAACACAAACCTAACAGTCATAGATTATAAGATTAACGATAAACTGATTGCACATCCAGCGATCACTGAATTAAGCGACTGGTGGAGGAGCACGTGGTCCTGTGAGGTGTCAACCACGGCAGGTGGCATGAACTGCCACATGGCCATTCCCATTCCCGGGTAACTGATGACTGGAACTAACTTATTTCCAACTTGGCCAGCGGCAGCAGCAGCGGCATAAGCGGCGGGCATTGCGGGTGGAGGAGCCATGAAAGTAGGTTGTGGGTTCATAGAGTTTACTTGCTGCTCAAGCTTCTCTTTCTCCATCTTCAGTCTTTGTTTCTCGTCACGGAGTTCGTTTTTCTCAGCCTATCACAAGTCAAAACCAAAAGCAACATGAAAACAGACAAGTTCTTCAGTTTCTCCAAAATGGGTCAAATTCAAATTGTTTTATCTCTAACGGGTAAAAAAACTAGTTTACGAGAAAATGTGTTTGAAAGTAGCCCAAAATGCATTAAATCCCATATGTCAAAACTAGTATAAACCGCCCAATCATGAATTGGCCTATTCAGAGCATTCAGTTTTGTTTGGGTAAATTGAACTTTACGTCCTTTAAGTTTCAGCAAAATTTCAAGTGTTGTCCTTTAACTAACTAAATTACAGTGGATGTCCTTTATGTTGTAATTTCTTTACAGCCGGTGTCCTTTCTCCCTAAAAAGATTACAAAAATAAAGGACATCGCTGAAAAGAAATTAAAACATAAAGGACATTTGCTGCTGTAAAGAAATTAAAACATAAAGGACATCCGTTGTAATTTTGTTGGTTAAAGAATAGCGTCTGAGATTTTGCTGAAACATAGAGGACGTATAATGCAATTTACCCTTTGAAATTTGAACCAACAGCGGCTGAATTTTGCTGAAACTTAAAGGACGTAAAATGCAATGTACCCTTTGAAGTTTGAACCAGATCCGGCAAAAAACATGTGTAACAAAAACGCCCTAAAATATTTTGACAAGTTGATAGGTTTTTACTTCACCGAACTGACAAAGACAGCTAATCGTATTTGTCTTTTCAAGATTTTTATTGTATTTTCATCATCCTTTATTTTTAAGCTAAATTTGGTATAAGCGAAACCAGGTACATATTTGTGTACCTCCACATGCATAATCACTAAAAAAAACTTATAGACAAATCGTGTTGTGGGTCAACCCGACCCGCATTACCCATTTAACTCATTAACCAACCCACCCATATTGCCACATCTAAGTAACAGACAGGATTACCTTCAGCTCCTTAATTTTCTCCTGAAGATCTGAACTAGAGTCTTTCAGCTTCTGGGCTTCTTTTCGTAATTGAGTCACTACGCGGACAGCATCAACCAAAATAGCAGCTTTATCGATTTTAGGGGGCCTTCCCGGATCAAGAATTGAAGCCAGTTCAACAAACCTAAACACGTGGCATAATGATAAGTGCCAAAACATAATAATAATATCTATAAAAAAATAGAAAAAAGACTGTAACAGATAATGGCATACTTGTCGTTTAGCTTATCCCTCCTCAATTTCTCGCGACATGCTTTGCTACTTGTACCGCTGCAAGATTCAGCCTTCCCCTGTTGTACATAATTCAAACAGCCAAGAAAATTTCATATGTAACGCTACAAGCCAATCTTATTCACACCTTGGTTTTAAAAAGCGTGAGGCGCTGCAAGGCGTTTAAAAAGCGATCACTTCACGCAGTCACACCCCATGGGTGCTTTCTAAAATCAAGGTTCACACATTCAACCAAAAACATGTGCTTTCAAATTTCAAAACCCATCCATAAAAACACACACGCGTACAAACTTAAGAAGAAAGAAATGATTACCGTTTCTTTGACCTAGATTCATTATGTCCATCCGAATCCACGATTGACCCGTCAGCACTAAATCCAAATCACAATTAGTCAGATAAAATCAATCCAATCTCACACCTATTCTATAACTATTTACAAACACTTTACTAATCTACAAACCACACATAACTCAAATTCATCCCTTTAGTCAACCACATTAAATCTCCACAATTCCATCAATCCAAAAATAAAAATAAAAACAAATAAAATCTACTGAAATATAATCAGCTTAAACTATAATCAAGACCATAAACCCTACACTACATACGTCACAAATTATTATTATCATCATCATTATTATTATTAACACGGCTGTAAAAATCGCGCCTAGCCTTCGCTTAGTCGCCGATTAATCGCTAGTCGGTCAACAGTGGTCAAATCCGGTCCTAATAGACCAAAAATCTGTGGTGGTCTAGCGATACGGACCAAATTTCCGCCAAAACCTTTAAATTCCGGCTATTAATCCTATTTACTTCAAAATATGGGCTGAAAAAGGTGTTAAAACATGTCTACTTAGAAAAAAATTACACATAAAAATGTGTATATACATATAAAACTGAACATTACATATAATATCCCAATCTGATTAATCCCTATTAATCCCAATCAATCGCTAGTACTGATTATTTACATTTAATATAACTAACATCAAAGCATGAAACCCTAAATTCGACAAGCAAACAAAATTCTCAACATGCAAATTCTGATAACAATTACAATATTAAACAAAAAAAACGTAATAAAATATCACCTAGGGTTAGAAGATGAACCGTTGAAAGCTGTTTGAACCGGCCAGGTGAATCCAGAAACCGGAACGGTGAAACTATGTTTATCAGCTATTGCAATATCTTCAATTAAACCGTACTCATAGATCCAATTGGTGTTGTTCTGAGGCGAAACCATTGCCGGAACATACACAATTGGTGTGTGTGTGTGTGTTTTTCCGGTGAATAATAATACAAGTGGGGGATTTGTTTTTGTGTGAAGATGGAGAGAGAATTAAAGGGAATAATTGGGTGATAATATTATTATTATTATTCGTCCACTATGGCGAGTGGCTCATCGTCACCGACCACACTTGCGAGTTGACGTGTGATTTTGAGGGTTGTAAGTGATGGACCACGGCCCAATCATGATGGTTTTTAAAGGGGAATCGTGGGGAAATGTTATTCTACATGTTTTGATAATTTCATCTTTTGAATTTGTGGTAAAAAATAATGAGAAAATATTTTCTTTTAAAAAGTAGTTTGATTAAAAGTAATAACTTTTAAAAATAAAGGATGTGGATGTTTATTGAGTTTTTTTATAAATTAAAGGGATTTAAATTTGACATATAGAAACAGAAGAGAAAAATGTTGGACAAGTTGTGTCTCTGGCAAAATTTCACCTTTATTCTTTAGCTTTGTAAAACTACGCCCTTGTTTCATGTGGTTTACTTGATTGTTACTCTGATAACCCCCTGCATGGATGGTAGTTAGTTTTCTCAATTAGACCAAAAGGTGTGGGCGGGAGTTTGGGCGTGGGTTGGGGGCAACGCCAGCTTTCCCATCCCGGCTTGGCGTTGGGCTGGGCGTTGCCCCTCTGGTGTGAGGATTCAGCCTGGCGTGAGGCGGGGGTAGGGTGAGCTGACTGACTTTGATTGGCTGGTCTAATATGGTTGGCTACTTTAGGCTGGCCCCCTTCACACCCCACTTTTTGGGTTGGCATGATGAAGTCCACCTCTGTCACATGTCGTGCAAAGCCCCTACACCCAGCAGTCTTAGCTCCATGTGAAAAACTAAGTTACCTGTAATTAATAAAACATTAAAAAATCTAATTTATTATTTAAAAATTCAAGTAGCCCCCGCTATTGTTATTTAACCTAACACCACCCGCAATCGTCCCAATCACCGCAATCGTCCCAACACCCGCAATCGTCTTCATGTCATCGCCGTCATCACACTCTACCACCCAAAACCTCCTAAAAGCACCATCGGCCTGCATTACTGACGAACACCACCATGTCCCTGACGGTTACCTCTATCACTCTTCAATCGGTGACTAGCCAAAAATAGAAAAAAATCATGGTGACTTAGTTGTCTTCTTCTCTCCCTGTCCCCTGCAAAATTAGCACTATCTTTTTCTTACAAGAAATTGTATTTTAACCTACTTCAATAAACCTTTTTCAAACATAGGGTTTCTCTTCCATGTAAACATATGTATTCTACATCTATTGATGGCAATGGGCGAGGGCAGAGAATAGATTGAGAACTCTTTCATGTGGTGGAATTTGTTGCATCAACCAAAGATTACGATTCGGCAAAGAAGATCAGACAACGCCGCTTTTGATTCAATCAGATAAGCCTAAAATCAATATATTTATCATCTCGAGAAGAAGCCATATGTTTTTTCCACTTGTGTATACGGTATAATGCCAATTCAACTGCTCATTAGTATAATCGGATCAAAATATATCCAAATTTGACGTCAATAACAATGGCGACGCATGTTCCTCCACCTGCAACACCTTCACTGAAAGCTATGAAGCCAAAAAAAGTCAATTACATGGATCTACCGTGTCCTATTCCTTACGAAGAAATCCATTGGCATGGCTTAGTGGGGCGAGAGGGGGCGGCCGACCACCGAACATTTTTTTCACAGTAGTGGAGAGTATATAGTTTTCATATAAATTTTTTTGGGTATATACGTTTTTGACCCCCTTTTATATAAATTTTTGGGTATATACGTTTTCGACCCCACGGTCGGAAATCTTAAGCTTTGCCACTGAAGAAATCCAACGTGAGGCTCTAAGTTAGCATTCCGATCATCTTCAACTACTTTTATACTTCTTTGTTTCTTTTTTTTATTGATTGTCAGTTGATACTTGATTTACTTTGTCGTGGCCTGAAATTGATCTCTTATGCCAGCCCTAGTGGTGACTGATGATGACGATTCACGATGGTGGCGGTGGTGGTCGATTAGGGCGCATGACGACAGATAATAATGGTGTGATGGGGTTTGTCGTCGACGGTGGTGGTTGTACGGTGGTCTGAAGTGTTGTGATAGTGGGTGGTTTGTGGTGCATGTAGGTGGTTGGGTGCCGCCGTTGTTGGTTAGGATTTCAAGAGGGTGGTGTTTGTTGGTGCTTACGGTGATGGGGTGTTGTGTCCAGTGTTGTAAAGATCGCCAGGCGCTAGTCGGGCGGTGGAGTATTGATTAGGGATTAATTCAGGATTAATCGGATCGGAATTTTTATATATATACACATACATTAATATCAATATAATACTTAAAAATAGTTCAAAATTCAAACAACTAAGTTTAAAACATAGAAAATCAAGTACATAAACATTCAATACACACGTTAATATCAATATAATACTTAAAGTAGTTCAAAATTCAAACAAGGAAGTTTCAAACATAGCAATTTAAATATTTAAACATTCAAACATTAACATATTAGTCATGGCCACATGGAATATGTTTTAGTGGGTTAGACACATGTGTTTTTTGGGCCATATTTGAACTAAAAAAGACTGGGCCAACTAGAAACGATTTGACCGACTTGGACCAATTTGAGTCGCCTTGCACCGACTTGGACCGACTAATGGTCCGACTAGCTCAAAATTAATCAGCCAACGCCCGAGTAGCGCATAGGCGCCGATTAATACGGATTTTTACAACACTGGTTGTGTGGGCTGTGGAGGTGGTTGAACGTAGGTGGTGGTTTCAGGTGATAATTGATCGATGTTTGTAACATCCGTCGAAAAAACGGGTTTTCCAAACCCGCTTCGTTTATTAATCGAATATCCAGTCATAATTTTTCATTGCACATTTATTGCTCAAATTAATTTTAAACGATACATAATTAATAAATATATTAGAATTAAAAAAACTTTAATTGATAATTAATAATAAATAGTGAATAAAAAATAAAATGCGGCTGCCGGGTTTCGAACCCGGGTCGCCCATAAGATCAAACAAACAACACACCGCTCCACCACTTGCCCTCTTTGTGAATATTACGAAACAAATAATACTTAAGATGAAATCCGAATTCAAACCGGACTTCAGCGCGGCAGAACTCGCAATCACCGGAAAATCCGGCAATCCGCGAGTTTAGCCATTTTCCTTTTGACTATAACGTTATAACCGACGTCGACATCGGTTATAACCAACGTCTGACCCTCAATTTTAGTCGTAACCGCCGGAAAATCTTGACTGCGAACCTTGACCTCGATTCAGACCCAATCCAGCCATTCATCCCTATAAATACTCACCCAAACATCTCGTAAACCTTTCGCTCTCAACTGCACTTTCTTTCTGAGGTTGCATTTGCTCAAAGGCTCGTCGCCGGAGATTTCCAATTTCGCCGGAACATCGCCGGCATCGTGATTAGAAAACCGTATTCGCTCGCCAGACGGTATAACTGTCTAAACTTCTTTACTATCTCTTGATTTATACTCTAATTGTTCAAACCAATGATCAAAAACTGCAAAAACAGTTCACCTAGCCGGAATCCGCAAAACGGAACAGACGAATTCTGCCGGAAATTTCGAAGAAGACACTTTGTGATTTGGTACATCTTAGTCCTTAATTCCTTTCTTTTACTTCAATTCAATCAATTATAAGCGTAATTGGTCAATTAAACAACAGTCAATTCACTGTTCGGTAATTCGATAAGCGAAGAAGATGAAGTTAAACATGTGTATAAGTATAATTAAAAACGGATATTAAACCGGGTTAGACACACAGTCCAGCGGTGGACTGTGTGCACAAACAATGCACACGTCCCGGGTTCGAATCACACAACGTACCGACTTTCAGAAATAAAACCAATATTTTTAGAACTGAATCAGAACAAGTCACGGTATGTATATAAGAGTAATATAATCCGTGAGTTAAATAGATTAGACACACAGCCCAACTAGTTGGGCTGTGCGCATACGAACCGAAGGACCCGAGTTCGACTCCGGGTCCCTGCAAGCGGTTCGGCCATTTTAAATCGTTTAATATAAACCCAATAAAATAACAATTAATTAGTATATATATATAATTAAAATAGAGAATATTTCGGGTTAAACACGTAGCTCAGTTGGTAGAGCTGTGTGCACGCGTATGAGAGGTCTCGGGTTCGAACCTCACTCAGCGCATGAATAAACTGAATCCGACCGGTCAAACGGTCAACGGTCAACATTTTTATATTTTTTTTATTTATTTATTTAATCAGAAAATTATTTAAAAATACTTAAAAATTATATTTTTAAAGTTAGAAAATGTCCTTAAACTCACAAAAATAAATCTAAAAATCCTATTAAGATTATGAATTAAAATCTATTTATTTACCGAACCACTTCGTTATTATTTAGGTTAGTTTTTCCTCGACGATCAAATCCCAAAACTCGTGCGCATCCAACGTCATCAAAAGAACGCACCCAAGGTGAGTGAATCTCTACCAAATTCCCCGTTTTAATCACATTTTGGGGTGTATCATGTGTCGTTTAATTCCTTATTATATTTAAACACTTGTGCATCCATCATATCCGTGATCAAATGTGTATCCAATATGTATCAATTGTTGTGTGAATTATGTTAGATTTAAGTTATCATTTTCAGTACATGCATTTCATTAGGCCCATCAGCTCCCCGTGGGATACGGGTTGAGTACAGGTGCCTCATTCGATCGGCTCCGTTTGATTGAGCCTTGATCTCACATACATCATCATTCATGTCATTCGATCGGCTCCGTTTGATTGAGCCTTGATCTCAAATACATCATCATTTATGTCATTTACTCATCCAATGTGGTTTGTGTATTGTTTATTTAAAATATGTTTGCTCACATGTGATTATTGCACAAATTTTCAATATTAAATACAACAAGCAATTAATAACAATGTTTTATCAAGGTTCACTCGCCAACTTTTGTTGACCCAAAATATCCCCCGTTTTACACATGATACAGGTGATCCAGTTGAGGCAAGAAACACATAGGAAGACTTAGAAGAATAAATCAGCTTAAGCTTTCGATTGTTTTAGTTAGTTTCATTTTCCTTGTAATTGTATGGATTTGATTTGAAACATTTAAGTTGTAATTTGAATTTAATAAATATGAAACATTTTAGTAAACATCATGAGTTTTGGTGATAACCCAATTATGCCCCGACTCTTATTCCGCTGCGGGTCAGGGTGTGACAGATTGGTATCAGAACCATGACTATAGGGATATAGGATAGGTTATTAGACCCTTAGAGCCTATACTATAGTTGATTAGAATTTTAATTGTTTATGCGTTACATACAAAATTCATGATTTTTATATGCTTTATGTTTATTGTTACACTCAATATTATGCAAGCCTGTTCATAAGTACATATTATTATACAATGCTCATCATGAATCATATCCTCATAACATATCATATCCATGAGAGCACACACCTCACAATTCCCATGATTTTTGCAACGATTTTTGTATTTTTCAAATCACATCAAAGTGAGTTCTCATGACGGGCATGTAGTAACTGGAAGGGTACGAGTACCGGTAGTCGGAACGTCCTGTCTAGGCTTGGCATTCGTATAAATCCAAAATAAAGGACCAGTTTGCCTACCTGGGGACTAACGATGAGAGTACGAAGGACCTATTAGGCCAAAGCATGCTATACCAAACGTCGTGTGAGCTAACCCCACTTTGAGTTGTCACTGTGTCTATACCTGGACACCCTCCTACCATACATCTCGCAATCATATCATGGTTTTCATTCGGGTGATGCAAGTGTTAAACCGCCAACACTAATGTGAATCCTACTAAGCCAATAGTCATGGGGGCCCACATGACTATACAGGCGATGGTATGGGGGACATTGGAGGCCCAAACATGAGCAAACCCAAGACATCCTATGAATGTAGTTGCATTATTGATGATTATGTTATTTTTATTCTTTTAACGACACATGACACCTAAAAACTTCTTAAACTCACAATCTTCCTATGTATGTTCCTGTAGATGTCAGCTAGGCAACTACGTGGAGGTAGAAAGTCAGGAAGATCCAACGAACGCTTGGCCACCCAAATTGCAAAACAAATGGCCGCAGTACTTCCTGACATCGTAATTCAAGTCCAACAAGCTCTCACCGCAAATCCCATCAACCCTCCCAATCAAGAAGACCAGAACATCGACAACCCTCCCTCCAAAAAGTGCTCCTACAAACACTTCAAGTCTTGCGATCCCCCAAAATATGAAGGGACCGAAGGTGTCACTGCTCCCCTCCACTGGTTTATGAAATGGAGAACACCTTCCTCAATTGCGATTGTCCCGAGGATCGCAAGGTACGTTACGCAACTGGGAGACTGTTTGGGGTAGCCCTTACCTGGTGGAACACAGAAAAGGGTAAGAGAGGAATCGAAGATGCTATGGCCTTAACATGGGAAGAGTTAAGGGAAATCATGACGAGACGCTTCTGTCCAAGAAGCGAAATCAAAAAGTTGGAAGATGAATTCCACTCACTAAACAAAAGGAAGGAGATCATACTTCCTACAACAAAAGATTTCTTGAGCTGAACCAAATGATCCCCAACTTGTTCACCCCTGTGTACCGTTTAGTTGAACACTACATTCGAGGCCTCCCCTCGAAAATCCAAGATTCGGTTCTAAGCACTTCGCCTGCAAC
This sequence comes from Scalesia atractyloides, assembly GCA_947069175.1. Lineage (NCBI taxonomy): Eukaryota > Viridiplantae > Streptophyta > Magnoliopsida > Asterales > Asteraceae > Scalesia > Scalesia atractyloides. The sequence continues at coordinate 101,710,797 of CAMTDV010000016.1, forward strand.
ACTCGAAGCCGCAATGGAATTAGCCACAGAACTCACCGAGAATCGCATCCGAAATGGCAAATTCAAGGATGAGAAAAAGAAAGCCCCCATTGAGGCCCAAACCCCAAACCATTCCGTCTCCTCTTCAAAATTTGCTGGTAAGAGGAAACGAAACAACAGAAATTTTGCTGTCACACAAACAAACCCTCCAATCACTGCCGCACCAATTACCCAAATTGCTCCCACAGCGGCACCATATAAAAAGCCATACTCCGGCCCATACCCAAAATGCAACAGTTGTCAATACCATCACCTTCCAGAACATCCCTGCCAACATTGAACCAGCTGTGGCCGTGCGGGTCACACCATCCAAACCTGTCGCACACTCCAGCGAATGAACCGCAATCAACCCTCAACCCAAACCCACTATCAGATAGTGGGTCAAGCCCAACAACCCTTACTTCTACCATCTACACAACATATAGCCCAATCCTACTACCAACCCAACTACCCCATGATGCAACCCATGCGAGCATGTTACAACTGTGGAGACCCGAACCACTTCAGGAACACCTGTCCACGCTTGGTGAACATCATCCATGCCCAAGCTCAAGCAAATCCGGTAAACCAAGCTAACCAAGCTCCTCCACCTGCTAGAGGAAGAGCTTTCAACATCAACGCCAACCAAGCTAGGGCTGACAACAACGTGGTTAACGGTACGTTTCTCATCAATGATAGTTATGCATCCATGTTATTCGATACTGGCGCGGATAAGAGTTTTGTGTCCTTAGAATTTGAACCTATCTTCAACCAAACTCGTGATAATCTCATGGAATCATTAACGGTGGAAGTTACTGACGGAAAACCAGTCTCATTAAACTATATTATACGAAATTGTACCCTCACTCTAAACGATCACGATTTTCCAGTTGACCTCATTCCTATGAAGTTGGGAAGTTTCGACATTATAATCGGTATGGACTGGCTCAGCCAACATCATGCTGAAGTAGTATGCCGCAAAAAGTTCATTCGCATTCCTCTTGCAGACGGTCAGACCCTACGAATCTTTGGAGAAACCCCTTCGAAAAGACTCAAATTGATGTCCTGCCTTCAAGCCCGAAAATATCTCCGCAAGAACTATGTCGCATTCCTAACTCACGTCGTCAAGAAGAGAAACAAGGAGAAGAAACTCGAAGATATACCTGTAGTGAAAGAATTCCCACAAGTTTTTCCCGACGACATCTCAGGACTTCCTCCCATGAGAGAAGTCGAATTCCGCATTGATCTTATACCTGGCGCTACACCAGTCGCAAAATCTCCTTATAGGTTAGCCCCATCCGAAATGCAAGAGCTGGCTAGTCAACTGCAAGAGCTGACTGACAAAGGATTCATACGTCCTAGCTCATCGCCTTGGGGTGCACCTGTTCTTTTTGTGAAGAAGAAAGATGGAACGTTTCGCATGTGTATCGACTACAGAGAACTCAACAAGTTAACGGTCAAGAACCGCTACCCATTACCTCGCATCGATGACCTTCTAGACCAACTTCAAGGCGCTACCTGTTTTTCAAAAATCGACCTTCGTTCTGGTTATCATCAACTCAGAGTACATGAAGAAGACGTCCCAAAGACCGCCTTTCGGACTCGTTATGGTCATTACGAATTCATGGTCATGCCATTCGGTTTAACCAACGCCCCAGCTGTCTTCATGGATCTAATGAATAGGGTATGCAAACCCTACCTCGACCGCTTTGTCATAGTCTTCATCGACGACATCCTCATCTACTCAAAGTCTAAATCCGATCATGAACGACACCTTCGACTTATCCTTACACTCTTAAGGACTGAAAAGCTGTACGCTAAGTTCTCGAAATGTGAATTCTGGTTAAGGGAAGTACAATTCCTTGGACACGTCGTCAATGACAAGGGAATTCATGTTGATCCTTCAAAAATCAAGGCAGTGCAGGAATGGCAAGCGCCACGTACCCCTACCGAAGTAAGGTCATTTCTTGGTTTGGCTGGTTACTATCGCCGCTTCATTGCCAATTTTTCCCGTATTGCTGTACCACTCACGGCTTTGACTCATAAAGGAAAACCCTTCATATGGGGACCTAAACAAGAAGAAGCCTTCCAAACCCTTAAGCAAAAGCTTTGTGACGCACCTATCCTCACCCTTCCTGAAGGTTGCGATGACTTCGTAGTTTATTGCGACGCGTCAGGGCAAGGACTAGGATGTGTACTAATGCAAAGAGGAAAAGTGATCGCCTATGCTTCTAGGCAACTCAAGGTTCACGAAAAGAATTACACCACCCACGACCTGGAACTTGGAGCCATTGTGTTCGCTCTCAAGATATGGAGACATTACCTCTACGGTACCAAGTGTGAAATATACACTGACCACAAAAGTCTCCAACATATCTTCAACCAAAAGGAGTTGAATATGAGGCAACGAAGATGGGTCGAACTTCTTAACGACTACGACTGTGAAATTCGGTATCATCCTGGCAAGGCAAATGTGGTGGCCGATGCGCTCAGTCGAAAAGGTTATGCGAACTCCATTCATCTTCTATGTTCGCAAATCATAACCGACATCAAAGATCGAATCCGAGAAGCTCAACATGTTTCTGTAACAGAAAACGACGTACGTAATGAACTGTCATGTGGAGCAGAACTCAAAATCAAAACCAAATCTGACGGTATTCTATACTATCTAAATCGCATATGGATTCCCGATCACGATAACCTTCGTGATTTCCTTATGAACGAGGCGCACAAAACACGATACTCTGTACACCCAGGAGCCGACAAGATGTATCAAGACCTACGATACACCTACTGGTGGCCGGGCATGAAAAAGGATATCGCTGTTTTTGTTTCCAAGTGCCTTACATGTTCCAAAGTAAAAGCTGAACATCAAAGACCTTCAGAACTTCTAGTCCAACCCGAAATACCTGTGTGGAAGTGGGAAAACATAACCATGGATTTCATTACCGGGTTACCTCGCACCTCCAGTGGGTATGACACTATATGGGTAATCATTGATCGTCTCACAAAATCAGCTCACTTCATTCCGATCCGCGAGGACTTCAAGAACGAGAAGTTAGCTCGTATCTACATCAGCGAGATCGTAAGCCGTCATGGTGTACCTTTAAGCATCATTTCAGACCGTGATGGTCGTTTCACTTCACGAACATGGCGAGCCGTACAAGCCGCCTTGGGTACACGATTAGACCTCAGTACCGCTTTTCATCCTCAAACTGATGGTCAATCGGAACGCACCATCCAAACTCTTGAAGACATGCTTCGAGCATGTGTCATAGACTTCAAAGGGAATTGGGACACTCATGTACCATTGGTTGAATTTTCGTACAACAATAGTTATCATTCAAGTATCGGTATGGCTCCTTTCGAAGCTTTATATGGTCGTAAGTGCCGATCTCCAGTATGTTGGCACGAAATTGGAGAAGCACAAATCACCGGTCCATAATTAATTCAAGAAACAACAGACAAGATCCATCAAATTCGAAAAAATCTTCTAGCGGCACAAAGTCGTCAAAAGAGTTATGCAGACAAATGACGAAAGCCCTTGGAGTTTAACATTGGTGATCAAGTACTTTTAAAAGTATCACCGTGGAAGGGAGTAGTTCGTTTTGGCCAGAAGGGCAAGCTAGCACCACGCTACGTAGGACCTTTCAAGATACTGGAAAGAGTACGACCTGTAACATACAAGCTTGACCTACCAGAAGAGTTCAACAGAATTCATCCCACATTCCACGTATCAAACTTGAAGAAGTGCCTCGCCGATGAAAACCTCCATATTCCTCTAGAAGACATTCAGATCGATGAATCTATGCACTTCATTGAAAGACCAGTAGAAATCATGGACTTCGGAGAGAAGCGTTTAAGACGAAGTCGTATTCCAATTGTCAGGGTACGCTGGGAGTCAAAACGAGGACTTGAGTTTACTTGGGAACGTGAAGACTCAATGCGCGAGAATTACCCACATCTTTTTCCTGTTACCACTACTACTTAAATTTCGGGACGAAATTTCTAAAAGTAGGGGATACTGTAACATCCGTCGAAAAACGGGTTTTCCAAACCCGCTTCGTTTATTAATCGAATATCCAGTCATAATTTTTCATTGCACATTTATTGCTCAAATTAATTTTAAACGATACATAATTAATAAATATATTAGAATTAAAAAAACTTTAATTGATAATTAATAATAAATAGTGAATAAAAAATAAAATGCGGCTGCCGGGTTTCGAACCCGGGTCGCCCATAAGATCAAACAAACAACACACCGCTCCGCCACTTGCCCTCTTTGTGAATATTACGAAACAAATAATACTTAAGATGAAATCCGAATTCAAACCGGACTTCAGCGCGGTAGAACTCGCAATCACCGGAAAATCCGGCAATCCGCGAGTTTAGCCATTTTCCTTTTGACTATAACGTTATAACCGACGTCGACATCGCCTGACCCTCAATTTTAGTCGTAACCGCCGGAAAATGTTGACTGCGAACCTTGACCTCGATTCAGACCCAATCCAACCATTCATCCCTATAAATACTCACCCAAACATCTCGTAAACCTTTCGCTCTCAACTGCACTTTCTTTCTGAGGTTGCATTTGCTCAAAGGCTCGTCGCCGGAGATTTCCAATTTCGCCGGAACATCGCCGGCATCGTGATCAGAAAACCGTATTCGCTCGCCAGACGGTATAACTGTCTAAACTTCTTTACTATCTCTTGATTTATACTCTAATTGTTCAAACCAATGATCAAAAACTGCAAAAACAGTTCACCTAGCCGGAATCCGCAAAACAGAACCGACGAATTCTGCCGGAAATTTCGAAGAAGACACTTTGTGATTTGGTACATCTTAGTCCTTAATTCCTTTCTTTTACTTCAATTCAATCAATTATAAGCGTAATTGGTCAATTAAACAACAGTCAATTCACTGTTCGGTAATTCGATAAGCGAAGAAGATGAAGTTAAACATGTGTATAAGTATAATTAAAAACGGATATTAAACCGGGTTAGACACACAGTCCAGCGGTGGACTGTGTGCACAAACAATGCACGCGTCCCGGGTTCGAATCACACAACGTACCGACTTTCAGAAATAAAACCAATATTTTTAGAACTGAATCAGAACAAGTCACGGTATGTATATAAGAGTAATATAATCCGTGAGTTAAACAGATTAGACACACAGCCCAACTGGTTGGGCTGTGCGCATACGAACCGAAGGACCCGAGTTCGACTCCGGGTCCCTGCAAACGGTTCGGCCATTTTAAATCGTTTAATATAAACCCAATAAAATAACAATTAATTAGTATATATATATAATTAAAACAGAGAATATTTCGGGTTAGACACGTAGCTCAGTTGGTAGAGCTGCGTGCACGCGTACGTTCACTCGCCAACTTTTGTTGACCCAAAATATCCCCCATTTTACACATGATACAGGTGATCCAGTTGAGGCAAGAAACACATAGGAAGACTTAGAAGAATAAATCAGCTTAAGCTTTCGATTGTTTTACTTAGTTTCATTTTCCTTGTAATTGTATGGATTTGATTTGAAACATTTAAGTTGTAATTTGAATTTAATAAATATGAAACATTTTAGTAAACATCAGGAGCTTTGGTGATAACCCAATTATGCCCCGACTCTTATTCCGCTGCGGGTCAGGGTGTGACAATGTTGAGGGTTAGGGTTTGGCAGTGATGGATGGTGGTATGGGTGGATGGTTTCAATGGTTGACGAAGGGGTGGTTGATGAAAGGTTTCCATTGGTTATGGCTGGATGATGATGAGGGGTGGTGTTGCTTCATGGCGAGAGGAGGTGGTTGTAGTGGTGAAGCACGTTGGTGGGAATAGGCAATGTTTTAAACGCCGGTTCTTAAATCATACCGGGCTAGACTTAGAAATGGTTCAATCGGTTGAACCAGTTTGTACCAGACGGTTCAACCATGTTAACTAATCAACCCTATAAATCTATATAATATAATTTAACTCAAAAAATAATCCAAAATTACATCATTCTACAATAAACAAGTATTACAAAAGTTCATCAATAATAATAAAAAAAAACAATCCAAAAGTTCACTATCAATGTCATCCTCGTCAAGTTAATCCATGGGAGTGCTGAATGCATCAAGTTTAAGATCGCTTAAAAGATGAAATTCACTACCAATTAGCAAACAATATAACAATTAACGTGAATGATTGAACAAAAGTCAAAGAAACGTAAACTTGGATGATCGGTTGAAGAACTTAATTTGAAAACCTAATGATTTTCTATCTTTGAGTGAGGAATGAGTTTGATCGATGTGAATTGTCAATTGTGGGCACTAGGTTTTACACTTTTACTAAGAAGATAAATAGTCAATTTTTTAGGCCCATAAAAAAATTAAAAGTTTGAATTTTTAACCTTTGGCCAGGTATAACCCAATTTACCAGCTGTATAACTTCTTCGCCATTTCTTCAGTTTACCAGTATGATCATGCCAGCCAAACATCTGGCATCCGGTTTAACCGATCAGTTTAAACCCATTTTTAAAACTTTGGGAATATGTCAAAGGGGTAATGAAGGGGTTTTTAAGTCAAAGGGTGTCACCGGATAACCCTGTGTCTTTTTTTTTTGAACGGCCAACAAAAACCATTTTATTTAGACAACCCTGTGTCTAAATTGAAGATTACTTAGTAAACTAAGTGTGTTTAAATTAAAGAACATAAAATGTTAGAAAATCCAAGAATATAGACATAATCTTTAATTAAACCTTTTAAATGACATGTTTCATAAATCGGTCCATACTTGAAGAACACAAAATTTAATTTACTCTTAAACTAACTATATGTTTATTGAAATTGTCTACTCCGCCACATGGCATATATTTCCTATATCAAATTAATATGGAATCCGAAACCACCTGGATCTAACACTTCCTTTAAGTTTAATATTTTACTTTTAAGTTACTGTTCTCAATAAACTTTATGTGAATAATAAACATCTTATTCAGAAATGACCTGGATCAACACTTTCTTTAAATTTAATATTTTATTTTTTTAGTTACTGTACTTAATAAACTTTTTGCCAATTGTCTGCATTTTTTAAAATTTTTTATGGTTTTCTTCAAGTTAAAAAGGTACTTCGTCATTTTCCAAATGGAAATAAATTTATTAAATAAAACTCCCACTTTTATTAACGTTTCCAAATGTGTGGGCGTGAACAGAAACAACATTTTATAAACAGGGAAACTGAATACGGTGCTGTTAAACACCTAACCTTACACGCAAAACCAATCAAAACTATGTTGTTTTGATTAAAAATCCTCTAATTCAATTAAAATCAATTCCATATTGGGATAAAGCTTTAAAACATCCCTTCTTTGTTGTTCTTCTTCCAGTTCATCTTCCAATTTGCACAACTACTTCTCAAGCCATTTCCATCTTCATCGACTTAACAAATAATAATATTCTTTCTGAGAATCCACTCAAAGAATTTTAAAGTGGATAAAAAATTACTTTATTAAGGGGTAAAATAATCTTAAAAGGTCTTATTTAAACAAGGATGAGATTTTATGAACCAGTTTATCGAATTGAAGGTGATTTTGATTGAAATATAAAAGTGATTTTAATTGGATTAGAAGATTTTTAATCAAAATTGATTATGCGTGTAAGGTTAGGTGTCTAACAGCACCGTATTCAGTTTCCTCTTAAAAATATTAATGTTATTATAATCGTGGATATTATTGTCAATTATAACTACTACTAACTATTATTCTTAAACAATGTTTCGATAGATGAATTTTACTTCTAAAACACTAATAATTTAATTTTAATATTTCTAGAAGTGTATTTTTATATGAACTTATTTGTTCGAATTTCATTAAAATGCCCAAATAACAAATTATAAACAAATGGTAGGTAAACAGGCAACAAGTTGCATCGCACCACACTTTAACCGATCTTACTAAAGATGAAACGACCCTTAAAGGTTGAGAGATTACTATTCACAACCCATTGGACCATGTTTAGGAATCACGGCCTCCGGGGCTAGGGAACCAAATGAATCAAAAGCAAATGAGATAAACACGTGTTGATTCTAAAAAAAAAAAAAGTCTGCTCGTGCTTAACGACCTTGCCTGAATTATATGAATTTTACTTCTAAAAACACTAATAATTGAACTATAATATTTCTAGAAGTGTATTAGACTATTAATTAGTATTAATTCGGTTTTTTTTTAATACTAATAAACGAACACTCACTCTTTTGTTTATAAATAGAAGAATAATATTTGAATTATGTAATTAGTTGTGATTAGTTCAACTTTCATAAATACATTATCTTACTAATCATATTATATGATTAATTTAATTTTCTAAAAAAACTTATTTTTTAGTGAATTAATCCACAATCATTTACTTTTTTATATTCCATGTTAGCCTTTAAATATTTTTATAAAAAATTCCATGTAACCAATTTAGTCACATTACATGCCAAATATTTTAAACTACACAACATTGTAACAATTATGATATTAATAAATGAAACATACTAAATATAACACTTGAAAAATATGTTTAATCAGGATCTATAACTATCAAGTATCATCAAATCAACAAGTACAAATCTCATGATCACAAAACAAACTAATCCTATCATTCATCACTGTTACAAACCATGTAAGATCCTTTCGGCTATACACGTTACATGCAAACGGTTAAAACTCGCAAAAACTTTTTGGTTTTGGTTCTATGTTAATAACTAACAACCTGAATCCAGCGGTCCGCTTAACCATAGCTCAGTTAGGGCTCCATGTATCTCATCGAGGTTTGACGTCTAGGGATGCTGATCTCACAAGCATTCACTCTTGCAGCAAACCGAAGAGAGCAAAGTGACTCGTTGACCGAAGATGGTACTGGAGAAACATTGACTACCATTAACGTCTTTGAATCGCCACCTAAGCAAGGCTGGTTTTGACCGTGGAAGATGATCAGCATGTGTTTCAGATGAAAAAATAAATTGTAATTTTTTTTTATTTATATATATATACCTGAAGAAGATATGTGAGCTTTGAGTTTCTATATGGTATGTGTTCTTCTTTCTTTGCTAGTGCAAATATAACATCACTTAATGATGACAAACTCTTATTGATAGCCTGATTTTAACCATGGTAAAGAGTTAGTTTGATAAAATGTGAAAACCCAAAACGGGCTCGGGCCGAACCATAGTTGTTAATGGCGAATAGCGATAAGGTACCTACATGCAACGTAGGGAATAGCGATAAATAATTGGCACTATTTTATAAATAGTGATACACTAGAAAAAAAATTAAAAATTTATGTGTATTATAATATAAAAGACCCTGGTAAATACACCGTTTTATATGTATATTTAATAAAAACCTAAAATCCAGTTATTTTATAGCTATATTTAATTGCTATTTATATTAATAAAAAAAAGTAAAGGCAACAAACCATATAGCGAGCATGGACCTATACACCAAGCTATTCGCTATAGCGACTGTAACGATCGCTATCGACAACTATGGCCCGAACTAGAATGTGAAGTATATACCTGAGTTTCTTTTAGCCGATCCCCGGTTGATCCGCTCTTGGAAAGGCGTTCACTACCAGCAAGATCTATAAGGTTGAGAACACCTTGTACTTGTTGCTCCAAAGTCTATAAAGAGTCAAACCATGAGGTCAATGTTAGCAACCGTGGATTTTATCAATGTTAGCAACCGTTGATAAATGGGATGGTGTAAAAACGGGTCGGGTCGGGTCGGGTTGGACTAATTAGTAATAATCCAGGCCCCACCGGATCTTTTGGTGGTCCATATCAGACTTTGGTATGGGTGGGGTTAGGTGGGGATGAGCTAAAACATATTTTATCCAAAATCTCTTACTTTTCGGAAAAAAAAAAACCCAACTTTTTCAAATATAACAAAACAAACAACAACCATACCCAGTGTAATCCCACCCATAGCCAAGCTATTGGTAGGGTCACGGTTATATTACTTCAAAAAATATGTTACTTTTAAATTAGATGTTTTATATGGTTTTGTGCATTGAAAATTATAATACACTTTGGGTGACTTTCCACCCATTTGACTCGTTTCCTTTCAAAAACAAATTTATTTACCTCATTAACACCAAATATCCGCAGAGTGAAGACAAAGTGACTTCTAGAAGACTGCTCGTTCATTTGAGTCTTACCCACAGACCTAAATAAAAATAAAAAAAGAACCCATAAGAAGCCATTTAACATATATATTCTCACATAAAGATCACGATCTTTTATTAACAACAAGATACCTGCTTTGTGCAGCACGGTTTAACAGATACGAGACCTCTTTACTGCTACGAACATCAACAATGGTCAAATCCGAAACATGGGTGGTGCCATTTGCATCATGTTTTATTGCATATTGTTGTTTATTAGCACTACCATCCGTCGAACATTTGTTTGATGATAATAAGTCGCGTATTGTCTCGTTGTATATTTCCAACATGGAAACCTACAAAGTTTAATTATTGAATAAAATGCTTAAAAAACAATGCCATGACCTGGATAAAGATATATAAGATTATGAAATTCAATTGCAAACCTGCATTTCATACTTCCACCCTTGTTCTTTAAGCTTTTGTCGGGCCTCAAATATCTGTTCAAGTGACCGTGGTATGAGTCCTTTATCGTCATAGCTTCCTGGTGTTCCCATCATTGTATGTGTTTTGCCGGATCCTGTTTGACCATACGCAAAGATGCAAACCTATACACAAAATTACGTTTGGTTAATAAGCAAGTATGCTTTGATTTGTGAGTTCAAAGACGCTACTTTGCCACTTTAGAATGAAATACGATACAAGTGGCGATTTTAACTTGTTTATATGAAGACCTGTTAATTCTGATCGTACTCGAATAATTACGGGTCAAATTGGTATAATCAAGGTTGTAAAACTCCCGCCTAGCCTCCGATTAATCGCTGAGTAATCGCTAGTCGGGTTCACCGAGTAATTTTCATCTAATCGGCCAATTAATCGCTAGGCGACACAGTGATCAAATCCAGTCCTAAGCGGCCAAAAAAAATTTGACAGACTAGCGATTCCGGCCAGATTCCGGCCAAAACCTGTAAATTCCGGCAATTAATCCTATCTATTTCAAAACATGGGTCGAAGAAGGTGTTAAAACATGTATGCTTAAAAAATGACATATAAAAATGTGTGTATATACATATAAAATCCCAATCCGATTAATCGCTAGCAGGTACCCCATCGGCCGGCTAGCGCCTAGCGATTCTTACAACACTGGGTATAAATGTATAATATATATAAAAGACTAAAAGGTAGCTGAAAATGAAAGGATCAAAAGTCGTCGGATGTGTGTTTAAAAGCATGCATTGTACTACGTCTTTGAAAGCAATAAACTAAAGTGAATTTATTCTAAAAATCATATTAACTATAAATGCATTAGTTGCATAATAAATGCAAAAGAGGACAAATACGTGCTAGTGGGACAGCCCGATCGGTTTTGTCTCTTGCATATAAATTTCTCACTGAGGTTTGGAGACGATAGTTGTTTCACGACCAACTAAATTAAATTCAAATTTATTCACTTTTCAAACCATCATAAAAAAATAAAAGCATATACTCTACAAGCATGAACCTAACAAGACATTATGATATTGTGAACGCAAAAAAAAAAAAAAAAAACCCATCGTACTTGACAAATGACGGTTTTACAAAAATGACGGTTCGTTTATCAAAACAAGATTAAAGTTTATAGGGCACCTAATAACCGAAATTTGGAATGCAGCCATCAAATGGAAATATATTCAAACACAACTAGGAAAATACTAGAATCACCTTATAACCGTCAAGTGCACTTTGAACAAGCTGTGATACTTCTTCAAACACCTCTTCTTGCGTTGTTTGAGGCATAAACACTTTATCAAACATAAAAGGATGGGTTTGACCTATTCAACAAATTAGAAGAAAAAAAAAAGTTAAACACAAGAGTCAACAACACGATGAAAAAAAGTCAAATACATAGTTTTAAACAAGTTAAAATATAGTTATATACCATGGTGCAACACTTCAATGCCTCGGCCAAGAGCTTCCGTTGTTGTCGGGAAAGAAATGGTTTTTGTTTCATCTTCCACACCCTCGTCCAACAAAAGGGGCCGGACTCTACAGAAAACTCGTATGTTTCCTTTTAATTCCTGCCGCGATTATATTTTTGGTAAGAATGGTATGGTAACCAATTAATCATATGTTTCATGAACCGGAATTTGGTAAGAATGGTATGGTAACCAATTAACCATATGTTTCATGAACCGGAAAACTAGAGGCTCAAGAGCAGTTCGGCTCGTTTACACATCTAGCCCAAAGTGTATTATTAAGGGGTGCAAACGAGCTGAGCTGCTCGAGATCGGCTCGAGAAAAAGCTCAAAACGAGCCGAGCCTTATCGAGCCCAAGCCAAGCTTGAGCCTAAAATAAAGCTCGTTTACTTATCGAACCCGAGCTTGAGCCTGGATGTGAAGCTCGTCAGGCTAGTCGAGCCTTAGTGTAACATTAATTTTGTTAATATCTAATAACATTTACCCCTTATTTAAAGTTATCTAGTAAACGAGCCGAGCCGAGCTTATTTAAACTTGTTAACGAGCCGAACCCGGACCTAAAAAATAGGCTTGTTTAGTAAATGAGCTCGAGCCCAAGCTACACTTATCGAGCTCGCGAGCCTAAACGAGTCTGTTATTTATATTATTTTTATTTAATATACTAACTAATAGATTATAAACGAGACGAGCTCTCATAAGTTAATCGAGCTCGAGCTCGGCTCGGCTCGTTTGCACCCCTAAAGTACAATCTACTAAATCGACCTTACATTCTAAAAAAATATAAGTTTTGTGATCATACTTAACACATAGCTTATCTATAAAAAGTTGCGAAAACGTGGGACAAAATGTGTTTCTGGTCAAACCCGCCTTGACGCATTTTGACCCGAACCAAACGGGCTCAACCGGCCCATTTTGCCACCTCTACAAAAAAGAATGACATTCATACCAATATTGTATTATGCAACTTTTTCCTCAAGGCTTCTCCTTCGATAACTTTCGATTCTGCCTCTGCCAATCGAATTATTAACTCTGAGTTAAGTTTTTTCTCTTCTTCGTATCCCGCTCTTGTCTCAATGGACGATAAATCAGATAACTACAACAGAAAAAAAACAAATATAAGTCTGAAACCGGACCTACAAATATATAAACAGAGTGGTCCCAAAATCTGATGATATGATACCTCCAGTTTCTTCTGTGCGGTAGCAAGTCGCTCCTGCAATCTTTTTATCGTGTCGATTTGTGAAGCACACTTTACCTAAAAACAACAAATGTCAAGTGTAGCATAAGTTATTAGATACATATAAACGTGACAGTTTTGATTTATTTACTTACAAATAGATCAATTTGGTTCCCATTTAATCTCGAAAGGTTCAATATAACATGTCAAAATTTTGTAAAATTATGTAACACACTTATGAGTGAAAGAAGAATCTTGGTGAAAGCCCATTCCGGCCCCATTTCGACTTACACACAAAAAAAAAAAAATTGCCCATTTTCACCGCGACCTGTTATGACTCATTACACACAGGGGTGTTCATCGAATCTAATAACGAATTTTCGAATCACTTGAATCGAAATTTTCGAATAATTTTATTTTGCTTGAATTCGAATTCGATTAAAAACTATTCAATTCAAATTCGAATCGAATTCGTATAAATTTGAATAAATTCGTTTTGATTTAAATTCATTTAAAAAAATTAAATTCGTTATGGGCTATTTGGGCTTGGTATTGGGCTATTTTATGACTTAGACTAAATTTATAGCTTATTTATACTATAGACCGAATTAAAGTTATATGTGTGTATTATATATAAATATAATTAATAAATATGTATGATTTGAATTCGAATTTCAAACCGAATTTAAAATTATAAATTCGTATTCGATTTACTGGACTGGAATTCGAATTGAATCGAATCTAATTGAGTCAAATTTCGAATTCTGAACACCCCTAAATTTACACAACCTGCCTGTTATGCAAAGTCAAGATATTTAAAAGAAATTTACGGGTGTTAAATAACCTCGAGTTCTTGTGATCTTGAAGTTAGGGTACCCAACTGAACAGTCGATTTTCCAGTACATTCTTTATATTGCACTACTTCAGCTGTTAAATCTTGAACAAGCGACAACTGTCGATCACGATCTTCTCTCACTTTATGCAAATCCCCCTCAAACAACCGACTTCACTAGCTAAAGCTTCTTTTAGCTGTATCGATTCTTCCAAACTCGCCTAAAATGACTCAAAAAGTTCAGCAAACGTCGATCAAAATAAGCAAAAGATTGTGAAACTGAATATGGGTATTGAAAAACCGACTTTGGTAGAAGCCAACTGAGCCTGCTGAGACTCATGGTGCCCTTTTAACTTGCTTAAATTCTCCATTAACGCAGCTTTTTCGTGTTCCACTTTGCTTAGGGTCTCGCTGGTTTGATTAAGCTCCGTTTGCAGCTTACTGTTGTATTGTTGTAAGCCTGTGTTGTACTCTTGTAATCTTTTGTACATATCATTGAGCGATATTATCTGTAAAACCGACAAAATATACAATATGTCACATAAATATATAGAAAATAATGGATTGCTATTAGAATTTAAAGATTCAGATCCAGTTTAATAATAACCTTCTGATTCGCGCCTGAACACTCGCTTTGAGCTTTTTCGAGATCTTCAGTGAGGGATGCTTGTGACATTTCGGCTGTCGTTCTAGCATTCTTCTCCGTCGTCAATGTTTCAACTGCAGCCTGAAAATTAGATCAACCATCAATATTCAATAACTAAACCGAGTTCTCAACAACCAATAATGAATTCGTAGTCAAGATTCGAAATTTCGAATCATACCAGTTTTTCGCTTTCTTCTTTCGCGAATTTCTCTTGTAAAACCGAGTAATTATCTCTTAATTCCTCGATGATTGCGCTCAATTCTTCTTCTTTTGCATTCATTAGCATTTCTACAACCCAATCAAACAAATTAAAACATGAACAAATTAGGGGAATTAATAATTAATTATTAATTATCAAAAACAGTAAGATTAAATTCAAATATTTAAATCCTACCCATTTCATTAGACTTCTTTTCTGCTGATTCAAACAGCTTCTTGAGCTTCTCATGTTCTAAAGAAAGCCCCCCTTCAAAATCTTGAAACCATTTTACACACAACCTAAGCTTTTTAATATACTCCATCATTAAATCACATTTTTCCTGAAAAACCCACAAAAAAAAAAGATTTACATTACACATGCTACTAACAAACAAAAAAAAAACAAAAAACAAAAAAACTAACCAACCTTGAGATTGAACTTATCTTTAGCTTTGATCTTCATATTCAGCAAAACCTCAACTTGTTCTCTAGTAAACCCAACACCTCCACAACCCGACCCGTTAACGCTACCGGGTCCGGAGCGCAGACCCGGATCTTGACCGCCATTAACAACAGAAAAAGCTTGTCTTGGAGTGACTGGTGCGTCTGGTGTGACTGGAGTGATGGGTCTTTTCCCACCATTAGCTGTACCCACCATTCTTTTCAGATCTTTAACACACTTTCATCAAAACCCACAAGTTTTTTTCAGATCTTTAACAAAAACCCACAAAAAAAGATGACAATTTTATCAGGAAAAAGAGGGGTTTGTAGCCAAGAAATTGATAGTGAAGAACGTTGTGATGTGGGTCCGTGAATTGGGATCAGAACTATCATGAATGATATGAATTTGCAGTGATGTAGACGATGGTAATGTGACTGATATCTGGGAGAAATTGTTCTCTTTCTTTGTCACCGAATTTGGTTTTTTTATATATAATAATAATAAATATAAATATTTATATTTGAAGAAATCTAAGGGAGAAAGATTAATTTAATAAAAGGGAAATGTAAAAAATTGAATTTTTTATCAGTTAATTTTATTATTATATTTTTTTAACCT
The DNA here is from genome assembly GCA_947069175.1 of Scalesia atractyloides. Classification (NCBI taxonomy): domain Eukaryota; kingdom Viridiplantae; phylum Streptophyta; class Magnoliopsida; order Asterales; family Asteraceae; genus Scalesia; species Scalesia atractyloides. The sequence goes on from CAMTDV010000016.1 coordinate 101,726,819, forward strand.
TTTGTTGTGATGGGTGGTGGTGGTTAGGTGTGGTATTGACTGTTGTGGTTATTAAAATAGGAAAAGGTAAATTTGAGTAAATGTGGTGACCGTTGGAATGTGGTTAATTGGTTAAATTATTAGGTAGAATTGATACACCCACCGTACCTATGCATAGTGTTTTTATATATAAAATACATATATATTTGGATAATATTATAACATAATAAATTAGTTCTTATAAATTCTAGAGTAGTGTAAACTTTATAACATAATAAATTAGTCCTTCTATGTTCTAGAGTTGGTGTAAACTAATGGGAGTTCTCGACAGGGGCGGATTTATGTTCAATCACCGGGTTCCCAGAAATCTATTCGGTTTGTAATTTATAGTGAAAACATATATAGAAAGTTGAAAAGGAACCCATAAATAAATTTTGGGTGAACCCACAAACATAAATGGCTAGTGATCCACTGGTTCAAGGCTTTGTTTCTAATTAGGACATCTCAAGTTCAAATCCCGATTCCCATTGTAAAGACCTTTGTATTTTAGATTATGTGTTTTTAAATTTCTGATAACGATGTTCTTTTCATTATTGTATCAAACTTTTATTATGTGATGAACCTTACTCAATCCGAACCGTCGAACCGACCGAAACTTTTTATGTTCGGACATGTGAAATTGGAGCATCTAAAAGGTGAGCCCAGTGGAAAAAAAATCTTGGATCCGTCACTAGATAATAGGATAGAAATCTTTAATGATAAAGCCCAACCCGACCCGACCCGACCCGAAAATTCTAACGTCGAGTTGAATGAAGTTTGAGCACCTAAAAAGTGAAGCCAGTGGAAAAAATCCTGGATCCGTCACTGGTTCTCGATAATTGTGACGGATATACAGTTAGATACCGAAGAGATATGCTCGTGAGAATATCAATACATGTTTTGTTTTATATCAATCATATTTAATAAAATGGATACACATACCGGTTTCTTTTAACTCATTTATTCATGGTTTAGTTTAAATCTGTGTCAAAAGTGCACATAATAGATAATCCGTGTAATTTACTTTATAATTTATATTATCTCAAGTTTAAATTAGAGTAAAAGTGGTGTGAACATTTGAAAAGGCTCAGCAAGGTTTGTTTTGTTTACATGAAGAGGTTTAAAAGTTTTACAAGGTTATACATCTTTTAAAAATAATATTTAATTAAGCTCGTTATTGCTGATTTAAAAACATTTTTATTTATAAATTTTGTGAAGATTATTAATATTAATATTAGGTTATTAACAACGTAAAGTTCTTACTGTGCACACTCACTTTGATGTCACATCTTTGTTTTTAGCCTTTTTACTATTTTAAATTAAATATTAGTAATTTACCTTTTTATGACTTTTAATACGTAATACTTTATATAAACTCAGATTAAACTTCAAGTTTTGTTTAATTTTATTAAATGTTATCACAAAATGAATTGTATATTGTCCTACTATTTACACCTAATCTTTTGCTATTTGCACAAGGTGATGTTACATTGATAAATTCAAATTTTTGTTTTTCTTTTAAAACTTTCGATATATAATGTTTTACAAAAAACGAATATGGTTTTGCGATGTGTTTAATTTTATCTACGTTTTGATATAAATTGTATAAAAAACGGAATCGTACAAATATAACGTTTTATAAGTCGTTATAAAATTTTATATTCCGTTTTTTTATAAAATTTATATCAAAACGTAGATAAAAATAAACACATTACAAAACCGTATCATTTTTTTATTGAACATTATATATTGAACGTTATAAAAGAAAAACACAAATTTAATTTTATTAATGTCACATCACTTGGTGTAAATAGCAAAAAATTGAGTGTAAATAGAATGACGTGTTTCCAAAATGAATTTTTACTTTTAGCTTTCCGTTTGTTGTAATTTTAACCTCACAAAATTGGATTTTTAATTTTAATCCAAAAACTTATCATCTTTTATAAGTTTAACCTTACAACTTTTTTACTTTCAACTTTGGTCCTCTATACTTTTCACCCTTCGCATATTTTCGTTTTACGTTTCGTGCTAAATTTTGCAAGTTAACACGACGCAACACGCATGTGTGGTTTAACGTTTTTATGTCTATTTTTTCCAAGACAGGTTCTTCATAGCGCGCAGTACCTAGATTGACTTAATTATGTTTATATGTTTTACACTTCCGTCTGATTTCTTTGCATTAACACTCCGCAACTTTAGTGTTGGTGATCGCTAACGGTGGTGTGGCATTGATGCTATTTGACATGATTTTACACCATCGCCGGAAAACCTGGGAAAGGGAGACTTAATTCTAGTTTATATTAAAATGTATAAAAGGTAAATGTATCGCAGTCGTATTTTCGAAATTATGTATGATATATACTAAAAGTTATAAAAAAGTTTCTATTTTAAAAATAAGTGTGTAAATAGATTCACACTAAAAATATTTTTCATGAAAAGTTTTCTTAATTTTAGAGTATCATATGTTTAAACTAGTAAAAATATCCACACAACACAACGTGGTTGGATCGATATCAGTTCGGTCTGTTATGACTCCAGCACTCGGTATAACAACCGAAAGATATATGCCCAAGAAGATATTGATATATTTTTTTCATCGATCGAAAACAATAAATACAAAATTTACATTGGACGGTATTGTTGTTTCATGTTCAACCTTGTAAAAACTAATGTTTTCGAAAAAAAATAAGTTGACGTTAGTAAATGGTGCGGTTGACATCGGCATGTACGTATGGGTGGTGGATGAGAACATGATTCGAACTAGGGTATATTGGGTAAGGTGCCAAGAGCCAGACTAGTTGGGCTATAGCCTTGCTGTTAAATGTATTATTTAAATCTTACATATGTCCAAGAATTTAATTTAATTAATTAATTAATTTATTTATTTATTTATCTATTTATTTATTTATTTATCTACCTATTTATAGAGAAAGTGAATGAACAGTCGCAGGTTGGTGATTCACCTTCCTGCTTTTCTACTTCACCTTTTTGGTTACACATGTTGTTTCTTATGCTTCAAAAACTAAACCACTTTCGGTGTATACTCAAAGCAAATGCAGAAATATAGAGAAACGGGGGATGCTTAGAGAGATGCATACAGCTAGAGGCAATGGCCACCTGACCTCCTGTTTCCGGCGAACGCAGTCACCTTCTGCGGCCATATCCGGCTCCTGTAACTCTATCATTTCCGGCGATTGGCGCTTCGCTTTGCCATATCCATAGTTAGAGAGTAAAACCCTAGAGATGGAAATGATTGCCGCTTGGCATGTAGTTCCTAGTTAGATGAAAAAAATTAGTTGGTTCCATGTGGACCAATACCATATGGATCAATCGGCTTAACGTAGTGTAAATTAGTGGTGCCGGAGTACAGGTTGTGCCGGAGACGGTGCCGGACACAAGTGTCATTTTGGATGAAAATGGCAAATGTGCCCAAACCTCAGAGACGAAAATGGCAATTTACTTCTTCAAAAATAACCCATCTAATGTTATAAAGTAACTAGGTTAGGCATTTGAACGAAAATGGCAAAAACTTACAAACGTATGGCAAAATGGTACCAAAGTGTAATTTTGAACGAAAATGACAAATGTGCCTAAACCTCAAGGACTAAAATGACAATTTACTATAAATTATAAGTTCAGGGAGATGATTTGGGATGTGCATACTCTTATGTATAATGTTTTTCAATTGATTTTTTTTAACCATTTGATGATAGATTCAAAGCTTGATTTTAATTCCATGGCAGAAGTGTAAATATTTGAATGAAGTAGGATAGGAAGTAGGGCAGGGTTGTTTTCGAAACATTTGAACAGGGATCTCGCGGTACTACCGTTAAAGAGTAGATAATCATTGTCATGCCCATACCCCCTATCAATTTTGAAATTAACATATTTGCCCATGAATCCCATGATATATGCGATTTGAATCCGGTAAATTGCAAAATTTTCAATAAGAAAAGGACCACTCATGTTTCATTCATCATCTCTCATCCATCTTCAAAATTTTATCTAATAAAAACATCACTACATTCTACTCTATATCTTTATCTATACATAAGAATTTTATAAAAAAACTCACCATCCTCCATATATGAAAACCCACTATTTCACCATATATCATCTCTCACATACACCAATACACATATACATATAAAAAAATACATAATAAACAAAGAAGGAATGGAATGTGGGGAGATGTTAAAATGAGATAAATTTAGAAAATAATAATTTCTAAAAAAATATATATTTGCAGACAATAATGGTAGGGATGTAAATACTCTAAACAAGTCAAAACATTTTTGAATTATTGTACTGCAGCTCGTTAAAGCTTGAATCAAGTTGACTATAAACAAGTTAAAGCATATAAATAAACGTGTTAATTATATATCTTATAGAGCTTCATTAGTCTCGTGAGCCTAAACAAGACTGTCATTTTTATAATTTAATATATTAAATATACTAGGTTAGAACCCCGTGTATTAAGCCGGTTGATTAAATATATTTTTATACACTAAGTAATAAAAAAAACATCTTTAAAAACCTTTTGTATAGCATGAGTTGAATAAATACGTGTATTACACGGCTTGAATAAATATAATGTAATCATTTAACACACACGGTCGTAATACGTTTTTGGAAAAAAGAATTGTGATGTACTATTTACATATTAGAATATTTTACATTGTTTTTTTATTTATCTATTATTAGGTTATAAACTTGTGTATTACAAAAATTATACCATTTTACTTTGTTTTTTTAATTTATTGATAGGTTAAAAACGTGTGTGAAGGGGTATGGTCCCAAAAATCCTGCACCAGCGCAGGAGACCATACCATCAGAAGATTACAAATCACTTAATGAGACCTTGCGCACGCGGCGGAATGGTAAGATAATTACAAGAGTACAGTTATTATCAACACATATCAAAGAGAGCAAAAGCGTCATAACTCCATTTAACACCCTTGCGCTAAATCGCACAAGGGTACGGTTAAGCTTGAGTTAGGAAAGATTGTGACAACTCCCAAAGTCTGGTGCTACACAGACACCTTCGCGCAGGGATATTATAAGAACTGAATTAAAAATGAATATTTTATGTTATAACAAAATGGACACGTGGCAGCAGATCAAGGCTCCACAGCTGTACATCTTCTAGACGCATTAAATGACCATCGTGCAAGTCCTTTTCGGTTACAATCGAGTGTGACGTGGCATCATCCGGGAACATTGATCATTTGCACGATGTCAGCACCATCTCCATGCAGATCTAGAATAAACCACTTTCCACGTGGCATCTCCCCAGTTTTCGATCAACTCATGATCCGTGTGCATGGATGGGAACGTAACCACAAACGGTGGAGAAGATTCCGTTATCTTTCCTTTAATTCTTGGCGCCTAATTTCCAGCTATAAATAGAAGACTTGAGGTACAAGCTAAGGCATTCACTCTCACTTCACTTTACTTATTCTTCTTCTTCTTCTCCGATTATACTATACTTATTCTCACGCCGGAGGGTGGTCACGGAGAGAACCCCCATTCTCCCCGTGGCGAGGTTGACTGCGTTTTCTGTTGCGCAGTATTTTCCGTTGAAGTTCAGTTCACCGACGATCAAACAAGAGATTAACCATAAAAGGGTTAATATCTTGTTTTATCGTCGGTGACCAGAACTTCAACGGAAAATACTGCACAACAGAAAACGTCGTTAGCCTCGCCACGGGGAGAATGGGGATTCTTTCCGTGACCACCCTCCGGCGTGAGAATAAGTACAGTATAATTGGAGAAGAAGAAGTATAAGTAAAGTGAAGTGAGAGTGAATGGAAAGCTTGTACCTCAAGTCTTCTATTTATAGCCGGTTATTTGGGCACCAAAATGCCATGGAGAGATAACGGAATCTTTCTTATCCATGCACACGGATTGCAGAATGGTCCACCGTTGGGGAAATGTCACGTCTAAAGTGATCTTTCTTTGATCCTTTAAGAAGATCGTGTCTGCCTCATGTATAAGATGAGCGCTCCAGACGTTGCCACGTCATATTCGGTTGTAACCGAATAAAGACCTGCACGATGGTCATTTAATGCTTCTAGAAGATCTACAGATGTGGAGCCTTGATCAGTTGCCACGTGTCCAGAAAAGATTCCTTTAACTCAATTCTTATATTATTCCTGCGCGAAGATGTCTGTGTACCAGACTTAATAGTGGTGACCCTCTTTCTTAACTCAAGCTTAACTGTACCCTTGCGCGATTTGGCGCAAGGGTGTTAAATGAAGTTATGGTGCTTTGCTCCTTTTGATGTGCGCAATCAATAAGAACTGTACATTTGTGATCACCCCACCGTTGAGAGACATGCGCAAGGTCTTATCAAGTGCTTTGAAATATTTTGGTGGTATGGTCTCCTGCGCTGGCGCAGGGTTTTGGGGACCATACCCCTTCAGTGTGTTAACACGAGGTTGGATCAACAAAATATTAAATATGTATTATTAATAAGTGTAAAAATAAAAATAAAAGTAATTAAGAATTTTTTTAAATAAATAAGAGATAAGCAAAATAATAAAATAAAGATAAAGATTATATTAGAAGATAAATATAAATATATAGATATAGTATAGATAAACATCGACTTAAAATATGTTTTATTTTAATTTATTATTAGGTTAAAAACGTGTATGTTACACGTGGTTGGATCAATAAATTATTAAATAGTTATTATCAATAAGTGTAAAAAAATTAGTTAAGAAAAGAAATATTAAATAAATAAGAGATATTCAAATAATAAAATAAAGATAAAGATAAAGATTATATTAGAAGATAAATATAAATATATAGATATAGTTATAGATAAACGTTGACTTAAAATATGGGGTAACTTGATAGTTTTCTTGATCTACCCAATTAGTCAAGGAAGCTTTTCTGATGGTATACCTCTAGGAATTTATGGTACTTTCAACTTTATGATTGTATTCCAGGCTGAGCACAACATTCTTATACACCCATTTCACATGCTAGGCGTAACTGGTGTATTCGGCGGCTCCCTATTTAGTGCTATGCACGTTTCCTTGGTAACCTTTAGTTTGATCAAGGAAACCACAGAAAAAAAAATTAAAAAAATAATAATAATAGTGTGCATATGGGCTTGGCCCAGTTTGTATTGAGGTCACCCTATGTAACTATAAATAGGGTGAGCCTAGGTCATTAGGAGGTTGTTGTTTGCATTATTGTTCTTCTTAGGATTTTTGAGTTGTGTGATAGTTGTACCAGACGAGTTTTATACTCGTGCGCAATCTAATCAGTTTGTTTGATCTTGTTCTGTCACTTTCATTAGTATTCCATGCTTTTGATTGTGTTAGTGATATCTGATTGGGGTCATTTGGGACTTACAATTGGTATCAGAGCCTAAGAAGTCTTTCTGTTGAGGCATATGTCTATTGCCTACGTCATCGTATTACGTCGAGTCTGTGTTTAGGAGTAAAACGTTAAGTATATGTTGTTGAGAGACAAGTTCGCCTGAACTTGTAGTGTACATGAACAAGTTCGCCCGAACTTGTCCAGTAAAGGAAAAGTTCGCCTGAACTTGTCCAAGGCACATTCCAGGCGAACTTGTTCTCCTATAAATATGTGACTTGTGTTCTCATTTGTAAGATTTAGAGATTTTGTAACTTGGACGACGAAGCTCTGTTTAAGTGTTTCCAGGATCTGTAACGTTTACTCATTAATGAAACGGTGTTAATCAGTAACAAACTTGTCTCCAATGTCGCCTATGCAAACGGATTCCGCACGTTTACCTTAGGTTTGCCAAATTTGGACCTGAACGATCCGTATAACGGACCTTCAATTGGTATCAGAGCAGGATTGGCCTAATTTGAAGACATTGGACATAGAACTTCACATCTTCTACTCATTTCTTTCATTTTTAACTTTTCTTGGACATTTCACGGACAAAATGGACAGATTTTCAAGTATAATAACCCTTGAAAGTTTCAGACTTTAAAACAAACGTTTTCATGCTCAAAATTGCAAAAAACCATGGCGGATAGCATAAGTTCGCTCGAACTTAGACTACAAGTTCGCCCGAACTTGGCTTAAAATCATAATTTTCTGTTGACTTTAAACAAGTTCGCTCGAAGTTGTTGTATTTTTCAGTGATTTTTGAACAAGTTCGCCCGAACTTGTCCAAATTTTTCTAAAAATTAACACAAGTTCGCCCGAACTTGGTTATTTGTTGAGGTTTTCTTGAAAGTCATTACAGTTCGCCCGAAACTTGTTAAGTAGTGAAACTTTCTGAATTCTTGTAACAAGTTCGCCCGAACTTGTTAAGTATCTGTTACAAGTTCGCCCTAACTTGTACAAAGGGTTTCTAAAAAAAAGCATGAAAATCTCGAAAATCGTCTCGGACATTATATATAGTTAGATTCGTATCGACAAGACGAGTTTAAAGATATAATCGGGTAAAAACAGTTTTTGGAAAAATTTTAAACTTTTTTAGCAAACTGATACGGTAATATTGTCGATTAAAAAGTCAAATTTTACTAAAATTGTTTGTTTGCTAATCATTGTTCAAGTGTTTTTGAACGACAGATAAATTTGGAAAATGAAATGGGGTCCGTGAAGCCGCCAAAGTTGATAAGTATGAACGAATATGAAGACTGGAAAGAAAAATTCGAGAACTGGAAACGAGCAAATTTCTTCTACCAGATGTTCATGAGAAGAAGATGATCAGCTTGTTACAACAATCGAGAAGTGAAGATATCTTGATTCTACTACCAAAATGTGATACAACACAGAAGTTGTGGAATGCTCTAAATGCTAAATATATAGAGAGTGCTGAGATGATTAAGAGCAAGAAGGCTCTAATAAAAAAGGAGTTTGATATTTTTAAGATAATCAAAGGCGAAACGATGAAGCAAATGATAGATCGATTTTGTCATTTGAAAGTGCAGATGAGAAGGCATGGTCTTGATAAGGCAGAAGTAGAGTATATAGACAAATTGGCTGATGCTCTTCCGGAGGGTGAATGGACAACATACTTAATGGTGTTAAAGGAAAGTTCGAGCTGGGAATTTTCAAGCTTTCTACCTTCATTGACAAATTAGAGGGATATGAAGTGGAATTACTAAAGAAGTCTGAGCTTGTCAGTAATCAAGGGAATGAACAGTTGAAGAAAGAAGGAGTATAATGGCAAAGAACTGTGAAGCATAAGTTTCAAGTATATCTACAAATGAATCTTCAAGTTCTAAACCAATTTGCCCAGTTTATGATGTAGATCTGCCTGACTATCTGGCAGATAATGTCAAACTCTTGAATAATCTTGAGAGTTTGACATTAGAAAATAAAAAATTAAAAGAAAATGAAAAGATTTTTGAAAATTGAATAAAAATTTTAGAAAATGAAAATTCTGTTTTAAATAAAAATGTTTTTGAAAAACAAAATATAATAAACTCGCATCTTGAAAAAATCAGAAAACTTGAACAAGATGCTGAGATTGATAAAAATAAAGCTGTTGATTTAGAAAAGAAATTGAAAGGTTTTGTGACCTCGTCATTGATTCTAGATCAGATATGTCCAAAACCGATCAATGAAAATAAAAAAGAAATTCCAATAAGTGATAAAGTCACAAATTATGACAATGTCATAATTGAGAATTGTGATGATGATATCGATGATGAAAGTGCTGAAAAAGAGAAAAATTAAATATTTTTAAAACTAAAAGAAAATTTTCAACAAACTATTCTACAATCTACTGAAAAAGGTGAATGCTCAACGCAAAAACCTTCTAAGCAGAATGGAGAACGAAAACAAAAAGAAAAACAAAGTTTTAAAAATTCTAAAAATTTTCAAATGAAAAATAAAAGCTCATCGTACGATCATCCAATCATTATAAATATTCACAAAAATTTGAAAATAAGTGGTGCAGGTCGGACCGCAGTGCTTCAACGTCAAATCATGCTTATAGAAGAAACAGGAAAGTTGGTTACCACACATCAAATCAATGTTACGATTTGAGTGTATGGTTTGATAGAAAAGATCGATATGATAACAGGGTGTGTCACAAATGTGGGATAAAGGGACACATTGCTAGAAAATGTTTACAAATTAATCATAAACCTGTTCATATTGATAAGAAAAATTGTGAAATTTGGAAAAACCAACACAGGTTTTGAAACAATGTACAAAAACTACAAACAAGGTGAAACCAATTATTACTAAGTTTTCAAATTTTGAAACTGGTGAATCCTCGAATAGTAATGAACAAAAGGTTTCTACATTTTATTTCAAGAAAGCTTTTCAGAAATATCAAACATGGTTGGTAAAAGAAAAAGAAGTTACACAATCAGTGAAAATTGAAAGTTTAGAGGACTTTCTGAAACTTGAGAAAGTCCAAAATAAACTTGATTGTGAAAAGAAAATCAAAATTAAGGTTGAAGAAATAACACCTAAGACTGCAAAGGCTTGGGTGTCACTATTCAATTAATTGTTCGAATTTCTGTGCAGGAACTTCTGAGAAGAAAGCAAATTACTAGAATGGAGTTCTGTGGCACACAATGAAGACGGGCCGGCTTATCAAGTTTTAGATAAAGGCCATTTTTATAAAATTTGAAATTCAAATAACGTTTACTTTACAATTTTTTGAAAATTTTTGGAGAAAAATTTTTCGAAAACATGTTCAAATAACGTTACTTGAAAATTTTACAAATTTTTTGAAGAAAATTTGAAAACTATCACAGAATCCTCACTGTTGAAAAAACAAAACTCAGGGATATAAATGTTTTATTACCACAATAGTATCAAGGTTTTTGTCATCATGAGAGGGGGGTTTAAATGATAAATTGTGAAGCAGTAATGGATGGAGAATTGAAGTGATTTCATCGGTTGGTCAATGTTTTTCCATAAATCCAAAAAAATGTTTTTGAATTTTAGGGGAGAAAAAAATTTCAGAAAATTCAAAAACATATTAAATGCGAAAAGTACAAAAACATTGAAAAATGCAAAAAGAGTTTTGCGTGTATAAAGGAAATGATAGTAATCAGTGGACTATCACATATGCTAAAGATTTGAAATGTTTAAAAAGAGTAAACAAGGCTTACTGTGGATGTGTCGATAGGCTTTACACGTTCAGTAAATTGTTTCTCGGGATATAAACTAAAATTTACAACTGCTTAATCTTGTGGATTAACATCTCTTAGATATATGGACTTAGTACTCCGAAATTTCGTTTGAGAGATTGCCTGATTCTGAGATACAAGGTCTTTATAGATGATTGATATCTGGGGTATTATACAAGTTCTTCTAATTTTGCGTAAGCAATGGCCTAGACTTCTATAATGCTTTTGCTAAAAACCCTAAACTGCAAGCAAAATTGAAAGAATCGAAAGATCTAATCAATTGCATTGCTTAAAAGATTCCTTAATTGGAACATACCTTAAAGTCGAGCCTTCATCTCTTTGTCTGTACGGTGGTACTAACCTGAGCTCTCAAGGCCTCGCAAAACCAAGATATAGATATCAGTTACACTATATTCACCTGTAAGATGAAATCTTGGGAATCTTGATACGGGAGTATATTCTGAGATGAGAACCATAGTTAAGTCAAGTTTCATAAGTCTACCTAACATATCTTGGAACAAATGAGAAATGTGTCGAAGTTTAAGTGGACAATTATATTGACAATCTAGGTAAACGAGTTTAAAGCTTAAAGTCAATCAAAAGGTCAACGGTACTGGTGACATGTTTCAAAAAACTGATATGATCCTTTAACACAAACTCAACAAAAGTATATTTGTAAATATGTCTGTACATACTTAGTGTTTGATATTCATTTCATAATAACAAAAAGATTATATTATCTTTTTGTTTCAACCACTTATGATGAAAAGCTGATTTTCAAAGTCTAAAGTTGCTAAACAAAATCTAAAAATTGAAATTGATCTGAAAAGTTTAAAAGTTCATTAAGTTTAAACTTACATTTGAATAAATGTGTCAGTTTAGTGTCAAAAACATTTAATCAAGATCATTAATTTTGAACTTGATACATGAATCATATATTCAAGGTCATTAATTTGGACTTGATTAACTGAGAAGGTTTCAAATGATAAGAAGATTAAAATTTGATATGTTTGTGTTTAGAAATTCAAAGTTTGAATCTAAAATGTTTATTTGAATGTTTGAAGAACTTTGAAACAGGAAGTAAATTTTTAGGGGAGCTAGATAAAAAGTTGATTGAAGATACCAGAAAGCTCAAAGTAAGGGGGAGCATGGTGATTAAAGTTTTATCAAGACAAGCTCAAGAAAAGAGAATAGGATTGTAGAAGATATGAAGATCAAGGAAGTTAAAGTTATTCAAGAAATAAAGATCAAGAGAATATTAAAGACTCTGGAACTTAATCGAAGATTGATGACTACGGCAACTGTTGGAATCTAGAGATTTATGCATAGTGGGTAGCTAGTAGCGATAGTGGGTTATATTGTATTTTGTTTAGTATATGTTTTGGGTCGAGTTATGTTTTGGGTCGTAATGGGGTTTTGGCTGGTCATATGGGGTTTCGGCCCACATAGGTCTTGTATTATAATCAATCCCTAGTTATTGTGTTAGGGTTGATCAGTTTTAGTAGAACACGAGCTAGCCGAAACCAAGCAAGATACTTGTATCAGTCATTGTCAAGCGGTGAATGCAAGCTATTGGTTTGTTTTCATTATCTATTCATTATTGTGTTTTGGTTTGCTTATTCTTGAATCAACTTGTGTTTGGATTCGCACTTACACGAGATTACGAGTGATATCAGTGAAGGATCCGTTTTACGGGACTTACAGCAACATCCAAGGGGGAGTCTGTTGATGCATATGTCTGTTGCCTACGTCATCGTATTACGTCGAGTATGTGTTTAGGAGTAAAACGTTAAGTTTATGTATGTTGAGAGACAAGTTGCCCGAACTTGTCCAAGGCACATTCCAGGCAAACTCGTTCTCCTATAAATATGTGACTTGTGTTCTCATTTGTAAGATTCAGAGATTTTGTAACTTGGACGGCGAAGCTCTATCCAAGTGTTGCCAGGATCTGTAACGTTTACTCATTAATGAAACGATGTTAATCAGTAACTCCAATGTCGCCTATGCAAATGGATTCCGCACGTTTACATTAGGTTTGCCAAATTAGGACCTGAACGATCCGTACAACGGACCTTCACTTTCGAAGGCTCGGTTTTATGCATATCAAACAAGAAGAAAGAACAAGCAGATTCGAAAAATATCAAGCACTTTCAAAGAACATCAAGAACAGTTCAAAAGTTCTCGTTTGATCTGTTTTGAAGGTTTAAAATTTGTGTTTGCACGTTTTTAGGAAACTATTGGTGGAAAGAATCTTGAAAATTTGAATTTCAAATTTACTCCTTGATTTTTGGGATTTTAGTTGGTGCTTCGTTTCCAAAATCTGAAGTGTACGAGTTTAAAATCACAGTGTGCGACCTGAGATTGTGCGATCAAGTAGTGTGTGACTGGAAAGTGTGCGGTTTCATTTTCGACTATTGAAATATTCTAGTGTATGACCTGACAGTGTGCGGCCCGACAGTGTGCGACCTGGTAGTGTGCGACCTGATAGTGTGTGACCTGGTAACCTGGTAGTGTGCGAACTGATTACTAGTGTGTGACCAAGCCCAAAAGATAACTGTTTGGCCCAACAAAAGTTAGTGTCGGCCCAAGTAAGAAGTCTGCGGTCCAAAGGGTAGTGTGCGGCCTTCCACGATAAAGGTGGAATCTTAATCAGCTGACTTGTACGGTTTTAAACGTTTTTTGAGTTTCGAATTTGATCTGGAAACAATTTTAGCAAACGAACTCAACGGTTAGACTCGTGTGATTTTTAGGGCAAAAAAAGGCACGAAAATCCCGAAAAAGTGTTTGGACATTATATATCGTTGGACTTGAAATTTCGAGACGAGTCTAACGGTAAATTTTGGTAAAAACTGCTTCCGGTCAGTTTTTGTACGTTTTTAGTAGTCTGGTTACGATAAAACTGACATTTCCAAGGGGATCAAAGTTTAGCAACTTAGAAATGTCTTCTCAGAATGATGTGATTAAGCGACATCTTGAAGGTTTTAGATACTTTCCTGGTGAATCTGTAGAAGCATTAACTAACAGATTTGCTGAACTGCTCAGTGATATGAAGAAGGCTGAAATTATGGTGACAAATCGTATGAGCAACCAAAGGCTTCTAGATGTTCTGAAAAGGATTCCAGATCAGCCAAATAGTAGCAGGTTTTGGAATGTGAATCAGATAATCTTGACAACCGAATGTTATAAAATGAAGCCGGATGAGCTGATCTCACTCATCAAATCATATGATAAGGCTGACAAGCAGAAGGCTCAAGGCGACGCATCTGATGAAGTTTGCTCATCCATTCCCAATGCTCCTACTGCTCCATTTCCTGGTGTAGTTGACTGATCCACTCCTACGGATTCATCGCCGAATTCAGAATCAGGTCGCTGGACAGGTATTAAAATTCATGACTTCACTCCCACGATCAAAGAGGTATGTGTAGACAATATTTGTTGTACTGCTGCCTGTAGGGAAAAAGTAAGTGGCTATAAAGAACAGGCCAACTCATTAATTATGCAACTGCAATTATCCAAATCTGATTTATATCAGATCAAAAAGAAATTCAATGGATACAAGGATATGGTGGAGGCACAAAATGTGATATCCGCCAGTTGCATAATGACTTGAGTAAAGAAAGGTGTAGGCATCTCCACTTTAAAGAACTTTCTGAAAAACTAACTGCTGAACTTGATTCTCTAAAATCCACTTTTGAAAATACAGAGCTTAATTTTAAGAAATTTAACATTTAAAGTGAAAAAGTTGAAAAATGATAAATAAGCAGTTACAGTTCAGTAAGAAAGAAGTTAGGAATAAGGGTTTGGGATATGTGGACATTCCTCCACCATACAATCACACCTATATCTCTATTCCTACGACTGAAGAGGAGATTGCAAACATGCCTGACATAGCCTATGGGCGGGCTGGTGATGTCAAGGTTGAGCCAACAAAACCCTCAAAAGATAAAATCTCAAAACCTAAAAGGAATGAAACAACGACAACCGAACCAACATCTGCACATGTATTTGTTAAATCAGAGGATGCTGCTAAGCATACAGAGATAATGAGTTTTGAGAGTTTTGCTAAATTGCCTAATGAACCTACTGAGTAAGCTGAAGCATTTGACTCCAAATGTGAATCACCTGAAGCAACTAATTCTCAAAATTTGGAATCAGTTGAATCTTGTGAATCCAGTTGTGAGTCTTCTGGAGTAGCTAACTCAATAGCAGATGATTCATCAGAGCTGCTACAAAAGGAAAGGAAAGTAACTTCAAGCTCTGAGCTTAAATGTGTGAACGATACTGATGCTTCTACTTCATGTGCAGATGAAGTAAAAGTAGAGGATTTGGTTGAGGGGGTGATGTTGTTTGCCAAGAGGCTTCTGATGTTCGTCAAAAACATCAAATTTGTCTGTTGACGCTCGTCCTTATGTGAAAAAGGCTGTTTCTGAGCCAGCAATTTCAAATAAATACGTGTCTCCAAAACCAACAGCTTCAAATGAAATTGCAAAGTCTAATTGTTGTACTAACTGTTGTAGACAGGACACATGAAGAAGTGTAGAAATCATCCAACAGATCTTATACCTCAAATTACTCATCAGTTAGATAGAATGGATCGGGATATCCTCCTATGTTAAAAAGCAAACATGTTACAACTATGGGATACCCGGTCACATTGCAAGGAATTGCACACATCGTCCCTATGTGCCATATTATGCAAACAATCACCGAGGGATAGATCTTATTCTAAGCCAATGAAGGTTGAAAAGCCTAAGGAAATGATGAATAGGCATTCCAAGGTTAAACCATATGATGAGGATTAGAATGCTGCAAAAACTAAAAGCAAACAAGCTTTGAAACCTAAACAAGTATTGAAAAATAACAAGGTTGAAAAGCAAACTGTTTTACCAAAGGCATCTAAGAAATTAGAAAAGCCTAAACAAATTTGGAACACAAAACATAAAGCAGCATCATCACCAATCCCTGAAACAAAAGGAGACATGTGTTTACTTGAAGTATCTTATGTTGATGCTTCAGGAAATCCCAGGACCACGATGGCCTAGGTACCAATGTCTTACTAATTTTCCCTTATTTTCCAGGGACAACCAAGGAGGAGCTATTGACTTTCCTTGGAATGTTGATAGCGGCTATTCTAGATAATTAACGGGTGACATCTCACTGTTGCAAAAGGTTTTATTTTTACAGTTGATATGTTTCCTTGGAGGAGATAAGTGTGGTAAGACAAGATCAGCAAGAAAGGTACAATTTAAATTTTGTGCTTTGATTTTGGCGTTGATTAGTCTTAAATCTAATGACGAACAGTTAAGCAAAAACAAAAAAATATTTTTGTTTTTCTTTTGTACACATTTTTTCTTTATAAGGTAAATTTGCGCATAAGATTTATGTACAAATTTATGGGGATAGAGAGAGTCATCTGTATACTGGAGAAAAGAGAAAAATCCAAAAAGAGTTTGTTGCGTATTAGGCATTGTTTTAGGGGGATACATAAGTTGTGTATGCTAAGCGTACTATATTTTTGTTGACATTTTTAGTCTATTTAACGCATAGTCAAGTTTTAAATTTATAAACACGATATTCTACTTGACACTAAACACACACTTGGGCAAGTGCACCCATCGTGAGCGTAGTATAGCATTGGTAAGATACCAAGATCGTCCAAGGACACAAGAGCTTTTAATACCGGTTTATTTTCAACGTCTAATCAATCAAACTTTTTGATAAAAGTTTTAAAAACATAAAGATAAATAAAAAGTTAAAGAAAATAAAATGAAATACAAATAGCCAAGATAGAATCACTTGGATCCAACTTCTCCTTTATGTATCCTTTGATAGTTCTCGCACTTTCGGACTTTTTAAGAGATTATCTTAGTTATAGTAGTAGGCCCCTCTTTTGAAGGTGACGTTACCCTCAACCCAGTGGTTTGAGTCAGCAGGGATACACTCCCAAAAGGTCGGAATATTGGAAGATAATTAAGTAAGTTATTAGTGCAAAAAGTGGTATGCCCCTCTTTTGAAGGTGACGTTACCCTCGGCTAAGTGGTTTGAGTCAGCAGGGATACAATCCCAAGTAGCCGGTTTAAAATATTAATAGTAGTTTACATATGAGGGGTGTTCAAGCCATTCGCGCCCCCGCCATCCAATACCCGTTGAGCATTGAAGGAGGCCCTAATAGGCTTGAACCAAGTCCTCGCAGGATCTATACACTGAACGAGACAAGAACTTTACCAAACCACCCTTCTAACCCCCTTCCAAGTAGTTAACGCACTTTATATAGATCGTAAAGACACGAATAAGCAAATCAATGACATCATGAAGAAATTTTTAAGAAAATTCACTTTCAACATAAGAAACTAGTTATTAAAGTCATTAATACAAACCCAAATAAAAAGTGCCAAAAGATTAAAAACTAAAAGTAATACATAAAAGATTAGTCTTCACCAAGTGATGTAAGGAATTTAGCCAAGCATGGCCTTTGTTTGACAAGAACCCTTACAATCTATCTTGGATCCCGAGACTACTACACACTCTAAAGATGGAAGATGGATGATGGTGGTGGGTGTTGGTGTTGTAGTGGTGGTGGAGTGGTGGCAAAGTGAGAGAGAAGTGGTTTGCCAAGGGATGCTTTTGTGGGTAACCAAGCACCCCTATTTATAGCCTTACAGAAGCCCGGCCACGGCCCCGTGTCCAGCGGACACGGCCCGTGGCCAACATCCTTCTCTTTCTTCATTAATTGCATTTGTCTGCAGAGGGCCCCACACGACCCTGTGGCCTCTGGCACAGCCCCGTGGTCAACTGTTCGCTGTACTATCCAGATTCTGCAAATCTTATAGTTGACCATGGCCGTGTTACACTGGAGTCTGGACACGACCCGTGGTGGGTGTGGAAGCTTCTGAATGTTTTGTCTTATAGTGCATGGCTTGACCACACCCCGTGCTCGATGGACACGACCCGTGCTTGTCTTCTGTGATCTGGTTTTTGTCTTTTGGGTTGTTGCTGAAGGGTCGGGCATGCCTTGTTATTCCTTTTTTCTGTATTTATGTTCGTTTTAGCTGCTTATTTGATTCTTTTGTTTTTTTGAGCTCTTTTTATCCTGAAAATAAAAAGGAACAAAGAAACGTGCTTTTTCCAACTTTAGTACTAAAAAAGGGTTAGTTTTATGCCTTATTTGATGTAATTTATATGTTGCATTTCGTGTACATCAATAAGAAAAGGAGAAAAATCCTAAAACAATGCATATGTGGGAAATGAAATGAATGTTCGTGTTAAAAGGCTTGACCAACACATATAAGGTCCTATAGATGAAAATATTAGGATCTAATGTGATATGTCGATAGGCTTGATGCTCAAAGTGATAAAAGATACTAAGTGATACAAACATAACGAACTATGTATCATGTGGGTAACATACCATCGGCGTATAATTTTATAATCTTAAATCTTGCGTTGATAGATAACCAACGTTTAACGTTTGGGGTCTTTATGTTGTTGATCATTCGGGGATATCATGGCTGTCCTTTTGTTGCATCCGGATTATATGCAGACCTAGGCACAGTCAGGATATGTTAAAAGAGCCACAGAGGCCAAAAACCTGAAAGGAAGATAAACTCATATTGAGGGAATTCCATTGAGCTAAAAAGCTAAATTCGTACTGAAAAGGTATTTGCCTAACCCTTGTTAGACATTCTATTGGTCACTCTGCTGTACGAAAGTACTGACCTGTTCACAAATAGTCTGACGTTGTAATTCAAAAGGATGATCTCGGTATACTCACCTGCTACGATTAATCGTTGTGCTTACCTTGATCGCGGGGGTATGTCATGGTATGGGACACACGGGTATTATAGTATAATATTACCTTAAGCGTATCAGGAAGTTGAAAAATTGAAGGTTGAGCGTTAAAGTTTAAGTGGACACATATTGGCAATCACTTAGACTAGTCTGAATAAGTTTGTGCTGAAAAGTCTTCCGTGGTCTGCTTGAAAACGATTTTGATCCCATTGCTATTGTAATTGTTTATTGTAACTGTTAGATTTAGTCTCTGTGTTTCTGTTTATATTCTCATATTAAAAAAATTATAAAAATTAGAGAATTCAAAAATCCAAAAATCCAAAAATCAAAAATAGTGTCTTGGTTATTTGTTTAATTAAAAATTATTAACCGTTCTTGAAGATTTGACTGATCATCGAAGTTGAGAAAAAATTGGATTATGAAGTTCGAGTACAAGTACTTGGATGTACTGAGTGTTCATACAGTACTCTCCCTTTTGCATAGAAATGTTTGCTTATGAATTTCTGAGCATGTGCAGATCTTGATTTCAATCAAGTAACAGGGGTTACCGAAGAGTGAGATGCTGTTTGTTGTTGTCAAGCATGAAGCATCGTGACAAAGTGTACAAGAGTCAGAAGAACCAGATACGAGTTATCGTCTGACAGTGAAAGTACGTGTGAAGAAGTACCTGTGAACCCGCTTGAAAAAGAAAAGATTGACAAAGAAAAGAGCTGACGAGAATCCTCCGCTCGCATTATTTTCAACAATTTCAAGCAAAGCTAATCATAATCAAGAAGAACAGAAGACCCAAGTTAAAAATGAAGAAATGAAGTATCTTCCCACAGAGACATGATGAAAACAACACTTTGATAATGACAGCATAAACTTAGCGGGATATTGTAAGGCCATATAATTGAGTAGGTTTACGCTTATCTTTATCAAACCCAATTATAAGCTATTGGGCTTAGTTTTCTACTGGGTTAGATAGTATTGGGTTAAGCCATGCGGGCTAATTAAATGTTTTGGGCTTGTTTAGTTAATAGTGTGCATATGGGCTTGGCCCAGTTTGTATTTAGGTCACCCTATGAACTATAAATAGGGTGAGCCTAGGTCATTAGGAGGTTGCTGTTTACATTACTGTTCTTCTTAGGATTTTCGAGATGTGTGATAGTTGTACCAGACGAATTTTATACCGTGTGCAATCTAATTAGTTTGTTTGATCTTGTTCTTGTCACTTTCATTAGTATTCCGCGCTTTTGATTGTGTTAGTGATATCCGATTCGGGTGATTTAGGACTTACAAACTTATAGCATGTTTAAACTAGATTGGATTATAGTTTATCGTAAGTATGTTATCATAAAAAATATGATATAAAACGATAATAACTAAGAGTGGTTGCTACATGACATCCGCTATTATATTTTTTATTTTGTTTATTTGGTATATCTAATGTACAAACCTTTTTTTAAAAATAAACTTTTTCGAAATAAATTATTTTTCCAAAACACATAATATCGAAACACAAGGATTTTTTGATAGAGCACCATCTTTTCGAAATACAATTCGATACATATTTCTATTCGAAATAGACCTCAATCATTGGAGATACAAAGTTTTTGAATTACTTTTTCGAAATACATTGTACCATCATCTTCATTATATTGGTTTCGGATCATCCTCTAAAGTTGCAAGTGTTCTCGAGTCTTTGGATTGTTTCAGATTATTCTCCATCTTTCAACAACACCATCCTCCACCTGCAACGTTACTTCCAACGAGAACCGTATCTCTCACACCCTGATTTCCTAGTGGGCCCTGACTTGGGGTTTATGCGTGACGATTGATAATAGATATTCATATATCGCACAGCGGAAGTCTTAGGATTTTAAATTAATATTACAAAGTACAATCGTCAGAAAGATCAAAATAAATATACAGACTGGAAGTACTAAAAAGATCCATAGGCAGATCAGAATAACAATAATGAATATTAAGACTACTAGGCCTTGCGTGGAGTCACAAATTCCCATATGCATAAACCGAACAGCTCCAGCCTATTCCGTACTTGTTATTAAACCTTCACCTAATCTTTTAAAAATACGTCAGTTTATGGTAAATACAATTAACCGACACGTTTTGAAAATCTTCAGTTTTATACCATTTGGTATATCATTTTCATAAATAACTTGGACAAAGTGATATCTCTTGTTGCCAGTTTTACATGCTTATCAATATACATGGGGTCCGGAACTAAACTCCGATACATGATTAACCGACACGCCACATTTTCAATAAAATTATAATATAGCATTAGCATCTGTCAGGTGTATGCCTACACCCCGTGCTTAGGTCGTGGCCGCTTGCAATTAAGTGAGCCGAGGATATCCAGGACACGGTCGCATTAACCCCCAATGTTTAAGTTATCAACAAAAAGATGAAAACGGGTTATTTAAATTGTAAGCTTCATTCTCCCATGATTTAATACTCAACCAAGCGGCTAATACCGTATCCCAAGCCCGTATAGGGAAAATAAGCTAAGAGTATTTACCTGTACTTTTCCTTACAAATCAAGAATGTTAAAGCACAACCGTAATCAGAACAACCTAAACATAGGCGCAATTTATTGGAGGCTCCTAGTCTGGAATGGACAGAATTATGATCCGTTAGAATGTTAACGGGTCTTATTCAAGTCATATGACTTGGACCGATTAACTTATAATAAATAGGTATGGTTCGCTAGAGTAAGCGGAGACCGGATAGAGTGTGGTTTAAGCCCTCGCAGTATAATGACTTGTATATTATGGGTCAAATAACCAAACATATTGATTAGAATTGATTTGGAAAGGTTTTGACCCGATTCGGCTAACTTATATAAATTACATTATTAAGTCAACTAGTACGCGCATAGGCGGCATCGGGTGGTCAAATGGGTCTAGCGATAAGTCCAGTATGCCAAACAAGTTTATAATAAAGTTATTCTGGACACTTTAACCTTATTTCTGCATTATATTTTAGTGTATCAATGCTGAATTTTGCTGATTTATGCTGAATTCTGCATTTAAAGTGTGTTTTGGCACTTTTAAGTGCTTTAAATGATTTCCGAAAGTGTTAAGTCAAATCCTTGTTTTCCCATTCTTGGATTTAATGTATGATTGCTATTGGACTTCTATCTAAGTCATAGAATTGTCGTTAAGCTGAGTACCGGATTAGTGCTGACACTGCTAGTCTAACGGCAAGTCTACTAGTTGTTTTAGTGCATTGTTTCCAATTGTTTTTAAATGAGACTATCCACATGAATGATATGCACTATTTAAATGTTTTCATGACAGTTTATGATATATAGGCTATAATCTAGCAGAACATGGTGTTTTAACATATAATTGCATGATTAATTTAACAGTTTAATTGTACAGAAATTACCCAAAAGTTGACGGTTGTCACATACTCCCCCTGTTAAAAGGAATATCGTCCCAAAATTCAAGCTGAGTTATCCGTTACAGGAGTCTTCTCAAACAGGTGAGGGTATTTGACCTTGAGTTGATCTTCACGTTCCCAAGTATACTCGGATCCGTGTCTAGAGTTCCAACGGACTTTGACTGGCTTGATACGACTTCTCCGTGTTTTCTGGACCTTCCAGTCCATAACCTCATCAGGTTCTTCGATGAACTGGAGCTTGTCGTCTATATGAATCTCATCCACATGGATGATGACTGTCTCATTAGTTGGACTCTTTTTGAGGTTAGACACATGGAATGTGTCGTGCACTTTATTGAGTTCCTCGGGTAATTTTAACTTGTATGCAACAATACCGACTTTGCCAGAATTTCGAAAGGTCCAATGTACCGTGGGTTAAGCTTCCCACGCTTACCAAATCTAGCTACGCCCTTCCAAGGCGAGACTTTCAACAAAACCTTGTCTCCGACCTCGAAGGATAGTGGTTTACGTCTTTTGTCCGCGTAGCTCTTTTGTCGATCATCGGGCTGCCTTGATTCGCTCGCGAATTGTGAATATCTTGTCTGTGGTTTCTTGGACCAGTTCGGGACCAATGAGTTGTTTATCACCAACTTCCGCCCAGCATAGCGGAGATCGGCACTTGCGTCCATAGAGTGCTTCGAATGGCGCGGCCTTAATGCTAGTGTGATAGCTGTTGTTGTAGGAAAACTCTACCAATGGTAAATGAGTATCCCAGTTTCCGCCTAAGTCCATCACACAAGCACGAAGCATGTCTTCTAAAGTTTGGATGGTTCGCTCGCTTTGACCATCAGTCTGCAGATGAAATGTTGTGCTTAGATCTAGGCGAGATCCAAACGAAGCTTGGAATGACTGCCATATCCGCGACACAAAGCGACCATCTCGATCTGAGATTATGGAGACTGGCACTCCGTGACGTGCCACAATTTCCTTAAGATACAACTCAGCTAGCTTCTCAGTCTATCTTTCTCACGAATCGGTAAGAAGTGAGCCGACTTGGTTAACCGATCTATAATCACCCGAATCATGTCATGTCCTCGAGAGGTTTCGTGGGAGCTTGGTTATGAAATCCATTGATATATGTTCCCACTTCCAAACAGGAATCTCGGGTTTTTGTAATAATCCAGATGGTTTCTGGTATTCGGCTTTGACCTTTGCACAAGTCAGACATTTTCCAACATAGGTTGAAATGTCTGCCTTGAGATTAGGCCACCAGTAATACTCTTTCAAGTTCTGATACATCTTATCCGATCCTGGATGAATTGAGTACTTTGACTTGTGTGCCTCGTCCAGTACCAGGTCTCGTAAATCTCCGAAATAGGGAACCCAGATTCTTCCCATGAAATATAAAGTTCCATCTTTATTTGGTTCCATTTGCTTTTCCATTCCTCGCAATGATTCTGCTGGGAAGTTTTCTGTTTTTAAAGCTTCTTGTTGTGCCTCACGCACCCGGGTGGTGAAGTTTGTCTGAATTGTCATCTCCAAGGCTCGTACTCTCAATGTCTTGACTCGTTCCTTGCGGCTCAAGGCGTCTGCTACAGCGTTCGCCTTGCCCGGATGATACTTGATCAAATGTTCATTCCACAATTCAACCCAACGGCGTTGACGCATATTTAATTCTTTCTGATTAAATATATGTTGAAGACTCTTGTGATCCGTGAATATACTACATTGGGTACCATATAGGTAATGCTGCCAATCTTCAAAGCAAAAACCACGGCACCTAACTTGAGGTCATGCGTGGTATAATTTCTCTCGTGAACCTTCAATTGACGTGACACATACGCGATGATTTTTTCTCGTTGCATAAGCACGCAACCTAAACCCTGATGCGAATCATCACAGTACACCACGAAGTCATCGATTACCTCGGGAAGTGATAAGATTGGAGCATCACATAGTTTTAAGAGTTGAAATGCCTCTTCTTGTTTTTCATCCCAAACAAACTTCTTGTCTTTTTGCGTGAGGGTCGTTAGCAGTTGAGCAACTTTAGAAAAGTTCTCAATGAATCTCTGACAATAGCCCGCTAGTCCAAGAAATTGTCGAACTTCGGTTGGAGTCTTGGGTGCTTCCCAATTCTTAATGTCTTCAATCTTTGACGGGTCTACGTGAATACCTTTTCGTTCACCACGTGTCCGAGAAATTGTACTTCGCGAATCCAGAATTCGCACTTCGAAAATTTCGCGTAGAGTTTCTCCTTCTTTAGAAGTTCTAGAATGGTTCTCAAATGTTGCTCGTGCTCATCCTTCGATCGAGAATATATTAAAATATCATCGATAAACACGATCACAAATTTGTCGAGATACGGCTTGCACACGCGATTCATTAAGTCCATAAAGACGCTGGTGCATTCGTTAAACCGAATGGCATAACAAGAAACTCGTAATGACCATAACGAGTTCTAAAAGCCGTTTTTGGTATGCTTTCTTCTTGAATTCGCAATTGGTGATATCCAGACCTTAAGTCTCTCTTGGAATAGAAGCTCGAACCTTGTAGTTGATCAAATAAGTCATCAATCCTCGGTAGCGGATACCGATTCTTGATAGTAAGCTTACTCAACTCTCGGTAATCGATACACATTCTGAACGTTCCATCCTTTTTCTTCAGAATAAGACCAGAGCTCCCCAAGGCGAAAAGCTCGGTCTAATGAATCCTTTATCTAGCAACTCTTGAAGTTGTGTAGATAATTCTTGCATTTCAGAAGGTGCTAGTCGATATGGAGATTTGGCTACAGGCCGGCTCCCGGTACCAACTCGATATGGAATTCGACTTGTCGTTGAGGTGGCAATCCCGGTAAGTCTTTAGGAAAGACTCCAGGGAATTCCTTCACGATCAGAATGTCTTCGAGCTTAGGCTCCTCGGCCTTCTTGTCGACAACATGTGCTAGAAAAGCGACGCAACTTTCCTTAAGCACTTTTGGGCTTTCATGCAATTAATGATTCGTAGTGGCGTGCTTTGCTTTTCCCATGAACCATCAAAGGTTCTCCATTTGGCATTGGAATGCGAATGATCTTTTCATGACTAAGATTTCAGCTCGTTTTCGGATAGCCAATCCATGCCGATAACGACATCGAAACTACCAATTGTTAAGAGGTCTATTTCGAACTTTCGTTCACCCAGTTCTAAGGTACATTTCCTTATAATTTTGCTTGATTCTACTAGTTTTCCGTCAGCTAGTTCGATTGAGTAAGGAATGTCTAATTTACTCGGTTCTACCCCAAGTACGTCTCTAAATTCCTTAGAAATAAAACAAAATCTGCCCCGGTATCAAAAAGTATAGATGCAAAGTGGTTGTTTATAGGGAACGTACCGATGACCACATTGGGTCCTCGCGTGCGTCCTTAGCTCCAAGTACAAAAGCTCTACCCCGAGCTTGATTTTCTTTCGGGCAATCTTTCTTGAAATGCCCTTTGTCACCACATTTATAGCATCCATCAGTTGTTCCTCGGCATGCAGTGGTGTTATGCCCAAACTTTCCACACTTGCCGCATTTTGAGCCTCGGCATTCCCCATAATGATGGAAAGGGCATTTGGGGCATTTTGGTGCTTCTCCACCATAAGGTTTCCTCTCAGCATTGTTTGGTGCGGTAGCGGCATAAGCTTTCGCTACTCTGTTCTCTTTTGGCGCTTGTCTCTTGCCCCTGTTAAAGTTACTACCAGAGTACTTTTCTTAAAGTGGGAGAACTTCCTCTTATTGGAGTCCGTAGTCTCCACAGTAGTTTCTTTCTTGACTTCCCCAAGTTTCGGTAGCTTCTTTTGACGTACAACCTCTTCATAAGGCTCATAGCTAACTCAATCGCTTCCCCAGTTTTCGATGAAGTTACCAGGCTAAAGATTTCAGGGGCGAGTCCCCATACGAATCGCTCAATCCTTTTGAATTCGGTTCCACTAAGTACGGAACCACTCGAGACAAATCATGAAACCTTTGGACATATCCCGCGATGTCAGAGCGATCATCTTAAGATTCCAGAATTCCGTTTCCAACTTTTGGATTTCAGACCTTGCGCAATACCTTTTCCTCATGATTTCCTTCAACTCCTCCCAGGTCAGACCATATGCAGCATCGTATCCTTTGGTCTGCACCTGGAGGTTCCACCAAGATAACGCTCCATCAATGAAGAGTCCAGTGACATAAGTGACTCTTTGCTCAGCGGGGCACTTGCTCATTCATATGACTGAGTCAGTCTTTTCGGTCCAGCGCACGAATGAAACAGCACCGCCAGTGCCATCGAAGTTCAGAGGCTTGTAGTCCAAAAACCGCTTGTAAGTGCAACCGGTAGGTGGGTTGGTTCTGTTTGGGCCTCCGGTTCCACTGCTATGCTCGGAGCGGTTGGCCTCGTACTGAGCAATGGCCTGAGATATACGCTCGTTCAGTTCTGCCTCGATCGATGGTAGCCGATTGGCGTTGCTATCCCTTCGTCGTGGTGGCATCGTCTTCTAATAGGAAATATCGATTGTGATTAGACGATTGTTTCAATAATAAAAATCATTTAAAAAAAATTACAAAAATCTTGTTTGCTTATTATTATTATTATTATTATTAATATTATTATTATTATTATTTTGTCGTGTATAAGAAACATCACGTCGGGTAAGGGGTAAGAAGTCGTGTATATGGCGTACAACACAAACGCGAACACGCAAGAATAAATCAATCATCACAACCATCATATAACATCTAAGTCCACGCGCACCATGATAAAATAAATAAGCATCATCCACAACACAATATAAAATCAACCACGACATATCATAATATAAAATCAACACATCCCGAACCAATATCATCAACACACATACGATCACAATCATCCCATATCAACCAACACATCACAATATCAACCAATACATCACCATGATAAAATAAATAAGCATCATCCATAACACTATATAAAATCAACCACGACATATCATAATATAAAATCAACACATCCCGATATCAACCAATACATCACCATATCAACCAACACATCACGATATCAACCAATACATCACCATATCAACCAACACATCACAATATCAACCAATACATCACCATATCAACCAAAACATCACCATATCAACCAACACGTCACAATATCAACCAACACGTCACAATATCAACCAACCATGACATAACTAAAATACAATGCGAGATAAGAAAATACACTTCCATACATGATTGACAACTTAGTACATTTGTTCATGAAGAATCAAAAGGACTTTGGGTTACATAACCCTAGTCGATACAAGTTCATACAATCCAATATAAAAGTTAAGTTTTCTTCTTCACTGCATCTTCGTCTCAGTCGTCACAAAAGTTGGATCTTCTGGCTTGAGTCTTCGGAAGCTAGATCCACAAAAACTGGGGCTGATCTCCAGTGATAGCTAGTACTAATCTACTGAGGTGGCGGGGTGGAGGGGATGGTGACCTATGGAGCAACATGCGGTGATAGGCCAACTCATCCTCTATCCCAGAGACACGGTGAACGGAGGCAGCCTGGATCCACTCCCACTCGCACATGCGTGCCTCAAATGGGCATCTGGGTGGTGATAGGGACACAGGGGTAGTGGAGTCGGTGGTGGTGGTGAAGATGGTGTATAAGGTGGTAGTGACGGTGGAGCTGGTGGTAAGTCTGGGGTGTGGATGGTGTGTATGGTGGCGGTGAGGGTGGTGCAGGTGGTGCTCTAGCAGCAACCTGAGCAGGGCGCTGACCCTGGAGCTCATGAATCATACGATAAAGCTGAGCTATCTAGCGGTCATGTGCTATCACTTCTTCCTCGAGAGGAACTACGGGAAAATGACAGTGGTGGTATGGGTCAGACGGGCTCATGCCCGGTGGAGGAGAAGGGGGATACCTCCGGTAACGGGGTGGCGAAGGGTACGAAGCATACATGGGTGGTGCAGTAAGGGGGTGGGGGTCCGGCCCAATGAGATGATCCGGCCGCGTGTGGGTCATGGATGGGATGATAAGTGGAGCTACTCCTAAAGGGTGGGGGTGGCTGCTCGTGACGTCGGGGCGTACCGCCCAATGAGTGATGGCGTGGAGGTCCAGAAAATGGAGTAAACATAGGGGCGGAATGCTAGCATAAGATAGGCCTACAGAAGTATACAGTGGTACAAAGGGTGGTGGTAACACAGTGTCAGGTGAGTGGACAGGTGAGGGTGTGGCTGGTATAGCAGACATAGCATCGTCAAACATGAGTCCATCGTCAGAGTCAGAAGATGAGGATGACATGTCAATAACAGGGATGACAAGTGGGGGTAGCTCAAGTATGGCCAGCTCATCGATAACCTCGCCATCTCCCAACTCAGCATCCAAATGGTCGACCTGGAAGACAGGCACGACATCATCCTCGTCATCCTCTAACTCGATGACCGGTGGGATGACAGATAGTGGTGCGACTAAGTGCACCACTATGTGCTCCCCATCTAGGTAACCATGGATGGCCACGTCGTACTAGGGCTGGGGAACGGCTAGCACATCATCCTCAGGATCGTGCGGGTGATCCTGGTCATCTCCCCTGTAGTAGTCAGGTAGGGCGAAAGGCTGGAAATCGTCGAGGTCCTCATCATCAGAAACCTCGTGAACGACTGCGTCCTCGGGAGGTATAGCCGTAGTAGCCTCGACACCAAATCCGTCATCTGAGAAGTACTCCATAGGGTCCTCCTCGTACGAAGACACTGAAGACATGGTCCTGGCAAATACAATCCGTACAACGTATAAACATAAAGGTTAGTAATTAATTATTACTTATGATATATTTCATTTTAACCATCAAATCTCATGCAATTTGTTCTTTGGCTTCGTGTAATCCTAGTGTTCTCGTGTCTATTCATTATAGACTAATCAGGAATAGCTTTTGTTCTTACCTATGGTTGAACTCGTGTGATGGATCCTCATGTTATCGTGACATTTTGTAATACTTTTGTCATATACTAGAAAACAGTTTTGTAATGTTATAATCTTTGTTTTCGTGTGAGAGCCCCTGGTGATTGTAGACCAAACTTAGTAAAAAGTTTGTCCCCAATTCACTACAATCAACGCTCTAATACCAATCTGTCACACCCTGGTCGTAGCGGAAGCGCAAACGTGTGACTTAACGTTAATCATTGCAATCAATCGTGTAAACTTAATTATAACCAACAACGATGCCATATGTTATACAAATTCAAATTCAAGTTTACATGTTCCAACAAGTTTCATAAGTTTACCAAAACAATATTTAGTTAAGTTACATCACCAAAATATGTTTGTGATAGTTGTAATTTTAAGTCGAGGTTTTGACCCCTATATGCCCAAACA
The DNA here is from genome assembly GCA_947069175.1 of Scalesia atractyloides. NCBI lineage: Eukaryota > Viridiplantae > Streptophyta > Magnoliopsida > Asterales > Asteraceae > Scalesia > Scalesia atractyloides. The sequence continues at coordinate 101,756,448 of CAMTDV010000016.1, forward strand.
AGAAAGGGATATATGAGGCAAATCCTCAAAAAGTGGCCATCGTTGTAACTTCCGAGAATCCATCACCGGTTAAGCCCTGTTTCCTGAAATACATGTAGTTTGAAAAATCAACAAAAGTTGTGCGAGTTCATGTAGTTTTGTTTTCGAATAAGTTGTCATGATTGTTATCCACTATTGAAATCCAGGTATGTAAATAATTATGGAATATAAGGATCTATCAGTGGGTAGTGAGCCCTCCAATACTATGCGCCGTAAGTATATAACCAAACCGAGGACACTTTGTTCTCAATTGGGATCACAAAAGCACCCCATGGTATACAACTAGGAGTGGAGCGTGCCTCAAGCTCAATAGATCTACACCTTTTGCACCTTGGTCACTAAGTGATTAATGGTTACTAATGTTATATTGTTATCCAATCCTACTTACGCACATCGATCTTATTGTCATCTAACTCCATAACTAACATACCATGTGTCTTGACATGTATTTCCCTCGAATGTTATAAAACCGAAAGCGTTTAAAAGAAAGGGGAACATGAACTCACTGATTCACGTTCCTCGTGTACAACTCACAGTGTTTTTCCTTTGTCTTGAACCGAAACCTACAAGTGTTCTAATTCCCATTAGACACTTAAGTCTATGTTTATTCTATGTACAAGTCCCCATCTTAGGTTAGTTGTTTTTAATCGTTTTATTGATTAATGATTTCTTGACTTAATAATATAGGTTTTGTTATCGTGTCTTGAATAGTGTGTGAACGGCGTCGCCCGTTCATTGTCCTTGTGCCTAGCACACTTGTCATTCGGCCTAGCCCACGTCCTTGTGTCGTTGGGCTAACCATTTCTTGTGTCATTGGCCTAGCCCATGTCTTTGTATTCTTGGTCTAACCATTTTTGTATCTTTGGCCCAGCCCATGTTTTTGTATCTAGTTATATTTATTTTTCAAAATAAATATGCATACTTGTAAAATAATATTCCCAATATTATTTTTAGTATAAGTAGGTTTGTTATTTTCCAAGTGTACACTTAGGAAAGTATACACGTATTCTAGTGTTAAAGTTCGCGTATTTCTTATTTCTTGACAAGATTTATTATTTGTAAATCTTATGTTTTTCCAGAATTTCTACTTCTTAAAAATAATATCTTTTTAAGGCTTGTATGGAATATATATATATATTTACCAATTTTGTTAAATATATATATTTTTGTGTATAAGCCCATTTAATTGTCCAAGTCCATTTAATAAGAATATATATATTATATTATATATATATATATATATATATATATATATATATATATTGTTATGGTTGCCCAAATACTCAAGGGTGAGTATTTTGTGTGTATTTTGTCCAAGTATTTTCTTTAGTATTTAGGGGCATTATGTATTTATACTCCATTGGGAGTTTTTAGTGTTTTATTTCCCTATTTTTATCTACTACATATATTACACATAATATACACATTCCACACAAAAATCCTTGGTGGCCATTAAATATATATTTTCCTAAATATATATATTTATACTTGTTTTTATCCTTTAAGAAATGTTTATTTTCTTAACTTGTATTTCTATATGAAAATAGGGCATGGCCATGTTTAATTTATTTAAACATCTAAAAAACCAAAAGTTTAGTAGTAAACTTTATATTTTTCTAAGTGTTGAATTTTTATAAAAATTTGGCCATAGTTTCCCCTATATTTAGGAGTTTTCCCATGTTTAAAACATGTGTTTAAGCTTTAGAAAACTCACTTGATCACCAAAATAACTTCTATAAGTTTAAACAACTTCATACATACACTTTTTACATGATGATGATTTCAAAACTTTATGAAAATATGTAGTCTTTTAGTATGGTGTTTAACATGTTTAGTTATCTTCAAAAATGCTAATTATCCACTAATTACACAACTTTTGTAGAAATCATGTTTAACAACTTGTTTATCCATTTACAAAAATAACTTTAAATCCATGTTTATGTGTTGTAAATCATCCTAACTAGTTCATTAGTGGTCTACATCATGTTCATCAACTTATTCTTCATGGATCTTTCAAGATCTATGTATACACTTTCAAGATCTTCACATATAACCATACTACACATGATGATCATCAAGCTAAGCACATATTAATCACATACAACTTTATTACACTTCAAAGTTATATTTGTTTTCTTTAGATTTCAAGTGTTCTTCAAGTGTTCATCTTGTAAGGCTTTATGTTTCTTGATGGTTTAACTTGTACATGAGTGATATACTAGTAACATGGATTAAAACAAAGATCAAGAAGCTTACTACTAGCTCTAGTGGCTAGGGAAGTGGCTTAACAAAGATGAAGATGAAGATAGCACAAATGTGGTGGATAAAAGCTCCTTGAGCTTCCAATGCCTTGCACCTTCTTAGTATGCCTTGAGACACCTTAGTGTATACTTGAAATGGCTAGCAAGTGAATGAAAATGGAGGTGATAGTGGAGGTGGTTGTGCTGTGAGCAAGGAAGGGGAAAGGAGGAAGGATGAGGTTTTGAAATGGTGAAGTGATAAGGTTGGTGTTATATGTATCAAGATCCTCCAACATCCTTGTATCCTTTGGTTAACATGTCTAATATCTACTTAACATTCTAAATAAAATATGCAAAAGAATTTGACTTGGTGGGGCCCTTTGAAACCGTCAAATGAGGGGGGGGGGGTATCTAGTTGCATCTTGATTTGTAGTTAGGGATTTAGTTAGAAGGTTAAGTGTTATGATTAAGGATTTAGGTGTTTTAGTGTTCTAGGATGAAATATGGTGTTCGATAATCATAACTAGCTTTATAACACTAAAACAATGCTTCTAGTAAAAGTTGGTGTTTCGGGTAATGTCTGGTTGTTCGGTTGCTTACCGGTTCGTTAAAGTGCTAAATGGCGCAGTTTAGTGTGTTATGAGGTACCTTCTATGATGGTTTTGATTCCCGACACTTTGCAAGTCACTTTGGACACTTTAACCTTATTTCTGCATTATATTTTAATGTATCAATGCTGAATTTTGCTGATTTATGCTGAATTCTGCATTTAAAGTGTGTTTTGGGCACTTTTAAGTGCTTTGAATGATTTCCGGAAAGTGTTAAATCAAATCCTTGTTTTCCATTCTTGGATTTAATGTATGATTGTTATTGGACTTCTATCTAAGTCTAGATTGTCGTTAAGCTGAGTACCGGACTAGTGCTGACACTGCTAGTCTAACCGGCAAGTCTACTAGTTATTTTAGTGCATTGTTTCCAATTGTTTTTAAACGAGACTATCCACATGAATGATATGCACTATTTAAATGTTTTCATGACAGTTTATGATATATAGGCTATAATCTAGCAGAACATGGTGTTTTAACATATAATTGCATGATTAATTTAACAGTTTAATTGTACGGAAATTACCCGAAAGTTGACGGTTGTCACATCTTCGTCGACATTTAACAACCTAAACAAACATGACCAAATCAAAGTTCTGACGCATGCAGTTGCTTCACTGGAGACAATGAGACCAACAAAAACAATCAAATCAGAAACAAAATCGAAAGCATAAAATATTTGTGTCGTAACGGTTCGAAAAACAAATATTAAGTAGGCCTTACCTTCAACCTGAAGAACAATTACACAAGACGACCCACAAAGAGAAAACATCAAGCTACGGTAATGTGGTTTAAAAACCCCAACCTATAAAACATGGCAAAAGGCCAAAATTAACACGTATAAGAAAACGATACAACATACCATTAACGTACAACATAACATAACAACCAAACCAACAAAGTCGAGGGGTATATACATAATTTTTTAAACTTAAGGGGACCAAAACAAACTTGTATAGTCAAAAGTAAAAATCTTCACACTCAAGACAAACACGGACGTTTACATCAAAGGATGAAGGAACCACACGTGACAAACCCACCAAACAACAAGGGTTTTAATGTGAACAACAAATGTGGGGCCAAACGCGTTAAACGGAAAGTTGAAAGGCCAAAGTTGGGAGGTGCTTTCACCACCGACTTTTGTTTTTAGTTTTTAGTATATATGGTAATTAGTTACACAAATGTTTCTCATGTTATGATCATATTGCGGTTTTGTTTCATAATTTTGATGTGATTACACTATTTGTTTTTAGTGTTTACTAACGAGTAACATGGACGGTCTCTAAACTAGATAGCCATCTGTTTTTGGTTTGGAGTGAAGTAGCCTACCACGTGAGTGCATTTTTGATAGGTGTGATGGCTAATTAGAAGGAGCAACCGACCCTAAACTATTGTCGGGCAACGCTCTTTCTTTGGCCCCAAGATATCTATGTAACAACCCCCCCCCCCCCCCCCCCATTTGCTAGCCTTTAAATGTAATCTCTTAAGTAATTGTAGCCATAATCTCTAAGTAATTGTAACCTTCAACGCTTAATTAATAATATTGACTCGTCTAGTGTAGACCATCTTGTGTCTTTTATTTTCTTATTTGTTTTCCTGTGAGTTTATTAACAACTTTTCGTATGAGTTAGAGAGAGATTTTTTTAAATATTATTTATGTTGTGTGTTAAGAATCAACAACAACCCATCATTACCATTGAGGATCATCATTAGGAAGTTTGCTGATTACTACAATTGGTCGTAGTAGCCAATCAAATCAGTGGCAATAACAAATTCAATCACGAGTGCATAGTGCAACATGCAATAAGTCCGATGATTAACATAAGCAACAATTAACGGGTAAATAGCATCTGGCCAACAATGTGTTACAGCGTGACCAACATCAGTTATTCATCAAGCCGGGTTACTTGTGCAACAAACTTTTTATCACTCGTCGCCAACAACATCCAATTGTTGTTGTTGTGTCTTGTGCTCATTTTCTGACAGATGTTCAATGGAAATAAGTAGTTTAAATGGTGTTTTACGGGTTTGAATAACATTCATGTTACTTGAGTCGCAAGTAATCTCATCTTAATACTCGTGATAACCCCAACAATATTTATGGCCTTTCTTTCTACATAAAAGGAATGACATATAAATGATATCCTAGTTGAAGTCATTGGCACATGTTAGAAGGGCCGGCCGGGGGGGGGGGGGGGTTCCGACCCCCCGAACTTTTCACTCAAATGTGTTGGAATGACATATAAATGAATCTAGTTGAAGTCATTGGCACATGTTAAGGGCCGGGGGGGGGACTTTTCACTCAAATGTGTATATATGTAGTTTGTAATAATTTTGGTATACGTTTTCGACCCCTTGTCAGAAATCTCAACCTTGTGGTTGAAGTGACATTTCTACTTTTTAGTTGTTACTGAAGATCAGTAATTATTGATTTTGGTGCAAAAAATATCATCTATTTAACTTATCTTAGTTGGCCTTGCATTGGCGTAAAGATGACCCAAGGAATAAAAAAAGATATGACTTTGTTGAGAAGCATTCTCAACTCACAAGTGCTTTTTCAGTATTCCATGCAAGCGTAAAGATCATCACTGCTCACCCACTAATATTTTTATAATCATTGTGGAATCATCTATAAATCATGATTTTTTTATGTTTTACTTATTAAGAAATTATTGATATTCGTGTGATAACAAAGTTGACCAGAAATCGGAAACCCTCTCTTGAAAAGCTTTAATAAAAAAATATTCTTACGATACTATTTGCAAGCTGTCATAATATACATACAGGGATGTGTTAAAATGAGATACCACGAGTTACGAGAATCATAAGAACTTTTTGATTCGTGGTAAATTGGATTAATTTTTTTTTCACAAACGTAGATGAAAATATTATAAACACATCTGTAAAAAAGAAAGTAAAAAAAATTGTCTAGGTGGTAGTTCTGATTGATGCAAGTTTTTTTACGTCTGTGCGTTAGTTTTGACTGATGCAAGTTTTTTTACGCACAGGCGTAAAATTTACGCCCAGGCATAAAAAAACTTGCATCTGTCAAAACTACCGCCTCGACAATTATTTTTTTAATTTTTTACAGATGTGTTTATAATGTTTTCATCTACGTTTGTGCAACAAAAAATTGGCCCAACTCGCCCCGGATCAAAAGTTCTCGCGGTTCTCGCAACTCGTGGTGATTCTCATTTGAACCGAATCCTATATATATGTTTAGGAGTGAACACTAGTGTATTTGCGAACTGAGCGAACTAATCATTGCCATACACGTGTGTAAATCAATGGCCAGATTTGATAATGAAAGACATTAGTGTATTTTATGATTTGATGTTGAAATTCGAGCCATACACTGTGTAAATTAAAGGCTAGGCTTTGTTCACTCAGTTCGTAAATACACTAGTATTCATTTCAGAACCCCACCATATATAAGGGGAGAGATAGAAAGAAAACTCACTTGAGTTAAGAAAACCCTTTTGTAACAAATTTTTTTTTGTAAAAAAATTAGGGAATATAATTACATGTTATCGAACATTTTGTAAAAAAAAACGCCGAGGTGATTTTTTATAAAAAAAATTCAGTTTTTAGCATATAATATAATATATATATATATAATCACTTAATTTAAAAAAAAAACTATAAAAAATATCTTCGGAGCTTTTCTTTTGTTACAAAACGTTCAATAACATGTAACTTACATTCCCTAATTTTATACAAAAAAATTGTTGCATAAGGTTTTTTTTTAGTTTTCTTAACTTAAGTGAGTTTTCTTTCTATAATTCCTATATACGTGTGTGTGAAAAGATCCAGAACAAATAAATTATAGGGTGCAATGTTTGCAATTACTCTATAAGAAAATGAAGTACACGGTACTTGAAAAATGCAAAAATGCAACATAACTATTACTCTAATTCAATTTTGTTGTATCGTTGTTACACTATTTATGAAAATAACACCGCGTGCTTTTTTTTCCATCACCTCACATCATAAGACTTATTATAATTTTTTTCCGTCGATTCGTTCACATCATAAAACCTATTTGTAGATTCTCTTAATATATTTTTTATATATACACACATACACACTATTATGAACACTCAAAATATGGAACAGATAACACATTTTTAACCCTTGGGGCTCGGGTCAACTTAATTAGAGGATTCGATTAAATTCAAATATTAAATACTTCTTAAGACTCTCTCCTTTTGGCTTTTGGTGTACTTCTGACGAAACTGCAAGTTACAACAAAGACTTGGTTGACAGAACTCAGAAGCATAACAGTTTGGTGGCCAGTAGACAAGGATAAGTTATTTATTTATTTGTTTTTAATATTTCTGGTAACATCATACTTCTTAAAATTTTGTGTTGAAGTATAATCGGCAGGTTTCTAAATCGTGTTGTGAAGTCTTATGATCATGAAAAGAAAAGAAAACATGTGATTAGCTTCGTTTGCATGCTCAAAAAATGGTTATTTATTTATGGCAAATTGGATTTAAATAATCTAAACAAGCTCTTTTTGGCTGATAATAATCTCAACTCATTGTTTACCCACAATGGTCCGAACTTTTCCATTTTGTTTGTAGAATAGTCCGTCGTTATAAAAACATAACGGAGTTAGGATTTTTTTTCTTCCAAATTACAAACCGATGTTTTTGGGTTTTTGATCAAAACGAGGATACGAGTCTGTTGATGTAAAACTTACCTCGAAACAGTGCTCTAAATGACGAAAACGGTGCTTCAATTCAAGTGTTTGAACTTCTAATTAACAAAAATCAAGTCGTTTAGAGCACTCTTACGATATAAGTTTTACATCAATCGACTCGTATCCTTGTTTTGATCAAAAGCCTGGAAACATCAATTTGTAATTTGGAAAAGAAAAAAAACCCTGTTATGTTTCTTTCACAGTTGACTAATTTACCAACAAAATAGGAAAGTTCGGACCACTGTATATAAATAACTGAATTGAGATTATTATCGGTCAAAAGAGTTAGTTCAGATTATTTAAATCCAATTTTCGTTTATTTATTTACCCTTTCAAAATTACTATTATGAAACTATGTAATGTTGACAGATAAATCAAATATTTAATACATAAGTCATGTAAATGTTCAAACTAGATAAAGTACACAGATGAGGATCATTACAGAACACTAATTATTGTAAGAATAAAAATAACAACCTTAAATCACTAGATTTTATGATTTAAAGTTCATATTTTTTAAATTTTATGTTCCTACATTCGTATGTATATTATATATGCATAGAAAACTTCATATTTTTACCTATACTTAGCCTACATACATGTAGGTAATCTAACCTACACATAATACACATTGTGTAGGTTATGTAAAAAATGAATTTTTTTTCATATTTTTTAAAAAAAAAATTTAGTGTGGGAAATGTAAGACCCTACGTGTTATAACGTAACTTTTATAAAAGAATTTGCACTAAAGTAACAATAATGCAAATATATAACGATCCGAATTCCTAAGTTTAACTTTACAAGTATTTCAAAATCTTTTAACATATTAACATAATTCGATTTGGTAACATTTCAATCGAAATGCGGAAGCTTTATCCCGGATCGTGTTCGGTTTCTTCGTTGAGCTTGATCGTCATCCAGCATCCCAAAATATTCCTACATTTCATAAACCATGAAATGGATAGTCATACGAACTTATAACGTGTTTAAATCAAGTCCCAACACAAACTTTCATATATGAGACCTTGGAACCCGTCTATACGGACCCGAAAGCTCTAAAGAATCAAACAAAAGAATTCAAAATTTTTGGTTGAAACCCGCCGTAGGTTACGGCTGCTATGTAGCCTACGTAGGCTTAAGTCAAAAAGCATTTGGACGTAAGCTCGTGGACGTAGCTACGTTCATCCAACTCAAACCAGAAACTCCAAACGTAAGTGACGGTTCGGAACCGTAACTTACGGTTTGGCCCATCTGCAACTTTTATATTTTTTTGTTTTCGCTAAAATCTTTATAACTTTTTCGTTACAAGTCCGTTTCCTTCATTTTCGATTCACACGATCGTAATTTGATTCCCCACATTTTAGAATCAAAATCCATCATTCAAAACAATGATTTCTTACCCTTTATAATTGGCGTAAGATTTAATACGTTACAAATATTTTGACCCGTTAGAGGGATTTAAGCACTTTAAGCCTAAATCTCGCTTTTTCTTTCCTTACCTCCTATTCCTACACTAATACTTTTATTTATCTTCCACCACAATTATATTTGTGGTGGATTTGCTATAGTAAAATCATTTATTCCGAAATCTACCCTTCGGCTAGGCAATTTACGAAAAAAAAAATCCAATACAAGGCATTAGACCAAAAAGGTTAATACCTTTCACTTATACTACCGGAAAGGATTGCTTCAATTTATAAAACTCATATTTAAACTACCCTTAAGGGTCGTTGCCCGATTTATCATCCTAGGAAGCTTTAGTCAATTTAAGCCCTTTTTCCTTAAAAGACTCTTAAAAGTGTAATTTGACCAAATAGCACTTTTGAACCATGTTCCATTTAAAATCATCAGTTCCAAGAACATAATATTCCCCATTTATATTATTAGATATCCCTCACTTAGGTAGTCCATTATCCACCCGTGACTCGTTTAACTGTTGTCGGACTCTAAGCCCTCATTGAGAGTTTGACCAATCACACATACCTGGCTCGGGTCAAAGTATCGACCCGTTTTAATACTTTGCTTTAATAGCCACTAATTAATAGCAATACCAATTTCCATTCGCTATTCACTCCTGTGAGCATAAGACTCGACAAACAAACATTAGTCGATATTGTCAAATGGTGATATAATCACCTTTTGACCCGTTTGGTCTAATGATCATTTTATCCTTTAAGTTGGTATTTATTTACCATCTCGTTCATGTAACCCATTCCGGTTTACACCGTACAATTATATTACTTAAAACAAATTCTTAATTCTTTTGACCCATCATGGCTTACACCACAGGGTGTCTTTTCAAATCTAACGTTTATCTGTTAAGTCGTAACCGAATTACCTATTACCCTTTTTACTCATTATGAGTTACACCATAAGGTAACTTAAATAAAAACTCGTTGTTTATTTGTCATTGGATGACCAAATTACAGTTTTACTCATTTTTTAACCATCAAACATGGTTTCATATTATTTTCACTTAATTCGTCCCGTATTATTACACATCGGAACATCATACTCTGATTACTTATTTACCTTATTCGTAATCAATACAACAAGGAGATATTCTACAAAATAAAAAGGGTGTAACCTTTACTTACCTTGCATCCGGTTATGCTTTTCCCACGTATTTGATCCGTTTGACCCGCTTCTTCCCAAGTCTCTACCTAGCTTGTAGGCGTCAAACTATTATTCATCATTCGCAAGATGGTTAGTTTAGTCATCGTCTATCATGACTATCCCATCTTACGCATTTATATCAAAATCACCATTTGATTTTTATTATAGATATGTTTGACTTTTAAAATTCAACTGTCTATTTACATATGTAAATGCACAAATAGGTTCAACAAGCTTACTTAGTCATTTCATCAAACACCTTGTGGGCATTAATTTTTACACTACTTCTATCAAGTCCATGATTGAACTATTAGCCATGTACATACAACTTATAACCTCAAAATGGTTAGAATGTTCAATTAGCACCTAAACTCAATGTGTCAAACATCCAATACACCATTTTCATCATAACATACTTAACTCATTTCATGACAACTATGAACATATACTTAAACTCATAATTTGTTTAAGTATTTTTCCTGATACTACCATGCATGATGGTTTTAAACATGATTACATCATAAACTTTACCATATCATCAAAACCCACTTGATAATCACTTGTTCATCACTTAGAAGTAACCTTACATCAAGTACTTCATAATTTCATCATATCTAAAGAAATTAGCATACATAAACATCTAATTTCATCTATGGATCATAATTCATTTATTTGCAAGTAACCTACTTGTCTCGAATTTCAACTTTAACCAATCTAGGTTATACACATACCTTATGATCCTCTTGACTTGGTGATCGTTTATATATGTTCGTGCTTCAATTCGGGTCTTGAATTGACCTTCAATTTGAAGATTTTGTTGAATTAAGGTTTGCACCCCTTGTTCTTGCTCCTCGTCAATCACATACACACACACACACACTAAATGTGGGTGTTATGTGTTTAGTTTTGTGTTTTAATAACATAAGTTTCTTTTTTACAACTTTGTCCCTCAAGTTTAGTTTTGATTATAATATACTACAACTTATTGTTTTATTATCTATTTACATATTACTAACTAGGTTAATTATTCCTAGTTATATTGTTCACAGGTCCTTTTACCACTAACGATATTTTACCTGCTTTTTAATGTTAACGTGATTTGGTTACCAAACCCCGTTTTTTGTGTGTTACAAGAAACAATAAATTTTCATTTGTAACATTTTCCTTTACATTTTTAGGTTTTTAGGATTGAAAAATTGGGTAATTCATTTTGTTCTGCGTATTTTCGCAATATTCAGTGTTATGCATACAATCTTCCCCTAAATTACACTATGTTTTAAATGTGAACTAACACTAGTGTACATTTTATTTATCACTTATGTAAAATGTAAAATGTGATTACCATCAATAGCGACGGTTTTTATAACCGACTAAAAGTATTGAGTTTTACTTGCGGTAAAATTCAAAATATTGTTTGATTTCACATGTGAAATAAACTTCTAATTAGCAAAAAAAAAAGAATAAAAAACCAATAAAGTATCAATTGAGGTGCTGTAAAGGAAAAAAAAACGCTCGTTTTAATGTTCTAATTATTTTACGTAATCAAAATTTGTTTTCTAATTGATGTCCTAATCTTTTTGGGTCCTAAATGCATTTTTTATTAGTAAGCTCAATGTTGTAGTAATCGCTAGTCGTCAGTCAGACGGTGGGATGGGGACTAGCGATTAATCGAAGATTAATCATCACCTAGTCGAGATTTTTACAACCGTGAGTAAGCCCATTGGGACGCTTCTGCCGAGAGTTGTGGTCGGAGTAAGTGGATGTGGTGATCAGTGAAATGGGAAGGCATAAATTATGGTCGAATAAAGGGGATTCTCATGGTGGTAGTGGTGGTGGGAAGGGGGTTTCATAAATCAAAATTGCGGTAAAAGGACGGTGAGTATAGTTGGAGGTTGTGGTGGCTCAAAGTATAAAGATAATGGTTATAGCTAAAAATTCAGAAAGTAAAAAATTCCGGTGTAAACATATAATTGAAATACAAAATATGAAAAGAAAAAAAAAGACAAATATAACTGGAAAGTTAATTATAATTGAAATACAAAATATGAAGAAAAAAAAGACAAATATAACTAGAAAGTTAATTATAAGATAAACATTGACTAGTTTTATAGAATAATGCTAGTTAGTTATAAGGCTATTTTGTTATTCATATCAAGAATTAAAGTATATTATGTACAAAATTCTCTAATTCATCGGCTTCTAAATCTCATAGTTCGATAAGCTAACGATGAGTAAACTTTGATCCTTGCAACAATTTACATGAAATACTATACAAAGAGAGCTTTATAACTTGCTTCTGATGTGATTTATGTCAAATATAACGTCTCCTATTTATACTTGGTATCTATAAAAACAGACAACCAGAATTACTTTAGACCGATGGTCTTGATCATATCTCTAGATCTTTTTTCTTATTTGAAAGGCTTTACAAATATATGAGATCTTTACGCTATATTCCCAAGTTTCATTTCAAATGAAAAGAAAGGATTTAGAAGCATTTAAAAAAATCGTGTTCCAGAGGTTTTTTTAAGGAAGGAAATGGAGAGAAATAGAAGGAAAACTTAAGTAATTTTCCTTCATTTTAAATCCTTCTAAATTGGAAAGATTTGAAAGGAAAACATTTTTAAGTCATGAAATCTTTAATTTTCTTTTCATTCTCGAATTCAGGAATACGATATTTAATTAAATTTTTTCTTTCCACTCATTTTTTTCTCTCCTTGATTCATTTTCTCTTATTTTCTTTTATTTATTAAACTCGGGAACACATCCTTATTATATTTACAAATATATGCATGGTTCTAAGGAACTTCCAAGGAAGGTTACCAACCTTTTTAAGAGTAATAAAATTCCAAAAAAAAAAAAACAAAAACAAAAAAAAAACAAAACAAAAGATTTCGATAACTTCTCTAATTCTGAGTATTCAAGAATGATGTGATTTTTTTTTTGTTTTTAAATCTTGACCATAACAACCAAAGTTTAAACAACACATTACAGTTAGCAACTTGCTATATTTTCACATATATTAACGGTCCAATAGATGTTATAGCATTAACTACTTGTTGTAGGAGCTAACATATTCCCTTTAAAGATTTGATTAATAAACTTTCTTCTTCTTCTTCTTTTTTTTTATTATAAATTTTAACACATTTGGCCAACAAAAACAATTCTTAAGCCTCAAATATATAATGGTTTAGTTTTGAAATAAAAAAAAACATAAAATAACTCACATCAAGATGATTTCAAAAGGTCTCGATGTGGGTTGCTCTTCAACAAATGAGTGAATGATATTTATTATCAAGCCTCATCATGAGGTAGACATCTTGAATTCTGATTTTAATTCCATCGCTATTACTTATTAGATACCAAGTTGTTTAAGAGGTTTGATGACTAGTAGGGTAGGATTCATGGCATGATAGCTTAAAGGCATTCTAAAGGTGGGATACGGCTTAGGGAGCTTGTTCCTGGGTTCGATTCTCACAGGAGGGTTTTTTCTCATATTTATTGAGTTTCCTTCTAAATTTGTGTATTGACATTATAGCCTAGTGAAGACGGATATGGTCTATTATACTCAGTGATCTGTCAATGATCCAAATTTGTCGTTAAAAAAGTGAGGTAGGGGTTTTGTTGTTTATCCGCGATCAACTAATATTAGTATTACTATTACTATTTACTTGGCTATATAAAACCTAGTTAGTTAATTAACCAACGCGAAACTAGCAAATCTGGGACGTATAACAAATCTATTTAAGGACTCAACAAATAAAACGACTTTAAATGAAACAATTAAGTACCCTCAAATCATAATCATATGATAACTTATTTTTAACGGCAAATTTGGATCACTGACGGGCCATTGGAGTATCATCGTGCCACCAGCAGAATCACCCGATCATATCCATCTCCACTAGGCATACACCAATTCAGGAGGAAACCCAATAAGTATGGTAAAAACCCCTTGTGGGAATCGAACCCAGGACCTATTGGTCTCAAAGTCTTATCCCACCTCTAAGATGCCACTACCTAAAATGTAATACCAGAACTTTAATTGAATAAAAGTCATTCCTCACAATGGTTCATATTCTCATTGCAATTACAAAAAAGATATCACCTAAAAAAACTATATAAGTTAACCATCGCAATTCAAATTAAAACTAACAATGTAAAGATAAAAATAAAACTAACAATGTAAAGATAAAAAATAACAAATCTCAAATTTGAGAGATTTGTATCTCTACTTGAATCAAGCAAGTTGAAAACTCATGAATAGTAAATACTAGCTCCATTTGTCGCTTGTATCAAAAGAAGGTCACGATTCAGGTTGCCTAGCCTAAACTCTTACAAGTGATTGTTGCCACCTCTACTATGTAATTTCTAACCATTTAATCATGTATCTTCAATTCTATGAGTGCTCCTCATCACACACGACTATGTGAATTGTAACTACTTGGCCGTGTATTTTTCTTCAGTATCTTCTTAAGTATCAAAAAGTTACACGACTATATCTTTTCAGATTACCTAGACAGCTAGACATGTATCTTTCTATTCATTCCCCTTTTAAGATTTTTACTGTTGGAAAGTTAATGAAAATAACATTGTTCACAAACATAGGAAATGGATATTTCCTAATTTCGGACGATAAATAAATATTATAAACTGAGGTTTATATAGATATTTATTTCCGGGTTTGTGTTCTATGTTGGAAGAGCTTCGCAACGAACTAAACCACGTCCAAAACGGAGCTAAGATGAATGAGATATCGATGCTCAAAGTTTGGTGTTTGAAACATTAAATGCTGAAATAATGGGAGAGTAGCACCTTGTCCCACATAGGAGGAGTGATGAAACTTAAATGGGTATTTAAGTGGGAACACTCTCTCCTTATTGTTTCATGGAAGCACACACTAAGTGTACTCGCGAAGGGAGCGGAGCACCGTAACTCGCACACGCGCGCGCGTGGCGTGGGCGCAATGTGGCGCTTTGATGGCGCCCTTTGTATTTTTTACCGCGCGCGCGTGGCTCAGCAGCCGCCTTTGTATTTTTTACCTTGCGTGCGTGGCTCAGCAAAGGCTGCAAGGACCAGGTGGCGCAGACCCTAGAGGGCAACGTGGCAAGGGGCGCGCAGGTACACAAGTAATGGCGCATGGTGCAGGCAGTCCAGGTTGCGTGCGGGCGCAAGGGCTGGCGCACGCGCAATAGGACTGTGGAGCAAGGATGCTCACGCAAGGGGTTGCGCACCAGTAAGCTCGCGAAGGGATGTGAGCTACACTGGCGCGCGCACCAGCAGGCTGGCGTATGGAGGCGCGCGCGCGCGACCTGCTGCTTCCAGAGTTAATGACAGATCAGTTACACTTCAATAGTTGAAACAGACGAGTCAAGGGTCTTGACCAGGAATGTAACTGATGAATTAAAGTGCATTAAAGACGTTTAATGCAATTTAATTCGTTGAGTTAACTCCTTTTTGACTGTTTCAACTCAGATGCACTATAAATAGAGCATCACCTCAACACCAGAGATATACCGAATTACCAATGAATTCTCTACAATCTTCTTCCTCTTTCTTGCTGCAAGGTACTTCTTCGGGTGGCGTCATCTCCGGTAGTGCAACTGTTTCGGCTGTTGTATCCTGGAAACAAACGAGTTCTCCTGGGAGACTCGAAATTTGTTTTAAGGGACCCGTATCTATCACGATCCTCAGCCAAGAACGCTTCTTTCTGTTGAAATTTTTGTTCTTGTATTTTCATTATTTCAGTTGTAATCCGTATTGTAATTTTCTGCTTTCTTTATTTTTCTGTTTGTGTAATTCAGTTAAATAAAGTTTTATTTATTTTATGCGAACGGTTCCTACATTTACTTCACAGTTCACGCACCTATGTCATCAAATCTTATTCTACCGGTGCATGTGAGTACACGCCTAGGCAAATAGATTACCAAGTCGTTTAATTATGTGTTTTCCACTAATTCTCTATTGTTCGACACCCTACTTACCCTGCAAGTAAAGGTTTTAGGAATTGATATTATACTTGTTTTTGATCGATCTTTGGACATCCATCAGTTGTTTTTATCTGTAATGTTTGTTTACAATGTTTAGATTGTTTGGTTGGTTAGATATCACACGGCGGTGTAGTTTCGATTTGTTATAACTGTTTGTATAATCTAATAAACAATTTACTTATAAATTTTATTAAAAATAATAACTTTAAAATACTGTTAAAAAGAATATTGTATAAAATGTTTTAAACAATAAATAATGTAATATTTAAAGGGTTAAAACAATAAATTTATTTATTTAAAAAATTTACATATCTTGTAATATTTTAAACAATAAATATTATATAAAATTTTTGTAATATTTTTGATATTTTTTTATTTTAAATGTTGTTAAAACTTATTGCACATAAAAAATTTAATTGTACGCCTCGTACATGTCTATACAAGACGTATATGTCTATACAAGGCGTATAGCCATAAAAATCACCGTTCTACCCAAGTTTGTAAGAAAATATTACATGGGTCATATATACGGCTTGTATGGCCTATACATGGCGTATGAATGATACTCAGTATACATATACTTGGAATAATCAGATTAATAGTTGCATTGACAGTTATCTTCGTTTTTATTTGTATTGATAGTAACATTGTAAGTGGTAGTGACAATTATAGTAAATCCAAACGGCAGATGTTTTTTAAGGTACTGGTTATACGTTGCGTATAGACCTATACATAATGACGAAGTATTACAGTATACTTTGACGGTGTCTAAGTAGATATAACCTTAATTAAAACATATTTTAAACGATCACAAATCTGTTAGATATGATGTCCTTTCAGTTTACTAACTAACAACTACGGCAACAATTATAGTTAATCAAGCTATAAAGCTTCCAATCATAGTTATAAGAACTACCTAAAAAGTATAAAGCTTCAAATCATAATTATAATAACTATGTACAAAGTAAAAACCAGAACTTTAATTAAATAAATGTCATTTCTCACAATGGTTTAGGGTTGTTCATGAGTCGAGCCGAGCCGAGCTAGGCCAAGCTCGGGCTCGGCTCGATTATAAACCGAGCTGGCTAGGCTCGGCTCGGATTCGAAACCGAGCTGAAAATCAAAGCTTGGGCTCGGCTTGGTTTTAAACCAAGCTAGCTCGGCTCGGCTTGGTTTGGCTCGATTTTTAAAAATAAAAATTAATATATAGCTCTACAAATTAAGTACTCTAAACTATTATTCTCAAAATAACATATCCAAAATAAGTTCAATCTAATAGATCACAAGCCAAAATTAAGTTAAACAACACAAAATAAGTTTTAAACTTCGACGAAATATTTATTAGTTCATTAGCATGGTAATAAGCATTCCAATAAATCATAGATATCAAATAACAAACTTAAATACATGTAAATAATAATTAATTTTTTGTAATATATTGTAATGTATAGAAAAATAAAATATATTATAAGGTAAAATAATCCGAGCTAAAGCGAGCCGAGCTAACAAACGAGCCAAACCGAGCTAATCCGGCTCGTTTGAGCCAAGCCGAGCTAGACTCACTTGCTCGGCTCACTTTCAAACCGAGCTATACCGAACGAGCTTTTTCCAAGCTAAATCCGAGCGAGCTCCAAACTCAAGTTTTTTGAACAGCCCTAGAATGATTCATATCCAAATTGCAATTACAAAAAGACAACTCCATAATAGTAAATGATCAATACAAATATGACCTAAAAACTATATAACTTCACCATCGCAATTAAAATTGTTAATAATAAAAGCTAACGGATAGTAATTTTTTAATAATATATTTTAATATTACAATAATAATTAAAATTAAAATATATTGTAAACTATAATAATATATTTAGTTTTTTTATACTTTATTATTTTAATATTAATATTAATATTTTAATCGTAATTAACTTTTTACTTTTTAAAGGTTAAACCAATTTTATATTTTTCTAGTGATTGTTTTTGTATCATTGGTTGGGATAAGCTTAGTGCAACCAGTATTAAACTGGTACTGGTATAAAAAATACAGGTACGGTCCTGTTCAGTATCGGTACATGAAGGTAAACCGACATCAGCCTGGTACAAAAAACGCCAAAATTCGGTACCGAATTAATATTGAAAATCTTTTAGTTTGGGAAATTCGTATCGCTACCCGGTACCATTTGCTCATCCTTGATCACGGGTACCGTACGAACAACAATGGTATCGTACAACTTTTTTTGTTGATTTTCTTTAACTCTTAATGATTTTTTTTAGTTTCAAAGGTAGGGATGAGCTCGGTGCCAACCGATACCGAAAATACCGGTTATGGTACCGGTATATGAACGTAAAAACTGGTAGCGAATCGGTACCAGGAACACCAAAAGTCGGTACCGAATTGGTACTTAAGATCCTTCGGTTTGGGGAATTCGGTACCGGTACCCAGTACCATTTGCTCATCTCTGATCACGGGTTTCATACGAACAACATCATTACCATACATTTTTTTTTTATTTTCTTTCGTTATCTTTTATGTTTTTTCTACATTTTCTTTTTATTATTGTCAGCGGTTCCGTACGCAACGCGCTCGTAGTGATTTCAAAATACATGTAAACACAGACTAAATAAGAAAACAAGTTCGTCACAACGCGGCGACGGTGATGAACCTACTTAAAACTAAGAATGTAAAGATAAAAGACCTCAAATCTGAGAGATTTGTACTCTGCTTGAATCTAAGCAAGTTGAAAGTCGTAAAAGCTAGCTCCACTAGTGCTTGTATCGAAAGAAGGTTGCCGATTTAGGTTCTAAACTCTTACAACTATTGTTGTCACCTCTCACACGACTATGTGATTTCTAACCACTTAGTCGTGTATCTTCAATCCTATGAGGGCTCCTCATCGCATACGACTCTGTAAATTTTAACTACTTAGCCATGTATGTTTTTCAACGTTTTTTTAGTATCAAAAAGTTACATGACTATATCTTTTGAGATTATCTACACATGTATCTTTCTATTCCTTCTCCTTTAAGATTTCTACTTCACCTACTTATGTCATCAAATCTATTCTACCCTTGCATGTGAGTACACTCTAGGTAAATACATTACCTAGTCGTGTAATTATGTATTTTCCCAATTTCCTTCTTTTTGCTTCAAAAACTAGCTTCTCAAACCTTTTATATTTTTATGGGAGTTCAAATATGCAATTCAAATATAGAACTACTGAGTATCAAAAACAATGTTTTCAGTCGGTAAAACACCATAATTGCAAAGAATTATATACTTAAAACATGTATAATGTAACGTATATCAATTACTTTAGATTGACAGTCTAGGTCGTGTCTATAGATCAAGGTTTTTTTTTCTTTTTTTTTGTCTTATGCATGGTTTTAGCCTTCTAGGAAACTTCTAAGGTTAGTAGCCTTCAAAAGAAGAATAAAAACACATAGGAATGATTTACAGATCTTCATCATGTTTTATTATATATGAAGTTATATATTCCCTACAAATATATGATTGGTAAACTTGTTTCATCTTTTTAGCAAACATATAGATCTTCAATCCCCCCAAGGGGTATGGTCCCAAAAACCTTGCGCCAATCAAGGAAACCATACCCATTAATAACTAGTAAGGAGACTTCGCGCAGACTTCTTTGCCAAAATGAGATTTATTAGAACCCTGCGCCAAATATCCAAGAGAGGAAAGGATCATATAACTACCTTGCGCGGACTCGCGCAAGGTTCAAAGTTAAAAGCCTAAACATTCTCTTTGGATAAATGCTTCATTTAACTACCTTGTGCGGGCTCGCGCAAGGTTCAAAGTTAACCTTGAACAATCCGTTTGATAATGCTTCATTTAACTACCTTGCGCGGGCTCGCGCAATGTTCAAAGTTAACCTTGAAACAATCTCGTTTGATAATGCTTCATGCACAAACCTTGCGCGAATATTTATATCAAAGCAAGTATCCACCAAACGTTGCGCCAAGCAGCAAGGAGAAAATAGAAGATCAGTTAACTAACTTGCGCTTCTCGCGCAAGGAAACGTTAATCCTGAGAAACTTTCCCTTAGCAAAATCCTTGACTTGGTGGAGAAGCAAAGGGAATCTTTTCAATTGTAACAGAATGTACACGTAGCGAACAACATATGGGTAACAGCTGTGAAATCTTCTAGAAGCCACTAACACCCAATCGTGCAAGCATCTTTTTGATTATAACCAATTGCCACATGGCAGCATCTGGACGGCTGAGGAAGATCACGGTGATGGCATGCTCACATTTATAAAATGTATTGATCTCATGTTGACACGTGGCACCTCCCTAACCGCTGATGAGCTCACGATCCGTGTGCACTAACGGATTGCCACAAACATTAACGGAATAGCAGAAGATTCCGTTAAAGTTAACAACCTCTCATTTTGGCGCCAAACCCCGGCTATAAATAAGTGGCTTGGAGTTCAAGGAAAGGTATTCACTCTCAACTGCTATCTCTCTTACAATACTTTACTTCCGACTACCTGTACTTTTTCTCACGCCGGAGGGTGGTCACGGAGAGAACCCCCCTTCTCCCAGTGGCGAGCTAACGTTGTTCTGTTTTGCAGGATCTGCCGGAGTATTTTCTTATTCTTCATCATCATGAAACTAAACGAAGGGTTAACCCTTTTATGCAGAGACCATTCCATAGATCTACTTAGATTCCGGTCTAGTTGATCTAGGGTTTCTTCATTGGCGCCCACCGATTTCAATTCTTTTTCTCATCTTTCGTTTCGTTTCACCTAGATCTGTAGCATCATGGCTGATGGATCATCTTTTCAATGTCCTCGATCGGAGATTCGACGCGTCGTTGTCGGACCTCAGATCGATGGACAAATAGTTGAGGATTCTTCCGGCAAGCTAATGCTCAGTATGATCCTAATCATGCGAGTATTCCAGTAACGCCAGCGGCTCCTCAGGTTGATGTTACGTCGATTTTACCACCTGGAGAGACTCCATTATCGTGGTTAATCAAATCTCAAGCGGCTCTAAACGCTATGTATGCTCAGTTATGTGCCCAAACCGGAACTCAGCTTTTCAAGCTCCGGTTAACGCTCCTCAGGTCCGTGCTTCGCCGACACCTCGAGTTTTGAGTTATAATACTCAAAGTGATGCTCGTTCCCCTTCGCACATGCCTGAAGATGGAACAAAAATGTATTCTAAAACCAGGAATGATCCTGTTCATTCTAGTAATAGAAGGCAAGAAGAAAACGTTCAGCGTCGTGCCTCTGTCCACTCTCGTTTGGGCCTGCGGTCTTCACAGAAGCGGGACACCCAACACGATGAGCTCGATAAGACCTATGAGGAAAGGGATAGTGCAAGTATTTTCAATCGAATATCTGCAGATCATGCTAGTTACAAGCCAAAAGTACGTGCAGTATACAATCCATAAGCTAAGCATGATTACAATTTGGTGTATCGCCCAACCGAAGCAGCTGAACAATCAAAGTTTACCAGAGAGATAGCACTGGCTCCGTTGAGCGAGCGAAATTACCATCCAACGTTGTAAAGTTTAATGGTTTAACCGATCCTGATGATCAATGTGCCTATTTACCGGTGCAGGGTTATTTGGGTACTGGACATTGCCAATGTGGTGTCACCTATTTGCACATACCCTTACCGGAGCTGCGCGCCTTTGGTTTGATAATTTGCCGACAGGTAAACTTTCCTCTTGGAATGACCTAAAAGAAAAATTTCTTACATACTTCAGTCAGCAACGGCGATACGTGCACTACTCTTCAGATGTAATGAACATCTGGCGGAGAGACGATGAGAACCTCGAAGACTTTATTACGCGTTACAATAAAGAGGTGTTGGAGATTGGAGATGTTCACGAAGACCTTATACGCGCGCAGTTCAAATACGCGGTAAGGTGTGACGAAATGATTAAAGTACTGTCCGATACGACTGGCCTTCCAAAAAGCTGGGATAAACTCATGGCGGCAGCCAAGGTCTACGCCCAGACTGAGCGCGACTTAAATTCTAATAGGCCACCTCTACCTCAGAATCGTTCGCAAGACCTGAGTAGAGGTAGTCGCAAGTATAAGAGAAATTGGAAAGATTCAAGTCAGAATTCGTATTCTCCTTATTCACTAATTGATGCGCGTTCACCAATCAACAAGATAACAACTCAAAAAGCGATTAAACAAGAGAATAGGGAACGCCAGTGGACTCCCTTGACGAAATCTCCGGCTGAAGTTCTCAGCACTGAGAATTATCAGTTCAAGCAGCCACAACCAATGAAAAACAAAAAAGGGCAAGACCCAAATTTGTTCTGTGACTATCATAGAGATACAGGTCACACAACAGATAACTGTATCAGTCTGTGCACAGATATTGAAAAAGCATTAAATAGTGGGAAGCTTACACATCTACTCCAGAATGTGCGCAAAGAGATTAAACAGATTACACGCGGGGACGAAGGGCCTAGCAACAAGAAAATGAAACAGCACGTTTCCATGATTCAAGGCGGCTCGTCGCGCAAGCGTAGCCTTCAACATTTTCAAAACAACACATGGCGCGAACAGCAAGTCATTTTTCCTATCGTTCCAGGAGGTCCTCAAGAAGACCGGCCAATGATTATCACAGGTATCTTTGGACACTACCAAACAGATTATATGTTTATAGATCCTGGTAGTTCCATGGATATTATGTATGAGCAGTGCTTCAAGCAGCTAGATCCTGAGGATAAGGCACGCTTGGAACCAGTTGATTTTCCATTAACTGGATTCTGCAATGACGCTGTCTTTCCTCTAGGACAAATCCTTTTCCCTGTTACTTTATCTGATGGGAGGTGTTCTCGAATGAGTAACGTCAACTTCATGGTGAGGCCGGCAAATTCCCATCACGATGTATTATTGGGACACCGCGCGCAACGTGATTTTAGTATGATTACCTCTGCTCCACATGCCGCCTGTGGTTTTCAAACGCCAAATGGTATAGCTATACTTTACGCGCGGAAGGAAATCATGTCTATTGAAGAACCAGTTTGTAAGGCTGTCAAGACATTGCCAAGTAACGAACCAGAAAAATGGGTACTCAACAATAAGTATCCCGAGCAAACAATCCTGTTAGGGCCTGCAGTCAGTGTTGAAATTCGCGCAAAACTTAAACTACTGTTGTTTCGCAACAAAGACATTTTCGCCTGGACACCTGCCGATATGGTCGGTGTCCCACGCAACGTTGCGGAACATTGTCTGAACGTATTTCCATCAGCAGAACCAGTTGTATAGAAAAAGCGCAGTCTCGGGTCAGAAAAGACAGAGGCGATGAACAAACAAGTTACCGAATTATTAAATGTTGGTATTCTGCGCGAAGTCAAATACCAGACCTGGGTGGCAAACCCAGTCATGGTAAAGAAACATAATGGCGATGGCGGATGTGCGTAGATTTTAAATATTTAAACAAGGCGTGTCCGAAAGATTGTTATTCTCTTCCCGAGATTGACAAAAAAGCTGAATCATTAGCTTCCTTTCGCTAGAAGTGTTTTCCAAGATTGTTATAAAGGTTATCATCAGGTCTTGATGAAAAAAGAGGACGAAGATAAAACAGCTTTTCGCACGAAGAAGGGCATTTTTTTGTTATACCAAGATGCCTTTTGGTCTCTGCAATGCGGGAGCTACTTATCAAAGATTGATGGATGCAGTTTTTGGAGATGATATCGGGAAAACCGTGGAAGTCTACATTGATGATTTGGTCAGTATGAGTAATTCAGAAGACACTATGTTAGACAACATCCAACGAACTTTTGATTCTCTGCGAAAGGTAAATTTCAAGTTAAATCCAAGCAAATGCTCCTTCGGCATGGAGGAGGGCAAATTTTTGGGTTTCATTGTTACCAAGGACGGTTTCAAAGGTAATCCTGAGAAGGTCGAAGCAATACAAAAAATGTCTTCTCCTAGTACCATCAAAGAGATGCAACGTTTGGCTGGAAGGTTAGCTGCGCTAAACCGCTTCCTCGCCAATCATGCTGCAAAGTCTTATCCATTTATTCAAACCTTACGCAATTGTACGAAGAGCAAAGAGTTCGCATGGACTCCTGAAGCTGATCAAGCTTTCCAGCAAAATGAAAGATTGTTTAGTTCAACTTCCCACACTTACTGTTCCTCGAGTAAAAGAACCCATGGTCTTAGATCGCTGCATCTGAGGTAGCAGTAGGTGCTGTCTTGTTGGTAGAACGCGAAGGAGTCCAGTCTCCAATTTATTATATCAGCAAGATGTTGAATGACCCAGAGACAAGGTATTCAATTATGGAGAAATTAGTTTTAGCATTAGTCCACGCCTCGCGCAGGCTGCGAAGATACTTTTCAGGACATGTTATTACAGTTTTAACAAATTTTCACATTGGCCAAGTCTTGGCAAAGCCAGATGTTCTGGACGACTTGCGAAGTGGGCAATAGAATTGGGAGGTTATAACATCTGTTATAAACCTAGACCAGCTATCAAAGGCCAAGTTTTGGCAGATTTCATCGCTGAAATTCCTGCTGATAAAATTGAAGAATGTCAAGCAATTCAAAACCCAGTCCTAGTCATAGACAATAGAGCCTGGACACTGTTTACAGATGGCGCATCAAACAATGATGGGGCTGGAACAGGTCTTCGATTAATGAGTCAAGAGGGAGCAGAATTCACATATGCAATTCAGTTGGATTTAAAAGCACCAACAACGAGGCCGAATATGAAGCTTTCCTAGCAGGCTTACGCCTCGCTATTAAAATGGGTGCAACAAACTTAGAAGCCCATGTTGATTCATTACTAGTTGCTGAGCAAGTAATTGGAACGTACGATGCAAAAGGAGATATCATGGCTTTGTACTTGGCGCAAGCCAAGGCTCTTATAGCACAGTTCCAACAATTTAAAGTCACACACGTCAAGCGAAGCGAAAAAAAAACATGCTGACGCTCTAAGTAAACTAGCAGCAACTAGTTTTAAACATTTGGCAAAGGAAGTTCGCATCAAAGTTTTAAGTAATCCATCAGTCCCTCTCAGACAAGTAACAATGGTCGAAGTAGGAGATCCATCATGGATGTCTCCAATAATGATGTATTTGTTACATGGTTCTTTACCAGAAGATAAAGCGCAAGCAGGTAAGTCATGATGCAAAGCGCTTAATTACGAGATGGTTGACGGTATTCTGTACCGACGCTCTTACATGGGTCCTTCGCTCCGCTGTGTTAACAAACATGATGCGCAATACTTGATTAGGGAGGTTCATGAGGGGCTATGTGTCATACATTCTGGGCCGCGCATGGTAGTAGCCAAAGTGAAAAGCGCAGGGTATTATTGGCCCGGAATGTACATTGACGCTGTAGAGATCTTGCGCAAATGCATGTCCTGCCAAAGGCATGCCCCTAAAACGTTGCGCCCAAAGAATCCTTTGGTACCCGTCACAACAGCTTGGCCTTTTCAACAATGGCCATTGATTTAGTTGGACCCTTTCCAGATGCGCCCGGCGCAGTCAAGTTCATCATTATTGCGGTCGATTACTTCACCATATGGGTTGAAGCTAAACCCTTAGCTTCTACTACAGCGATGGTAATTCGTAAATTCATCTGGGAATACATTATTTGCCGTTTTGGTCTGCCCATGCGCATTATTACAGACAACGGTCCAAATTTAACGGCTGAAGAGTTGCAAACGTGGATGACCGAAATAGGAATCTAGCATGTCTTTGCTTCTGTTGCGCATCCACAAGCAAACGGTCAAGTTGAAAGCATAAACAAACAGTTGGTCGACGGTATCAAGGCCCGCCTCGGCACGGCACAGCGGGGGTGGGTTGATGAATTTCCTAGCATCTTGTGGGCACACCGAACTATGCCCAAGACTAGCACTGGAGAAACTCCCTTTAGCCTTGTGTATGGCACGGAGGCTGTGATTCCTGCCGAAATTGGGTTACCATCTCCAAGGATGCTAGCTTTCGAAAAACAAGATAACGAAGAACAAAGGCGCATCGATCTAGACTTATTAGAAGAACGACGAGAGAATGCAGCGATTCGCGAAGCTAAATAGAAGTCTCAGCTTAAAAAGTATTACAACAAGAGGGTACGCATCTGCTCCTTTTTGCCTGGTGACTTTGTTCTTCGCGATAATGAAGCGTCGAATGCCGAAAAACCGAGGAAGTTAGCCCCGCGATGGGAAGGTCCATACGTGATAAATGAAGTATTGCGAAAAGGCGCGTATACTCTGAAGCGTTGAACGAATCCAGCATTCCTCGAACCTGGAACGCCCAACAACTACGCCGATGTTATATGTAATCTCAGTCCTCTAAGCAACTTCTGGGCGTTGTGTAACGAGACTACTTACTTTATTTCTTATGTAATCTTAGTGGCAGCCATAGCTTTACGCTTTATCATTATGAATAAAATACTCTGTCACTACTTACAGCTTGTATATCCTTATTTACAAACGCATGTGCATGATTTGGATAAACAAAAACACAAACTCATGAGCCACAAGTTAACTGAATACTTACGCTCACACATGAGGAAAGAAATTGTTCATTTGTCTATCCTAAACAAGTAATTGGCCACATGCAAAAATTGTAAACTAAATATACTATATTCACATCAAAAGTACTTGCGCATCAAATGCAACGATACATCAAAAAGAAATCTACAGACAGCTACAGGAATAAACACGATCTAACTCTATTTCTTTGCATCCTTCACATCTTTTTGTTCCTCTGCCTTAGAGAAGATTTCCTTTAGTCTATCCATGAAATCATCATGCTGCAGCGCAGCATCAACAAGATCCATGACAAGAATATGTAATTGATCATAACTCTCCTTGGCAGCAGTATAGATGGCAACAGTATCGGTTCCATGCGTAGCAGCGCGGCTTGTATCCCATTGGGTCTTCAGCGCATGGGCCACATGAAGGGTGCACTCCCTATAACCCTCCACATGACCATCATTCCGCGCTGCCACCATTAGTTTCGCCACTCTCTCATCTAATTCTGTCGAGTTCAAGATGGAGTTCGCGATCTGCAAAATAAACATATCAATATAAGATATAATAAATCAACAAAGATGAATATATCGAAAGAAAGGGATAATACCTCCACAATCCCATACTCCCACAACCAGGTAAACTGGTTCATGAGGGATTCGGTCAGGCTTTCTACTGTATCTCGAGCAACCTCCGTGTCGTTAAGTTTTTGTTCACCTTCAGTTAAACGGCGGGTCAACTCGGCTTTCTCTGTTCGGTGAAAGTTGATATCTTTTTCCAAAACATCAACCTCATCTTGCAGCCGCGCCTGGTCAAATAGCATAGAAGTTAGATCATCAATCTCTTTATTCTTAAGAAGAAGAGTCATTTTGGTTGATACCTCATTCTGCTCGCTCATTTCTCTATGAGAGCGCGCCTCTTCTGCTGCCGCAACTGCATCAACTTTCTCTTTCTTAAGCTTCTCAATTTCGTTGCGCAGAGATATCTTTTCTTTGTTATCGTGATCGCAAGCCTCCACAAAGCGCTTGCGCTCGTCCGCATGTTGCGCAGCAGCAGCCTCACATTTGCGCTTCCAAGACCACTCCTTGGTCTTCTTTTCCTCCTCAAACTTGGCTTTTTCAGCCTCAAAATCGATGATCATCTTTAACGTCTTCTCATTTTCAAGTTTGGCCTTCGCCTTATCAATCTCAACCTCATCCCACTCCTTGTTCATATTGCGCCATTCGCGTACGATCCTATTTATTGTGGAAGAGGCAAGGGCAGACTCTTGCAAATATGACTCATATGTAGCCTCATGGTCTTTCTCTTCTTGGCGCTTCACCTCCGCCGGAGGGAAGATGCCCTTATACCACTCCCTGCGGGAGTGCCATTCTGTAAAAACATCACCCAGTTTAACCTTCCACACAGGCTGATGGATCGTAGAAGCCCGCTTCTCAGAATAAGAGCGATAATGGCAATCCCCAGGCGTCTCCTCTGGGCGAATGGACGACTCCTCATCAAAATCCTCAAAAGACATAAAGCCTTCGCTTGGTGTTGAAGGGCCAGCTCCCTTAGATATCAACTTTGAAGGCTCCGGCACAGGGGAAGATATTTTTTCTTGCTCCGCGGTAGCAGTATCTTTCACCCCAATATCTGAAACACTATCTTTAACCTGCTCTTTAGCAGGATTCCTTGTAGCATCTGTAGCTGTATCTTTAACCTGCTCGCCAGTAGGATTCTCAGCATCAAATTTTTCAGGCTCTTCTTCTGGAGCCACCTTCTCAATATTTTCTGTGACGATGGGGTCAGAGTCAAAAATGTGTGCCTCTCGCTCCGCATCTCCCTCCCCAACATTTTCAGGCCTGCGCGGCGATGGTATAGCAGATGAGGTGGCCGGCGCAGCCTTCACCATTTTCTCTGCAAAGCATATTAACAAATACCAAGTATAAGATTTTGCGCAACTTTTCTGACAGAAATGCGCAACAAACTGAACATACCAGGTGAGAACTTCTTTGCAAAGGCATCTAGATTGCCTTTCTTGCCAATGCGCGGGCGCGCAACTTTTGTTGGAACAGGATGTTTAGTTTCAGACTCCTTCCTCTTCTTGGAAGTGCGCTTCAACGCCTCTTCCGGGCTTGAGGGTATTTACAAGGGATCGTCTGGGTTCGAGGCAGGCATAGAGGAAGTATCAATGGGTTCTGGCTTTGGTTTCCTCAAACCTACAGGCGCAAGACCTCCAGTGAGTCCGACACCACCACATAATCACACCAAGAGTCAGATACAAGACGCGTACCTTTCTTACCCTCAGCTTTCGTAGCACCTGATGGCTTGGTTTTTTGATCTGGTTTGGAAAGGGGAGGTGCAACAGCTGCAACAGCAGTTGACTTCTTCTTCTTCTTCTTCGAGTCAGGGCCTACGCCCAATTTTAGCAAATCACCTACATAATCAATCATATTGAACAAAGGGTTCCACCGTTAGTTATATTGCAATATTACTTAGGAAATATGTTCAAGAGTAATATTGCAATATCAACTTAGGCCTTGTAAGAATTTAATTACCAGTCATAGAAGACGGTTGCGCCTCCAGATCCTCCTTCTTGGGCAACTCAAAGTTCTCCGAGATTTGTGAGAACCAGGTATCCTCACCCTCAGCAATGGGCACGATGACCATTTTCCTTTTTTCTCTCATGAAGGATACCAAGTAGAGCGGCGCAGCTATATAACAAATATTTTTGCATCAGTGCATATCTATTCAAAGATATTGCTAGGAAGTTAAAACAGTTACATACCAGTTCCGTCTTCAGTATACACCGGTTTTTCCCGGCGTTCTTTTTTCCAGAAAATACTCATCCCATCAGCGATGAGGGCCCTCTCCGGCAAAACAATGTTGGGCACGTCTTTAATGTCCTGGTACCACACCTCGTCGGAAGGTATGGGGAGGGTCTCCAGCTCGATGTCATCGCCAGCTCGAAAAGTCATCTTCATCGGGATTACTGCCGCCTTTATGAAGAAAAACTTCTCTTTCCAGTCATGGTAAGATTTGGGTGGCACTAACAACAACCGTTTTGCTTGCACGCGTTGTTGGAACGAGTAGAAACCCAAAGAGCAGTGCAACTATAGAAGACTCTAAACTTCTCAACCGTCAGTATGATCTGCATCGACCGGCAAATAAACTCAAAATGCCGGATCCTAACCATCCCCATCGGGCTCAATTGAGAAATATGGAATTTATAAAAATCAAGGATTTCCAGCATAAAATGGGTCACCGGAAGCCTGAAGTTTCCTTCGGCAAAATAGTCATAGAACAACGTGATATAGCCGGCCGGAGCATCAGCCGCCGTGGCATTCGCTACCGGAAAAAACGCCTTCTAAGATGGAGCAAACAGGAAGTTGGTAGCAAGATTATCAAAATCTTTCTTCGACCACTTTAATGGTGGCAAACTTGACGTCGATGGCATATCAGAAGAACTTGCACCTGTGGCCATAACTCAAACTTCGAGGAATACTCAGAAAACTTTGAAGGTCCCGGAATATATGAACACAAGATTTTCTCTCAAGATTTAATCTGGTGAGGAAGCAAATGGTTGTTGATCCCTTTATATACTAATCGCAACTAATGCAAGATTTGACTGCAACGACTTTTGCGACAGTCACGTATCCCCAGGTAACTGCAGGGGCGAGTGGGGAACAGTAACCGCCCCATGCGCGCGAGTGTCGCCGAAATAACATTAAATGATGTAAGGCATGTACTGTTGACAGCCTGTCAACAGTACCACCACGTCTCAAGAACGTGCATCTTCACCAACTACATCATCCGGATAAGTGACACGTGTTCAAGTATATTTGAAATTCAAATACTTTTTCAAAATCCACTTACGACACGTCCCCAAGATGCAGAAAACAACAAAAGGCTAATACTTACCTAGCGCAGCACATTTATCTCAAGTCCAGTGCTCCACCTACTTTTTATTCTTACATAGGAGCAACATTGGACTGGGGGGACTTGAAGGGGTATGGTCCCCAAAACCTTGCGCCAATCAAGGAAACCACACCCATTAATAACTACTAAGGAGACTTCGCGCGGACTTTTTTGCCAAAATGAGATTTATTAGAACTCTGCGCCAAATATCCAAGAGAGGATAGGATCATATAACTACCTTGCGCGGACTCGCGCAAGGTTCAAAGTTAAAAGCCTAAACATTCTCTTTGGATAAATGCTTCATTTAACTACCTTGCGCGGGCTCGCGCAAGATTCAAAGTTAACCTTGAAACAGTCTCGTTTGATAATGCTTTATGCCCAAACCTTGCGGGGATATTTATATCAAAGCAAATATCCACCAAACGTTGCGCCAAGTAGCAAGGAGAAGAAAGAAGATCAGTTAACTAACTTGCGCTTCTCGCGCAAGGAAACCGTTAATCCTGAGAAACTTTCCCTTAGCAAAATCCTTGACGTGATGCAGAAGTAAAGGGAATCTTTTCTGTTGTAACAGAATGTATACGTGGCGAACAACAGATGGGTAACAACCGTGAAATCTTCTAGAAGCCACTAACACCCAATCGTGCAAGCATCTTTTCGGTTATAACCAATTGCCACATGGCAGCATCTGGACGGCTGAGGAAGATCACGGTGATGGCATGCTCACATTTATAAATGTATTGATCTCATGTTGACACGTGGCACCTCCCTAACCGCTGATGAGCTCACGATCCGTGTGCACTAACGGATTGCCACAAACATTAACGGAATAGCAGAAGATTCCGTTAAAGTTAACAACCTCTGCTTTTGGCGCCAAACACCGGCTATAAATAAGTGACTTGGAGTTCAAGGAAAGGTATTCACTCTCAACTACTATCTCTCTTACAATACTTTACTTCCGACTACTTGTACTTATTCTCACGCTGGAGGGTGGTCACGGAGATAACCCCCCTTCTCTCCGTGGCGAGCTAACGGTGTTCTGTTTTGCAGGATCAGCGGAGTATTGTCTTATTCTTCATCATCGTGAAACTAAACAAAGGGTTAACCCTTTTATGCAGAGCCCATTTTATAGATCTACTTATATTCCGGTCTAGTTGATCTAAGGTTTCTTCATATATAATGATATATAATGATATAGTTCTAAAAAAGACACTAAAAACTATTCACACCAATATGATTTCAAAAAATGTGGATGTGGGTTACTTTGCAACAAATGACTAGAGGATATAAATCTTCATCATGAGGAAGACATTTTGAATTCTGATTTTAATTCCATCATTATAAGATAGATACAAAGGCGTTTAAGAGGCTTGATGTCGTCTTGGCCCAATCCAACGGTTCTTCAAGGCACCACCATTCTTGTTTTATTTTATTTTTGTTTTATACAAAGGTGGGGTTGTTTATTGGTGTCGTCTTTAGGTGTTGGTTGGTTGGTGGTTAGTTCGGGTAGTTTTCTTTTCCAAATTAAGATTCAAATCGAGTTAAATTTGAATTTCAGTCCCTAGTATTGTGTTGCAATGACCCGAATATTCGAGTTATGTGTATGTGTTTTTTGATTTAAATTAACTAGAATTTGAACTGGATTCCAATATTAATATTTGAAACATTTTCTATAGAACGAAATGTTAAAATCGTCCCTGTGCTTTAGTCGTATTTGTTTTTGTTTGTTCAATAAAAATGATTTTTTTATGCATTTAAGTACTTCATGTTTATGTTTTATTGTCATTTCTATTTAAATCACTAACTCATATTATTATTTTTGTTAAGGGGGTACGGGGTGCATGCGGGGAACCCATTTGCCGTGGGTGGAGGGCGCCGCCAACACCAGTTTTGCCACGCGTGAAGGAGGTTGGCGGTGAACACTTGCCGCATGTGGGGAAGATGAGGGAGAGGGGGTAGTGGTGGGCCCCATTCTCTTTCAACCAATCATGCCTTTCTTTTTTTCTTCATTTTTTTAAATAATGGTTTGGGTAAAGCCATCCTTACTATGTTTTTGGGCAAAGAGTAGTGTATGGAGGGGAATTGACATGGCACATCATGATTGGGTAGATGAAAATGTTCCCTCATCTCATGAGGGCTGCACCCTTTTCACCTTAAAGGTGGAAGGAATGCTCCCCAAATGGGGAGTGGTAAACTTTTCTTTTAACTAATAATATCATGCCAACTCAACTCCCCAATTTCCTCTCAAACACTAGAAGTGTTCAAACACATAAAGAGTGGTAAACATTTAAAAAAAAATTGTGATTGGTTGAAAAAGGGTGGGACCACCATTAACCTCCTCTCTCTCCTCTACCTCTTCTCTTCTCTCCTTTGGTGACTAGTCACCGCCAAACCAATTCCACACCACTCACCACTCACCGAATAGGGGGTCGCAACCCCTTACCACTCGGTAAACCCCACTCCCCGCTAGCATACCGTCCACCCTAAGGTGAATGACATTTTTGTTCTTTAGGATGAAATAAGCAAATAGAACAAAAGCTCATGGACGATTTGACATTTTGCCCTTACATTTTTCTTTTATATATTATTTATTACTTGTTAACCTTTTATATAACTTAATGTTTATTATTTTTTAACAACTTATTTCAGATATGTATGTTTTACTAAAGATATATTGATTAAAAAAAGCTATATTGTTTAAGAAAATCCATTAACATACCCATTAAATTTTTTTGCAGCCTGACCATAGTCGAATCGGACCGAAAAATAACATTACATAGTGATAGACAAACGACACATAAAATTTTCACTTTTGGGTCCGCCACTAGTGATATCTGCATGGACATCTTTAATGTCATAGTTTAGTATGATTTATCTCTTCATTCACAATTTATTTCTTACACATGACTAAAAACTATGCCATTAAAGATGTCTACGCAGATATCACCGGTGGCGGACCCAAGAGCGAAATTTTTAGGCGTCGTTCATCTGTCGTTATGTTATAATATTTTTCGGTCTGGTTCGAGTCGGATCGTATAAAGTTTTAATGGTTAATATATTTTTTATAACAATGTTTTAGGGAAACGTTATATATATATATATCTCGAAGGAATTATTAAAAATAATAAACATTAGGCTATATAAAGGGGAACAAGTAATAAAAAATAAAGTAAATTCCTTTTTTGAGTTTTTATGTTTTAGTGGTTTTAACCACATGAGTCCAAATTAAAAATAAAGTAAATTGCAAATTTTTGTCTTTTATGTGTATACCCATTTTCAGGCAGTGTCTTTTGTCTTTAAAATTGATAAGTTTTGTACTTACATCTCAAAATCTTGTACGTTATATCCAATAGCCCTAACCCAGTTTATTATTTCAGTTAAATCTGGTCAAGCGCCTTGCACATGAGGGCATTTTTATCATTTTACATTTCAAGGACTACATGTATAAATAACTTAAATAACCAACCATTTTTCAAAAACAAACTACAATCTCTTACTCACCCCTGTCTCTCCCACTTACTACCACCAACACCACACACCACCTGCTGTCATTTTACCCAAATAGGTCTACCAAAACTTTAGAAAAATAAATTATATAAAACTATGATAATTCGTCAATCTGCTAACCAAAAATCAATGCAAGAGAACCACTAAATCTTTCGTTGAAGCAGAATAAATTCCATACACCAATAGATAGGTTCTGT
Source organism: Scalesia atractyloides (assembly GCA_947069175.1). Taxonomy (NCBI): domain Eukaryota; kingdom Viridiplantae; phylum Streptophyta; class Magnoliopsida; order Asterales; family Asteraceae; genus Scalesia; species Scalesia atractyloides. The sequence goes on from CAMTDV010000016.1 coordinate 101,790,709, forward strand.
ATACAAAACTGGATTCTCACCAAGAGCAAGTAAAACTGAAACTTGCAAAAGTTTGCAAAAGTATATAGATTATGTCACACCCCGACCCGCAGCGGAAAAGGTGATCGGGGCATGATTGGGTTTCATCAAAGCTCATGACATTTATTATAACGTTTCATATTTATTATTACAATTTAAAGGGAAATCATTCAATCATAATTACAACATGTTCTACACATCTTTCTAGACTTCATTATTTTCTTCTAAGGCATTTCCTATGTTTTCCTTGTTTCATCCTGTTCACCTGTATCATGTGTAAAATGGTTTTTGGATCAACAAAAGTTGGCGAGTGAATCCTATGAAAAACATTTAAACAAGTTTATTGAATTGATTATAAATAAAGTGCGTAACCACATATGAGAAAATATAGATGTAAACTTATTCACAAATCACTTAATATTAAATAATGCACACACATACAATAATAGGTTGTTTTGAGGCACGCGTTGCTCAACTCGTCTCCCACGAGGAATTGATGGGCCTAATGAATGAGTTTTGAGGCACGCGTTGTTCTACGAACTGATGGGCCTAATGAATGAGTTTTAAGGCACGCGTTGTTCAACTCGTCTCCCACGAGAACTGATGGGCCTAACAAATAATTTGCATACAGCTTGACAATATGTAATATATAACTACAAACAATATTTACATTCTAAGTTTAAATCATAATATGGTATGGCACGAGTTTGAATAAACGAATTAGTTTTAGTGACACATGATACACCCCAAAACGTGTAATTAAAAAGGGGAGTTGTAAGATTCACTCACATTGGGTGCGTTCGGTTGATGATGTTGAATGCGCACGAAGTTGGATTTAACCACGAGTGAAACTAACCTAGATAATAACATAATGGTTCGGTAAATAAGCGGATTTTATTAATCAATTTTAGTAGGATTATTGGATATATTTCTGTGAGTTTAAGGCTATTTTCTAACTTTAAAAATGTTATTTTTAAGTATTTTTAATTGGTTTTTAATTTAAATAAATAAATAAAAATAATAAAAAAATGTTGACTTTTGACCGTTGACCATAAGCGTTGACTGATGACCGTTGACTTGTTGACCGGTTTTATTGTGTGTATGTATGCGCCGGGCAGGACTCGAACCCGAGACCTCCCGTACGCGTGCACGCAGCTCTACCAACTGAGCTACGTGTCTAACCCGAAATATTTCTGTTTTTAATTATATTTATATACTAATTAAGTTAATCCGAAAATCACTTATTTTAAAATAAAGATTTAATGTAACGACTCGGTGCTCTCCACAGGTCTCGAACCCGGGACCTGTGGTTTAGTTTGGCACACAGTCCACCGCTGGACTGTGTGTCTAACTTGGTAAATATTCTGATTTTTATTATACTTAACATCTTACTGAGTTAACCCGGTTCGGTTTAAAAAAATGCATTTTATTACAGCGAATGTGTGTGTGATAGGAATCGAACTCGCGTCGTGTGCATATTGTTTGCACACAGTCCACCGCTGGACTGTGTGTCTAACCCGTTCAATATACTAATTTTAATTAATCTTATAATATATCTGAACTGCGTCTTCTTCGCTTAAGATTACTGATTATGATAATTCAACTGATTTATGTCTAATCCGATTAACAAGCTTTATAAGTAATTGAAAGGTAATGAATGGAGAGAGTTTGGGGGAATGATGTACCGATCAGCGTCTTTCACAGAACTCCGGCGAAGACTCGTCGGCTCTGTTTGTGAACTTGGGCTGTTAAAATCAATTAACAGTTCTGTTCGATTAGATATGATATTGAGGTACATAAACAAGGATTTACAGAAGTTTGGATGATTATACCGATTCCCAGCGTAAGATTAGAAATTTCAGAGGTTTTCCGGCGAGAGCTGAATATTCCGGCTACGTCGTCTGGGATTGATTCTGATGGTTGGATTGAAGTTAGTATCAGTCTAACAACGGATTGAAACGGAAAGAGTCGAGGTATTTACCGTGTAGATGAAATCTCGGTTTTCCGGCGACTTGCAGAGATTTTCCGGCGAGTAAAATTACGTCGAGAATTTGTGTGATTGTGAGCGAAAAGGTTATCAGAAGCTTGTGGGTGTATTTATAGGGAAGAACATCGATGAATTTAGTCCGATTACCGTCTTGATTCGTCGGTCAATAATTTTTTCGGCGGTTATGACTGATGTCGCGGACTGGACATCGGTTATAACCGATGCAATAGTTATTATACGCGTTAAGACACAAGAAACCGACAGAGAAAGGCGAAATCGTCGGGATTTCCGACGACTGCGAATTGGGCGCGTCGATTTGAAATCGAGATTTTGATATTTGAATTAATTGTGTTGATACATTACTAAAGAACACAAGTGGCGGAGTGGTTTGGTGAATGAGAGTTAAGGCTTGGCTGACTCGGTTGACCCGGCTGACCCGGGTTCGAATCCCGGCAGCCTTGTTTTATTTTTATTTCACTATTTTTAATACATTTTCAAATATAAATTTTATATTCTAATATACTTGTTAATTATGTATCGTTTAAAATTAACTTGAGCATTAAATACGCAACGAAATTTTTAACTGGTTGTTCGGTTAATAAACGAAGCGGGTTTGGTAAATCCGGTTTTTTACGGATGTTACAGATTAGGGCTGCCATATCGTGTAAAATCGACATGTTAAGACCCGAACACGATAAGACACGTATCGAAACAGGTAAACACGAACACGACACGAAATCTTATCATGTTAGATTTTCTAAACACGAACATAAACCTAATAATAAACAGGTTACACGAAACGACCTGTTAAGACACAAAAAAATTACCAACGTAGCATACAACCTATTAAGACATGAACACGACATGTTACTACATGTTTGACATTTATCCATTAACATGTCTTAACATGTATTGTAGAATGGTCTTAAGTCTTAACAGGTCATATCATGCCTGGCATGACCTGATAAGACATGAACACCACCTGTTAAGACACAGACACGAAATAGGTAAACACGAACACGACACGAAATTAAACAAGTCTTATCGTGTCGACCTGTTATAGACACGAAACTGTTAAGGTTAAACACGAAACCTGTTAACTTCGTGTGGGTTTGTGTCGTGTTCGTGTCAGAATTGCCAGCCCTAATATAGGTAACCAAATATCAAGTAAATGGCTTTGTTACTGGTGACTAAAGGATTGACCAATTATGGAATCAAAATCAAATCACCACGCCAATCACCCAATTTGAGTAATCAAAATCACATCTCCACTCCAATCGCCAAAATTAAGGAATAAAAATCACATCTTCATTGATCTACTGTCTTTGGTGATTTCGAATAAGGCTAGGCTGTTGTGTGGATTGACGCGGTCACACTTTTTTAGGACGCAAGGAGAGTGAGGCGGTGGGATTGTTTCACCAAGGGAACAAATTGGAACCATGAAGTCGTCAGGAAGAACCCGAGGTAAAAGGGGAAAAGTTTTTCATCTGGAAATGAAGTCGGTGGAAGGGTGGCGATGGTGGCCATGAAAGATGATGGTTGTGGCAGGTGTAGGTAGTGGTGGTGATAGTGAATCGATGATGATGATGGTGGTTGTGGGTGGTGTCTGAGAGAGAGAGATTCTGGGTGTTTAAAGAGAGAAAGCTTAGGTGGGTGGATCTTTATTTTTTGTTTTTATAAAATTAGTTATTCATTAGTATTGTAAAAGACAATAATACCCTTGTAGGGGTCCACAATATCGGATTTAACAGAAAAATTAACCGGGTTAGGGCTAAAGGATATAACGTGTAGGACTTTGAAAGTTTAAGTACAAAACTTATCAATTTTAAAGATAAAAGAACATTGCCTAAAATTTGGTATATAGATAAAGGACTAAACTTGCAATTCACTCTAAACATGTTACCTACCTGAATACCGTATGTTCATTTTGTAACATTTTAAGTCCAAATTTCTAACACCTTGCTCTTTATCACCCCCTCTCATCCTCTTTTTTTTGCTCTCTCACTCTCTCTCACTACCATTTCCCCTCTTGAACAACACCACCATCCCTACTTCACCTCTACCTCCATTGTGCATAAACCCTAAATCTGTAGTAGACGAACCACCACATAGGCGTACGAAGCCTCCAACGATCTTGCAAACCAAACTACTTGGGTCAGAATCCACCCTTCGATAACCAGGTCGTAGATGGTACAAGGCTCTGATAAGTGAATTCGACATGCAAGTTTCGTTTTAGCTTAGATGTGTTTCATGAAGAACTATTTTGCGCATATTAGGTATGTCCATGGCATTTGAGGGTGAAGGAGCATGGCGGAAGCGGTAGTCGGTAAAGAGATGATGGCCAGACCTCGGACAGGTGACAGAGGTGTAGTTTAAGTGCTCATGGTTGGGATAGGATATCAAGATTTAGAGCATTCACAATGAAATCCCTATATATATCCATATATTTCCATTAAAAACATCTACTTTTTTCCTCTATTTTCAATTAAATAATATTTTTATACCTTTATCAGTACTTTTTCTCTCTCCTTCACTCACAACCATTTCTAAAAATATTAAAAAATTTATACAGTTTTATCTCTCCAGAATTTTTTTCCCATATATTTACAGATGAACAATAACTTTCCCATATATTTTCTCTCAGTACTACTCACAACCACTCAAAAACACTACCAACCATTCCTTATAATATAATTAAACCCTCTCACATATTTTTAAGGGTTTTATTGCGAATGCTCTTAGAGTATTATGTGCGGTTTCGTCTGAATTATTCACGAGCCAATGGGTCACCCGTTGGGTCCACGGTGGTGGTGTTACGGTGTTGATTAGAGATCTTTGGTCAATCCTATGGCTCAACTCGGATTCGTTGCTACGGTTGTTCAACAATTTCAACGAAACATCGCTTCCATGAGGGGGTGGATGTGTCGGTTTGTAACGTTATGTTGTCCTAATCAAGACAAGAAAGTTGTTTATCGATCTTTAATCTTCCGTCTATGAAAAAATCACACACTAACCATTGTTTTCGACCCGAAACACGAACTTTCAACTAATAAAATGTAGCATTTGTCAAAAACGGGTTTCCAAACCCGCTCCGTTTTGTAATCGAATATCAAGTTATAAATGTGTCGTTGCCTATTTATGTTTATTTTAATTTTTAATGATACATAATTAATAAACAAACTAAACCATAAAAGTTATAGTTGATAAAAAGTATAAATAAAACAATTAAAAATAAAATGGGGCTGCCGGGACTCGAACCCGGGTCAGCCAGGTTGTAACTCCAAAGACTTAACACTCACACGCTTAACCACTCCGCCACTTGTTTGTTTTCTGTCATCTATAGGAAACAAATAAATCTTATAGACGAATGTAAATCAATCGGTTACGCCAATTGTAACTGAAATCGGTTATCAAACGCGCAAAGGCGATCTAAATACTCACGGTTCAATGAGTATAACCGATATACCGATGTTTTTAATCAAGTTGCCTTGAATGAACTTGAATTCTAGAAGTGGATCGGTTTTTATAACCGAAAATCTTCAATTCCAGTTTTACTTCCATCTTTGTACTCCTTCACGACTCAGAAACATTCCACAAACCTCCAATTACATTTCCGCACACTTTACAGTCCACCGGAGAAGTTTATTTTATTCGCCGGAAATTTCTGCAAGTTCGCCGGAAAACCGTATTCTTCATCAAAACGGTAAGTCCTTCAATACCGTCGTAGTCTAACAATTGTTAAGCTATTTATAACTAAAACCTTTCACTTGAAATCGAATTCAGCCGCCGTTATCGGATAATTCCAGTTCGCCGGAAAATTTCTGGAAATCTTTATTTTCGTCTGTGAAACGGTAAGGACCTTCAAACACACTGTTAACGTTTGTTTAGCACTTCAATTCCATGATTAGCTAATCAAAACGATTAATTGTTTGCTCAGTTGAAGTTCATAAAAACAGAGACCGACTCCTTGCCGGAATTCTGTAATAAATCGTTCACCGGTATGTTTACTTCTAATTATCATCTCTGCTATCTCATATTAGTCTGTGCAATGTTTAACAATCGAATTAACAAGATATAATGGTGTAATCTGCGGTCTGTAAAAACCAACGAAGAAGATGAACTGCGCTAACAATATAAGAATAATTAAAATTGGTATTTTGAACGGGTTAGACACACAGTCCAGCGGTGGACTGTGTGCGAACAAAAACACGCATACGTCCCGAGTTCGATCCCTGATACACGCACCCTCTATGCAATAAAATGCCTTTTTGTTTAAAACTTAACCGGGTTAACTCCGTTAGTTGTTAAGTATAATAAAATTTGTATATTAACCAAGTTAGACACATAGTCCAGCGGTGGACTGTGTGTAACGTTAAAGCACAGGTCCCGGGTTCGAGACCTGTTAGTGGCACCGGTTCGACGAATTAAAATGTTTTTGAAAATAAAAGGATTTTGGATAAATTGAGTTAATATATAAGTACAATTAAAAACATAATTATTTCGGGTTAGACACGTAGCTCAGTTGGTAGAGCTGCGTGCACGCGTACGAGAGGTCACGAGTTCGAGCCTCACCCAGCGCATTTCAGTCACACAATAAACCGGTCAAACAGTCAAAGTCAAAAAGTCAACGGTCAACCCAAAAAGTCAACATATTTTTATATTTTTAATTATTTAATTTAATTTAAAAATCAATTAAAAATACTTAAAAATAATGTTTTAAAGATAGGAAATAGCCTTAAACTCGTGCCAACATACGATCGGCTCCCTTTGATTGAGCCTTGATCGCACAGACATTTATTATTTTCAGTACATGCAATACGATCGGCTCCGTTTGATTGAGCCTTGATCGCACAGACATTTATTATTTTCAGTACATGCAATACCATCGGCTCCGTTTGATTGAGCCTTGATCGCACAGTTTCATTCATGTTATATATTTATGCAAGTTGATATGTTATGGTATGCTGTTGGTATGTTATTGTATGTTATAGTTTGTGGTTGTTATTGCTACTGTTTGATTTTGTACATTTGCTCACTTATGATTATTGCACAATTTTTCCTTGATAAAATAACAAGAAAATCAATAATAAATGTTTATCTAACAAGGTTCACTCGCCAACTTATGTTGACCCAAAAACCCATTTTTACACATGATACAGGTGAACCAGCTGCAGCCAGAAACACATAGGATTGGCCTAGAAGAATAAAATGATTTAGAGTTTGGATTTGTTTAGTTGGTTATTTTTCTTTATATTTGTATGGACATGTTTGGATTATTGAGAATGTAATTTTGATTTAAATAAATATGAAACATAATAGTAAATATCATGAGCTTTGGTGATAACCCAATTATGCCCCGACTCTTATTCCGCTGCGGGTCGGGGTGTGACAGATTGGTATCAGAGCCATGACTATAGGGATATAGGATAGGTTATTAGACCTTTAGAGCCTATACTATAGTTGATTAGAAATTTTTAAGATTTTTGTGTGTTACATGCAAAATTCATGATGTTTATATGTTTTATGTTTAATGTTACATTCAATATTATGTAAGCATGTTCATAAGTACATATTAGTATATAATGCCTATCATGAATCATATTCTCATAACATATCATACCAATGAAAGCACACATCACATCATTATCATGATTGTTTTTACAACGATTTTTGTATTTTCAAATCACATCAAAGTGAGTTCTCATGACGGGCATGTAGTAACTGGAAGGGTACAAGTACCGGTAGTCGGAACGTCCTGTCTAGGCTGGCATTCGTATAAATCCAAAATAAAGGACCAGTTTGCTTACCTGGGGACTAACGATGAGAGTACGAAGTACCTATTAGGCCAAAGCATGTTATACCAAACGTCGTGTGAGCTAACCCCACTTTGAGTTGTCACTGTGTCTACACCTGGACACATTCCGACCATACATCTTGTAAACATATTTTGTGGTTTGCATTCGGGTGAGGCGAGTGTTAAATCGCCAATACTAATGTGAATCCTACCAAGCCAATAGTCATGGGGGCCCACATGACTATACAGGTGAAGGTATGGGGGACATTTGAGGCCCAACATGAGCAAACCCAAGACATCCTATGGATGTAGTTGCATTATTGATATTTATGTTATTTTCATTTTCTTAAAGACACATGACACCTAAAAAGACTCCATAAACTCACAATCTTCTTATGTATGTTCCTGTAGATGTCGGCTAGACAACAACAAGGGGGTAAAAGATCAGGAAGGTCTCACGAACGCTTGGCCACACAAATCGCGATACAAATGGCCACGATACTGCCTGACATTGTGGTTCAAGTACAACAAGCCCTCGCTACAAATCCTACTAACCCTCCCCAACAAGACGACCAGAACATCGGCAACCCTCCTACCAGCAAGTGCTCATATAAACATTTCAAGTCTTGTGATCCTCCTAAATTTGAAGGGACCGAAGGTGTCACTGCTCTCCTCCACTGGTTTGAGGAGATGGAAAACACTTTCCTCAACTGCGATTGTCCTGAGGATCGCAAGGTTCGATACGCCACCGGGAGACTATTTGGGGTAGCTCTCACCTGGTGGAATACTGAAAAGGGGAAGAGGGGAATTGATGATGCAATGGCCTTAACGTGGGAGGAGTTAAGGGAAATCATGACTAGGCGTTTCTGTCCTAGGAGTGAGATTAAAAAGTTGGAGGACGAATTTCATTCTTTGAAGCTGAAGGAGGGAGATCATACCTCCTACAACAAGAGGTTCTTAGAGTTGAACCAAATGGTCCCTAACTTGTTCACCCCAATTTATCGCTTGATCGAGCATTATATTCGAGGTCTTCCCTCGAAAATTCAAGATTCAGTTCTCAGTACTTCACCAGCAACACTTGAAGCTGCTATGGAACTAGCCACTGAACTGACCGAAAATCGCATTCGAAACGGTAAATTCAAAGAGGAGAAAAAGAAAGCCCCCATTGAGGCTCAAACTTCAAACCATTCTGGTTCCTCCTCGAAGTTTACTGGTAAAAGGAATCGAAGCACAAGAAACTTTGCTGTCACACAAGCAAATTTTCCTATCCCTGCTGTACCCATCACTCAAGTTGCCCCTTCACCCGCACCATATAAAAAGCCATACTCCGGCCCATTACCAAAATGCAACCGTTGCCAGTATCATCATTTTCCTGATCATCCCTGCCAACATTGCACCGGCTGTGGTCGCGCAGGTCATACTGTTCAAACCTGTCGCATACCTCAGCAAACGAACCGCCACCAGCCTTCAACCCAACCCCACCAACAAATAATGGGTCAAGCCCAACAACCCCTACTACTACCACCTACCCAACATTTAGCCTAAACATACTACCAACCCAACTATCCCATGGTACAACGTATGCGGGCTTGCTACAATTGTGGAGATCCAAGTCATTTTAGAAACACTTGTCCACGTTTGGTGAACATCATTCATGCCCAAGCTCAAGCAAATCCGGTGAATCAAGCTAACCAAGCTCCACCACCTGCAAGAGGAAGAGCTTATAACATCAACGCCAATACTGTTGAAAATAATAACGGCCCAAACGAATCACCCAACTAATTTTTTTCTCGCCAAGAATCAAGACTCAACTCCAATCGTCTAGTTTTAATGTTTTCTTTATGTTATCTCAATCTTTCCGTATCCCAGTTGTAAAATTTGGAAATTATGTATCCAAGAATTTTAATGCGATTTGATATTACAGTTTTGTTCTATACTCATTGATTTAACATTCATATCATCATACATCTCGACGTATCTCAATCTCATCATTTAAAGAAGTTGGGTTGTGTCACACTTTTACATAGACTGACCCCTTCATCATAACCAACGAGAGAGGTACTGTCATCATTTAGTCATGTATCATCTCAGAATTGAGACCCAAGTTTTGTTCGTTGTGTTGTTTATGTTTTAGAGTCACATAGAACTGATCATGATTTACTGATAATGCCAACGAAAATTTGACAAGAATATGGTGGATACGTCGCTGGTACTTCCTATATATAAGTATTCTTGGCAAAGGATCAAAAGCATTACCAGGAGGTTATGAAAAGTTCTGTGTAGGTTTAAATATCGTCATGGTTGAAGTTTTTGTTTTATGATACATACCTTATCATTACAAATGTATCAGTTTCCTCAAAACTATTATACATAAAATCGTAAGCGACATCAAAGATCAAAATCCGAGAAGCCCAGCATGTTTCAGTAACAGAAAGGAGACGTACGCAAGGAGCCGTCTTATGGAGCTAAACTTAAAAATTGAAACTAAATTCGACGGTATTTTATACTGTCTAGATCGCATATGGATTCTTGACCACAATAACCTTCGTGATTTTTTTTTCTTTTCTCTTATGATTGAGGCGCACAAAACACGATATTCTATACACCCAGGAGCCGACAAGATGTATCAAGACCTTTGATACACCTACTGGTGGCCTGGAATGAAAAAGGATATTGCTAATTTTGTTTTCCAAGTGCCTTTCATGTTTCAAAAAAAAAAAGCTGAACACCAAAGACCCTCAGGACTTCTGGTCCAACCTGAAATACCTGTATGGAAGTGGGAAAATATAACCATGGACTTCATTACCAAGTTACCTCGCACTTCTGGTGGGTATGACACTATATGGGTAATAATTGACCAACTTGCAAAATCAGCTCACTTTATTTCCATCAGCGAAGATATCAAGAACGAAAAGCTAGCTCGTATTTATATCAGCGAAATCGTAAGCCAACATGGTGTACCTTTAAGCATTATTTCAGATCGTGATGGTCGTTTCACTTCACGAACATGGCAAACTGTACAAGCCATTTTGGGTACGCGATTAGATCTCAGTACCGTTTATCATCCTCAAACTGATGGACAATCTGAACGCACCATTCAAACTCTTGAAGATATGCTTCGAGAATGTGTCATAGACTTCAAGGGAAATTGGGACGCTCATCTACCATTAGTTGAATTGTCGTACAACAACAGCTATCATTCAAGCATCGGCATGGCACCTTTTGAAGCCTTATATGGTCGTAAGTGCCGATCTCCAGTATGTTGGCACGAAATTGGGGAAGCTCAAATCACTGTTCCGGAATTGATCCAAGAAACCACAGACAAGATCCATCAAATCCGAAACAATCTTCTAGCGGCTCAAAGTCGTCAAAAGAGTTATGCAGATAAACGACGGAAGCCTTTAGAGTTTAACATTGGTGATCATGTACTTCTAAAAGTCTCACCGTGGAAGGGAGTAGTTCGTTTTGGTCAAAAAGGCAAGCTAGCACCACGCTACGTAGGACCTTTCAAGATACTCGAAAGAGTGGGACCTGTAGCATACAAGCTTGATCTACCAGAAGAACTCAACAGGATTCATCCCACATTCCACGTGTCGAACTTGAAGAGGTGCCTCGCTGATGAAAACCTCCACATTCCTCTGGAAGATATTCAGATTGATGAATCTATGCATTTTATTGAAAGACCTGTAGAGATCATGGACTTCGGAGAAAAACGTCTTCGACGAAGTCGCATTCCAATTGTTAGGGTACGCTGGGAGACGAAACGGGAACCTGAGTTTACTTGGGAACGTGAAGACTCAATGCGCGAAAAATACCCGCACCTTTTTCCTACTACTATTACTTAAATTTCGGGACGAAATTCCTAAAAGTAGGGGATACTGTAACATTTGTCAAAAACGGGTTTCCAAACCCGCTCCGTTTTGTAATCGAATATCAAGTTATAAATGTGTCGTTGCCTATTTATGTTTATTTTAATTTTTAATGATACATAATTAATAAACAAACTAAACCATAAAAGTTATAGTTGATAAAAAGTATAAATAAAACAATTAAAAATAAAATGGGGCTGCCGGGACTCGAACCCGAGTCAGCCAGGTTGTAACTCCAAAGACTTAACACTCACACGCTTAACCACTCCGCCACTTGTTTGTTTTCTGTCATCTATAGGAAACAAATAAATCTTATAGACGAATGTAAATCAATCGGTTACGCCAATTGTAACTGAAATCGGTTATCAAACGCGCAAAGGCGATCTGAATACTCACGGTTCAATGAGTATAACCGATATACCGATGTTTTTAATCAAGTTGCCTTGAATGAACTTGAATTCTAGAAGTGGATCGGTTTTTATAACCGAAAATCTTCAATTCCAGTTTTACTTCCATCTTTGTACTCCTTCACGACTCAGAAACATTCCACAAACCTCCAATTACATTTCCGCACACTTTACAGTCCACCGGAGAAGTTTATTTTATTCGCCGGAAATTTCTGCAAGTTCGCCGGAAAACCGTATTCTTCATCAAAACGGTAAGTCCTTCAATACCGTCGTAGTCTAACAATTGTTAAGCTATTTATAACTAAAACCTTTCACTTGAAATCGAATTCAGCCGCCGTTATCGGATAATTCCAGTTCGCCGGAAAATTTCTGGAAATCTTTATTTTCGTCTGTGAAACGGTAAGGACCTTCAAACACACTGTTAACGTTTGTTTAGCACTTCAATTCCATGATTAGCTAATCAAAACGATTAATTGATTTGCTCAGTTGAAGTTCATAAAAACAGAGACCGACGCCTTGCCGGAATTCTGTAATAAATCGTTCACCGGTATGTTTACTTCTAATTATCATCTCTGCTATCTCATATTAGTCTGTGCAATGTTTAACAATCGAATTAACAAGATATAATGGTGTAATCTGCGGTTTGTAAAAACCAACGAAGAAGATGAACTGCGCTAACAATATAAGAATAATTAAAATTGGTATTTTGAACGGATTAGACACACAGTCCAGCGGTGGACTGTGTGCGAACAAAAATACGCATACGTCCCGAGTTCGATCCCTGATACACACACCCTCTATGCAATAAAATGCCTTTTTGTTTAAAACTGAATCGGGTTAACTCCGTTAGTTGTTAAGTATAATAAAATTTGTATATTAACCAAGTTAGACACACAGTCCAGCGGTGGACTGTGTGTAACGTTAAAGCACAGGTCCCGGGTTCGAGACCTGTTAGTGGCACCGGTTCGACGAATTAAAATGTTTTTGAAAATAAAAGGATTTTGGATAAATTGAGTTAATATATAAGTATAATTAAAAACAGAATTATTTCGGGTTAGACACGTAGCTCAGTTGGTAGAGCTGCGTGCACGCGTACGAGAGGTCACGAGTTCGAGCCTCACCCAGCGCATTTCAGTCACACAATAAACCGGTCAAACAGTCAAAGTCAAAAAGTCAACGGTCAACCCAAAAAGTCAACATATTTTTATATTTTTAATTATTTAATTTAATTTAAAAATCAATTAAAAATACTTAAAAATAATGTTTTAAAGATACGAAATAGCCTTAAACTCGTAATAATATATCTAAAAATTCTATTAAAATCCTTAATAAAATCCATTCATTTACTATATTTTCCGTTATTGTTTAGGTTAGTTATTTCTCGTTGTTCCGCTCTTCCAATTCGTGCGCATCTCACCATCTCCAATCCAACGCACCCAATGTGAGTGAATCTTTACAAATTCCCCGTTTTAATCACGTTTTTGGGGTGTATCATGTGTCTTGCTATTTATTATATTTAAATCATTGTGCATACATCATATCATGAACAAATGTGTATTCAGCTTGTTACATCTGTTGGTGTGGTTATTGTTTAGATTTAATTTATTATTTTCAGTACATGCAATTTCATAGGCTGCCGCTCCCCATTACATTATGAGCGTTGAGCATGTTCCCCATTACATTATGAGCGTGAACCTGGCGTGCCAACATACGATCGGATTATTGAGAATGTAATTTTGATTTAAATAAATATGAAACATAATAGTAAATATCATGAGCTTTGGTGATAACCCAATTATGCCCCGACTCTTATTCCGCTGCGGGTCGGGGTGTGACATAAAACACTGGGACTCAAAAAGTAATTTACTCTAAAAATAATATAAAACAAAAATGTAAGCATAAAATGTCAAAATTGTCCTTAAGGTTTCATATTTGCTTGTTCCATCCAAAAGGATAAAAATATCATTTACCTTAACTGGAAAAGTAAATTGAGTTAGTGATTTGAATGAAAATTCAATAAAACGCAGACCTGAAGGACTCAAATGCACAAAAAAAGTCATTTTGGATGGAACATGCAAATATAACCAAACCTCATAGATAATTTTGACATTTTACTCATTAGAGTGGATTAGGATTCTCACCCCATAATCGATTCCTAAACTAAACTGGTTTCGGCCAAACCAGTTTGAGCCCACAATTCAAAAAATCGACCTGGTTCATAAGCCGAACCTGTTTGCCTGGAAAAACTGTCATGTACACCTCTACTGTCACACCCCAACCGATGGCGGAAACATCAGGGCGCGGCTCTAGGCGAATCAGATTGCTCAAGAGAATACATAACAACTATTTAAGCGATAAGATTTAAACGTTCAATATCCCATATTATCAAACATAAAATCCCCTAATAATCATTACAAATACCAAACAATTTCTCAAACATATCCAATCCGATCTTCCCTAGATTTCTCTTACATGAGTTTATAAGGATAAGATCCTAAATCTGTTGCAGCAAATGTCATCAACCTGTCACATATGTTAAAATAAACGTCAATACAATTAAGTAAAGGTGAGCATACATGTTTTTGTACATAGTAGATATAAAAGCGTTTAGCATACACCGCATGAACATACGTAAGAGATGTGAATTATATACTACTGCATTGATACATGTAAACCAACAAACCGCGAGTGCAAGGCACGCGAACAAGTGTCCACGTCCTAAAGAGAAAATAAACTAGAAGTAAAAAGTGCGAGCCTTAACAACCCCGGGCCTCCGGGTGGCGGGTGAACCTCTAGCAAGCTATCCTGTTATGGGTGGCATACAAACCAAAAATACATACAATTCATCAATTCACGTATAATCATGTAAAGGCCGGTTGCGAATAAGTGTTTTGAGTTGTGTGATGTGTTTTGATATAGGAACATATGTGACACCTAAAAGTGCGTTTAAGCGTAAAAAGGATTCAAGTATACTCACAGTCAGTGCGTTAAGAGAGAGAGAGTTGGGATCTATTATGGATTGATGGGAGCACCGGATCAGCCTGTAAGCGAACATAAGTGCATCAGTCTTCCGAAGTGCTGAAACGGTCGAAACGTGAAGAGCAGTGAACAAGTTCGGGCGAATTTGTACCAATTTCCTTGGAATTGGTACAAGTTCGGGCGAACTTGACTGTTTGTCTTACAGATTGCACAAGTTCGGGCGAACTTGTCTGGTTTCCTTGGAAACTGGACAAGTTAGGTCAAACTTGCCTTGTTTTCTTGAAGTTTGAACAAGTTCGGCCGAAGTTGGCTGATTCTCTTCAAAGTTTGACAAGTTCGGGCGAAGTTTTGGTCACCAAATCGAGTGTCCATCCCTCCAACCTTAAGCTACTGAGCAAAATATAGGTTGGAGAGGTCTTTTGGAGCGAGTTTTAGCCACTTTACAGGAACTCGGGCTAATCCGGGCGAACTTGATGGTTCGTACGGGTTAGTCCAGTTCGTGCAAGGTGACGACATCGTCCTTGTGCTTCGGATCTGAGATCTTGCTTGACAACGCCTCGTTCCACTTCATTGTGAACGAAACATACGTCATTAGTCCGTATTCTATGTAAAATCAATACTTTAAAAGGTTTTTCTCAGATCTAACACTTGGTGAGTTGAAATCACAAAGATTTCTAGCTTGCCAAAGCTAAGCCCAAATACACTCGTTCAGTGTAGATCTAAGTGAAAAGAAGAAGTTTTATAGAAAAAGATGAAGATTTTCATAAACAGAAGAGATTTGATGAAAATGAAGGTAATCATTGTGCAAAATCGTAGTAGAAACGTTGTTGTTTTGCATAAAACGGGTTGATTCTTAACTGGAGATCAAAGTTTTTCAGTTTTGGGAGCTTTGGGGAGAACTTGCAGCAAGGGGAGCATGAATAGATGTGCTGGGTATTTATAGGTGAGGAGAAATGAGCTGGTGGAGACCAAGTTCGGTCGAACTCGGCACAAGTTCGAGTGAACTTGGCACAAGTTCGGGCGAACTTGGCCAGTTGTGCTTGAAAATGTGCAAGTTCGAGCGAACTTGCTAGATTGGGAGGGTTTTTGAGGCCTGGTCAAGTTCGGGCGAAGTTGGGGTACCCAACTTCAGGCGAACTTGGCCTTTTGGCTAAGTTTTGTTCGTTATTCTTGCGTTAGGTGTTCGTTTGGCGATTCGGTTCGTATTAGATAGTTATGTTGAGCGTTTTAGTGAAGCGTTAAGCGTTTTAAATGATAAATAATGCGATTAAGCGATTCGTGCGAGTGGGAGCGTTGCGATAGCGAGTACAACCATAAATCATAAAGCACACATAACACATAAATAACATAATGTATAATAAATAACTGCGTTTGCGATGCGATGTGATAAGCGATGTCGAAGGCACAAGTGGTTATTGTACAACAACACACTTGGCTCTTAAGGTAACATAGTTACTCGTGATCGTGTTGAGTTAGCGTTGCGTTTAATAGGCGTTTAGATGTAATATAGTTGTGACAAAATGTATTTAGAAAACATAAACCATTCCCTTAATCAAATCTCGGATTACAATGACAGATACAAACGTAATATACGGAAAATAGATAACAACGAAAATACGAGTTGTTACAGTCTCCCCTACATTAGGAAATTTTGTCCCGAAATTTAAGTAGTGGCCGTAACAAAGAGATGTGGATATTTAGCCTTCATATCACTTTCCAGTTCCGAAGTGAACTCGGCACCGCGTTTGCCTTCCTATCGGACTTTCACAATAGGAATGCGAGAGCGTCGAAGTTTCTTGGTCTCTCGGTCCATGATTTCTACTAGCTTTTCCACGAAGTGAAGAGTCTTGTTTATTTGCAAATCCTCAAGTGGAACATGAAAATTTTCTTCAGCTAGGCATTTCTTGAGGTTTGAGACGTGGAAAGTCGGATGTACGTTGTTGAGTTCTGCTGGTAGTTCGAGTCTGTAGGCCACTTTGCCAATTCTTTCCAGAATTTTAAAGGGACCCACATATTGTGGCGCTGGTTTCCCTTTCTTTCAAAATCGGATCACTGTAACATCCGTCAAAAAACGGATTTACCAAACCCGCTCCGTTTATTAACCGAACAATCAGTTAAAATTTTCGTTGCGAATTAAATGCCCAAAATAATTTTAAACGATACATAATCAATCATTATATGGGAATATATAATTAGTTTATGAAAAACTGTCAAAAATAAGAAAATAAAAATACTTTGGTTCTGCCGGGTTTCGAACCTGGGTCAGTACCGGTCAGCAAAGTCTTAACACTCAACACATAAACCACTGCGCCACTGATGTTCTCTGTTAATTATTAAGATCATTAAATTCATATCATGACTTTCCGAATTCAAAACCGGCGCCCAAAGTTGCAGTCGTCGGAAATCCCGGTAATCTCGCGAAACTTAACGATTCTTTCCGTTATAACGTAAACTTTAACTACACATCGGTTATAACCGACGTCTGAGTCCGCGACACAAATTATAACCGCCGGAGTTTTCTAACCGACGAATCAAGTCGAAAATCCGACCAAATTCATCGACGATTTGCCTTATAAATACCCCCTCGAACCTCTGCAAACATTTTCGCTCAAAACGGCACCCTTTCTCGGCGAAAACTCACTCGCCGGAATTCTTCTGCTCATCGCCGGAAAACCGAGTCCTTAACTTCTAAGCCTTACTAAACCCTCTGAACTTATACCGAAGTCACCCACATACTTTGTAAGCTTTCTGAAGACTCTCTGCTGCAAGACACTCGTCGCCGGAAGTGATTGATGTCGCCGGAGTTACGCCGGAGAAACAGAGGAATCCAGTCGGTATACCTCACGCCTAATTTCTTCATTCTTTTTATTTAATATCACTTGTATTTAATCACCAGACACTAAAGAAACCGATTAAAACTTTGAACCAGTCGGATTTCCGATGCTGGTTAAAACTGACGAAGAAGATGAAGTTCGGTAAACATATAAGTATAATTAAAATCAAGTTATTACTCGGGTTAGACACACAGTCCAGCGGTGGACTGTGTGCACATTAAACACACAAAGGTCTCGAGTTCGAATCTTGTTCCACACGCGCTGCCTTAATAAAAACGTTTTTTTTGTTGTTAACCGAACCGGAGTCACACTGTTATATGTTAAGTATATTAATAACCGGAATAATAACCAAGTTAGACACACAGTCCAGCGGTGGACTGTGTGTATGTTTAAATCGCACGCCACGAGTTCGAGTCCGGTCTACTACACCGACTCGGACAATTATCTAACTTTTTAAAATAAGACAGAAATGAAAATACTTAATTTGTATTTAAGTATAATAAAAATCAGATTAGTTAACAAGTTGGACACACAGTCCAGCGGTGGACTGTGTGTTACGCAACCCACAGGTCCCGAGTTCGAGACCTGTGGAGCGCACCGGTCTGATTCAATTAAATCGTTTTTAAAAATAAATGATTTTCGGTTTAAACTAATTAATGTATAAATAGAATTAAAAACAGATATATATCGGGTTAGACACGTAGCTCAGTTGGTAGAGCTGCGTGCACGCGTACGGGAGGTCTCGAGTTCGAGCCTCACCCAGCGCACACGATAATGCATACGAACCGGTCAACAGTCACTGTTACAGTCAAAGTCAAAGTCAACGGTCAAAAAAAGTCAAATTTTTTTATTATTTTTATTTATTTATTTTAATTAAAAATCAATTAAAAATGCTTAAAAATAACATTTTTAAGGTTAGAAAATAGCCTTAAACTCACAAAAATACACCCAACAATCCTACTAAAATGGATTAATAAAACCCGTTTACTTACCGAACCATAATGCGATTTATCTAGGTTAATCTCACTCGTGGTTAAAACCAGTTCGCGTGCATTCAACATCATCAAACCGAACGCACCCACTGTGAGTGAATCTTACAACTCCCCCTTTTAATTACACGTTTTGGGGTGTGTCATGTGTCACAAAATAATTAACTCGTTTATTTAAACTTGTGCCATACCATGTCGTGATTTAAACTTAGATTGTTTATATTGTTGTGATTACTTATTTCATTTTGTCAAATTATATGAAACTCATTCATTAAGCCCATCAGTTCCTCGGCATAACTTTTTTGGCGAATCTGAGCTTTCAAGAGATTGTCTCTGATTTGGAGGATCTTGTCTGTCGTTTCTTGTATTAACTCAGGACCGGTGATTTGTACTTCTTCGATCTCGTGCCATGCAATAGGCGATCGACATTTTTTCCATACAGTGCCTCATAAGGTGCCATTTGAATACTAGTATACGTAAGGTAAATGCGTATCCCAATTACCACCAAAATCTATAATGCACGCACGAAACATGTCTTCGAGGGTGCGGTTCGTGCGCTTAGTCTGACCGTCGGTTTGAGGGTGAAAATCGGTACTGAGGTTAAATGTAGTACCGAAAGCGGATTGAAAAGTCTCCCATAGATGTGAAGTAAAGCGACCATCACGATCAGAGATGATGTCACGAGGCGTCCCGTGTCGACAAATGAATTCGGCGGTATAGATTTGTGCTAGTCGTTCAACCTTGTAGTCTTCTCGTATGGCTAAAAAGTGAGCTGATTTCATAAGACGATCAACGATAACCCAAATGTTATCGTGACCAGAGGAGGTGTGAGAGAGTTTCGTAACGAAGTCCATGGCTATACTCTCCCACTTCCACATCGAGATTTCGGGTTGTTCGAGCAAACCAGAGGGCCTTTGATGTTCGGCTTTAACTTTCGAGCAAGTTAAGCACTTTGAGACGTATAAAGCAATATCCTTTTTCATGCCTAGCCACCAATACTTAGGACGAAGGTCTTGGTACATCTTGTCGGTTCCAGGATGAATGGAGTATCGAGATTTATGAGCTTCGGTCATTAGCAACTCTCGAAGATTGTCACAGCTAGGAATACAAATACGATCGAGATAATAATAAATGCCATTAGGTTTAGCTACGAGTTGGGTTTCGGCTCCACATTTCATTTCTTCTTGCAGGGTATTCTCATTAAAACAAGCAAACTGGGCGGCGCGAATCAAAATTACGAGATTATTCAAAGCTTGAGAGTCATGAACACTATACACATAGCTTCGTCGGCTGAGAGCATCGGCTACAACGTTTGCCTTGCTAGGATGGTAGCGTATCTCACAATCATAGTCATTGAGAAGTTCAACCCATCTGCGTTGGCGCATGTTCAGTTCCTTCTGATTAAAGATATGTTGTAAGCTCTTATGGTCGGTGAAGACCGTACACTAGGTACCGTAAAGGTAGTGTCTCCATATCTTCAATGCAAAAACAACTGCACCGAGTTCGACATCGTGGGTAGTGTAGTTCTTATCGTGGATTTTGAGTTGTCGAGACGCATACGCGATAACCTTGTCTCGTTGCATGAGAACACAACCAAGACCTAGGTTAGAGACATCGCAATAAACAACGAATCGTCGTTTCTGTCGGGTAGAGCGAGTACGGGAGCGTTGCATAGCATACGCTTGAGAGTTTGAAAGGCTTCCTCTTGTTTGGAATCCCAAACGAAAAGCTTGTCCTTATGGGTTAAGGCGGTAAGGGGTACGATGATTTTAGAAAAATCGGCGATGAATTGACGGTAGTAACCCGCCAATCCAAGAAATGAACGGATTTCGGATGCGTTCTTCGACATCCAACTCTTTACAACTCTATCTTTGCAGGGTCGACGTGAATTCCTTGACTGTTGACGATATGACCAAGGAATTGGACTTCTTCGAGTCAGAATTCACACATAGAGAACTTGGCATAAAAGCGATTTACTTGGAGAAGTTCGAGAACTAAACGGAGATGTCGTGCGTGTTCGGCTCTCGACTTCGAGTAGATAAGGATATCGTCGATAAACCCAATGACAAAATGATCCAAGAAGGCTTTACACACACGGTTCATCAAATCCATGAAGACCGCGGGTGCATTTGTGAGACCGAATTGCATGACCACGAATTCAAAATGGCCATAATGAGTACGAAAGGCGGTTTTTGGAATATCTTCCTCTAACACGCGTAACTGATGATAACCGGAATGTAGATCGATCTTAGAAAAACAAGTAGCACCTTGAAGCTGATCAAAAAATCATCGATTCGAGGAGGAGGGTAGCGGTTCTTTATCGTGAGTTTGTTAAGTTCACGATAATCGATGCACATTCGGAACGTCCCATCTTTCTTTTTCACAAAAATAACGGGTGCACCCCAAGGTGAAGTGCTCTGGCGTATAAAGCCTTTATCAAGTAACTCTTGAAGTTGGCTAGATAGCTCGCGCATTTCTGATGGTGCAAGGCGATAGGGAGCTTTAGCAACGGGTGTATCACCGGGGACTAGATCAATACGGAATTCAACATCACGAGTAGGGGGTAACCTGGTAAATCGTCGGGAAAAACTTTAGGAAATTCATAAACAACGGGTACGTCTTCCCATGTTTTCTTTTCCTTCTCCGGGTTCACGATGTGGGCTAGGAATGCAACGCATTTCCTTCGTAAAAACTTGCTTGCTTGGGTACATAACAGAAGCATCAACTTCTTTGAGGGTGTTTCACCGTAAACATGTAGTTGATCACCGTTTGAGAGGGGAAAACGAATCATCTTATCGTAACAAACAACTTCAGCATGATTCTCACAAAGGAAATCCATGCCTACTATGATATCGAAGCTACCTATTTGCATAGGAATGAGACGGAGCGAGAAGATGTGGCTTTTGAGATCGAGAGTACAACCACGTAAGACAGAGTTAACAGTAACGGTTCTTCCGGTGGCGACTTCAACATTGAAAGTATTTGGGAGTTTAGCGCGTTTACGTTTCAAAAGTTTTTCGAATTCTATCGACACAAAACAGTTATCGACGCCAGTATCAAATAAACAAGAAGCATAAATACCATTAACAAGGAACGTACCATTGACAACATTGTTGTCGTTCTGAGCCTGGCGATGGTTAAGATTGAAGGCTCTTCCACGCACAGCCTGTGGTTGCTGCTGCTGTGGTCATGGTGGCTGTGGCTGAGGCTGCTGTTGCGGTTCTTGCTTCACGTCTTTGTTTGGGCAGACATTGCTAAAGTGGTTCGGATCACCGCAAGTGTAGCAAGCACGTGCTTTTGGGACTGGTGCTTGCTGCTGGGGTTGCTGCTGGTTTGTTTGAGGAGCACGGGGTGGAGCTGGTAGCGCTGCTGGTGCTTGAAGAGCTTGCTGACGAGGACCAGTACGACAGCTGACAGTGAAGTGGCTATAGATATTGCAGTTGGTACAGAAACGGCAGTTGCCTCCAACTGGGTGATGGTAGGTACACTTTGAGCATAGCGGATGAGGACCAGTGTACGCACGCTTTGGAGGTGGTGCGTTTGGTGTAGCAGCTTGAAGCGGTTGAGAGTTCAACGGTGCAACAACTACACAATTCTTGCTTGGGTTCCCTCTTTTGCGACCTCGGCGAGTGGACTTTGATTCTTGAGACGGCTCGGTAGTAGCGCTTGGTTTGGTGGTAGCCTGATTCACGGCTTTGTTGTTCTTGAAGTATCCAGCAAGACACGTTTGTCATTAATCTCGGCTGCAAGATGAAAAGTCTCTTCGATGGTAGTAGTACGCGCTGCTTGGACAAAATCAGCAACGCAGTCAAGTAGAGCACGAAGATACTTTTTGATCGCTTTTTCTGTGGTGTCCACCTGACCGGGACATATGATACTTAGCTGCTTAAAGCGGGCAGTGAGACCTGCGTTGTCAGGTCCATCTTGCTTGATATCCCAAAATTCATTCTCTAGTTCTGAATTTCATGGGGAGGACAAAATTCTTTCACCATGACTGCCTTGAGTTCCTCCCATGTGAGCCCGTAAGCTTCATCATTTTCGCGCATGTTGCGCTCTGCGGTCCACCAATCAAGTGCCCTTGATTGGAACACACCGGTAGCATTAATGGTGCGGAGATTTTCGGGGCATCCGCTTTGGCAGAAGGTGACCTCAATGGAATCGAACCAATGGAACATCGCGCTTGGTCCGTCGGTGCCAGTGAAAGTAAGAGGTCCGCACGCTTTGAATTGTTTGAAGCTGAACGAGGACTTTGGCGCGTCAGTTTTAGAGTCTACTGATGAATTTCTGCTGACAACCTGAATTTCGCTAACAATTTGGGGAATGACCTTAGCCATCTGCTTGGCCACAAGCGAGGCGATGCGCTTGTCAGCATTGTTGTGCTGGATGTTCCGCCTAGTGTGTGATCCCGTGGAAGACATCTACATGAAGGATTTGATTGGGTGAGATTCGATTATAGTAGGTTTATGTTCAAAAATTTGGCGTTTCATTATTATTATTATTATTATTATTATTCAAATAAGGCACATAATCACATATTCACGTAGGCAAGTAAACGCGTAGGCACATAAGCACATAGCACGTAAGCACGTAAGCACATAAGTCACGTAAGCACATATTTTGCACGTATTCACATTCTCATAAGTAAAGCGTAGCACGTATGAGATAGCCGTAGTAAGTGCGTAATAAGCGAGTAAGACCGCGGATGAGGACATTCGTATAAGAGAGTTGAGCATTTTAGTTTAGTTGGTGATTAATTAGCGTTTTAGATTCCGAGAGCTGTGTAAGTAGTGCATATATCGATAGAGCGTAAAAGCTATAAATCGAGAAATCGATAAAGCGAGAAATCGAAGCGTAAAATTCACAAATTTAAACACATAAATAATAATAAAACTCGATAATGCGTAAAATCGGCGATTGTAGGCTTAAATCAATTTGGAGTGTTCTGGGTTTTGAGACAGCTGTAACAACTCCAGTTTTCATTGTTAATTAATTTCCTTTTTGTTCCATTTTATCTATCCAATTGTACTCCGAGATTCGGTTATGAAAAAGTTTAAGTAAATTAAATTATGTTTGTTACAGTTATATCGCATCTAAACGCTTATTAAACGCATCGCAAATCTAATCGCAATCACATGTAGTTATACAACTATACGTGTCGGGTGTGTTATTGTTTAATAAACACTCGTGCCATCACATCGCTTATCTCATCGCATCGCAAATCGCAGTTAATTATGTGGAACTATGTTTTATGCGTGTTATGTTTGTTACGTTTATAATTACACTCGCTATCGCAACGTTCTCGCTTATTCGAATCGCTAAATCACACTATTACATCACTTATAACGCTTAATATAACTATCTAATACTAAGCGAATCGCTGAACAATTGATAAACGAATGAAAAACGAAGAAAACCCAACATTTGGGTCAAGTTCGCTCGAACTTGGGTGACCCCAAGTTCAGCCGAACTTGACTGGCCGAACACAGACTCTCCTTTTCTTCACAAGTTCGCTTGAACTTGTCTTGATTCCTCACAGAATCACCAAGTTCGGCCGAACTTGATAAGGATCTCCTGAACATCCAGCAAGTTCGCCCGAACTTGCATGAAATCATGCAAGTTCGACCGAACTTGACTCCCATCAGCTCACATTTTGCCTTCACCTATAAATACTCAGCTCCATTCTCTCATTTGAACTTGCTGCAAGTTCCCCCAGAGCTCTCAAAACCCGAAACCTTTTGTTTTCTAAGTAAGATTCAACCTGATTTCAACTACAATGATGTTCAACAACGTTTTACAACGTTTTACGACGGTTTACAATGATTTTGCACAAGGCTTTGCGTTCGTTTTCAACAAATCTCTTCGGTTTACGAAAATCTTTATCTCTTTATGCAAAACTTCTGTTTTTCACATAGATCTATACTAGATCTGAGTAAAACCTTTCAAAAACATTGATTTCTACACAGTATTCGGACTAACGACGTATGTTTCGTTCACTTTTGAGTGGAACGAGGCGTTGTCAAGCAAGATCTCAGATCCGGAAGCACAAGGACGAAATCGTCACTTTACACAAGCTGGACTAACACGTACGAACCATCAAGTTCTCCCGGATTAGCCCTAGTTTCTGTAAAATGGCTAAGTTCGCTCCAAAAGACCTCTCGAGCCTAAGTTTTAGTCAGTGGGTTAAGGTTGGAGGGATGGACACTCGATTTCCTCAGCAAACGACGCGAAAACACAAGATTTTGGACCCGAAAACATCAAGTTCGCTCGAGATTTAACTGTTTTGTGCAGCTCAAGAGCAAGTTCGTCGAACTTGCACCATTTTGGTCAAGTTCGGCCGAACTTGAGCCAAGTCTTCATCAGAAATCAACAAGTTCGCTCGAACTTGCCAAGTTTCTTAGGAAACTTCACAAGTTCGCTCGAACTTGTCTCTCTCAATTACCAGACACACAAGTTCGCTCGAACTTGTCAAGTTTCTTAAGAAACTTAACAAGTTCGCACGAACTTGCCTCACGTCTCAACAGGATTACACAAGTTCGCCCGAACTTGTCCTCTGCCCAATCCAAACTTAACCGTTTCAGCATTTCGGAGACTGATGCACTTCCGTTCGCGTATGCAGGCTGATCCGACACTCCTCTTCACCTCTCGACAGTCGTCTACTTTCTCCTAAACGCACCAACTATGAGTATACTTGAACCCTTTTACGCTTAAATGCACTTTTGGGTGTCACATATGTTCCTATATCATATCACATCACACGAATCTCAAATACTTATTCGCAACCCGCTGTTACATGATTATATGGGAAATCTGCTGAATTTATGTATTGCTTGATTGCTTGTACGCCACCCTTAACATGATAGTATACTAAAGGTTGACCCGCCACCCGGAGGCCCGGGGTTGTTAAGGCTCGCATTTTATTTCGCATTTATTTCTCTTTTAGGACGTTAACGCTTGTTCGCATGCCTCGATCAATCGCAGTTTGTTGGTTTGCATGAATCTAAGTAGTTACATCATTCACATCTATTACGTATGTCATGCAGTGTATGCTAAACGCTTTTATATATATTATGTACGCAAACCTGTATGCTCACCTTAACTTAATTGTATTGACGTTTTATTTTAACATATGTGGCAGGTTGAGGATTAGCATTAGATGCATTGGATTATGCTTAATTTAGTTGTTTTAGTTTGTTTTGATTTGGAAACTCATGTATTAAATCTAGGGGATATCGAACCTGATTAGTGCTTATGAGAAAACAAGTTTCTGTAATAATTGTTTGGTGATGTTATGTTTGATAATATGGGATGTTAAACGTTATGTAATGTTGCTAGATAATTGTTATGGAATTCTCGTGAGACAATCTGGTCCCCTAGTGCCACTACCCCGATGTTTCGCCATCGGTTGGGGTGTGACAGATTGGTATCAGAGCACATAACCTTAGGATAATTAGGTAGAATTGCCATGTTCGACCTAATCACATGTTTAAGTACCCGATTGACCAATCTTTCACTTAAATGCTTAAATTACTTGCCATAAATGCTTAAATATTCCTTTCCTAAGGCTAATACAATATACACGCTTAGAAACGCTCGTATCACACAAAATAAGTGATCAAGTCGAGATTAGGTGTGAAAACCGAGAACTCTCGATGATATCATTCACTCCGCGCATTCTCTATCGCACGAGATACCTTCGTTGAGCTAGGAGTGATATTCAAACCTCGACGAAAATCTCCATTTCTATCTAGTGGAACCCTAACTTGATCGGTGAGTGTATCCACAACTAGGAATGAAGTTGTTAAGTTAGGGGTGATACCCGCATCTTAATGACTAGTTCTGCTCTTCGATTTTAAATCTCACCAAAGTCTCGATTATACCGATGATTTGGAACACGTAGTAACCGGAAGGATAATGGCATTAGCCGCTTGCGTGAGAGCATCTATCTATTAGGCCAAAACGTAGGTCCAAGTTCAAAGGATGGTCGAACCACTTTGGGTACTCAACGTCTCAAACCCCAGGACACTCCCAACTGATTTAAGCCTATCATTGTCGATTTTACGCATCATCAGTTTAAATATTTATGGTTAAATTGAGAACTTTCGCTTATTCGATTTCTCGCTTTATTGATTTCTCGTATTATCGATTTCTCGATTTATCGCTTTTACGCTCCATTGATATATGCACAACTCGCACAACTCTCGAAATCTAAAACGCTAATTAATACACCAACCAAACTAAAACGCTCATCTCTCTTACGCGTATTTTCTCATACGCAGTATTACTCGCCTATCTCGTTATTTATCGCTTATATCTCGCTTATATATATCGCATCTCATACGCGCTACGCATGATTTTAGTTAAAGGTGAATACGTGCAAAATATGTGCTTACGTGCTTATGTGATTATGTGTTATATGCTTATGTGCCTACGTGTTTGCCTGCCTACGTGTTTACTTGCCTATGTGATTGCGTGCCTTATAGAATATAATAATAATAAATACTTTAAAACATAAACCTATTATAATCGAATCTCATCCAATCGAATCCTTTAATGTAGATGTCTTCAATGGGATCGCACACCAGGACGAATCTTCAGCGCGGCGAAGCTGACAAACGCATCACATCACTGGTGGCCAAGGAAATGGCCAAAGTGATCCCTCAGATAGTTGGCAAATCCAAGCCATCAACAAGCAACACCTCTGTGGACTCGAAAGTCGATCCACCCAAGTCATCTTCCGTTTCAAGCAGTCAAGGCTTGTAGACCCCCCACTTTCTTAGGCACCGAAGGGCCTAGTGCCATGTTCCACTTGTTTGATGCGATTGAGGTCACATTTCGCTAGAGTGGGTGTCCCGAACCCCTTCGAACCACGAACGCTACCGGCGTCTTCCAGTCGGGCTCTCGACTGGTGGACCGCAGAGCGTAACAGGAGGGGAAACGATGAAGCCTACGTACCTCATGGGAAGAACTCAGGGAACTTATGATCAAAGAATTATGTCCTCCATACGAGATCCAGAAGTTGGAAAACGAATTTTGGGGAATCAAGCAAGATGGTCCCGACAATGCGGTCTCACAGCTCGCTTTAAGCAGTTGAGCATCATCTGTCCCGGTCAAGTCGACACGACCGAGAAAGCCATCAAGAAGTACCTCAATCCTCTGCCCAATTTGCATCGCTGACTTTGTTCAAGCAGCACGCCCTGCTACTATCAAAGAGACTTACCAGCTAGCTGCAGAGATCAATGACAAACGGGTTCAGTCTGGTTACTTTAAGAAACCCAAGGTTGCAAATAAGGCCATCACCGAATCAACAGCTCCTACCGAACAGCCCCGAGAATCGAAGAACAGTCGCCGAGGTTGCAAAAGGGAAAACCAGAGCAAGAACTTTGCTCTTACTGCTCCGCAAAACCCTCAGCCGCTCTAGTCTACAGCACCAAACGCACCGCCGGCAAAGCGTGCGTATACTGGCCCGCATCCTTTATGCTCAAAATGCACCTATCATCATCCAGTTGGAGGCAACTATCGCTTTTGCACCAACTGCAATACTACAGCCACTTTACTGTTAGTTTCCGGTCAGGCCCTCGCCAGCCAGCTCCTCAGGCCCCTGCAGCACCAGCTCTACCAGCTCCTCCTCAGGCCAATCAGCAGCCAGCTCCAAGGCACGTGCCTGTTACGTGCGGTGATCCGAGTCATTTCAGTAATGTCTGCCCAAACAAACCTGTGAAGGAGGAACAACAGCAGCACCAGCCACAGCCAACACACCTCACAGCAGCAACAACAGGCTGCACGTGGACGAGCCTTTAACCTCAACCATCACCAGGCATCAGAACGATAACAATGTTGTCAACGGTATGTTCCTCGTTATTGGTATTTATGCTTCATGTTTATTTGATACTGGTGCCGATACTTGTTTTGTATCGTTAGAATTCGAAAAGGTTTTAAAATGTAAGCGCTCTAAACTCCCAAAGACTTTCGATGTGGAAGTCACCACCGAAAACCGTCACCGTCACCTCCATCCTACGTGGTTGTTCTCTCGATCTCAACAACCACATCTTCTCGATCAATCTCATACCTATGCAACTAGGTAGCTTCGATATCATAGTAGGCATGGATTTTCTTCGTGAAAATCATGCTGAAGTTGTATCCTTCGATAAGATGATTCGTTTCCCTCTCCCTAACGGTGATCAACTCCATGTTTATGGTGAAACTCCCTCAAAGAATTTGATGCTTTTGTGGTGTACTCGAGCACACAAATGTTTGCGAAAGCAATGCGTTGCTTATCTAGCCCTTATCGTGAATTCCGGAGAAAGAAAAGAGACTTTTAAAGACGTTCCTGTTGTTCGTGAATTTCCAAAGGTCTTTCCCTACGATTTACCTGTTTTACCCCCTACTCGCGATGTTGAATTCCGTATCGATTTAGTTCTCGGTGCTACTCCTGTTGCTAAAGCTCCTTATCATCTCGCACCATCCGATATGCGCGAGCTATCAAGCCAACTTCAAGAGCTTCTTGATAAAGGTTTCATACGCCCGAGCACTTCGCCTTGGGGCGCACCCGTTCTTTTCGTGAAAAAGAAAGATGGGACGTTCCGAATGTGCATCGATTATCGTGGGACTTAACAAACTCACGATAAAGAACCGCTACCCTCTTCCCCGAATCGACGACTTATTTGATCAGCTTCAAGGTGCTACTTTATTTTTCTAATATCGATTTACGTTCCGGCTATCATCAGTTGCGCGTATTGGAAGAAGATATTCCGAAAACCGCCTTTCGTACTCGTTATGGCCATTTTGAATTGTGGTCATGCCCTTTGGTCTTACTAATGCACCCGCGGTCTTCATGGATTTGATGAACCTGTGTGTAAAGCTTTCTTAGATCGTTTCATCATTGTTTTCATCGATGATATCCTTATCTATTCGAAGTCGAGAGACGAACACGCGCGCCATCTCCGTTTAGTCCTCGAACTTCTCCAGGGCAATCACCTTTATGCTAAGTTGTCACACCCCTATTTCCATGTGTACCCGGTGGGCCCAGTTGGGGAATATTGTGACGTAGTTGATAACATCATAACCAACAAACAAAACACAGCGGAAGTCTTGGATTTAAATTACTACTACAAACCGAGTGTCCAAAGTTCAAAAATAAATTACAAGGCTTGTAATGAAAAGATCCACAAGCGGATCGAAATAAATATATACAAAGTAATTGTTCAACAGAATTTAAGCAACCTAGAGACTTGCAAAATCCTCTATCGTCACTATAGCGCAGCTCCCGATCTATTGCGTGTTGCCACCTGTAACTTGGTCTTTTGAAAATACGTCAGTTTTCACTGGTAAATACTAATAACCGACTCATTTTGTAAATATTTATTTAAAATGATTTTCGATGCACTTGGCACATTTTATTAAATAACTTGGGATAGTCCAAAATGACCTTGTTTACAGTTTTACATGTTTGTTAATACATATGGGGTCCGGTGCAGAAACCGAATAACCTGATTAACCGACACGCCACCTAAATAATCCACCAGCGGGATTTAATATTTTTATTATCATTAGCATCTGTCAGGTGTATGCCTACACCCCGCGCTTAAGGTCGTTACCATTAGTAACTTAAATGAGCCAAGGATATCCTAGACATGGTCGAATTAACCCCCCAATGTTTAAGTTATCAAACAATACAGAATAAAACGGGTTTAAGGATTTAGTAAATCAGAATCCGATAACATGATCCCATACCCGACCAAGCGGTATTATTATACTGTATCCCAAGCCTGTATAGGGAATATAAGTTAAAAGTATTTACCTGAGCAAATTCTTCAAATAACATAAGTAACTCAGCCGAATATTCAAAGGTAAGCTTAGATGGCAATCTACCGGGAGGCTCTTAGTCTGGAAATGATGGTGTTTATAACCAATTAGAATGCTACAGGTCCTATCTACTTTGTAGACTCGAACAGGGTAGCTTAAAGATAATAACGGTACTAGACGCTAGATTAAGCGGGGACTGGAATAGAATGTAGTTTAAACCTAACAAGCACGGAGACTTGTTTAATATGGGTAAACATGTTACAATCTGTATTTTGGAAATAAAATGATAAGGTTAAACCCGTTTTTGTTAAATTACGTAAACTAGTTACGTAGGCCGAACCGTACGCATATAAGCGAAACCGGGTAACCGGGTGAGTCTTATACAAGTTGCATATGCCATTCTACTTTAAACAAGTTGTAATATCAGTAAGATATCAACATGTATGCCCGTTATGGTTTTAAAATAAGTTACGCCTCAAAAGGGCGTTTTGGTCATTTTATGACTTGTAAAGAACTTATGAGCAAATTGATGTAATGGTCATAATCTTACTGTAAAAATAGTTTATTTATGATGTTGTATTAGTAGGATATCGAGTATGTGTGTGGTTTAGAGTTTAAGACCAAACTATGCCCCGTAAGGGCATTTTGGTCATTTCACACATGGCTTGATAATTTACTTAGGAATCTGAGTTTAGTTGATGTACTTACTGTAATTATATGTAAAATTAGTTTTGAAATCAATAGGTATCAATTAGTCGTGCTTTAATATGGTTTTAAACCATACTATGTGCCTAAATGGCGATAAAGTCGCTAAATGACGATATTCAAGATGATTAAGGCAAACTGATGTTATGATCAGGTTTATAACTAATATAAGCTTTTATATATTATAACAGTAGGTAAATGGTTTTGTTATAAAAAGTGTTTAAAAATCATTTTATGCATCATAAGGGTAGTATCGTCATTTATCGGCATTATACAAAGACTTATGCATAACTCAGTTTACAATCTGATTTTAACATCCCAAGTAATTCTAATTATGATATTACATCAATAGGTAATGAGTTTTGTTGAAGAATTATGTTAAAAAACCATTTTAGATGCCGAAAGGGCATTTTGGTCCTTTAAAAGCATGATTTGCGATAATTAAACAAAACTTGGGTTATGACCAAATTATTGGCATCAAAATAAGTTAGTCATGTTTATATACTACTACATAATTCATATGTATGCTCATTTGTATTTTAAACCTTGTTTTAAGCAAAAGGGCATTTTAGCAAAGTTTGACATAATTAACGGAAACTTGCATAAAAGCTCGGATTACTATGTAACCATGTGAAATAACTCCATACGGTTATACTACAACTAAACATGGTCACAATGCAACTTAATTTCAGTAGCTAGAGTTGCTAATTCGGGTCAGAACCAAAAGTCAAAGTAAAAGTCAACTTTGTGACTTTCGATTGCGCACCGACCTTAGATCTGGACTTGACGGGCCGAACATGTTTATACATGTTCTAATACTTATTACCAAGTTTTAAAAGGTTAAAACTGATTTTTAACACCTACATTATCATATATGAATTTATTTCCAAATCTCACCCAGTTTGACTTTTTATCGATAACCTTGACCCGTCAATAGGTCTAGTAAACATGGTAATTAGGAGGTGCCCTTTTAAGGGATTAATACTACCTAATTACGATCACGTAGCCATGTTCGTACCGAACAATGGCTGGACCGTAATTGTTTTAGCCAAAAGTCAAAGCGTTTTTATGTCAACGCTTTAACTTTGGCTTAAAGCCTAATAAAACTTAACAAAAGGAGTTAAGGACACTTACTCAATGTCCTAGCACAAAAATAGAACTAAGTGGAGTCTCCTTATGGTCAGGAATCTCCAAGAAAGCCAGAGCAAGAGATAAGAGATGAGTTTTTGAAATGAGCAAGGATTCAAGGAACACAAGGCCTCTATATATACTTGAAGAGCTTGAACCAGATCATTCTAGGTGTTGGTGATCAGTTTAGGATGAGTACAAGTGTTAAGGGACGTGTCTTGAGCTGCTAGAGGGTGGCAAACTCGCGTATTTGTGCAAAACATGCAGGCTGCCACGACTCCACATGCTGGTTGTCACTGGCACCCTCTCGCGGGGCGCCAGAGGGGTAGGCCAGGCCGGTCGCGGCCCGCGACCCGGCTCTGAGATAGCCAAACATGTTTCTTTCTTGTCAAGTTCAGTCCCTCAACCTTACAACTTCGAATAACTTCCATATTCAGCACCTTTGGCCCCTCAAGTTAGGTTTTGGCTATTCATGAACGTATAACTGAACACTATTAAGCTCTCGTTTCGGAAAAGGTCACTCAGAGGTATGATTAAACATGTTGACACTTTTGGTCCCTCTTGGCTAATGCGAGGCAACCAGGGTCAGCGGGACACATGTCAAAATTTACGGGACAGGTTTTTACGAGGTGTTACATAAGTTCTCAAAATGTGAATTCTGGCTCGAAGAAGTCCAATTTCTCGGCCACATCGTTAATAGTCAAGGAATTCACGTCGACCCTGCAAAGATTGAAGCTGTCAAGAGTTGGATTACACCGAAGAATTCTTCGAAATCCGTTCATTTCTTGGATTGGCGGGTTACTACCATCGATACATCGCCGACTTCTCAAAAATCATCGTTTCGCTTACCGCTTTAACCCATAACGACAAGCCTTTTGTTTGGGATTCTAAACAAGAGGAAGCTTTCCAAACTCTCAAGCGTATGTTATGCAACGCTCCCGTACTCGCTCTTCCCGATGGAAACGAAGATTTCGTTGTTTATTGCGATGCCTCTAATCTTGGTCTTGGTTGTGTTCTCATGCAACGAGACAAGGTTATTGCGTATGCATCTCGACAACTCAAGATCCACGAGAAAAACTACAAACTCACGATCTCGAATTCGGTGCAGTTGTTTTTGCTTGAAGATATGGCGACACTACCTTTACAGTACTAAGTGTACGGTCTTCACCGACCATAAGAGCTTACAACATATCTTTAATCAAAAGGAACTGAATATGCTCCAACGTCGATGGGTTGAACTTCTCAACGATTACGATTGCGAGATACGCTACCATCCCGGCAAAGAAAACGTCCTCGTCGATGCTCTAAGTCGACGAAGCTATGTGTATAGTGTTCGTGACTCTCAAGCTTTGGATGATCTCGAAATCATGATTCGCTCCGCTCAATTCGCCTGTTTTAACGAGAATACTTTAGAGGAAAGAAACGAAATGTGGTGCCGAAACTCAGCTTGTTGTTAAACCTAACGGTATTTATTACTATCTCGATCGTATTTGGATTCCTAGCCGCGACAATCTTTGTGAATTGCTAATGACCGAAGCCCATAAATCTCGATATTCCATTCACCCTGGTGCCGACTAAATGTACCAGGACCTTCGTCCCAAGTACTGGTGGCCGGGCATGAAAAAGGATATCGCCGTGTACGTTTCAAAGTGCTTAACCTACTCGAAGGTTAAAGCCGAGCATCAAAGGCCCTCTGGCTTACCTGAACAACCCGAGATCCCGATGTGGAAGTGGGAGAGTATAGCTATGGATTTCATTACGAAACTTCCCTGTACTTCGTCTGGTTACGATAGCATTTGGGTTATCGTGGATCGTCTTACAATCCGCATACGAGAAGACTTTAAGGTCGAACGATTAGCCCGAATCTATATCGACGAAGTTATTTGTCGACACGGGATGCCTCGTGACATCATTTCTGACCGCGACGGTCGCTTTACCTCACGTCTCTGGGAGACTTTTCAATCCGCTCTTGGTACTACTCTCAATCTCAGTACCGCTTCCCACCCTTAAACCGTACGGTCAGACTGAACGAACGATCCGTACCCTCGAAGACATGCTTCGTGCGTGTATCATAGATTTCGGTGGTAATTGGGATACGCATTTGCCTTTAATCGAATTCTCGTACAATAATAGTTACCATACCAGCATTCAAATGGCTCATTTTGACGCGCTGTATGTAAGAAAATGTTGATCGCCTATTGCATGGCACGAGATCGGAGAAGCACCAATCACGGTCCTGAGCTAATTCAAGAAACAACAGACAAAATACTCGAGATCAAAGACAATCTCTTGAAAGCTCGGAGTCGTCAAATGAGCTACGCCGAAAAACGCCGCAAGCCCTTTCGGTTCAAAGTGGGAGATCACGTTCTCTTAAAGGTTGCGCCTTGGAAGGAGTGATCCGCTTGGAAGAAAGGAAAGCTAGCGCCTCGATATGTAGGTCCCTTTAAGATTCTGGAAAGGATCGGCAAAGTGGCCTATCGACTCGAACTACCGGCGGGACTTAAAACGTCCATCCGACTTTCCACGAGTCAAACCTCAAGAAATGCCTACCGAAGAGAACCTCCATGTACCTCTCGAAGATCTGCAAATCAACGAGACTCTCCATTTTGTGGAAAGCCTGTCGAAATCATGGACCGAGAAACCAAGAAACTACGCGCTCTCGCATCCCTATCGTGAAGGTCCGATGGGAAGGCAACGCGGTGCAGAGTTCACTTGAGAATTGGAAAGTGACATGAAGGCTAAGTACCCCCACCACTTTGTTACGGCCACTACTTAAATTTCGGGATGAAATTTCCTAAAGTAGGGGAGACTGTAACAACTCCAATTTTCGTTGTTAATTATTTTCCTTTTTTTCCATTTTATCTATCCAATTGTACTCCGAGATTCGGTTATGAAAAAGTTTGAATAAATTAAATTATGTTTGTTACAGTTATATCGCATCTAAACGCTTATTAAACGCATCGCTAATCTAATTGCAATCACGGTAGTTATACTACTATACGAGCCAGGTGTGTTATTGTTTAATAAACACTCATGCCATCACATCGCTTATCTCATCGCATCACAAATCGCAGTTAATTATGTGGAATTATGTTTTATGCGTGTTATGTTTGTTATGTTTATGATTACACTCGTTATCGCATTGTTCTCGCTTATTCGAATCGCTAAATCACCTATAATCACTTATAACGCTTAATATAACTATCTAATACTAACCGGATCGCTGAACAATTGATAAATGAACGAAAAACAAAGAAAACCAGCATTTGGGTCAAGTTTCGCTCGAACTTGGGTGACCCCAAGTTCGGCCGAACTTGACTGGCCAAACACAGACTCTCCTTTTCCTCACAAGTTCGCTCGAACTTGTCTTGATTCACTCACAGAATCAGCAAGTTCGGCCGAACTTGACAAGGATCTCCTGAACATCCAGCAAGTTCGCCCGAACTTGCATGAAATCATGCAAGTTCGACCGAACTCAACTCCCATCAGCTCACATTTTGCCTTCACCTATAAATACTCAGCTGCTCTCTCATGTGAACTTGCTGCAAGTTCGCCCAGAGCTCTCAAAACCCGAAACCCTTTGTTTTCTAAGTAAGATTTAACCCGAATTCAACTACAATGATGTTCAACAACGTTTTACAACGATTTTGCACAAGGCTTTGCCTTCGTTTTAACAAATATCTTCTGTTTACGAAAATATTCATCTCTTTATGCAAAACTTCTGTTTTTCACTCTGATCTATACTAGATCTGAGTAAAACCTTTCAAAAACATTGATTTCTACACAATATTCGGACTAACGACGTATGTTTCGTTCAATTTTGAGTGGAACGAGGCGTTGTCAAGCAAGATCTCAGATCCGGAAGCACAAGGACGAAATCGTCACTGTACACAAGCTGGACTAACCGTACGAACCATCAAGTTCGCCCGGATTAGCCCGAGTTTCTGTAAAATGGCTAAGTTCGCTCCAGAAGACCTCTCCAGCCTAAGTTTTATTCAATGGCTTAAGGTTGGAGGTATGGACACTCAATTTCCTCAGCAAACGACACGAAAACGCAAGATTTTGGACCCGAAAACATCAAGTTCGCTCGAGATTTAACTGTTTTGTGCAGCTCAAGAGCCAAGTTCGCTCGAACTTGAATGCAAGTCCCCTTAATCATCAGAAATCAACAAGTTCGCTCAAATTGTCTCTTTCAATTACCAGACACACAAGTTCGCCCGAACTTGCCTCACATCTCAACAGGATTACACAAGTTCGCCTGAACTTGTATGGAAAAATACATGTTCGCCCGAACTTGTCCTCTGCCCAATCCAAACTTAACCGTTTCAGCATTTCGCAGACTGATGCTGTCGCAACCCCCGACCCCTACCCCGGGAGCGGGAGCCGCGAGACACAGAGCTGGTGGTACCGGTGTTTATTAATTTGGCAGCGGAATTACAACATCAGGATCGTAGTTAGGAAATAATTTATCAGAGTTTCAAAACACCAAACTTTTATATTACACAAAATGGGATAAAACCCAAGTTTCAATTTCAATACGTTTGTAGGGATAAACCCTACTTATGGAAAACATAAACTCCGTTTATTTAGGTAACTTTTATAGACACTTTTCTAAGCCTTCAGTGCTCTCCAGCTGGCTTCCATTAGCTTCACATTAAGTTACTTGAAACGCGTTTTAAAAAGATTCTATCAGCAAGAAATACTGGTGAATACATCCCAGTATAATAAAAACAAGTTTTATAGCTTTACAGTTATTGAGAGCATCCGCATTTACAATGTTTATATCTACAGCATTACCCAATCAGTACTGTCACTCCTGACTTGTGGGTCATGTTACCCATTGGCAAAAATCCATTTGTCCAACGGTAACGGATTTCGTATAAAAACCCCAACATACCGGCAGTAATTGTATAATACATCACTCAGTCACTGTTAAGCATAATTAAAATATTTCGACCCCCAAAAAGGTTTACAAAAAGAGAATGTACTCACTTTGAAAACTTAGGTATTCCTACAGAGTTCCTGATGAAAATTCTTGATTACTTCATGGAATTTCTATTTAAAACATACAATGCACATGCGTTAGTAAATTAACCCAGGTCACTTTTAGCCATACAACCGAGACAGAACCCCATCGTGTGTAGTCAGGTAGGGCCTTGACATGCGTCGGTGGGTCCTAAATCAATCGGGTAGGATAACCATACAGCTCAAGATGAACACACATTCTCAGTCGGGCAGAGCCTTGACATGCGTTGGCGGATTCTAACTCGGGTAGGGTAACGAATTAGTGATTGGGGGTTAAGATACTTACAGCGGGCAGCGCTTCGCAGGTTTAGGGGTTTAGGGGGAGGGGGTTTTAACAGAAACAGAGAGTAGAGGGAGTATACGTTCGATTTTTCTGATCGAAACTAGCAACGAAAATGATCCCAGGCTTGGCCTTATATAGGACAATTTGACCTCTCCCGCGCGTCGCGCGGGAATCTGTGTCTGCCTTGCATGGCGCCTGAGGTGCCTAGCTAGGGCTAGGTCAGCCTCGTAACGGTTATAGGCTTGCCACATGGCAAAAAGGACATACGCGTGTCTGACATCTCCCGTGCGTCGCGCCAGGATCAGGGGTACCTGGCGCATGGCGCCTGGGATGCCCAGATCCATTTCTTCGTTTTGCGTGCTGAGTCTCGATTCGCGTGTCCGGATTGTCGTTTCGGCTCGATTTGGGGTGTTTTAGAGAGTTGTTACATCCTCCCCACCTTGATTTCAATCTCGTCCTCGAGATTCACTTGAATAGGTGTGGATATTTTCTTTGCATTTCTGACTCTAGTTCCCATGTGTATTCCGGTCCTCTCTTTGAATCCCATTTTACTTTGACCAGAACTAATCTCTTGCGCTTGAGATTCTTGATCTTTCTATCTTCAATCTGAATGGGTTTCTTTACAAATTTAAGCTTCTCGTTAACCTCTATATCTTGAAAAGGTATTACCAATGATTCGTCTGCTAAACATTCTTGAGATTACATATATGAAACACATCATGTATTCCTGCCATTTCCTCTGACAATTGTAGCTGATAAGCTACGGGCCCTATTCGTTTGATAATTTTAAAAGCTCCAACATATCTTGGGCTTAGTTTTCCTTTCTTACCGAATCTTACAACTCATTTCCATGGTGAGACTTTTAATAGCACTTTATCTCCAACTTGAAATTCCAAAGGTTTGCGTCTGTTATCTGCATAACTCTTTTGACGACCTCGGGTTGTTTTCAGTCTTTCCTTGACTTGAATAATTTTGTCAGTTGTTTCTTGTACAATCTCAGGACCTGATAATTGCTTTTCTCCAATTTCTGCCCAACACACTGGTGTTCGACATTTCCGTCCGTAGAGTGCTTCAAAAGGTGTTGCATTGATGCTGGTATTATAACTGTTGTTGTAGGAAAATTCTATCAAAGGTAAATGTTCATCCCAATTTCCTCCGAAATCAATTACACAGGCTCTAAGCATATCTTCCATTGTTTGGATTGTCCTTTCACTTTGACCGTATGATTGAGGATGATATGTTATACTTAGATTTAATCTGGTTCCCATTACTTTTTGGAAACTTGTCCAAAAATGAGAGGTAAAACGACTATCCCTGTCAGACACAATAGATAAAGGAATTCCATGCGATGAAACTATTTCATTTACATATAATTCAGCTAGTTGTTCCATACTGAAAGTTTCTTTCATTGGTAAGAAATGAGCCGGATTTGGTTAATCTGTCTACAATCACCCAGATTGTATCATTGCCTTTTTGCGTCCTGGGTAGTTTGGTAACAAAGTCCATTGTTATTAATCCCATTTCTAAATTGGCATTTTCAATTGTTGCAACAGTCCTGAAGGTTTCTGATGTTCAGCTTTAACCTGTGAACATGTTAGAATTTAGCAACGTAGGTTGCTATATCCTTTTTCATACCTATCCATCAGAAATTCTTTCTTAAATCTTTATACATCTTATCACTTCCAGGATGCATTGAATACTTAGTCTTATGGGCTTCCTCTAAAATTCGATTCCGCAGGTCTCCTTGAATAGGAATCCAAATTTTTTCTTATGGAATCTCCAAACTCTATCGGTTGCTTTTTCTAATTCCTTAAGCATTCCTTTTAATCCTTCAGCATTATCTTTGATGGCTGTTTCCTGAACCTATTTAATTTGCTCATTTAAATCTATCTGAAGATTTAGTCTAAGAGAGCGTACTCTTTTCGGGTTCTCATGATACTTTCGACTTAAAGCGTGTGTGCTACTACGTTAGCTTTTCCTGCATTATACTGGATATCACAATCATAATCACTAAGGATTTCCATCCATCGCCTCTGTCTCATGTTTAATTCCTTTTGTCCAAAGACATATCTTTAACTCTTATGATCTGTGAATATCACAAACTTACTACCGTAAAGATAGTGTCTCCAAATTTTAAGGGCAAAATTATCGCTCCTAATTCCAGATCATGTGTAGTATAATTTTCTTCATGCTTCTTGAGTTGTCTAGAGGCATAAGCAATTACTTTTTGACGTTGCATTAGCACACATCTATATCCTAATTTAGACGCGTCACAATAAACTATGAAGTCTTCAGTCCCTTCTGGCAATGCGAGTATTGGTGCGTTGGTTAACTTGTGCTTTAAAATCCTGAATGCTTCTTCCTGCTTTGGTCCCCATTCAAATTTAGCTGATTTGCAAGTTAGCTTGGTTAATGGAATGCCTATTCTAGAAAAATCTTGAATAAAGCGTCTATAATATCCTGCTAATCCAAGAAAACTTCTTACTTCCGTAGGCCCTTAGGGACTTCCCATCTTGTAACCGCCTTGATCTTTGTGGGATCCACGATTCCTTCATGGTTAACCAAATATCCAAGGAATTATACTTCTTGTAACCAAAATTCACACTTCGAGAATTTAGCGTAAAGCTTTTCCTTCCTTAGCAATGACAGGAGGATATGCAAATGCCCTGCGTGATCTTCCTTACTCTTAGAGTAAATTAGAATATCATCTATAAAGACGATTATGAATTTGTCCAGGTATGGTTTACATATCTTGTTCATCATGTCCATAAACGTAGCTGGGGCATTGGTTAAACCAAATGGCATGACTGTAAATTCATAATGACATATCTCGTTCTGAAAGCAGTTTTAGGAATGTCCTCTTCCTGTACCTTCAGCTGATGATATCCTGAGCGTAAGTCGATCTTAGAAAAGAAT
The DNA here is from genome assembly GCA_947069175.1 of Scalesia atractyloides. NCBI lineage: Eukaryota > Viridiplantae > Streptophyta > Magnoliopsida > Asterales > Asteraceae > Scalesia > Scalesia atractyloides. Next base: position 101,831,445 of record CAMTDV010000016.1, read on the forward strand.
CAGGCTCCTTGGAGTTGATCAAACAGGTCATCGATTCTAGGTGATGGGTACCGATTTTAATTGTAACCTTATTCAATTCTCGGTAGTCAATGCACATTCGCATTGATCCGTCCTTCTTCTTAACAAATAACAACAGTGCTCCCCATGGTGATGAGCTAGGTTGTATGAAACCCTTCTCTAGTAATTCGTCCAGTTGTTTCTTCAGTTCCTGCATTTCCGTCGGTGCTAGGCGATAGGGGGCTTTGGCAATCGGTGTTGTTCCTGGTATTAGGTGAATTTTAAATTCAACCTCTCGATCTGGCGGCAATCCAGGCAACTCTTCTGGAAAGACATCAGAGAAATTTGATATTACAGGAATATCTTTTAATTCTTTTCCTTTAGTGTTGATGATTATGGAAATCATATAGACCATTCCTCCTTTTCGCGTATAACTGGCCGCCTTCATCACGGAGATGAATTTGTTGACCTTGTCGACTTATCTCCCTTAATTGTGATCCTCTCGCCAGATGGCGCAATCACTTCTACAATTTTTGATCACACAATATTCGTGCCTGATTGGTTACCAACCAATCCATTCCTAACACGAAATCGAATCCGGCTAGATCCATTGGAAAAAGGTTAGCAGAAAAATTTTGACTTAAAAGTTCTATCTTAGCTCCCTGCAGGATTTTGCTTATTCTGATAGAGGATCCATCTGTCGTCTCCACCAAACAGTCCTTGTGAAGTTTAGTTAATGGTTGATTAAGAAAATTGCAGAAGGAAGTATTTATGAAATTTGGTTTGCACCAGAGTCAAAATAATACTTTTGCATAAACATCATTAACTAAAAACGTACTGGCAATCACATCCGGAATCATCTTGGCTTCTTCGGCAGTCAGCACGAACACTCTGGCAATCTTCTTGGGTCCTTCCGTCGTCCTTGCTTTGTTGTTTGCCACTAGAGCTAGTTTCGGGCAATTGGTTTTAATATGATCGGCTTCTCCACAATTGTAGCATAGCCTATTATTAGGTTTCTTTCTGCAGTCTTTCTTCCTTATGCCCTGGGAATTTGCAGAAATTGCAATATGTAGAGCATTTCCCATAATGCTTCTTTTTGCAATACTTATATAGGGTGACAAGAATTGCCCCTTTTCGCGATAGGAATTACCATAACGTAGTTCCTGAGTAATCTTGTGAGCTAGATTCCTTTTCTGGTTTTCTTCTTGCGTACGTACCAATTCATCTGTCAAGGTGTTTGCTAGTTCTACTGCTTCTTCAATAGTTTGTGGTCTAGCTGCCTTAACCACATGTCTGATTTCACTGATTAATCCCCAAATGTAACGGGAGATTAATACTGGTTCTGTTCCAGGGTTGGTACAATCCTTGCATATTCAAAGAATGTGGTGGTATAATCTTTGCAATTTACCCCAATCATTCTATGATTTAGGAACTTATTAGGAATCTGTTCCTTTTCATTAGGAGGACAGAATTTCCTTCAACTATTTCCTTAAAGTTGTTCCATTCCATACTGTAAACCCTGTCACTTCCTCGGGACTGAATAATGGTATTCCACCATTCTAAAGCTGCATCTTTAAAAAGATTAGAAGCATACATAACTTTATCCTTATTGGCACACTTACTTATTTTTAAAACTGCTTCTGTCTTTTCTATCCAGCGCAAGGCTGAAATAGCTCCTTCATTGCCTAGAATTCTATCGGTTTGCATGATAAGAATTCTTTATAAGAACAACCATATGAGATGGTTCTTCTTCTTTTTGGAACAGGAGCTTGAATTAATAGTTCATGATTTCCGTTCATGCTATGGTTTGGTTCAGAGGATACGCGTTTACTTCCGTTTCCGGACTTAGCGTTTTCCGCCTTTTTAATAGTATCATAATATAGGGCATAGCATCTATGATTCCTTGGGCTACTATGTGTTCGATTGCACTTTTATTCATTTTATTCTCGTTATTATCGTTATTCTGGATTTCCTGATTTACTTCGTCTGACATCTGAATCGTAAACATTTATCAGGTATTAATATCACAGAATAATAAATATACACAACACAGTGAATCAAAATCGTCGAGTATTGCGACTTTTACTCTTTCATATATATGCGTCTATTACAAACATAACTGAAATTCAAACATTAGTAACTATGCATCGATATATGTATATAGGTGGTATATAGTTTATATCTATTTTAGTTGTTTTTTTTGTTTTGTTTTTTTTTTCTAACTATGTAACAAAATACACACACATATATACATATATAGTAGGTGGCGGTTGCTTAAAACTGCATTTCCCGCTAGTCATACTTCCAGACGAGCTTCTCTCCGATTTGGCGAATTCGGTTTCCTTCCTCCACCAGTTCATCTCCAAGCTGGCGAAGTTCTTCCACATGTTCCATGGGTTGCACTGGGGCTGGCACTGGTTCAGGGTAAGGTGGAACTGGTTCTTCGTAGGGGAATGGATTTTCCAGTAATTGTTGTATTTCCAAGTTGTTGGCCCACCATAGGTTTTGAGGATTTGGTGCTGGAATCCTGGGTTCCTCGTTGGGGTCAAAGGCTGAGATTGGGAATTGGTTCCCTTGTTCTGGTCTAGATTCATGGGTTGGTTGGGAAATAAAGGAAGTATTTGTGGTTCTGGATTTCTGCTTGGTTGAAGTTAGGCTCTCCTCCTATATTTCCATACAAGTGGAAATTCGCTAATTGTCTATCCAACTCTTCTTCCCATAACGGTCTAACTTCCGGGTTTTGGGTATTTCTAACTGCTATGGCTTGCTGTTGGGCTTGTCTTAATCTTTTCCTCCTCTCTCCTTTACCTCGACTAAACCAACCTCTCTTTTTAGGGGGAAAAGGTTCTACAACTTTGGCTTTGAAAACAAAGATTCCCTCGGAATCGGTAGTGGATCCAGCGGTTGACTGGGACGTTCCTTCATTTGTGGGAGAATGGGGTAGGTGACAATAAGCGTCAGAAGTACCCTGATCACTCATACTGTAAACTAAGAAAATTTGTTAGATTAACACAAAATAATCATAGAAGTTATAGATATTTCCTAACACAATAGTATAAAATTTAGGTATGTAAAAGAACACCTAAATGGCTTAAACCAGTGGCATGGCTTGATACCACCTTCTGTCACAACCCCCGACCCCTACCCCGGAGCGGGAGCCGCGAGACGCAGAGCTGGTGGTACCGGTTTTATTAATTTGACAGCGGAATTACAACATCAGGATCGTAGTTAGGAAATAATTTATCAGAGTTCAAAACACCAAACTTTTATATTACACAAAATGGAATAAAACCAAGTTTCAATTTCAATACGTTTGTAGGGATAAACCCTTACTTATGGAAAATATAAACTCCGTTTATTTAGGTAACTTTATAGACACTTTTCTAAGCCTTCAGTGCTCTCCAGCTGGCTTCCATTAGCTTCACATTAAGTTACTTGAAACGCGTTTTAAAAAGATTCTATCAGCAAGAAATACTGGTGAATACATCCCAGTATAATAAAAACAAGTTTTATAGCTTTACAGTTATTGAGAGCATCCGCATTTACAATGTTTATATCTACAGCATTACCCAATCAGTACTGTCACTCCTGACTTGTGGGTCATGTTACCCATTGCCAAAAATCCATTTGTCCAACGGTAACGGATTTAAATTTCGTATACAAAACCCCAACATACCGGCAGTAATTGTAGAATACATATACTCAGTCACTGTTAAGCATAATTAAAATATTTTAACCCCCAAAAAGATTTACAAAAAAGAATGTACTCACTTTGAAAACATAGGTATTCCTACGGAGTTCCTGATGAAAGTTCTTGATTACTTCCAAGAATTTCTATTTAAAACATACAATGAACATGCGTTAGTAAATTAACCCAGGTCACTTTTAGCCATACAACAGATGCCTCGGCGTGTGTAGTCAGGTAGGGCCTTTGACATGCGTTGGCGGGTTCTAACTCGGGTAGGGTAACGAATTAGTGATCGGGGGTTAAGATACTTACAGCGGGCAGCGCTTCGCAGGTTTAGGGGTTTAGGGGGAGGGGGTTTTGACAGAAACAGAGAGTAGAGGGAGTATACGTTTGATTTTTCCAATCGAAACTGAGCAACGAAAATGATCCCAGACCTGGCCTTATATAGGACAATTTGACCTCTCCCGCGCGTCGCGTGGGAATCTGTGTCAGCTCTCGCGTGGCGCCTGAGGTGCCTAACTAGGGCTAGGTCAGCCTCGTAACGGTTATAGGCTTGCCACATGGCAAAACGTACATACGCGTGTTTGACATCTCCCGCACGTGCGCCAGGATCAGGGGTACCTGGCACGTCACGCCTGGGATGCCAAGATCCATTTCTTTGTTTTGCGTGTGGGTCTCGATTCGCGTGTCCGGTTTGTCGTTTTGGCTCGGTTTGGGGTGTTTTGGAGAGTTGTTACAGATGCACTTCCGTTCGCGTATGCAGGCTGATCCGGCACTCCTCTTCACCTCTCGACAGTCATCTACTCTCTCCTAAACGCACCGATTGTGAGTATACTTGTACCCTTTTACGCTTAAACGCACTTTTGGGTGTCACATACGTTCCTATATCAAATCACATCGCACGAATCTCAAATGCTTATTCGCAACCCGCTGTTACATGATTATACTTGAAATCTGCTGAATTGTATGTATTGCTTGATTGCTTGTACGCCACCCTTAACATGATAGTATACTAGAGGTTGACCCGCCACCCGGAAGGCCGGGGTTGTTAAGGCTCGCATTTTTATTTCGCATTTATTTTCTCTTTTAGGATGTGAATGCTTGTTCGCATGCCTCGATCAATCGCGGTTTGTTGGTTAGCATGAATCTAAGTAGTTACATCATTCACATCTATTACGTATGTCATGCGGTGTATGCTAAAGCTTTTATATCTATTATGTACGCAAACCTGTATGCTCACCTTTACTTGATTGTATTGACATTTTTTTTACATATGTGGCGGTTGAGGATTAGCATCGGATGCATTGGATTATGCTTAGTTAGTTGTTTTAGTTTGTTTTGATTTGGAAACTCATGTATTAAATCTTGGGGATATCGAACCTGATTAGTGCTTATGAGAAAACAAGTTTCTGTAATAATGTTTGGAGATGTTATGTTTGATAGTATGGGATGTTAAACGTTAAGTAATGTTGCTAGATAATTGTTATGAATTCTCGTGAGACAATTTGGTCGCCTTGTGCCACTACCCCGATGTTTCCGCCATCGTTGGGGAGTTCCACTCGATAGAAATGGAGATTTTCGTCGAGGTTTGGATATCACTCCTAACTCAACGAAGGTATCTCGTGCGATAGAGGATGCGCGGAGTGAATGATCTTATCGAGAGTTCTTGGTTTTCACACCTAATCTCGACTTGATCACTCGTTTTGTGTGATACGAGCGTTCTTCACGTGCATTATGGTAGCTTTAGGAAAAGCATACGTAATTTAAAAGTCCTTTCAAGGATATATGGTCAAGTTCGGGTGAAGTTGCCTAACTTCGAGCGAACTTGATCATCTTCGAGCGAACTTGTTGAGTTTTGAGGGGACTTGACCAACTTCGGCGAACTTGGTCAAGTTCGGGCGAACTTGGTCAAGTTCGGGCGAGCTTGGCCAACTTCGAGCGAAGTTGAGTTCTACTTGTTTCAGGAGTTTATTAGATGCGTAATGGTCTGATTTGGTATTCTAACTATAGACAAGGCCAAACATGGCAGTTCTACCTAATTTTCCCTATAGTTATGGCTCTGATACCAATCTGTCACACCCCAACCGATGGCGGAAACATCAGGGCGCGACACTAGACGAATCAGATTGCTCAAGAGAATCCATAACAACTATTTAAGCGAAAATATTTAAACGTTCAATATCCCATACTATCCAACATAAAATCCCCAAATAATCATTACAAATACCAAACAATCTCTCAAACATATCCAATCCAATCTTCCTTTGATTTCTATTACATGAGTTTCTAAGGATAAGATCCTAAATCCGTTGCAGCAAATGTCATCAACCTGTCACATATGTTAAAATAAACGTCAATACAATTAAGTAAAGGTGAGCATACAAGTTTGTGTACGTAGTAGATATAAAAGCGTTTAGCATACACCGCATGAACATACGTAAGAGATGTGAATTATACTACTGCATTGATACATGTAAACCAACAAACCGCGAGTGCGAGGCACGCGAACAAGTGTCCACGTCCTAAAGAGAAAATAAATGAGAAGTAAAAAGTGCGAGCCTTAACAACCCCGGGACTCCGGGTGGCGGGTCAATAGCAAGCTATCATGTTAAGGGTGGCATACAAACCAAGCAATACATACAATTCATCGATTCACGTATAATCATGTAAAGGCGGGTTGCGAATAAGTGTTTTGAGTTGTGTGATGTATTTTGATATAGGAACATATGTGACACCCAAAAGTGTGTTTAAGCGTGAAAAGGGTTCAATTATACTCACAGTCGGTGCGTTAAGAGAGAGAGAGAGTTGGGATTGTTATGGATTGAAGGGAGCGCCGGATCAGCCTGTAAGTTCGGCCGAAGTTGCCTGGGCAAGTTCGGTCGAACTTGCCTTGTTTTCTTGAAGTTGAAAAGTTCGGCCGAATTGGCTGATTCTCTGAAAGTTGACAAGTTCGGGCGAAGTTGGTCACCAATCTCGTGACAACTTCGAGCGAACTTGCTCTTTTTGGAGCGAACTTGACTGTTTTGGTCACCAAATCGTGCGTTTTCGCGTCGTTTGCTGAGGAAATCAAGTGTCCATCCCTCCAACCTTAAGCTACTGAGCAAAACATAGGCTGGAGAGGTCTTTTGGAGCGAGTTTTAGCCACTTTACAGGAACTCGGGCTACTCCGGGCGAACTTGATTGTTCGTACGGGTAGTCCAGTTCGTGCAAGGTGATGACATCATCCTTGTGCTTCCGGATCTGAGATCTTGCTTGACACGCCTCGTTCCACTTCATAGTGAACGAAACATACGTCATTAGTCCGTATTCTATGTAAAAATCATACTTTAAAAGGTTTTTCTCAGATCTAACACTTGGTGAGTTGAAATTACAAAGATTTTTAGCTTGGGAAGCCAAAGCTAAGCCCAAATACACTCGTTCATTGTAGATCTAAGTGAAAAGAAGAAGTTTGATAGAAAAGATGAAGATTTTCATAAACAGAAGAGATTTGATGAAAACGAAGGTAATCCTTGTGCAAAATCGTAGTAGAAACGTTGTTGTTTTGCATAAAACGGGTTGATTCTTACTTGGAAATCAAATGTTTTCGGTTTTGCAGCAAGGGGAGCATGAATGGAGGTGTTTGGTATTTATAAATGAAGAGAAATGAGCTGGTGGAGACCAAGTTCGGCCGAACTTGCCACAAGTTCGAGCGAACTTGGCACAAGTTCAGGCGAACTTGGCCAGTTCTGCTTGAAAATGTGCAAGTTCGAGCGAACTACGCAAGTTCGAGCGAACTACCCAACTTCGGCGAACTTGGCCTTTTGGCAAGTTTTGTTCGTTATTTTCGCGTTAGGTGTTCGTTTGGCGATTCGGTTCGTATTAGATAGTTATGTTAAGCGTTTTAGCGAAGCGTTAAGCGTTTTAAATGATAAAATAATGCGATTAAGCGATTCGTGCGAGTGGGGAGCATTGCGATAGCGAGTACAACCATAAATCATAAAGCACACATAACACATAAATAACATAATGTAACATAAATAACTGCGTTTGCGATGCGATGTGATAAGCGATATCGAAGGCACAAGTGGTTATTGTAGAACAACACACTTGGCTCTTAAGGTAACATAGTTACTCGTGATCGTGTTGAGTTAGCGTTGCATTTAATAGGCGTTTAGATGTAATATAGTTGTGACAAAATGTATTTAGTAAACATAAACCATTTCTTTAATCAAATCTCGGATTACAATGACAGATACAAACGTAATATACGGAAAAAGGATAACAACGAAAATACGAGTTGTTACATCTACCTAGTTTGGTGTGTACGTAGAAAATACCAAATGACTTGTAGCAAAGTGTTGCATTGATGACTCTCTTTTAAGTGGTGAGGGTTCTAGCCTCGTTAAAAACAGTAGTGTAGACTTTAGATTTTGAAATAGTGTAGTTTGGTGTAATAAAAGTTAAAATAAGATAGAATCATAAATTATACAATTTAGAAACATATTATACCTCTATAGTCGATAATTATAAACGATATAAATCCTGAAAATAGTGAATTTTCTTTGTTGTTTACTTTATTTTTTATGGGAGGGTTAACTTCGAAGCTATAATCTTTATCTCGTCAGTGGTGTATCTAAAGAGTAATTATGTCATTTTTTCAAATAAATGGGTTTGCTTTACACAATTTAGGTATGTTTGGCAAAAATAGTTGGTGGCTAGAAGCTGGTAGTATAACTGTAGATTTTTAGATATATTTAGGTTTTTGGCAGAGTAGCTGAAGCTTTTAATAAAATATATAAAATAACTAAAATAGACATAAATAAAAAATTTAAAAGTTTGTGCATTAAAAAGTTCATTATCTTTAGAGGTTAAAATAGTATTTTTTTTTTTCTTAAAAACTTGTAGCTCGTTCTAAATGCTACTAGTAAGAGCATTCAACCAAAAGTTTTAAGCTCTAACCTAAAAGTTTCAAGCTCCTTCAATCAAACAAAACTTTTTATATATAGAAACTAACTGTAAATATGTAGGCAACTTTAACATTTTTTACTATGGCGCCAATTCTAAACGTTTTAAAATGGTGGCAATTCTAAACTGACATAAACACGGCAAAAAGGGGTTTGGATTGGTTAAAACGGGCCTGTTTTATAAACAGGTCAACCCAAACACGCATGTTAATATATGCGTCAACATGAACACGACCCATTTAATAAGCGCTTAACATGTTAACCGTTTAACATTTTTATAAAAATCAAATTTGTTAATTGGTAATGAAAAAAAGAGAACATTAACGGTTCAGCTCGAACTCATACACAACACAATAATAATTGATATATGAGTCGGGTTAGAGTTGTTCAACCCGTCAACCTGTCCATTCGAAAAACATCAATATGCTAACCCAACACGTTTTACACCCATAAATTATTTATCCATGTCATTATAAACAATATTTTTGTATACATTTTTTTTAAATCATCACCTCACACCATTTTCAACAAATACATCTATACTATATAAAAAACAAATCATTAGGAGGACACATGACATCTATAAGATAATCTTAGTTGTCTTTTAACGCCTAGATAAATAGATATTATGACTACTAACTAATTTAAAGTCATCCACAAATTAGTTGAATTATCTTTTTATCTTTTAGCTTTGTTTTTCGTATATATTAATAAGGGGTTGTTTATTTCAGATTTTATCCACTAACGTCAATTATATTGTAAATAAATACCGAAAAACGTTAATTAACGTTATTATTTGGAGTTGCTAATGAGTGATTATATATTAAAGTAAATTACCAAAATCGTCAATGAGGTTTGAACATGTTTGTCATTTCATCAAAAACAACTTTTTTGTACAATATAGTTTTCACTTTTGAGATTTTTTGTCATTTTCATTCAAAGATCTAATTTGCTTTATTTTTTCTATCAAAGATTTGGACGAAAATGACAAAAAAAAATCTCATGGACGAATTTGGTTAAAAAAAAAAAAGTCAAACGTTTGGATGAAAATGGCAAAAAATCCAAAAGTGAAGGACTATATTATACAAAAAAGTTGTTTTAGCTGAAAATGATTAAATGCCCAAACCTCAGGGACGATTTTGGAAATTATTTGGCATTATATTTATGACTTTTCAAAAAAATTAAATTATCTGTTATAATTATTTAATTTACAATATTTATGTACAAACAATTATATGATAGTTATAATTCAAAATCTAAGGTGGTAAATTCAACATATGTTAATTTTTCTTAACATGTGTGACATCTTTTATATTATGGAAGTGACGTGTCAGCTATGTAAACTATCTAAAATTTGGTTTTGCCATATGTTTCTGATATTCAATGTCACGTGTAAACTTCTAACAAAATATAGATTTCAAAAACTGTATTGACATATTATTTAAAATTATTAAATTTAGAAAACATTATTATGTATAACAATAGATCTCTCTAATCTAATCTAGTAATTACATCACTCATAATTGATGCTATGTCATGTATTTAATGTGCTATGATCACTAAAAGCAAACTACGGTTCAAGTGAGGTCTTATTGGTTTTTCTTTTACCAAAATTATTCAAAAGAGAGGTCGCATTAAACTCAATTTTTAAAACTTGCAAATTACTTTTTGTGTTTGAAAAATATATATATATTGATAAGAGATTTTTTATTTATTCCTATCACACACAATAATTATGTTTGGCCTGTTTTTTCTCCTCTTCCGGTGAGACATGAATGGTGAAAACCATCATGCTCGACTTCTTTATGGCTTGCTTGACATAATAAGATAACATCATAAGGAGATGGAGTGATAACTAAGCTTATGACCACTGTCGATTTCATAGAATTCGCAAGGATTGGAATTGAAATTAATTTCGTTTTTCTTAAACGTGTTTGGTTGACATATCATGATATTATAAGGGCATGTTTGTCATTTTAGGTTTTTTAACCATCAAAATCCATTTTTAAATTTACGAATCAAACACACTACAAACTTGTACTGAAATTCCCTTTAACCCCGATTCCATTCAAGCTTTTTAATTACTTCGTAAACATATCATGAACCATAACGGGGTAAATTCTTTGGTACTGAGATCGCTCTATAAGGGAGCCGGTTAGGTATTCATCAATGTCTTTCTTCCAAGCTTTTACCTTCGGATGTACATGCTGATGATCAATGATCATCTTCATTAAAGGTGATTATTATAATCTTATGTAACATAATTACATCCAAATATTATACATTGTATTATGTTTTATGGTAGTTGATGTATGATTATGATTATTTACTAAACTTACATTTTTCATAATAGATAACAACCCAAATTCCTTAAGGTGAAATTATAAAATTATTTGTTAGGAAATTATTCTTGATACTAGTTATGTCTTTATATGTGGTTTTCGGATAATATAAGAAGATGTAGAAGTCAAACTAAGTGAAATGCAACTCACATGATTTAGAAAAAAATAACATGTAACTAACTCAAACATAAGAAGAATAGAAGTTGCGGATGACCTCTTAACCTAGCGATATGAGTGTTGTCCCCACCAAAGTGGTGTGAGCTTAAGTCTTACAAAGTGGGCAATAGGTGAATTTTACAAGTAAATTTAATGGGTGTGTATTCGCCGTCCATAACAAAGGACATAAGTTTTCTTTCTTTCTTTCTTAAAACACATGTGTATGTCTACATCTAGGTAGGGGGTGTTCCACCAAATCAATTCAACACAATTAAGTGATAGGAGGCTTTGGAAACTACCTATGACTAGTAAACACAATGTACGAATTCTATGACTAAGTACCAATAATGAATACGATAATTTAATATTTTTTATAAATGTGGTAAGTATCTTTGTGTATAAACAACCAATCAAGGAGTGTACACATATTTTTCCAAACAATACATTAAAATGAATTTTAAATTTTTATTTTCAACATCAAAGTACATTTCATTAATATAAAAAATTGGCCGAGTTACATCAAAATCGCAGGTAAGCGAGCAACAAGGTGCGCCACTACCCCTTTCTAAATAGCAAACCCTAGCCTATTAAAGACAAACCCTTGCCCCCCCCCCCCCACCCACCCCTTTGAAGAGCAACTGCTGTGGACAACCTTTTGGACCCTAGTCAACAAACGGATAGCTTCTGGAGCTAGGGAGCCAAAGGTGTCAAAGGCGAAAGAGACAAAGGCATGTTGATTATCAGCATAGGCTTTAGCGTATTTATCCGCCTTTTTTTTTATTCCGCTTTCCTTATAGCTTGTCCTGCTACAAACCCACTATCCCTTAAACCAGCTAAGGGGGAGACTCCTGTGAGATCCACACAAGCATGTTTCCCACCCACCCAGCCAAAGATGAGCAGATCCGCTGGTCTCAATGTAGATCTCCCTTCCATATGATCTGTAAGGAAATTCATAGGAGCCTCCTTTTTGGTAGATCTCCCTTACATTTTAATTGAACAATGTATATAAATTGTGAACAATGCATATAAATTGTGAACTGTATTATTACTTATACTCGTTTATATCAATGCAATAGTGTACACTACTTTTTTATGCTAGTTCATTATCAAATAATCCAAAGAGTTTATTAATTTTACTTTGAAAACTTCTAAAAAAAACCTATAACCTTTTCTTTTTTATACGGATCCAAAAGAAAGAAAACAATGGGCTTAGGCCCAAATAGAATATCGCAAAGTTGTATGAAAAAATTGGAGATGCGGGGTATCGATCCCCGTACCTCTCGCATGCTAAGCGAGCGCTCTACCATCTGAGCTACATCCCCTTTTGATTATTTATTTTCATAGATATTATAAATTTAACTCTTACACGTCTTTGGGTTTAATTGAACTAATATAACTCGGTCTTTATTGAGTATTGAGCAACCGAACACTAATAAAATATATTTAAAAAAAAAGAAACTTATAAACCAAGTTGGTAACAAAACATCGAATTTTATAAGCTTCATATAATCTCAGATATTTCACAAAAAGTGGTATGATAAATGTTAACATCATAAGCTTCATATAATCTCAGATGTTTTACAAAAAAAAGTGGTGTGATGAATGTTAACATTTTCACTTAAAACATATAATTAAAATACCAAAGTGGTATGATGAATGTTAAGGGACTTGAACCCTCGTTTTCTCCGTGAAAAAGAGAGGTCGTAACCGCTGGACCATAGGGGCCTACGGCCACCTTGATTCAAAAAGAAACTCGAAATAATAGGTCCCGGCCACCTCTAATAAAAAAGCACTAGAAATACAATAGGTAATAAGAAGAATACCATAAATTAATGCCTAAGGCCGCCTTAACTTCTTAACTTAAAATAACTCAGGGCGAGAGCCGCCCTTAGGAGATGAATCAAACCGAAAAACTCGTTAACTATTCTGGAGGTTAATGGTAATCAAACTTTACCATTTACAATCTGAAAACTTGATTTCATTGGTCTTTATCGTCTTTATCTTTCTCATTCACAAAAGGGTCTGGATCCAAGATCCTTAAAACATATAATTAAAATACCCTTTAAATAATAAACAAATGAAGTTGGGATCTGTAATTAAAAATGGGAAGTAAATAGAGGGCTTTTTTATAACATGTGTTATTTAAGCTATAAGGTTTGGTGACTACTCATCATTATCATCCTCCACATCATCGCCACATCACTTCATCCTTCACTACCATCCTCCGTGACCCATGGCGAAACTTGACGACCGAGAGGGGGGAGGGGTCGAAAACGTATATACCAAAAAATTTCTATAGAACCGGAGGGTCGAAAACGTATACACCCAAAATTTTCTATACGAAAACTACATATTACATTACTGAACGAAAAGTTCAAGGGGGTCGGGCGCCCCCTCTCCCCGGCCCCCCTGTCCATGACCTACCTATATGGTGTGGTGATGGTCCACCACTATCCTTCACCACCAATTAAATTCATCAAAATCTTCAAAAGATTCTCAAAGGTTGGAAAGGTGGACCGTGGTGAGCATGGATATATCCATGCTTTCCACACACGGATGAGGAGGGAGCGGTGTACCACCAATACCATCTCCTCGTGGCATTTCATAGGCCTCACCATGACCCATACCCATTAGCCTTAAGCAACTAACGTTTAATTCTTTAGTAATGATTCCTTAGTTTTTATGTTGCTCCTCTTTAACCTTGTTCTCATAAGTTCATTATTTACAAAGAAAATCCTTGTTTTGTTTTTTTTTTCATTTTAAGCTCTAGAAAAGACAATGCCATATTACAAATCAATGCTAAAAAACCAATATACTTTTTCGTTTTACATAAAAACCATAACTCAATTTTGGTACATGAAAAAGTCATTGAACTTGTTTAAAATCTACTTTGTGAAACCCATGATAAGCACTAACGATTATACATGTGGAGAGGCTATATATGGGCCATTTTGTTTTTAATGTGGATATATAAACCTCTTTCGCTAATGTGAGACATTACCTCATCAATTTAGACCACTCTTAATATTAATCATCTGGAAGAATACCACATCAATTTCAACTGTTTAAATATAAATTCGTACTATCTTATGTAATAAAAGATAATAAAAAAAGTAACAAAATTATAAATATTAAATAACATTGGTGTATGGAAAAGATTGTTAATTAAAATCAGGAGGTTAAGATTTAACCGGCTAAAAAATATGTAGTGGAAAGAACTTAAATGTTAGTATGTAACTAAAAGACATGTTTTAAGTGCTCTCATCTTAGTTTCTTCAATTTAGTATTGGGCAAAACATACAACAAAATTACCATAAATAAAAAACTAGCATGTTTTCTTTTGGGGGTTCTCATTTAGGGGAGTGAAGTTCTGACATGAAATTCACGGGTTTCGGTTTAGTCTAAATGGTTTGGGTCAGTTTCAAGTCGAACTTACAAACACGTTTAGCTAAACCTGTCGTGTTTGGTCGCCTACGCGTGTTCACAAGTTTACCCATTTATCTCGTGTTGTGTTCAGGTTCATGTGTGTGACATGATTTTTACATTCGTGTCAGGTTCGACCCACCAACCCGGGTACACGACCCATTTAACACCCCCTGCTTTAAACCTTCAAAAGAACATAACAACAAAAAAAACATAGGTTTCCTTTGAATGTTCATAGACCACTTTGGGTTTGTCTGTTCTTTTATATACTTTCCTATTGTTTCTTCATGGTATGGAACTATGCGAGTAACAAGACATCAAGATTCAAGATCCATATGGCTTTACTATCTTTTCATATAGAAATTCACACTCATGTTGTTTATATAGTTGTTAAAAAACCAAACATTGGAAACCTTTGAGTCGATATCATGCGCTAGCATATGTAGAATCTTTGATCACCCTTCCCTTAATATCACATTTTGTTGAAGTTTGGGAAGTCTAATGTCCAAAATGGTGTCGTTGTTCACATGCGCCTCAGTTTTCTTCCAATCCACATTTTCAGGCAATTCCAGCCTGCGTACGAAGCCTCGTTCCCACCATTTGCCACTTCGCCAGTCCGGAGACGCTCTTGATTCTCCTTTGTGGTTCCATAGCCCACTAATCTCCATAACCTTCCCATTCTCAACATAAACTCTAATGCTGCTTTTTTCTATATCTGTTGCAAATGAGTTAAAAGGTTTATTCTACTAGAAAAAAATTAGATTTGTATTGAAACAATATAATTTTGCAATCATATTTGACATGTTATTTATATAAAATACAAAGTTATTGGACAAAAAGTGTTTAAGGTCAACCCAACAGGCAAAACGTGTCAACGTGTTCAAACTTCACAAAAATCACCTGTTTTCACCCGCCCATTTATCACTTCTAGTCAATAACGTCTATTAACATGTAAGAATTATTAACATAATCGTTACAACCGTATATATGCTTCAGTGTTAAACAGATCAAAATCTTGAATGATTCAAATCTAAGAATAACATAGAGGTTACCTGGTAGCTCGGTTTTTAGGACATAACACGCTTCTGTTGACACCAATCCACACACGGGTTCTGAAGATCAGACAACAACACACCCGGCTCAAATTCCCAAAGTGGAAACGCGTCCGATGGATCAAAGAACTTCTTAAACAATAATGGTCCAAACAATGATTTATTACCAAAAACCTTATGCATGACTGGACCTCCTTTCGCCATAAATGCACAAAAAACGTCTTCTTTCAAAGGAACACGCCATTTATGTGGAGTATGATCTTCGAATACAACCTCAAGTCGCATGCTAGCCATTATTCTAGAGTCGGGCAAAATTAAAGTTTAGATGTTTAACGCTTCCTATAGTTTTAAAAAATAAACAAAAAGCAGAAAGAATATATATATTCGACTCGAATATATGCTAGAGTGTAAAGTTTTGCACGAATATTTCATTTTTGAGATATTTTATGGAGAAATTTCGGGCACCGTGGTTAGTGACTCAACCATTGGACTATAATTTGGAAATATGTCTTGATTCTGAAGTTATATCCTTGGATCACACTACTCGTATCATCGCTAATTAGTTATTATTCGCAACATTTTACGGTCAAGAATTCAAAAGAACATCTTTATGACAAAAAATATAGATGATGCTTAAGAATCTTGGAAGCTCTTGTCATCTTGCATTACATGAGTGGCCTAATCTTTAGCTCTAGGAACAAAAAGAGTCTTGAATTTTTTAGGACATTTGACTTAGAATCTCATGTTTGGTGGCATCTATGTTATGGGTTTTTAGTGGGGTCTTTAAAGGTGTGGTTTTGATAGTTTTTTGTGTGGTGAGTTCTATACTTCTATAGTTGCTTTTAGCAAGTGGAGTTTGATAGATTCTTCATCAAAGGTAGATGTGTGCAATTGTCAATAAGGCAGTGGTGGAGGCGTAAAAGCTATCTATGGAGTGCATAAGAAGTTTCAATCCTACACGTGCGTAAAATGCCACTTTAAAATAAGTAGGATAACACGACGGGGTTATATTTTAAAAGTATGATTGGACGCATAATATAGTATGGTTTTTGAAAAAAAAAACCGAGTTTGATAAGTTGATTAAACATGGTTCTTCATCAAACAAATGGATTGTATATGCCAGTAAATGATACCTGATTCGAAGTGCAACACCAAGTCTTGAACTTGGTAACAGTTGATGAGGTATGCTCAGTTTGTCATAAGGCGTGTTTGGATTCTTATGGGGAGCATGTAATTCATTTCATTGTAGACAGCTCCCGTGGTTCAAATACCGACATGATTTGGTTAAGGATGTCTTTTTTGACATATTCAGGCGCGCTGGTATTTCTGCTAAGAAAGAGACACCGGTTAATTTCTTAACAGACCCATTTGAAATGAGATCTACCCTTAGACCAGCCGACATTTTAGTCTTTGGATGGTTAGGAGGAAAACATGCATGTGTGGATCTAACAGGGGTTTCCCTGCTTGTGTGCTTAGGGGGGTAGTGCTTTCACGGTGAGTCAGGCTGCTTAGGGCAAAGTGACAAAACACAAAAAAGCGTGTCTTGACAACCAGCACGTGTTTATCTCATTTGTTTTTGGTACTTTTGGTTTCCCGGTGCCAGAGGCTGTGGATCTACTTAGTCGAGTTCAAAAGGTCATGCATCATAATGTTATGACCCCGAGATCTATTGACGTCGTTTTTAAAAGACTTAGCTTTACTATTCAAAAAAGAGGGTAGCGGCGCAGCTTGTTACCAGTTTACCATCTATCTCGATATAAATTCATAACATAGATAGGTTGTCCGTATTTTATTATTTTAACGTATAAAACCCATTTCTTTACTATCATATGTGTTCTATTTAAAGGTCTTCTATTAATTTTTACAAATAAGATATCCATGTCGTGAAAACAATGTTGATGTTTAATTAGCTAAAATACTTAATTGTATTATACATACTGTGCTAAAATATTTAAATGTCTTATATGTTCTTGTATAAAACCCGTTTCTTTACGATCATATGTGTTCTACTTAAAGTGTATTATACATACTGTTTTTTGTATCAAAACTAACACAACATTATATCACTTTTGTACCAAAAGATGAAAATAACATACTGTATAAGATACTGATTTAACTTTAAAGGAAGCTAATGAAACAAGTTTTTAAGTACTAAAATAGGGAAAAAAATAATTCTAAATAAAGTATATAAACTTAACATTGTACAAATTTTGACGGATCCAAACTTTTGAATCAAAATTCAAAATACGTAGATATTGCAAATTTATTATTGTCATCTTCCTTTTTTAACAGAAAAGAAAATATGAGATTCTATCTAGGGCGGAGCAATTTACGGTTCTAAACCGTGAGAACAAGGGTCCCTGAACAGAACCACCAGATCCGCACCGTATTGCTACATATTTAGGGTTCGGTTCTGGTTCTTAAATTGAGAGAAAACGGTTCCCGATTCGGTCCCGGTATAACCGACTGGTGCGTTTAAAGAATTGCTAGAACCGGTTTGGGTTCAGACTTTAAATATTATATTCAAAAACCATCGGTTTTATTTAAACTTTAAATATTATAAAAGTATGTTTTTAGGATTGAAGAACATAGATATAGTTTTTACATAATGTTGAATGAAGTTTTTGTGATGGTTAACTATATAGTTTTTACATAATGTTTGAATGAAGTTTTTGTGATGGTTAACTAAAAGTTTTTTAGTTGAATTTCGTTTTTTACATTGTGTACTTTCGTTTTATGGTTTGAAACATTCTATTGTTGCTACTTTTACTTTGAATGATTTGAACTTTGGGTGTTACAACTCTTAGTTATATTTTTAAGCAGTTTGATTGTTTTAATCTTTTTATTTAAGTGTTATTTTTAGGATTTAACTGACAACCGGTTTTGGTAGAACCGTTTAACCCGGTTCCAAACTAAACCGGAACCGTTAAAATACGTTCAGATTCTGGTTCTTATATTTAGCATTTAACGGTTTCGTTTGATCCGGTTCTAAACCGTTGCACGGCCCTAATTCTACTTCCCTTTACTACTTACTCCTAAAATAAACATAATCTAATTCTTGTCTAGAATTAAACCCAAGACCACATCTTTGTTGGTTTCAGCCTCTTTTTTGTTTTAAAACTCAGCCCAATTCTGAACTGGGGGCCCTTATTGCAGGGAGGCTCATTTTAACCATTTACAATTTTACATGAAACTTATTCATCTGTTTAAACAATTTTTGTTTCTTGTTTTCTATGTTTAACCTTGTTTACTAGATTATTTATTGTTTAATGTTGTTTCTTGGTATTTAGTTTTTTATATATCTGAATAACTATGATAAAATGATTATTGAATAATCAAAACTTCGTTGTTTGCATATGTTAGTTATTCTTCTAGTATGAGCTATATATATATATATTTTTTTTTATGAAAAAAGTCTTCTTATTCGATCCAAATCAAATCTAATTCACTTTTTACCTGCAAAATTCTTGTATGCGTCACTGATAATGAACCCCAATTTTGTAATTTACATTGAAAATTAAATAAACAACAAAAACACATGACCCACTTTTCAAGAACCGCATAACACACGACTTATTTTTCCAATTGTGGTGCATAAGATGTCCTAAACTCGTTTTAATATCGTCCAACTTTCGCTCTCTCACACTACATCATATCGTCACTCCCTCTCACATTTATCTATCAACACCCAGTTAGTTAAGAGTTTTTCCCCTAAGTAGTTTCCTCCTGTAATAGTTTCGAGTTTGAATCCAACAAGTGTATCTTAATAATCCCGGGGAACACCACTATTCTAGAATTCGAACCCGAGTAAGGTACCAACATGTATATCCTTACCGTGTTGCAAACCAATTGCAATTAAGTCGTTAAAAGAAGTATATATGTTTAAAATTAATTTTCAATTCACTTATCAAATATAACGCAAACTTGTGTTTGGAAGACATATTGGTGTCCCAAAGACCCAAACATGTTCAAAGTTAACAAATAACAACCGCCTATGGCTTTTAGCCTAGTGGCATCTTGGAGGTGAGATAAGACTTTGGGACCGATAGGTCCTAGGTTCCCACAAGAGGGAGTTTTCTCATATTTATTGGGTTTCATCCTGAATGATATGATCGGGTGGTTCCGTTGGTGATGCGATGATACTTCAGTGGTCCGTCAGTGATCCAAATATGCCGTTAAAAAAACAAATAACAACCCATGACGACATGGCTTTATAGCCTAGTGGCATCTTGGTGGTGGAATAAGGCTTTAGGACCAATAGGTCCTGGGTTCAATTCCCACAAGGGGGTTTTCACATGTTTATTGGGTTTCCTCCTGAATTGGTGTGGCATTATGCCTAGTGGAGATGGATATGATCGGATGGTTCCTCTGGTGGCACAATGATAACCCACAAGGGGGTTTTCACATGTTTATTGGGTTTCCTCCTGAATTGGTGTGACATTATGCCTAGTGGAGATGGATATGATCGGATGGTTCCTCTGGTGGCACAATGATACTCCAATGGTCCATCAGTGATCTAAATTTAACGTTAAAAAAAAAACATGACGACAATATAAAAAACATGCACACTTTTAAAACGTTTTTTTTAGAGTTAAATGCACGGATGGTCCCTGTGGTTTACGAAAATTGCAGACTTGGTCCTAGTGGTTCACTAATTACACACTTGGTCCTAATAGGTGTAATTTTTGCACTCGGGTGGTCCTTATCACTAACCAATGTTAAGTTTTTTAGTTAAATATGTGCAAAATTACTAGATTGCCCCTAAGCAAATAAAAAAAAAGAAAAGAACCCACCCCTTATCTTCTTCACCCTCCTTTCTCTCTCTCTAAAACCCACAGACACCTCCACCTTCAACCCACCTCCACCTCCACGTCAGCCCACCACCACCACCTCCACCGCCACTTTCAACCCATTACCACCACCTCCACCGTCAATCGACCACCACTACCTCCACCTCCACCAGGATTTTTTACAGGCATCTTCCCCAATTTGACTCACCAGCCACTGTCGAATCCACCCTCTCGACACCTACTCTCCACACCGACCTCGACCACCACCTCCTCCATCGACCCCCTCCACCGTCAACAACCGCCCACCCCGCCACCATTCACCTTAGGTCAACCACCGTTCACGACCCTCCACCACCCATTTTCCGACCACCGCCCTCCACCTACCATCCCCGCCGCCTCTATTCTCCACGTCCTCCTCCCTGTCGCACCTACCTCCGCCTTCAACCGCCATACCACCCTTCACTGTCGCACCCACCTCAAACCACAATGACCTCAGAACACCATCGGCAGTTTGATTTCTCCACCTTCAACCGCTACCCGACACCCACTTCCACCATCTGTCACCAAAACCGACGAGCCACCACTGCCCGCACCACCTCAGTTCTCGTGTCGGTTTATAGATCACAGGTACGCTTCCGATTACACATTTCGTTTTGTAAGTTTTGTACATCCGTTGGCTTGGGTCAGTCGAGTCGTGTCGTTTCGTTAGTCGTGTGTCTTGGTGTTCGAGGGTGGAGGTGAGATGGTGGTGGTGGGTGTTCGGGGGTGGAGGTGAGATGATGGTGGAGGTGAGACGGTGGCAGAGGTGATATGGTGGTGGTTGTTCTGCTTGATTGAGAAGAGAGGTCTGTGAAGACATATAATTTGGTGGTTTTATTAAGAAGCAATGGTATTTTGGTCATTTAACATGGACTTAACTGGAAAACTTAACAGATGTTAGTGATAAGGACCACTCGAGTGCAAAAATTACAACCACCGAGACCAAGTGTGTAATTAGTGAACTATTAGGACCAAGTCTGCAAATTTTTACAAACCACATGGCCCAATCGTGCATTTAACTCTTTTTTTATAATAAAAACATGCATCAGTTTTAAATGATCTACGACTGAACCTAACCGTTTTGATATTCCGTACGAGGATCATTCCATAAAAAATTTCAACAATGTTCATGATCAAGTCCCCCCAATCTGTGAAATAGTTCGATCATCAATGCGTTTATGAAATTTTATGTATAAATTCGTCAAAACGTGAAGGAAATTCAAGATTTTATTTCAAAAACCTAACCCCAACTTATTTCAGAATTCAATTTATTATTTATTCAAGTGATTTGATTCCAAAATCGGAAACCCAGAATTCGATATTTGTTCCATAATTATCAATCAACCATTTGATGTGAGTTGTGAAACAAAATCGTGAGACGATGATCATTGCACCCACATTGCTGATTTAAGAAAACAAATGGGTGCTGAAGGGATGGTTTCATTCATCGCAATTGCTCTTCTACTTTTCCCTTTGGCAACATCAATGGTACCACTCTGTTTTTGCTCTTTTTTAAACTTAGATTACCAAATGCTGCTTTGTTTTTGTTGTTTTTTTCATGGACTTTAGGTGTAAATATATATTGTTGTTGATTACTTATTTACTTTCATGAATTGTTGTCAACATTGGTTCAGATAGCTTAAATCTTGGTTTACTTTCATGCCCGCCAAGTGTTTGTTGTTTTGCTTAACCCACAATTTGTTCTTTTTAACTTAGATTACCAGATGGTAGTTTGGTTTTTTGTTTCTTTCATGAACTTTAGGTGTAAGACAGGTTTAGATAGGTTACTAGGTTTTTTGGTTTACTTTCATGCACACCAAGTGTTTGATGTTTTGCTTAACCCATAATTTGTTATGGTATTATGTTAAGACCGGATGATGTTCGCTATCCGCAGGTTGAACAGTTATTCGTCAATTGCGGATCAGAGTTTACTCATTCAATGGAAGCTCTTCAAGATCTTCAATCCAGCGACATTGATCAAGCTACAGATGATACACATATTAGAAGGCCTAACGCCGTTCCCATAAGACGCAAGTTAACTGAACTAAACTGTGAGCCTCATTGCGGTGAAGAACATGATCGTTCTTCATCGGATATATACATGAAACCGTTTCCATTTACCGTTTCTAAAGCAGACACGGGTGGTGGCATTGATAGTACAACAATTATTGCCGTGGTTGTTTGTACTGCAGCTATAACGTTTCTTCTCGCTACCTTATTTTTTTGTTGGTATACAAAAACGTATGGCGGTGTACAGAATGATGAAAAGCCTCTTTTGAGCTTGAGTAGGGGTGAGTTCTTGAATGATATTTTTTTTAAAGAAATTATTGCATTAAAAAGTAATACTGTTTGGTGTGGTTTATGGTTTGTGAGACGGTTAAACTCTCAAAAGATTGATTAAAGTCGCAAACTTTCAAGATTTACGATTTACGATAACCCGTATAATCTATTTTGCCCTTAAGTTTGCTCATGTTTTTCTTTTCTTTTTTTCTAACTTGTTGCCTAAAACCACACCAAAGCTTAACTTTTTATGCAATCTTTGATCAGGTACATATAGGGCTGCAAATGAACCGAACGTTCAGCGAACAGTTCGTGAACCGTCCGGCGGGAAGTTCGTTTGTTTAATAAATAATAAACAAACACGAACAAGAAATTTGTCTTCCTGAACGTTCGCTAACGTTCGTTAAATGAACAAACGTGAACAGAGGCCGCGTTCGTTCATTTGTATTCCTGAACGTTCGCTAACGTGTTCGCTTATGTTCGTCTGTGTTCGATAGTTCATTAGTGTTTTTAGTTTTCATATTTTATATAAATACTTCAAATATCTGAAAAATAAAATATTTAATAAGCATAAGTGTTTTATATATTCTGTTCATGAACAATCGTATGTTCGTTTGTTTCCATTTGTATTCATAAACATTTGTTTGTGTTCATGAACGTTCGTTGCCTAAAATTAACAAACGAACACGTTCATTTCCTTAATGAACGAACACGAACA
Source organism: Scalesia atractyloides (assembly GCA_947069175.1). NCBI lineage: Eukaryota > Viridiplantae > Streptophyta > Magnoliopsida > Asterales > Asteraceae > Scalesia > Scalesia atractyloides. The sequence continues at coordinate 101,854,873 of CAMTDV010000016.1, forward strand.
TAAAATCTCGTTCGGTAAGTGTTCATGAACAGTTCGTGAACACATATATTTCCTTAACAAACAAACACAAACAAGGTCTTGTTCATGTTCATCCGGTTCGTTTGCAGCCCTAAGTACGTAGGTCATTTCAAGTTTGTTTGCATGTAGGATGTTTTAATGTGGAGTTGAAGTTAATTATCAGGTTCTTCACAAAAACCGTCATTTAGTATGCAAAACTCCGTTAAGGATTCCAGAAATACCGGTATCCAAGTGTTAAGTACCAGTTCCGACCAACAAAAACGACTTTCAGCTGTAAATTCAAGTGTATCGTTAGGTATCCCAATAGAACCACCATCTGGAATATTAACTGCTTCCGGAATACCTCCTCTGAAACCGCCACCTGGCAGGCCGGACTTGGCTCTAAAGACTCCACCTGCAAGGACCGATCTATCCGTACAGTGCCCACCTGTCGGAACTACTCATTCTCCACCTAACCAATCATCTGCCACCGCAGTTCCGCCTGCTCGAGTTCCTTCAGGCAGACGACCACCGCTTCCACCGCCTTCTGCTGCACCGCCACCCCCGCCTTCTGCTGCACCGCCACCACCACCTCCACCGCTAGCTGGAAAAGCACCACCACCGCCACCACCGTTAAAGAAAAATCCAGCCCCACCGCCTCCACCGGGTGGCAGTAGACCACTGCCTAGACCGCCCGGTCCGGGGTTGAAAGCTTCCCTCCCTTCGTCTGAACCAGGTGAGGTCGATGGTGATGACGCTAACAAAGCTAAGCTAAAGCCATTCTTCTGGGATAAGGTTAACATGGCTAACCCTGATCAAGCAATGGTTTGGAGTCAGATACGAGCCGGGTCATTCCAGTACGTTGTGATTCATGGGTTTTAAGGTAAATTGCATTTTACGTCCTTTAAGTTTGAGCAAAATTGCAGGCGTTGTCCTTTAACTAACAAAATTACACTGAACGTCCTTTATGTTGCAGTTTTCTCATCATGCGGTGTCCTTTTGCCCTAACTCAGTTAGTTTTTTCTGTTAAGTCTTAACACGTGCCACTCACATGAGGGCATAATGGACATTTTCACTTAATAACTAAAACAAAAAATATAAAAATTACCCGTGAAACTTCAAGAGGAAAATATATATTTTAAGTGAAAATGACCATTATACCCTCATGTGAGTGGCACATGTTAAGCATTAACATAAAAACTTAACTAAATTAGGGCAAAAGGACACCGGTTGGTGAGAAACTGTAACATAAAGGACATCCAGTAATTTTGTTAGTTAAAGGACAACGCCTGCAAAATTGCTCAAACTTAAAGGACGTAAAATGCAATTTACCATAAGGTTTATAGAGAAATAATCTTCGAAAACATAATGTGTTTCTTAATGAACAGGTTTAATGAAGAAATGATTGAAAATTTGTTTGGATATAATAATGCCGCCGAGAAAAACAAAGCTAGCAACAACAAGAAGAAGACTTCATCACAAGACCCCTCTTCGAATTTAGTTCAAATTCTTGATCCGAAGAAGGCCCAAAATTTGTCAATTCTTCTAAAAGCACTAAATGTGACAACAAATGAAGTTTGTGATGCACTTAAAGAAGGCAATTCTTTACTTGAGCTTGTGTTTTATAGTTTATCAATATTGTTTGATATAGGTACAATTATCAATAGTTGTAGTTTGTTATCATTTCTAACCTATATGAACTCAATTAGGAAGCGAGCTCCCCTTAGAACTTATTCAAACTCTGCTAAAAATGGCACCAACCGGAGAAGAAGAATTGAAGCTAAGGCTATATAACGGGGATATTTCCCGCCTTGGAACCGCAGAACGGTTTTTTAAAAAGGTTGGTGGAAATACCATTCGCTTATAAACGGCTTGAGTCGTTGCTTTTTATGTACACACTTCAGGAGGAACAAGATGTGATGAAGGAGTCCTTCCAAACATTAGAGGTGAAACCGATGGCAACACTTTTTTTTGGGATTTATTTTTATGTTTGGGTTAATTGTATAAATAAAAACCACCAAACTTCTGATGTACAGGCTGCTTGTGTACAACTTAAGAAAAGCCGCTTTTTCCTTAAACTCCTGGAAGCCGTTTTAAAAACCGGGAATCGTATGAACGATGGAACATTCCGTGGGAGTGCCCAAGCATTTAAACTCGACACGCTCTTGAAACTTTCCGACGTAAAAGGTGTCGATGGAAAAACAACTCTTTTGCATTTTGTAGTACTTGAAATCATTCGGCCGAAGGTATACGAGCTGCCAAAACAGCCGAACAGACCAAAAAGCTCTCCTCCTTTAGTTCCGATGAACTTCTAGAAGAATCCGCTAACACTTCTCAAGATTCAGATGAATATTATCGCAATCTTGGCCTTGAAGTGGTTTCCAGTTTGAGCAACGAGCTTGACGACGTCAAAAAAGCCGCCATTCTTGACGCCGAAGGGTTGACCGGCATGGTTTCGAAATTCGGACACGCGCTTATAAAAGCACGCGAGTTTTTAAATACGGAACTGAAGAGCATAAATGAAGGAAAAGGTGACGATGACGATGATGAGGATGAGGATGAGTTTTCGGTGGTTTTGTCGAGTTTTACGCAAGATGCGGAGAAGGATGTGATGTGGATGCTTGAGGAAGAAAAGAGAATAATGGCGCTTGTGAAGGACACAGCGGATTATTTCCATGGACAGGCGGGGAAAGATGAAGGGTTGAGATTGTTTGTGATTGTTCGCGATTTTTTAATTATTTTGGATAAAGTGTGTAAAGAGATTAAGAACAATCCTCTTGTGAGACCGATTAAGATGACACTGAAAAAAGATGGTTTGCAGTCTGAGCAGACGGAAAAGAAAGGCATTTCGTCGTCTGAAGCGAAAGATGGTTCAGAACCTAGGATGACACAAACACTGGATGTTTTGGAACCTAAGACGACACAAGCGTCAGATGTTTCAGAACCTAGGATGACACAAACATCGGATGTTTCAGAACCTAGGATGACACATACATCGGATGTTTCAGAACCTAAGACAACACAAACATCGGATGTTTCAGAACCTAAGACAACACAAACATCGGATGTTTCAGAACCTAGGATGACACAAACAGAAGATGTTTCATCACCTAGGACACATGAAACTGATGATGTGCAAAATGAGACGCGTGAAAACGGGGAGTTACAACGTAAGACGCTTGAAAATGAGGATTTGAAACATGAGACACAGGAAACTGAGGATTCAAGACATGAAATGACACATGAAAGCGAGTCTAGCACACAAAAAACTGGTGATTCTAGTACACAAAAACATGATGATTCTAACCATGAGACTGATGAAGATGATGCTGATTCGCAACATAAGACACAGGAAACTGATGATTCACAACCCCAGAGTCAAAAGAAAGATATTGAGGAAGATGATGATGATTCGCAACATAGGTCACAGAAAACTGATGATTCACAACCCGGGAGTCAAAAGAAGGATGCTGAGGAGACGAGTAGAAAAGCATCAGAAACCAACAAGGTCCCATTTCGTGTTCCACATGAACGACTTATACCTGCCATTGCTATGAGACGCGTGGATAGTTTTAGTTCTAGTTCAAGTTCAAGCTCAAGTTCAGATGAGGACTAATCCATAGTTCTTTTTCTTGATATATAAGGTATTTCTATTTTCTTCATTTGTTCTATGTTTCCACACAAAAAACATATATTTCTGTTATGATCATCATTTCACTGAAGACGACACACATGTGTTGATAACTTGTTACTTTTGGTTAGGAAAAGAAGAGGGTAGCAGGTCCCTCGCCGTTGTACCATTTGTTGAGAGAAAAGAAGAGCGTAGTCGTGTTCCTATATGAATGTAAATTGTTGTAAAATCTCGATACAAACCCACTGTCCTCGATCTTTATGCGTTGTTGTGTGGAGGATGAGAGCTTGGAATGATTGTATATAGTGATGTACAAGGGTATTTTTTGACCTTTCATAGGCTAGTTGATGTATCTTGTGAGTAGGATGATGGTAATGTAATCAAAAGGAAAACTTGTTAGGGGTGTTTGGGGTTGCTTGTTTACATATTTTGAAAAGCAAACAAGCAATTTTGTATGTGGTTGAAGATTTAAATGCTTATAATTCTCTTATTATAGAATGAAATAAATTGTTTTTTGATATTGCTTGTTAGGGGGGGGGGGCGCCCCGTGATGGAAACCCGCAACGCGTTGATTCGCGTTATACACGACCGTCGGTCGATGGTTCAACGCGTGGTTCGGTTAACGCGTTCTCTGGATCACGCGTGTTCATTTCAAAAAGTTACCGTGTGTATTTTACCGTTGGATTGATTGTGTGTGTATATATATTCAAATATTTTTTTATCTCAAATACAATATCATACAAATCTACCAATACCAATCTCTCAAATATTTTTTCTACAATCTACCAAATACAATCTTCAACCCAAGATGGAAGGTTCAAGCAAACGAGGTTCGGGTTTGAAGAAAAAACATGTACGACCAAGGGTTCGAGCTAATCTTGGCCAGCCGGCGAGATTTCGGTTGCAAGACGAACCGATCCAAACCCACCGATTCAAACCCAACCGTTTCCACAATTTCAAACCTAACAATTTCAAACCCAACAATATCAAAACCATCCAAACATTCCACCATATCAACCTCAACCGTATCAACCTCAACAATATCAAAATCTCGACCCACTAGAAGATACAATCTTATCCGCCAATTCGCCCGTGCATACCGTGAACTACAACAACTAGATGACGATAGCGAACCGGTTGAAGAAGAAGAAGAAGAAGAAGAAGAAGATGATGATGATGAAGAAGAAGTTGAAGAAGTTGAAGTCGTCCCAATAGCCGGTGGACGGAGACCTTGGACGACCGGCGAGGAGGTCGCCTTGGTTAAGTCATACTTACACGTCTCCGAAGACAAAAAACATTCGAACGGACAAAGAAAGAGTTGTTTTGAAGACGAGATAGCTCATTTTGGTAAACTTTCCGGTTCGACCGAACGAAACATGGATCAAATGACTTCGAAGTGGGGAGATATAAACCGAAAGATGAGCAAACTTAACTCTTGTTTCATTCAATTGGTACGTTTTTTTTAGCTTTTACGTATATGTTTTCTTAAAAAAGAACTTTTTTTTAATAAAACTGTTTTTTTAAACTGTTTTTTTTTATAAAAACAGAAAACTGTTTTTAGTTATAAAACTGTTCTTTAATAAAATTGTTTTAAAAAAACAGTTTTTTCATAAAAAAAAAACAAAAACTGTTTTTATTTTTATAAAACTGTTTTTATTTGTATAAAACTCTTTTTTTATAACTTTGTTTTTTTGTAGTCACGAACTCCACAAAGTGGAGCGAGCGAGGCGACCATCATAACAAACGCCGTAGATCTATATTGCAAAAATTTTAAACATAAAGCTTTTCCACACTTGGCGGCATGGAACATTGCAAGACATCACCCGAAATGGGAGCCGGTTGACTTGGTCAGCCTAAAAGGGTCGACGACTCCAAAGAGAAGAGGAGGTTCCAAAAGATCAAAAACTTCCGAGTCCGGAAATTATACTACTTCCGAGTCCGGAAACATGTAACAAATGAATTTGAACGAACAACCAGATGATGAACCCACTGCAGATGATACACCGACAAAGCCGCGCCGCAAGCAAAGTAGTGGTTCGTCAAGTAGAGATAAGGAAGCGGTGGCGGAGTCCATCACCGAATACAAGGAGGCTAAATTGGTGGAAATGGCGGAATCGAAAGAGAGAAGAGAAAACTTGTGGTGGCAAAACTTAAACGCGGGGACGCGTATATTAAACACTTGAGCGCAAAAGAAAAAAATAGTTATTTCAACGTCTTGTTACAACCGACCGACAATCTCGCCGAACCGTTTAAATCGATAGTACTTCAACAAAAACGCGAGATATGTGAAAAATTGGGTTGGGAGATGCCGTAGAAATTTTAGATTTTATTTTAGTTTTGGATGTTTAGCTTTTTTTTAGTTTTCGATGTTAAAGTTTTTTTTAGTTTGTAATGTAGGATTTTGTTTAAATGAAATTTATTATTTAAAATCTTATTGTTAATTTATTAATTTAAAAAGAAAAAAGAAAAAAAGCATCACTAGTGATGGAGTGATGGACACCCCTAATAAAATCCAGCACTAGTGATGAAATTTGGGATGTTGTGAGTGATGCGTGAGTGGTGAGTGATGGGCGCCCCTACCCTCCTTAATATTCTACATTCACAAAGAATTCTCTATTTTTGTGTGAGTATAACCTCTATATTTGTTAGAGTGGTTGTAAATTGTTGTGAGTGAAAGGGAGAGGAAAAAAAATTACCTCTTTATTTTTTAATATTTTTTTGAAAGTGGAGGAGAGAGAAAATGTAATGATAAAAGTATAAAAAATTATTTAATTTAAAATGAGAGAGAAAATGTAGTGTTTTATGGATGTGAAATTGCAAGTTTGCTCTTAGATGGTGTTTGTTTAACATGATTTTTTAATAAATCCGGATTTGGCAAAGGAATTGTAATTTAAAAAAAAAGATTTGGAAGTTAAAATTGTCAAAGGAGTAAGAGTTTTAATGTTCATGGCATTATAGTCTAGTGGTATCTTGGGGTGGGTTAATACTTAGAGATCAATATGTTCTGAGTTCGATTCCACAAATGGGGTTTTTTTTTCCAGATTTATCGGGTTTCCTTCTAAATTGGTGTATATGCATTATAATTATAGCCTAGTGGAGATGGATATGATTGGGTGGTTTCGCTGATGGCACGATGATACTTCAGTGGTCTGTCAATGATCTAAAATTGTGGTTCAAAAAAAAATAGGAGTTTTAATGAAGTGGATTTGTAATTTAATTTTGTCAAAGGAATTGGCATTTGAGAAGAAAAAAAAGATGGAAATGAAATTTGTCAATAACAACTGAAATTTGTGATCACTTGATTGACAAATCAATAAAGCTTGGTTTGTTGATTTGGTAATGATATCAAAAATTGTTAGGAACCAATTCGTTAACTAATTGTTTCAAAGAAAATAGACGGAAGCTTGAAAGAAAATTAGAGAGAAACCAAGATTTAATTCATATTTGATTCATGCCACAATCCCTAATAAGATGTACCCATTACTCACAAATTAGCTACCAACTACTCCTAACAATATGGAAAATAGGTTACATGGAAAAGATGGCCATTCCCTTATTTTCCTTTATTTTAACACATGACTAATAAAAAGTAAACACTTGAAACATTCAGAATAATATGGCTGGACGACTACACGTGCTTTACTGATGAGCATGTGCATGAGCTTCACTTGAAATGCATCTTTTGGACTCGGTATCAGACTCGGAGGGTGACTTGGGCTTCGGTACATAACCAAAATTAGTGGTGATGGTGGCCTTAATTAGTTGAGTAGGGTCAACATCAACTTATGCCAACAATACTTGAATCAAAAAACCATAATTCAAGTAAGAAGTAGAGGGTATACAACTCGTGAGTAGGTGAGCTAGCTTGTTACTATTATCATCATTATTGTTTGGTCACATCCATCCAAAATCTTTTTTTTTAAGTGATGACCCAAAAACACATAAAACGACACAAATAGTATTATTATAAAAAAATAAAAATAAAAAACTTTTCAAATCTACAACAAAAAAGTCAACACAAAGCTAAAAGCCTAAAATGTACAAATGCAGTGATACAATACAACGATCACCCAACTGTTAACCGAAAATTAGTAGCACATGCCATGATTCTCAACTGCAGGATATCATTCGTATGAAGAAACACAACAAGCAGTTGCATATTCAAGTAAAATATTTAATCCAGATTAACAACTGGTATATAAACAACCCAACAAACCCAATTCGAAAAAAAAAAAACAATTAACCCCAAAAAGTAAAAAAAATTAAAAAAAAAACAGTTTCTTGCTAGTTGTAACATTTTAAATAATCATCACTTCTGTTGTGATATTAATTAGTTTTAGTATTTTTATTTACATCATCAATTTTTAAAAGAGTTTAATTGGTCTCCTCACCAGTGAACCAGTAATATCGCGGGTCCGATCCAGTTTTCAAAACATTGAATTAAATTACCTCAGCAGCGAGGTATTGGAGAATGGCAGCTAAGTACACCGGAGCACCAGCACCAACACAGTTCGGCCAACGGGGAATTAAAGGTCGGCTTTGCTGCTTCTTGATGTGGCCAACGAGGTTTGGTTTTATCTAGTTGAATTGAAGTATGCGGATCGGTTGTGATGACCATTCGATTGGGAATGATCTGGCGGATGATATTCGAGAAGATATATTCCAAAATCTTTTTACTCTGTTTTGCCTTAGAAAACCGAATTTAACAGTTTTCGGGTTGTTATTTCATAGGCATTTTGTAAAAAACGAACGCATAAATACACTTGTTGTATCTAAAAAGATATAAGTTATACGGGATTCTTGTTGTTATTGTATCATTTATTTAGGAGGTGTGTAAATTGGTTTCTCAATGCGTACACTATATATAAACGAACGCATGCGTACTCTATGTATACAGATGAACTTGGTAATAATTTGTGTATATTGTGTTTAACAATGATAATTACATCAAGTATATATACACAAGATAGTTACACATATAACCCTCTAGATAAGCCTATTATTGTCTAATATTCACCCGCAAGCTAAGGCCGAGAAGTGACTTGTAGCTTGGACCGAAGCCAAAGAAACCGTATTGAATGTAGTGGCTTAGTGAACACATCAACATCTGATAATCTGTCTTTATAAACTGAACACAAAGTTTTCCCTACGCAGCCTTCTCTCGAACAAAATGAAAATCAACTTTTAAATGCTTTGTTCGCGCATGAAACACTGGATTCGCTGACATGTATGTGGCTCCTAAGGTGTCGAACCTTAGCCTGGGAACCGAAGGCATGGGGGCACACAATTCCCGTAACAATGTTTCAATAACGTCTCTATTTGGCAAAATTGAACAATCAGGTCCTGTGGTTGTTGATTTGGATCAATAACATCCATGTTGACAACATCTTTTAGTCAATCGTTAGTTTACCAAGGTAATATTGTCTTTTCAAGTTCAATTCGAAGGACAAATGTGTCTCTTCATCACCATATCACATCTTCATCAAATCTTATCAGCTTAATCACCATATCACATCTTCATCAACAAGACATACACTCACCCACAACCACCACCACCTCTGCCGTCCGTCTCCACACAAAGACCACCATGTTTCCGGGTTAAACTCCTACCTATCACTTTTCTCCACACAAAAAAAAAAACCCTTATGCCACACAGTAGTCTTGGATATCTTTCCATTCGTTAACACTTCATAATTTTTAGTGTACCTCACGTATATAGAAAAATCCACAAGTCTAGAAGACCACATCTATATTGTATTCTTGGATATCTTTACATTCGTTAATTACTTTTTGAAGATTAAATACATGTCAAATAACATAAAATTATTAATATTTATAATAAATACGTGAAAATGATATCATTCTTTAATATGATAGGCATAGAAATTATGTTTTATTATTATTTAAGTCAAACTAGGCTCAAGTTGACCTACTAGATCCGATTATGGCCGAATTTGACCGCGTTTGACCGACTCCGAGTAATTAGGCGGAGTCGAAAAAAGTCGCCTCAGCAGCCAACCTTGTAGTGACTACTCAGGGAGTAGTCGGCCTTGGAAACATTGTTTTACAACCATACTAGGGACATTATTGATCCAAATCGCCAAGCACATGGACCTACTTGTTCAATTTGCCAAATAGGGAGTCAACATGCCATTGGGTTTTAACAAAAAACTCAAATTGTAGTTTACTTTAAATTATACTAGGTTACAACCCCGTGTATTACACGGGTTGAATAAATGAATTTTATATACTAAATAATAAAACAATATATCTTTAAAAACCTCCTTCATTGCACGGGTTGTATAAATGTAATTTTATATATTAAAAAATTATATAGGAACCAAATTATACGGGTTGAATAAATGTAATTTTATATACCAAATAATAAAAAAAAGTTATATCTTTAAAAACCATCGTGTATTACATGGCTTGAATAAAATTGATTTTATGTACCAAATAGTAAGAAAATTATATTTAAAAAAATTAATTGATATACTCGATACGCAATAGATATGGTGATTGCGGAGATAATTATAGAAAAGAATATACAGTGATCAAACATGTTATTCAAGAAACAAATAAGCAGTCATTTGAGTGATAAAGTATAAATTATATTTAAAAAACCTCGTAATAAATCTAATTCAAAAAAACTAAGACTTTGTTATTATTAGTAAAATCGATGAATTTATATTTGTAATTTTGTTTAGTATTATTTTATTATAAAGTGCATATTATACATATAATTGTATTATGTCTTAAGTTATTGATGCTATCCAAAATGTTTTTCATTTTATGTCTAGTATTATATATACTATGTAAAAATTTAAAGTTTATTAGAGTTATAAATGAGAAGTATAGATTAAATTTAAAATAAATAATAATTATCTATAGTTAAGTAGAAGAGATTAAAAAAATAATATTTAAACTTAATTAACTAACAAACATTTACTTTTTCAATAGCGATTGAAAAAATAGGTATATGCTTAAACTTAATTTTTTTTTTCATATTATACATATTTTTGGTGTGTGTGTTTTGCCCACCCCTGAGTAGTTCAAGTAGCCATGGGTAAAAGGTCCCATCCACTCTTCATGTAGGGGAGCAGGTACTTTGGCCGATTCTACTACTTGGATGTGTGTGTGAGGGAATAACATGTGAATAATGGATTGAGATAGATAACACAATATTATTAGGGTGTACCTATTAGCACACCCATTTGCTATCTACTCACCTTAAAATGTGTTTTTGTCTTATATGCACACCCTGCAGTGTCGAACTGTGACCAAAACGCGTGTTTTGGTCCGGTTAACCAGACAAAGACTGACAGGGTTTTTGACGGTCTGTTGACCAGACCAAAACGTCGAGCTTTGGCCGCGTTTTGGTCATGTCAACCAGACAAAAGACTGACACCCGGTCTGGTTGACAGGACCAAAACGCGGCCAAAGCTCGGCGTTTTGGTCCCATCAACAGACCCTTCAGACACCCGTCAGTCTTTGTCTGGTTAACCGGACCAAAACGCTGCGTTTTGACCACAGTTCGACACTGCAGGGTGTGATATAAGGACAAAAAAACACCTTTTTGGGGTGACTATCTACACACCAAGTGTGTAGATAGTTTGGGCCTATTATTAAATAGTGTGTGTGAGTACTTGTAAGTGAATGCTCGCCTCCAAAATTTTAGTAATTAGATTTACCATCCGTCGCAATGCGGCGAGGGCGCAAGTCCGTGCGAGAATAGCCCAATGCAACCACCGCCAGCGACAGCTAATACTGAAGTTACGGTGGGTTAATGCGAAGAAATAAACTGCAACGTAAAACATTGAAAATAATAATTAACTCGATTTAGGACCCCACACGTTGTAACGAACCTGTCAAACAAGAAAAAAAAATAAACGCGTAAAAACGTTGAACCACACACGCATGTTGGGCAGGTGAACTTGCAAAATCTAGTACGAAGCGTAAACGAAATGTTAAAACGTTGAACCACACACACAGTTACGCCGTGTTAACTCGCAAAATTTAGAACAAAACGTAAACGAAAAATCTGCGAAATATGAAAAGTGTGGGGACCAAAGCTGAAAGTAAAAAGGTTGTGAGGTTAAATGCAACAAAGCTTATTAGAGTTATAAATGATAAGTATACATTAAATTTAAAATAAATAATAATTATCTATAGTTAAGTAAAAGAGATTAAATAAAATAATATTTAATATGAGAGTTATATATAATTAAGTAAAAGAGATTAAACTAAATAATAATTATCCATAAGATATTAAATTAAATAATATTTAATAGAAGGGTTATCTATAATTAACTAAAAAAATTAAATTAAAATAATAATTTTCTATAAGATGACCTAATATGATAACAAACTTTCCATAAATAGTTTCTTTTATTACGTATAGATTTTAACGAATAATTTTCTCTACTCGTTCCTGTCTGACTTTTCAAAAATTCTTGTTGTTCTTGGAGAGGGCCCACTATTAATAAATTAGTTTATTTCATAATTTTCACAATATATGCAACAAATACTTAGCAAAAAGAAATCCTTATATATCAACTCCTTTTGCATTTTCACACATGTATGCATGTGATGTGTGCCAATGGATTGGACCACTTCAATTCTCGGTTTGTAAGTTTCTTACCAGTACTCATATTCAAATTCAGATACCTGCCTCACAAAATATTAAGTCCTATTTATTGTTTGATACGTTACAAATAAAATTAGACCATTCGTTTCCCTTTGTGATCGGGATGGGACGGGGTGTGCCACCTAGGCATCGTTGTCACACAAACCCGCGTCATCTTCCTATGTGAACATGAAAATGAGTTTAAACGTAGGCAGTTTCACCTCATCAAGGAGATGTGAAGCATGAATTTTTTTTTTTTATTAAGACCATCCGTAGTGGGGGTTTTAGAAAAGAAAAACGCCCCAAAACGTCTTTCAACCGCCCCACTGGATGTTATTTTCAAAAAAAATGTGTTTGGCGTTCTTTTTTCCACGCTGTGTTCAATTTGATTTGGCCAATGACAAGGTTGGATGCTTTTTGTTTGTCCAATAACATTATTTGGATGTTTTTTTCATTTAATTGTTTAACACCCTTTTAACATAATGTCTCATAATGCTCCATCCCCACTACACTCTTTTTAGAAAAAAAACGTCTCATAATGACTCATTGTTACTGGAATGTCACATGACGCAAAACACCCAAGGGTTGAGGCATTATTTGTGGTTTCTACTACAATGGTCTAACGAGCTAATAAAATCATACTACCTAGCGTTAAAAAACACTCACATTTCACGTTTCACTCACTATAACACCCCTCAAATGATGATGAATATCATTATCTGTTTGTGTATGCGGCGTCAAGGCCGGCGGCCAGCCAACCTGTGCCGTCGCCCGAGGCCTAAATTTCAAAGGGCCCAAAAGGATTTTATAAGCTTTTATATATATACTAAATTATATATTTAATATATGCATCCATTTATTAGGCAAAATAATGTTGGTGGTAGAGTGGAAAAATTATCTTAAGATCATGTAAATGTCTCAAGTTTAAGTCTTGGTTCCACCACCATGATTTTTTTTTTTTTTTAATTCATTTCCCCTTAACCACAATTTTAAGCCCAATTTTTTGTCGCTCGAGGCCTAATTTTTTTCAAAAGTTCTCAGAGACAGCTCTATACGGCGTACCATTCTCTATCATTATATCTAGAAAAAAATGACCGGATAGTCCCGTGGTTTGCTTATTTAGTCCATAACTTTCTAAAATTACAGTTATAGTCCCCAACTTTTGCAATTTCGTTCCCGGATAGTTCTTGGCGCGGATGAGAGTTAGGTTTTGGTGTTAAGTAGATGTGAAATTACTAAAATGTCCTTGTTATTAAAAAAATACTTAAATGTAAAAAGAAATATATTTGAATCAAATGGGCCACCATTCTCTATTTCTCTTCATCGTCACCCCAACCCACCCTCACCATCACCATCAACGACCCCCTCGACCCTCCACCATCAACGACCACCCTCCACCATCGCCAACAACCAAACCCACATCAACTTTCAACCCTGAAACAAAACCAAAAGAATTTCCATCATCCTGTTGATCCAAAACCAACCAAATCAAAAGTTTACAACCATAGATTTCTTAATCCACAGCACCACCCCATATAATCAAATCAAAACACCAGTGACGTCATAACAAGAAACGAATCAACCATACAACACAACCAGTGACACCGGTTGTTCTGGTAACGGCGATTTGGACATTCCGATCTACCGTTTTCGGTAACGGACTCGTGTTCTCTTGAGCTTTTAATCCTTGTTCAATGGTGTCTAATGCCATTGTTGCAACTTTCTGAAACATGTTCCGATTTTGTACCGCTGGAGAAGACGAAGACGACAATTGTTTCGGTGGAACTTTTCATTAGAGCAGAAGCGATCTACTGTGTACCGCGGCAGAAATACGAGCTACAATTGCAAATCAAACGCTGAAGGTTGGAATCTAAAACAGATGTAGTAGCGATGCTGGCTCGATTTTCTGGTGACGGTGGCTCGGATAGGGCCAACCCGACCCGAGTGACTGGCTACAAAATTCATAAACTAACGGTTGTCGGAATTAATGGGGATGGGATTGTCGGTGACGGGGGCTCAGATGTAGTACCATGGTCGGTCGGAGGGGTGGAGTGGGATTGTCGGGAAGAAACTGAGGAAAGGAGGTGTTAGGGGTGAGGTAGGATGGAGGGTTAGTTTTTATAATTTAGATGGATTATTAGATTTTTGATGTTTTAAAAACATTAAATATTAAGGGCATTTTAGTAATTTCACATCCACTTAACACAAAAAACTAACCCTATCCGTGCCAAGGACTATCCGGGAACGAAATTGCAAAAGTTGAGGACTATAGCTATAATTTTAGAAAGTTATGTACTAAAGGTGAAAAATGGGTAAACCACAGGGACTATCCAGGCCATTTTTCTCTTATATCTAACCATAATAAATTATATTAATTCAGAATATAAAATCTTATTTTATTTTTTATTCATTTCCCCTTAACCACAATTTTAAGCCCAATTTTTTTGTCGCCCGAGGCCTAGATTTTTTCAAACGTTCTTAGAGACGGCTCTATATGGCATACCATTCTCTATCATTATATTAACCATAATAAATTATATTAATTCGGAATATGAAATCCAAAGGATAATGTTTGTTTTGATTGCGAAGAGAATTGGAATGGTAATAGAAAAATGAATAAATTCTTCAAACTGTTATAAAACCACATATACAATATCCCCTAATAACCGTTTGGCAGTTAACATACATATGTATGTATATATGTACTCTCTTGTATTGTATAATGAGGTTAATAACTTCCATATTATTGGTGATGAATGTCTGGTAGATAGCGGCAGTACTAACACAATCTCAAACATATGAAATTTTTCTTTTGAGTTGTCTCCAGCAGAGACACCGATCGTACTATATCTGGTGTCAGTAACCTAATCGAAGGCTCCGGCAGAGCACACATAACATTGTCTTCGGGTACCCAACTTATTATTGGTAATGCATTATATTCTAGTAAATCCAGAAGAAATTTACTTAGTTTTAAAGATATTCGGAAAAACGGTTACTACCTAAAAACAATATCTGAAAATAACATTGAAATATCTTCAAATTACTTAAACAAAAATGGCCATGAAACAATTGTCGAACACTACAGGCTTTATCCTCTGGATTATAGTGTACCAATATCAATCCTATCGAATCAACATGGTGAATAACTAGAAGTTATTAGATAAAGATACATTAATGTATGGCATGACCGTCCAGGTCACCCTCGTAGCATAATGATGAGACGTATAATCAAAAGTGCAACGGGGCACCCTCTCAAAAACTTAAAACTTTTGCTACCACAAGACTTATCATTTGCAGCATGCTCTCTGGGCAAACTTATAACTCGGCCTTCACAATCTAAGTTGATACATGAAACCCCCTCATTTTTAGAAAGAATCCATGGGGATATTTGTGGGCCTATTCATCCTCGTGTGGACCATTCCGCTATTTTTTAGGTCTTAATTGGCGCATCTTCAAGGTGGTCACATGTGAGTCTTTTAGCTACTCGAAATGTAGCATTTGCTCGAATTTTAGCTCAAATCATACAATTGAGAGCAAATTTCCTGGATAATCAAATTAAAAACATCCGAATGGATAATGCAGGAGAATTCACATCCCAATCGTTTAATGACTATTGTATGTCAATCGGGATAAATTTGAACATTCAGTACCTCATGTTCACACACAAAACGGTTTTGTTGAATCTTTAATTAAACAATTACAAATAATCGCTAGACCGCTCCTAATGAGATGTAAACTACCATCTTCTGCATGGGGCCATGCTATTTTGCATGATGTTGCACTGATTAGATTGAGACCAACTGTTGATCACGAATACTCCCCATTGCAACTGGTCTCCGGAAGAGAACCAAGTTTGTCCCACCTTAGAATTTTTGGTTGTGCGGCATACGTACCAACACCGCCACCACAATGTACTACAATGGGACCCCAGAGAAGACTGGGTACTATATTGGATTTAACTCCCCGTCTATTATTAAATACTTAGAACCAATGACGAGAGACATGTTTACAGCACGGTATGCTGATAGTCATTTTAATGAAACAATGTTCCCAGTCTTAGGGGGAGATAAGAATAAAGAAAGACTTGTAACACAAGAAATAACGTGGAATGCATCATCACTATCAAATCTCGACCCCGAAGTGGTCAATGTGAATATGAAGTCCAAAAGATTATACATTTGCAAAGAATAGCGAATGAATTACCAGATGCATTCACGTACACAAATAGAGTGACGAAGTCACATGTACCAGCATCAAATGCACCTGCTCGAGTTGAAGTAATCCGAGAAGATATTACCATACAACGAAAGCGTGGGAGACTAATCGGTTCCAAAGACAGAAACCCACGAAAATGAAAAGAGCAAACTAACGCAGTTGGTGAAAGTTTACAAAATGATATCAATGAAACCCCAGTAGAGGTAATGTCCCTGAAGAGACAATATTAATTCCAGACGAAAATGAAGTTTCAGAAGAAACACCAGTACCGAACGAAAATGAGATCTCTATTAATTATGTACAAGATAGTACAATGTGGAACCGGAATAAAACACGTGTTGATGATATATTCGCATATGCTATAGCAACGGATGTAATCAATGAAAACAATTACGTACCTAAAACTTTAGAAGCGTGCATGCACAGAAATGATTGGCCAAGATGGCAAGAAGCCATAAATGCTGAATTAAATTCGCTCGAGAAGCGACATGTTTTCGGACTTGTAGTCCGAACACCCATAGACGTCAAACCAGTAGGTTATAAATGGGTGTTTGCAATAAAGAGAAATGAAAAAGAATGAGATTGTACGATATAAGGCTCGACCTGTAGCATAAGGGTTTTCCCAAATCCCGGGAGCTGATTATGAGGAAACGTATTCCCCTGTAGTGGATGCGATAACCCTTAGGTTCCTAATCGGCCTTACAATCTCTAAGGACTTCATATGAGATTAATGGATGTTGTCACCGCATACTTATACGGGACACTTGAAAATGACATCTACATGAAAATCCCTAAAGGATTAAAATTGCATGAAGCATTAAAATCAACACCTAGAGATATGTGTTCTATAAAGCTCCAGAGATCTTTATATGGTCTCAAATAATCTGGTCGTATGTGGTACAATCGACTTAGTGAATATCTCGAAAAAGAAGGATACAAGTCTGATGTAATCAGTCCATGTGTCTTTATAAAAAAATACTCTCAAATTTCACTATAATAGCAGTCTATGTTGATGATATCGACATCATCGGATCTCCTGAAGAGATAGAGAAAACTGCTCAGTTGTTAAAGAAGGAATTCGAAATGAAAGATCTTGGTATAACAAAATTATGCATCGGACTACAATTTGAGTATCTGTGCAATGGCACATTTGTCCATCAGTCAAACTACATCCAGAAGATGTTAGTACGTTTCAATATGGATAAAGCACATCCGTTTAGCGTACCTATGGTTGTCCGAACCGCTAGATCCACACAAGGACCCTTATCACCCTCAGGAAGAAGGCAAAGAAGTACTTGGTCCAGAAGTACCGTATTTAAGCGTGATCGGTGCCCTTATGTATCTCGCAAATAACACAAGACCTGACATTGCATTTGCAGTTCATGTATTAGCGAGAGACAGTTCGAATCCAACACGTAGACACTGGAATGGTGTAAAACATATATTCCGGTATATTTGCGACACAAGACTTAGGTCTTTTCTATCAGAAAGATCAAAAGTCCCAGCTTGTTGGGTATGCTGGACGCTGGATATCTATCAGATCCTCACAAAGCAAAATCTCAGACAGGTTATGTATTTACATACGGTGGCACGACAATTTCTTGGAAATCAACTAAGCAAACACTTACAGCAACATCATCAAATCATGCCGAAATGATAGCATTATATGATGCCGGTCGAGAATGCGTGTGGTTGAGATCAATGATAAATCATATACAAGAAGCATGCGGATTGGAACAAATCAAGAAGGACCGACGATTATCTATGAAGATAACGCAGCTTGCATTGCTCAAATAAAAGAATGATACATCAAAGGCGACAGAACAAAGCACATATACCAAAGTTCTTCTCAACGTATGACCTACAAAAGGAAGGGAAATTGATGTTCGTCATATCAAGTCAAGTGAAAACCTAGCTGACCTTTTCACAAAATCACTGCCTTGAAGCAGTTTTAAATATTTATCGCAAAGGATCGGGCTCCGAAGATTGAAAGATGTTAGTTAAATTGAGGGGGAACATTATACACGCTGTACTCTTTTCCTTGACTAAGTTTTGTCCAATTGGGTTTTCTTAGAACTGGTCTTGCAGTATCAGTCTATCATATAGGTCCTGAAGTATCAATTTAACATCATCCCAAAGAATGTTCTTAGTATTGTATAATGAACAATATGTATATCTGAGAGGGAGTGTTATAAAACCAGATATACTAACTCCTTTTTTTGGAATGAATTTAATATTTTTCCTTACAATGAAGGAAAGTAATGAAATGAAGCCTCCATCATCACCACCACATTTCAACTTTTTTTTTCCTTAACAAATTTCGAAATAAAATATAAATATTAATCCCATTAATGTTTCACATCTTCAATTATGAAAATTCCATTTATTTCGTCACGTTCTAATTATAGCCAATTCAATTTTTAATTCCTGTAACGAATTCGAATATTTCTATCGAAAATATCCGTGCCAAGCACCAGTTGGACTCAAATCCTTTAATTTAAAAGCAATTCGTAAACAAATATATAAAAAACTTCTTACTTATAGATCAAACTAGAGTGGTAGTGATCGGTGCGTTGCACAGGGATGCGGTTGAAATTCAGAACGTATCGTACAATATGACTAAAAAATATCTAAAAGTGTTATGTTATTTTTATGTAACTCGGCTTTAAAGATAAAAAAAATAAGAAAAAGTAAAACAAGGGTCCTACTATTTACACCAAACTATTTTTATTTACACCAAGTGATTTGACATTAATAAATTCAAATTTGTGTTTTCTTTTATAACTTTCGATATATGATGTTTTATAAAAAAACGAATATGGTTTTGCGATGTGCATATTTATATCTACGTTTTGATATAAATTTTACAAAAAACGGAGCCGTGTCAAATATAACGTTTTATAAGTCGTTATAAAATTTTATACTCCGTTTTTATAAAATTTATATAAAAACGTAGATTAAAATAAGCACATCACAAAAACGTATTCGTTTTTTAATAAAACATTATATGTCGGAGGTTATAAAAGAAAAACACAATTTTGAGTTTATTAATGTCACATCAATTGGTGTAAATAGCAAAAAGTTTGATGCAAATAAAATCACCCGTAAAACAATTCAATAAATAGCAAAGGTAATAAAGATAAAACGGAAAAGAAAATGAAGGAATTCGATCGGTTTAAGAGTTATATAATAACTTTATTGATCTTTAGGGATATAAAAGAATTTGGTCAAAGTAAAGAAAAAAAATACAATAATTAAACTAAATAGAATGCAAATAAAAGTTCACAGTAAATGACAAAATAGAGTAAAAGACGAAATATATAATAATAATAATAATAATAATAATAATAATATAAGGGTGAAGGGAGTGGTTAAACACTTGAAAGTGCTTTAAAATCAACCATCAGATGGTGCTCATGTCATTCGACAAAAAAAATTTAAACTATGCTGAAAGTGTTGGCAATGGTTAAACACTTGAAAGTGACAAACTTTTTTTTGTTTTCATTTAAAAAAATATGTGTTAAAATAAAACAACTAAAACATCAAGATTAATTACAAAAAACCATTACATTAGAACCTAACTAAAAAAACATAAAATTCAAAGAAATTACTTTGTCCCTGTTGGTGTGAGAACAAACTAAAGAGTTGTTTATAAAAGATAAGATCCTTAACTCAATTGAATTGTTTGTGCCATGTTTTACTACAAGTCCTACCCGCGCGCAAGAGGGGTGCAAACCAACCGGAATTTGCTAGGCTCGTGCATGCCCGCACGTCCTACGGATACGAATGCAGCTTCGAAAAAACTGAGTCTGCCTTCCATCGTTTTTATATTTGGGTTTTAAAAAACATTTTTTTATTATAACACAACAATATTTTTGGGTTTTAAAAAAATGTTTTTTTATTATAACAAACAACAACAACAAACACTTTCCGTGCGGTAAATGGGTTTGCCGTACAAAAGGCCTTTTCGTACGTTGGTGCGCGATTGTGAAATCAATGTTGTAAAATAGCATGGTGGAAATCGCATGTTGGTATTTTTGATGAAATCGCATGTTGGTTTGTTTGATGAAATCACATGGTATGGAATTCAAATTCACATGTTTTGCCTGACAAAATTGTATGTTGAAGATGAATTCGCATCAAAACGTACGGTTGAGATGATCCCTTACGTAATATAAGATAAGAGCCCTTGTACGTTAACCGGCCTCTATATATATATAATTAACTTTTCAATGAATTTTTTTTTATGTTCTGTGTTAAAGGAGTTGTTTTTTTTATTGATTTTATGTTTCAAAACTAAATGTAAGGATGATTTAATATTTTTTTGCCATCTAGTCATGCTTCTTTTATATGTTACTTTTAACATAGATATTTTCGTTATTATATCTCACAATTTTTTTAAATGTGACATCATAATGACAATATCAGTTCATAATCAATTTCGTAATTTTGTTCATTTTCTTCTTTGGTAGCCCACAAAATCTCTCTTTTTTTTTTAAATGTGACATCATAATGACAATATCAGTTCATAATCAATTTCGTAATTTTGTTGATTTCTTCTTTGGTAGCCCACAAAAGGTTGACTGCCAAAAATTATAAAAAGGAATTAATATAAAAATTATAATGATGTGAACATAAAAAGGAATTAATATAAAAATTATAATGATGTGAGCGACAGGGCAACCGGGCAAGTCAATCTTTAAAAAAAAACACATGTTGATTGATAGATATACTATGAAGTATGGATAAGGTTAACCATTCAAAGAGTTTAAAACACATTTTCTTTGACTATTTTTTAATAAAGGAAATTGGAAAACATTATTATTATTTTAAATTCAAAGAATTTGTACGTGAAAGTTTAATGATAAAATCTATAAAGTAATGGAGACTTTTTTCTATGGACTTTTGAAATAAAATTTCAAAATCTTTGAAAATCAACCAAGTTAAGGAATGATGAGATCAAAGATTTTTTGCTTTATGAAAATTGACCGGTCTATACTTGAGTTTGACTATTAAGTTGTCTAATTCGACTATACTTTAAAAAAAATTGTATAATTCGAGCTAACCAGAATTTTTTTGAACATAAGTTATGATAGAACTAATTTACATTCAAAAAGGTCGTTTCGTCTTTAGTAGAAACGATTTTGCAATTCAAAAAGGGTTGCGGCGCAAGTTGTTACCCGTTTACCTACTATTTGTTTGTAACTTGTTACTTTGGCATTTTTATAAACTATTAATATTCAGAGAAAAAAATTACATTCGCTAACATATATAATTTTTTTAAACTATTGATGTACACCAGGTATGAGAATGAGTGTTAACAAGTAATTTTAAACTTTGACCCCTATGAAAACAGTGTTGGATATCTTTATATTGGTTGAATATGTTTGTAAGAATGTTTTAAAAAGTTAATTGAATAGCAAAACAAAAGCAAAAAATTAAAAAGTGAGTTCATGAAACAGAGGAGAAGCAGATACATACGAAATTATTATTAGTATGTGCAATACATATTATATAAACGTCACATAGATCTTCTAATTCTTTGTAGGAATCAAACATATCATCAGATTTGGCTGTTACCACGTAATGAACACGGGTATATTGAAACATATTTTATAATTATTTGTCTGTGTTAGATGGTACAACAATCAGAGTGGTAATTATATTGGCAAATACTCACTAGTCCATATAGCAGAAGGATATCTTATGTGTTTATATTTAGTATCGGATAAGATCGAGGTATTTATTTTGTAGGGTCATTCTAACGTTTTTTTATGGCTTTAAGCGAACTACAAAGTTAAAGCCCTATTTTTTTTTTGAGTTAAATGCTTGGTTGGTCCCTTGGTTTGCAAAAATTGCAGATTTGGTCCTAGTGGTTCACTAATTACACACTTGGTCCCGATGGTTATAATTTTTGCACTCGGGTGGTCCTTATCACTAACATCTGTTAAGTTTTCCAGTTAAGTCCATGTTAAATAACCAAAATACCCTTGCTTATTACCAAGTTATATATATCTTCACAGGTCTGTTCTCAAACAAGCAGCACAACCACCACCATCTCACCTCCGCCGCCATCTCACCTCCACCCCGGACACCCACCGCTTACGTTTACTGATTTCTCCCCCTTTTTCCAGCAACGGATTCATCCAAAACCAAAATAGTTTCAAACAATAATGACATTTTCTCAGCTCTGTGTTCGGGTGAAAGCGTCGGGACGTCTTTGAGTTGTAAGTGAGTTTTGTAACCTTTTTCCAGCAACGGATTCATCCAAAACCAAAACAGTTTCGATAGGAATGAAGCTGAGGCCCATCCGCTTACGTTTACTGATTTCTCCCCTCATCAACAGGTTTGGAATCTGGTGTGACAGTAATTCCGGTTGAACCGGTTACTGAAACAATCAGGAAGAAACATGAAAACGGGAGTGAGATTGCTGAAATCCAGTCTAAAGGCTCTGACAAAGAACTTTTGGAAATAAGGCGGGTGATGCTCGAACAAGCGGTTAATGCAACCGCGATGAAGTTTAATATCCAGAATACTCGGAGAGATACTGGATGAGTTACACTTACAAGGTTTTTCTCGCGGTAGATTAAAACAATGATTACGATATACGATATCGAGTGAATCAACCAACATGTTCCATTGATAAGCTTCCATGGAGTCTCCGTGTTCTGTGTGAAAGCTAAAATGGATGAAGAAATGGCTAGAAGAGCTAGTATTGTGGAAGATGTAAGAGATAGTTTGAACCAGAGGTTGATTTGGAAAGAACATGAGAGAGATTTGAGTGAGGAAACAGAATTCATTTTTTAATACGAGAAAAAAACAGGGAGATTAATTACCTGAAACAGTGAATGGGAGGAGAAGGTAGGAGACGGCGGTGGTGGAGGTGGGAGACGGTGGTCTTGTGGTTTTAGAGAGAGAAAAGGAAAGTGAGAGAGAGAGAGATCATGGTGAAGAAGAAGAAGGTGTTTATTTATTTTTGTTTTTTAATAGTAAGGGTAGTGTGGTAATTTTACATAGACTTAACTGAGAAAGTTAACATGGGTTAGTCATAAGGACCACCCGAGTGCAAAAATTGCAACCACTGGGACCAAGTGTGTAATTAATGAACCATTGGGACCAAATCTGCAATTTTCGCAAACCACAGGGACCAACCAAGCATTTAACTCTTTTTTTTTTGGATAAGTAAATTCATATTGTATTGGTATAAAGAAAATCATTAAATCAATCACTTTCTATAACTAACGTGGGTAGTGTCTTCCAGCCAGCAAATCAGCAATACGAATCACAAATCGTCCAATTCTTTTTTTGACAGAATATTGGATTTTAATAATCTCAACTATTCATGGATGGTTGCCAACAGTTCCAACTTCAAAAATAATCAATGACAGTCCCAACTATTAACATATTGGCTTCCGATGGAACCTAACTAACAGAATCCTAATGTCGTTAGTCTCTGGTCGCCGGAAAAACGTTTTTGGCTGGAAAACTCCTTTTTGGCCCGAAACTCAACCTTTTCGTCTCAAACCTCTTTGTAACCTTATTACGGACCTTTATGAACATTTTTCTAGTAAAAACCCTAATTATTGAGGTCGCAGGAAAACTTCTTTTTGGCCGGAAAACTCAACTTTTTATTGGAAAAATCAACACTTTCGTCCCAAACCTCTTTGTAACCGTAGATCAGACCTTTAGGAACCTATTTCTGGCCAAAACGTTTTTCTGGCGACCGAAGGGTTTTGTTAGTCGGGATCAATTGGAGGCCAATATGTTAATAGTTAGAACTGCCAGTGGTTATTTTTAAGTTGGAACTGTTGACGACCAACGGCGAATAGTTGAGATTATTAAAATCCAATATTCCCTTTTTACTCTTGAATACTTGACAACCCTAAAAAAATATTCATAGAACTGTTTACCAAATAAAAATCGCAAATATTATAGATTAAATCATTCAATTCGCAAAATTGATTAGTGATTTTTTAGGGTTGTTCAATATATTAATCGATAAAAAATTAGTCGTTACATGAATTTGCAATTGAGATTGAGATTTGAGAAAAAAGAAATTTTGTTTAATGTATGAAAAGAAAAAAAATGGGCCAAAGACTCTAGAAGTAAAATCATAAATCTTGGACTAAAACTTTGTTTAAATAAGCCATAAAACAAGTCAAATATACGAAAAAAGAAAAAAAAAATTAAAGGCCTTTTATTTTTGTGACCATAAGCATAACGAGTGGCCCGTAACTGAATAGAAGAGCTCACACTTTTGTTTTGTAAAATGGAACAATATGAATGCATGTCATCACTATTTGAATGTCAAGCGTACTAGCATGGTGTTTCGGTTTGTCTACAAACTCTCTACCTGTTTTTAATATATTTTCAATTTTCTTTTCTATCTTCGAATATACATTGTTTTAGTTTAATTCAAAATATGTTTTATGATTTTTTTTTTGTTTTGTTTTGATGAAACTTTGTTGTAAAAGTTGAGTCGTATGCCATACATTCAATATACTAAATTATATAAAATACGGTTTTGTTATTTTTCTAAAGTTTGTATCAAAACATAAAAACATAAACGAATTTTACTGGCAGTACAAACTAAAAAAAAACTAAAATTCGTAATTAGTCACATCACACATATATGATGTAAACGTAAAGGTTTTTTGCATCATAAATTTATAATTGCACCTTATGATCCGACTATTGTAACTATTTATATAATGTTTTTTGTTGCAATGCATTTATTTTTATTTAACTTTTACTATAGGTTTTTATCACATATTGAGCCGATTGTTTGTGATAAAGTTACATTGAATATTACTCATTTTTAAAAAAAGTTATATTAAAATGTTGATAAATGTAAATAAGATAAAATATTATATGTGAAGTTTAGAAAAATTAAAATATACTTTAAATAAAATGACTCTTTATAATTAAAAAAACTAAATATTCATGATACATTTAATTATTTTATAGGGTGAAAATAGTAAGACCAACAGTTGGGAGAACATGGAAACAAGTGAGGTTACACGTGTAAGAGGTAATGCTAATATATGTTTAGTTGTTTACTAAAGTTGACTAAACGCGTTACGCGGTATGGTTTCAACTCGAAGTACCAAAGTAAAATTTTTCCATCATTGTTTACTTTCTGCACTTTATTCATTTTCGAAAGATAAAAGTGCCCGCATACTTCTTGTGGTTTGCTACGTTTTCACCTTTATTCCTTATATTTTTAAAACTACAGCTGTAGTCTCTAACTTTGACAAATTCATTCTCGGATAGTCCCTGACATAAATAGAGGTTAGTTTTCTCAGTTAAGTGGATGTGAAATCATAAAAATACCCTTACTTTTGAAAAATAACAAACACCCACCCTACCCTACCCACCCACTTCATCTTCCTCACCCTAATCCACCCACCACCACCATCTACCCACCCTCACTTCACCGTAACCACCACTGCCAAAACCACACTCACCGAAATCTCACCAGAACTCCCCCTCCATCACTGAACCAAACAACAAACTACAAACTACACATACAAATTAAACCATTCACAGAGAAGAAATCAATTAAACCTAATATGAATGATGAACAAACAGGAGTAAAATCGAGTGTGTATATCATTTATGCAAGCAAGCAATTCGAATCTGAAACAAATTACACTACAGATTGTTAACAAAATCCTTAACAATGACATCACATCCGACTACAAAACGATTCACACAACAGAGATCGAATTCAAAACTGAAAACAGTAGGGAGCGGAGATGGTTGAACTCGTTGAGGAAAGTTGTGCCACGCCGACTGTGCGACGTCGGAGAGCCGCCGGCCAACGGAAGACGATGATCGGCGTTAGGGTTTAGCAGGCGGTTGATGGAAGACGATGATCGGCAGTTAAGGCGTTAGATGGTGAGTGGTTTTTGTGGCTAGCGATTGATGGGGAGGGAGGTCGCCGGTGGTGGCGGTAGTGCTCCTGGAGAAGAAAGGGCTAGGGTGGGGTTATGTTCCCGGAGAAGAAAGAAAAGGGTGGGGGTGGGGGTGGGTTTGTTATTTATTTTTTTAAGAAGTGGGTCTCACAAATAATCTATATTTACTTAATATTTAGGTTATTTTGTTTTGTAGTAAGGGTATTTTAGTCATTTTACACTTACTTAACTGAGAAAACTAACCGGTGTTGGGTACAGGGACTATCTGAGAACGAATTTTCCAAAATTGGGGACTATAGATGTAATTTTGAAAATGTAGGGATTAAAGGTGAAAACGAAGCAAACCACAGAGGCTATCCGAGCACTTTTCTCTTTTCGAAAAAACAACTTAGTTAAGTGGGACAAACTATAAAGTTATACTAAAGATAGATAATCTACAACTTATTTATTTTTTCTAAAATAATATAGTGATTTACCAATCACGTTTCTATAAAAATAGTATAAGGACCTTATTTATTAAAAAAAAAACAACTTAATTAAGTGGGACAAACTATAAAGTTAAATCAACACCTTCTTAATTTTTTCTAAAATAATATAGTGATTTACAAATCATATTTTTATAAAAATACTAAAGGTGAGATATATTTTATCATATGTAACAATTAGAGCTATTTCAATACAACAAAACAATAGATTAAAAGGATAAATTTGTTAAAGTATGGCTGACAATTCTAGACACGGACACGAAAACACGACATGAAACGACACGACCTTGAAAGGTTCGTGTCTGACTCTTAACAAGTTTCGTGTCTTAAACAGGTCGACACGATAAGACCTATTATTTTTGTGTCGTGTTCGTGTTTACCTATTTCTTGTTCGTGTCTTATCATGTATATGTCGTGTTTAACACAATATGTCAGCCCTAGACTCCACACTCCACCCCTCTAAGGCGAGTTCGTGTAACAAGTCTTGTTCATGTCTTAACATGTCATTTTTGTGTCATAACATGTTGTATGATATGCTCGTAAGTTTTTTCGTGTCTTAACAGGTTCGTGTTCGTGTTTGGAAAAACTGACACGGTAAGATTTTGTGTCGTGTTCGTGTCTTATCGTGTCCGTGTCTTAACAGGTCATGTCTGACACGATATGTCAGCCCTATCTTTAAGGAAGAAGTTGTATATTAACGATATAGAAATAAATCATCATTATATAAAATTGTTTTTAGTATATTAACGATATCGGAATAAATCGTTATTAATCCAATACAAAGTTTCCTAAAATAAGAAGGCGTAAGAAGAGTATTAAACAGACTCCTCCGACTGACCTCATTCACGCGACGTTGGAACCGTCTCATCCAACTCTATGATATGAGATTTTAGGTTTTCGCATTTCACTTTTGAATGTTTAGCTTGTAGATTTCATATTTAGATTATTGTGTCTTTTCTATATTTGCGTTATTGTGTCATTTACTGCGACTCACTGTGTCTTTTTTCCTCGACATTGTATTATATCTTTCGGCATTTTGTTATCTTTTGCTCGACATTGTAGGATAACTTTACCCTAAAAGTTTGAACATAACTCTTTATAAAGTTAAGGATTATCAAATATACTAAACGTCGATGCTCCAAACATTTTTTTTTATCAAAAGAACAACCTTTTTTTAGTGATGAATTTTTGACATTTTTTTAACACAATATAGATAAGTCGATTCATAACAAATTAGAAAAAGTTTATAGGAAAAAAAAATCAAAGGATTAAGAGTTAAATCACTAGACATCATGTTTCTAGAAAGTTATCTTAAATAATAACATAATGTTTAGAATACTACGAACTCAAAGTAAGATCAAAGTTAATTATATTTTTTTCATTATAATATATACAAATAGTTAGACTAAATCAATTATATGATAGCAACATATGTTCACATTTTTGTAGTTAGATGATATATTATTACTCGGTACATTTTCAACTTTTTCTTGGTTAAAAGTTAAAAACTTTTCACATTTTAACTTTTTTTTATTCATGCTCAAAGCTTTTAGGAATATCCAGCTATTTCTACTTCATCTGTTACTACTTTGACTAAAACTACTAATTTTCATTTATTTCGTAGTACTTTTGTTTAAACTACTTTGACTAAACTTCTATTAAAGAAAGTGTTATCTCAGTTAATAAATTATAACAAAAAAAAATACAAGGAAGTAATATTAATTTATTTTTAAAAAATGATTGTTGGTGATAGGAATTGATGAAGGGACAAGGTGGCTTCATAACTAGAAAAAGGGAAATTTGATTCCGTTAGTTGCTTTCAAAGGTATGAAAGCCCACTTTTTGTGCATCTTAAATGCTTATAATTCGTATGTTTAAGATTTTAGAAACTTGACCAACACAACTTGATATTTTCCATGTGCCGCACGCCCATATCCATTTATTTATTTTTGTTTGTTTTTTATTATTATTATATTATACATGAATTTAGTAGTTACTTTATTCTGGAGATATCTAGAGTCAGAAAAATGGATGTAAAATGAAAAATATACTCTGTTGTTATTTATTTAAGAGGCAGGGAGTGGGAAAAGAATGGGAGGTTTTTAGTGTTTTTTCTTTTATGAAAATTCAATAAATTTATAATTTTCTGGATCGATAAATTTTTTATAGAATATATTATATAAATTAGTGTAGAAACGTGACCCTGTGAGTACCTCTTTAATGAATACTTCGGGTGGCTGAGATCTAACCCAAGTCTGCAAAATAGAACACACTCGTTACGGATGAGAGATTCCTATAAACCCAAAACTGATTTTAAGTTCATACAAATAATAAATAAAAAATTATTATATATATTATATATATATATATATATATATATATATATATATATATATATATATATATATATATTATATATATTGGAGGGTTCAAATGAGGAGAAATTCTTTGTAAGAAGAAAAAAAGAATAAATTTCAACCAATAGAAATGTTTCATTAGACTTCGTTTAATATTTATACTTAATCTAACTATAAGGGTATATTGGTAACTACATGCATCATGAATTGGTAGTTTCATTAATTTGTAAATTATTTTTAAGATATATATTTTTCTCAAAAAATAAAAATAAAAAATTCATTTATAGTGTAGGATAAATACGAGGTGTGTAAGATAAATTACGAGTTGTGTAGGATAAATTTCAATATGTGTAGGATAAATTTCGAAATGTGTAGGTAAAAAATTTTTGTGTGGAGGATGATAGTCTTTATGACCAATTAATTAGTCAAACATAATAATAAATGAGATGAGAAAAAACTATTTAATGTTTTACAATTGTACCCTTTTATTCTTTTTTTTCTCAGTAATATTTTCTTCTCAAATGAACATTCCCATATATATATATATATATTTTTTCTGACTAACACATACCTTTTAATCATATAACTATAGTCTACAAGACTACACTCAACCTTATGAGCAGGATACTATGCTTCCTATACGAAGAAGATATGTAAACATGGACAAAGAAAAGTGATGAAATGTATAAATAGCAACGATGTATTTATAAACTAATAAAAAACTTATCATATACATAAAATATTCAAAATAAATATTACTAAAACTTCACTTACAACTAATAGTAATCAAAATTTGGAACATTATAAAGAATACTGTCACACCCCGATTTCCACGTATATTTCGGTGGGCCCGATGAGGAATATTGTGACGTATGTTGATATCATCATAACCAAACAACACAGAATAACACAACGGAAGTCTTGAAATAAAAATACTATTACAAACGTATTGTTCAAAGTTCAAAATAATATATACAACGCTTGTAATAGATCCACAGACGGAACGAAATTATTACAATAAAATGAAGTTTGACAGACTATGGGCTTTTCTAAGCAAGGAGTTGCAAATTCCTCTTAAGTTTCGCCGAGCACTTCCAGCCTATTTCGTTACCTTGCTACATGCGCTTAGTCTTTTGAAAATACGTTAGTTTTCACTGGTAAATACAAACAACCGACACGTTTTGAAAATATTTCAAAAACATTTTCATGTACACATTGGTACATATTTTATAAATAAC
The DNA here is from genome assembly GCA_947069175.1 of Scalesia atractyloides. Classification (NCBI taxonomy): domain Eukaryota; kingdom Viridiplantae; phylum Streptophyta; class Magnoliopsida; order Asterales; family Asteraceae; genus Scalesia; species Scalesia atractyloides. Next base: position 101,885,339 of record CAMTDV010000016.1, read on the forward strand.
CTGGGACAAACTATATCTCATGTTATCAGTTTTACATGATAATAATACATTTAGGCCCCGGTAACTATGCCGAGATCATGATTAACTGACACGCCACTTTAATACCTTTATTAGGTATATCCATATTGGGTTATAAAATGATTTTGCATCTGTCAGGTGTATTGCCTAAACCCGCGCTTAAGTCGTGGCCATTTATAATTAATGAGCCGAGGATATCCAGGACACGGTCGCATTAACCCCAATGTTTAATATTAAGCAATACGAATTAAAACGGATTACGGATTTGTCTATCACGTGCAGCTTTGATACGATCACGGATTTGCACTATCTTATCCGTGGTCTCGAGGACTATTTCTGGTCCAGACAGTTGGGCTTCCCCAACTTCAGCCCATAAACAGGCGTTCTGCATTTTCTCCCATATAAGGCTTCAAAAGGAGCGGCCTTAATGCTCGTATGATAACTATTATTATAGGAGAATTTGATTAGGGGTAAGTGATCATCCCAACTTCCACCCAAATCGATTACACATGCAGAAGCGTGTCTTCTATTGTTTGAATGGTACGCTCACTCTGTCCATCTGTCTGAGGATGGTAAGCCGTACTAAAATTTAGTCTCATGCCTAATGATTGCTGGAAACTCTTCCAGAAGTGAGATGTATATCTAGTATCTTTATCATATACAATAGATACTGGCACGCCATGTAAGGACACAATCTCGTCCACACATATCTTAGCCAGCTTGTCGGAGCTATACGTTTCCTTATTTGGCAAAAAGTGAGCTGACTTGGTTAATCTATCCACAATGACCCAAATCGTGTCATTGCCACGTTTGGTCTTGGGTAACTTGGTAATCAAATCCATGGTTACCATTTCCCATTTTCATACTAGAATTTCGAGTTGTTGTAGGAGTCCTGACGGTCTTTGGTGTTCAGCTTTAATTTATGAACACGTCAAGCACTTCGCTACATAAGTGGCTATGGATTTCTTCATGCCCATCCACCAATAATTTGATTTCAAATCTTCATACATTTTTCACCTCCAAGGTGAACCGAATATTTAGAATTATGCGCTTCTTGGAGGATTAGATCCCTAAGCCCTCCATAGATTGAAACCCAGATCCGATCATTAAATCTAAGGATTCCATGGATAAAGAAAAGTGATGAAATGTAGAAATAGCAATGATGTATTTATAACTAATAAAAAACTTATCATATACATAAAATATTCAAAACAAATGTTACTAAAACTTCACTTACAACTAATAGTAATCATAATTTGGAACATTATAAAGATCATTGTCACACCTCGATTTCCATGTATGTCCCGGTGGGCCCGGTGGAGAATATTGTGACGTATGTTGATACCATCATAACCAAACAACACAAAGTAACACAACGGAAGTCTTGGAATAAAAATACTATTACAAACGTATTGTTCAAAGTTCAAAATAACATATACAACGCTTGTAATAGATCCACAGGCGGATCAAATTATTACAATAAAATGAAGTTTGATAAACTATGGGCTTTTCTAAGCAAGGAGTTGCAAATTCCTCTTAAGCTTCGCCGAGCACTTCCAGCCTATTTCGTTACCTTACTACCTGCGTTTAGGGGGTGTTTGGGATTGTGTTTTCAACCTGATTTTTTGATTATTGTGTTTTGAAATCGCAAAAAATCTATTTTGAGTGTTTGGTAAAAAAATAATAAAAAGTGATTTTACGTTTTGTAGAGTTTAAAACGTGATAATCCAAAAACTGATTTTTTACGTTTTCACTTATTTATTTTTTAAAATATATATACTTGCCAAACACTCAAATAGTTGGTTATCTGATTATTGTGATATCAAACAACATAATCAAATCAAAACAATGTTGACTATTTGATTATTGTGATATCAAACAACATAATCAAATCCAAACACTATCTTTCTGCAACACGTTTTGTTACAGCTAATTATTTGATTCTAATTATTCAAAACGCATAATCTATTTTGAAAAAGCAATCTGAAACACCCCCTTAGTCTTTTGAAAATACGTCAGTTTTCACTGGTAAATACAAACAACCGACACGTTTTGAAAATATTTCAAAAACATTTTCATGTACACATTGGTACATCTTTTATAAATAACTTGGGACAAACTATATCTCATGTTATCAGTTTTACATGCTAATAATACATTTAGGACCCGGTAACTATGTCGAGATCATGATTAACCGACACGCCACTTTAATACCTTTATGAGGTATACCCATATTGGGTTATAAAATAATTTAGCATCTGTCGGGTGTATGTCTACACCCGCGCTTAAGTCGTGGCCATTTATAATTAATGAGCCGAGGATATTCAGGACACGGTTGCATTAACCCCCAATGTTTAATATTAAGCAATATGAATTAAAACGGATTACGGATTTGTCTATCACGTGCAGCTTTGAGACGATCACGGATTTGCACTATCTTATCCGTGGTCTCGAGGACTATTTCTGGTCCAGACAGTTGGGCTTCCCCAACTCCAGCCCGGCAATACGAATTAAAATGGATTATTTGAATTCCCGACACATTTATCTTTGATTCCATATCCGACCATGCTGTAATATTTACCGTATCCCAAGCCCGTATAGGGAAAATAGGTTAAGAGTATTTACTTGACTTAGCAAAATTTTTAAATAAAGAAGATAAGTTAAGCACAGCCGTATACAAAATAACTAGCTCGGATGCAATCTACCGCGAGTCTCTAGTATGGAGTGAATGGTATTATCAACCAATTAGATGGTTAGCGGGTCTTTATTAAAGTCATTGACTTAGACCGGCTAACTTAAGTTAATGAGATCAGTATGATACGCTAGATTAAGCCGTGACCGGAATGGAACGTAATTTAAACCCGACAAGTACTAAGACTTGTAAAAAATGGGTAAATTATATACATTCTGGAATTTGAGATAAAAATGGGCAAAACTATTTTCTGCCAAATAGGAGCTGAAGCAAGGGGTCGGTGACACCTACACGGCGCCGTGCCTCAACAACAGTTTCTAGAAAACAGTACCGTTTGATCCCATTTGTTAAAACCTCATTTGGCAAATGTGGATGTTCATGATTATTTTTACCCCTGCCATTCTTACGGTGAATGGTGTCGATTATGTGGAGGAATTCATAGAGATTTAGAATCTCCCATTCTAAAAATTAATCTCCACTATTTAGACCCTTCGTTTCGTTTTCCTGTAACGATCTCCTTAAGATGGACGGGAGTAAAAATGATAACTTCCATCCTTTTGAGTTCTATCAAACCTCTTCCATAGGAGACATAAGCTCGAAAGAGTTCAAATAGAAAAGAGGATTCTCCAAACTTAAAGAAATAGAATCCATGATGAAGGCACCATATTCATCAAGGAATGAAAACGAAGGAGAATCGATGGAGCCAAATTCTAGAAAAAAGCGATACAAAGGCCGAAAAATCTACACTAAAATTTTTTAGGCTAAACTCACCAAACACATTACTAATTCTTCAACTAGTTCAACAAAAAACCCTTACGAAACTGACGAAGGTGAATCAAGTTACCGACACCTTCCAAATCCACCACCATCATCTCCCACCAGACAACCACCACTTCCACCGCCTTCAACCACTGCTACCCATAACACCACCTGACCACCTCCACCTTTAACCCAAACAACCACCATCATCCACTGTATTCAACCACCACCTATCGTCCACTATACAACCACCGCCACCCTACACCCACTTTCAAGATATTCCTCATCCCAGCCCTCACTCCCACCACAGACTTCTTCTACATCAGATTAGAAAGATGATGATGATTTTTAATGGGTGCATTAGGGGTTATATGAGAGAGAGAGGCATAGATATCTAGCGTAAGAGAGAGAGAATGAGAAGTATAGAGAGAAGAGAGAGAGATGAGAGAGAGAGAGATATAAAGAAAAAATGGAATGAGCATAGAGAGAGGATGATTTAACTTTTAAAAAGGAGAGAGAGAGAAAGGATGTGAAATGAAGAGTAAAAGACCAAAATGTTCTTTTGAATTAATTTGCTTATAGATAATGTGTAAATATGTTATTGGATGAGGGGAGTTCTCAACTTCTCTCAACTCACATTCGTTCTCACTTGAACTCTAGTGTGTGTGTATATAAATATATAATAATATATATATATATATATATGTGAAATGAAGAGTAAAAGACCAAAATGTTCTTTTGAATTAATTTGGTTATAGGTAATGTGTAAATATGTTATTGGATGAGGGGAGTTCTCAACTTCTCTCAACTCACATTCGTTCTCACCTAAACTCTATTATATATATATATATATATATATATATATATATATATATATATATATATATAGATATATATATAAGGGAAAGGATATATAAAACTTATTGAGTGAAAAACCTTGAAAACTCAATGTCCACCATTCATAAAAAAATCTATGGTTGAGATTCAATGTTACATAAAGTAACTTTTTGGACTATGTAACAGGCTGACAATAAGTAGATCTAACAACTTTTGCTTTATTACTTTTCGAGTCTGACACAAAAAGTGTAATAGGTTTTGTGTGTTACACTAAAATTTTTCTGTAAGACATGTAACATGTTTTTTACATGCACTACACATTGGAAACTCGTAAATTTTTAAGTTCGATAATGTTACACTTCGTAAAACCAGCAAAATTTGCTGTTGAAAACAACAAAAGTGTAACATGTGATACTACATCTACATAAACGGGCGAAAGAGATGTAACATATCAACTTTCTCTCCCCTGACAAAGTTGTTACATGTCAGAATTCTGAAAAAGGTTTTAACACATGGCAACATATGGTCCATCTATAGAGTTTCTTGAATTTTCTCCACTCACATGGGATTTTCCTCTATACTTGACCTAATTATATATATATATAGAGTGGAGGGTTAAATTGAGAAGAAATTATTTGTAAGAAGAAAATAGAAGAAATTTCAACTAATAGAAATGTTTCATTTGACTTCATTAATTTTTGTATTTAATGTTATTATAAGGGTATATTGGTAAACTTACATGTATCATTAATTTGTAGTCTTTCTCTTTAATAACTAACTATATTAAATTTGTAACTTATTTTTAAAAAATATATTTTTTTTTAAAATAAAATAAAATTCCTTTATAGTGTAGTATAAATTGCAAGGCGTGTATGAAAAATTACTAGTTGTGTAGGATAAATGCGTAAGATAAATTTCGAAATATGTAGATAACTATTGATGTTTGTTGGCAAAAAATTTTAGCGTGGAGGATGATAGTCTTTATGACTAATTAATTGATCAAACTTAATAATAAATTAGATGAGAGAAAAATATTTAATGTTTTACAATTGTACCCTTTGTTCTTTTCTTCTCATTTAATTATTACATATTTATATATATACATATATAATTATATATATATTATATATATATATATATATATTATGCCCGAAGTGGGCCTTGTGTGGTTGTACACCTCGCAAAGGGTCTGGTCTTGACAAGCCCTGATATTGATGTTGGTATGGAGCATCACACGACTCCAATGCTTAGAGAGACCTTCCTAAGCAACGACGCATTCCGAAGGTACTGAGTTTGGCAAAGATGATGTGTAAGTTATGTCATGAACAATTTTGTCTTTTTATGTATTGTATTATTAATCTAACTTGATGACCTCTTTATTTTACATTTGCAGATTAAAAACAACTCTTTTCTGTTAGATGGTAATTATATTAAATAGTGGCTTCATTGAGTATTATTGGATGGATGTCCATGTGGGACTCTGCCAGATAATGTTCGATCGCTTTTGGTGTAAGTACATATTTAATGCTTATTATGTGCATATTTAACTATCATTTAAACTAACTTATTAGATATGTGTAGGGGTATTGATAATGTTACATCCCAACATATAGCACATAATACAACATGGAAAGTCACAATTGCACGTGAGTACAATGGCACTATGAGTGATGCCACACTTATGCCTCAAGAGGAGCAAAACAGAGAGATGGACATGAATTTTAAGGTCACCCATGATTTCAACAAGATTATGCCATACCCTTGATCATGGACATAATCGATTGATTTGTGCGAGATGACAAAGATAATGCATATTACTGGAGCTTTAATTTCAATTATAGAATGTTTTGATACTAATTTGCGGTTTTTTTATTGTTTAAGGTGTGGGATACAAACTTATGACAGACAAAGTCAAATATTGCAAGGGATAATCATAATACCGTGTATGAGGGGAGGTCGTTCCAACGCATGGGGTCGATTGGTGTTCCACGACATTATTGTTTATTAACTAATAATATGTTAGCCATACGTTGTAGAACATAGAGAAAGGAGGCAATCCAAGTCTTTCGTAACTTTTTGTGATGATGCACACAAAGAGGCATATGGGGGAGTCATTGTCATCGTTTGAACGAGAGTTCTTATTCGAAGACACGGGAAATGCTAGTATTTTTTCAATCATTAAGAGTTCTGTGTGAAGTGTGCTAGTATTTTTTCAAATCAATAATAGTCAATTTAGAAAACCTCAAATGTACACAAATACCTAAATTTTATAAATATATACCAACCTTTATAGTTATTATAGATTCTTAAACTGAACATAATTTTAATATCATAAAAGTAGAATATAAAAAATGCAAAAAACAAAAAAAATGTTTTTTTTTGTTTTTATTTTATAAAATAACTCATTCCACATCCATTCATTACCATAGTCATAACCGAGATGTCGCTTTATGGATAATCATAAATGATCGGTTATGACGGCTTCAGTCAATCAGTTTTGAAAGTACATCGAATCGGTTATATGTGAGTTTGTGTCAAGTTAAAAATAGCTATACTTAGGCTATAGGGTATAGTCATGACCCTCATGACCAGCATAACCTCCACGTCAGCGACCTTGACAACCCGCAATTTAGCTTAATACTTTAACCTAAGCACAGTTAGTTTAGACATACATTCATAGCACTACATTTAACTAGGGTAATTTGAGGAATTACCAGAACACACACGTTGGTAATTTGGGGAATTACCAGAACACACACGAATGAATCCTCGAACGTTGGTGGCTAACACGAATAATAATTATAAACGGACGGTTTGTACGAAACTTAAACGTTGTATGACAAATACGTGAATTATGTGTTTTAATTGCAAACTACAAGATGAATATGTGCTTTTGGCGAACTTATATAGTTAGGGGGTGTTTAGAGTTAATAGTGAAACTCTAATAAAACTACTACATATCCGTAAACCCCTCACAATTCCACTGTACGATAGTTTGTGTTTTCTCTAATCATTCCTGGTTACACAAGTTTCACACACAATCATCTACTCTCTGATCTTTTGATATAGCAAGAACAAACCCTAGATCGAATCAAAGGTAATACTTTATGTTATACGTTGATATTCTGGTTCTCTGGATGCTTGAATGAATTTGCGTTTATGAATGGTTATGTAATTGTTTGTCAATTCTAGGGTTGCTATTGATATGATAAAGCTGCTAGTTTGTCGTTGTGATTTGTGACACTGTTGATTTATGAGATTAGGGTTTTGATCGTAGAACTGTTACATTGAAAATTATGAGTTCTGCGTTGTTGTTTTGAGAAGAAATGTTAGTCCGACCTAGTGAAGTCACAAAGTCCGGGTTTGTTATAAAAGAAAGGGAGTCCGAATTTATTTGAGAGGAATGGTATCCGAATTTATTATGTATGCTAATCCATGTTTGCTAAATAAATTCAAGAGCCCGAATTTGTGGTGATAGTACTCGTTTACTTGCCAAACCTTGTTATTTAAAATGCTAAAAAATAAAACACTTATGCTATCCTCGCTCAGCCTATAGCCTATATGGTATTGTCGCATATTTGGCCGCTGGAACTCCGAAGTCAAAGAGTACGCCCACTAGGTCAAACAATACGCTCACTAGATCCAACTATTACTCACACGGAATACTAACCCAATCTTGACATCAATTAGATCAACAAAAACCAACCATTGCCTGACGTGAACTAAAGCTTGAGTCGAGTTAAGTAAAGATTAGCTACCTAGATATCCTACGGAACACTTTCAATATAGATATATATATATATTTTATTTGGATTTGCTTTTGTGGCTGATAGAGTTTCTGGTGATAGAACTTAATTGATAGAGTTTATGGTGATAGAAGTTATTTGATAGAGTTTGTGGTAATATAACTTAATTTATAGAGTTTGGGTGATAGAACTTATTTGATAGAATTTGTGTTGATAGAACTTGTTTAAATGAATAAGTTATGAACTTGTTCAAATGTATAGGGTCGAACTTTTTTAAATGTTTGGGGTTGGGGTCTGAACATAAACACATATATGTGTCCGGGTTTGCTAAAGATTGAGTATGTGGTCCGAGTTTACATGGGTATATATGTGTTAGTCCGAATTTATGTTTAAGTTAAGAAGGGTTCGGGTTTTAGTTAAAGGGGCATGGTGTCCGAGTATAACGAAAGCTTATATGGTCCGGGTTTAGTGATATATATATATATATTCCAAGTTTGTTAAATCATATTACTTGTCACCAACTAGAGAATCCAATTTGTTTCACAGTATGATAAACATGTTAACCTAATTACATAAACCTTTGGTTGTTTGGACAATTAGGGTATTGCAAAACCCTACTCGAATACATACTTATACAATATTGTACGTTAGGTCGCGTGTAACGGACCAAACATTTTTATTAACGCGTAGAAGCACGTTGACATTTACCGAGCAAACTAAGGTGAGTTCGCTACTCTTTCACAAGCATGCGTCCCGGGGGGACAAACTAGTATTCCTGGGAGGAATACTTTTAACTGTTGTCGTTTAAATTCGATGTTAGTTAATAAACTCAAACTGTATCACGAGGAGCAACATGGTATTAGTTGATAACATTATTTGGTTTGACAAATCTCACACCGTGCTTGGAGCCAGCGTGAGCTAAGGACCTTAAACACTTTTGATCAATGCTGATAGACATTGATGAGGGTACAACAAACGTGACAGTCATATCGGTACCGAGTTTATTATTCGTGACATGTTTTTAATCTAAACACTTACATGATTAACGTTAAACAAAATTGTGAACTCGCTAGCTTTATGCTAATACACTTTTCTGCATGCTTGCTGGTCGTTAGATACATCAATAGATTGGAACTTGCAGTCTGAGGAGCTAGAGATATCATGAGTCGTGTTGCTTGATGAATCATTTACTATTATGCTTAAGTTTTCGAAACAATATGTTTTTGATTGATTGATCAATTACTTATGCTTCCACTGAACACATACTTTATTTTAGAAACCTTTAATTTGAAATACACTATTTATGTTGGACATGACATTTGTGTAAATATTTTACTATTATTTCAACGTGATTAGTGGCTAGATCCTAGTACGTCACACGCCCGCGGTAAAATCCTGCATGTGGCAATTTGGGGTTGTGGACAGGCTTGGTATCAGAGCCACTCGTTATAGTGAACTAGGTTTTAAAAAGTTTTTGTAAAAACCAGACTATAACCAAATCAGTTCCGAAAGTGACCAGGACACTATGCTTCAGATTGCAAGGTTCGTCTTTTATGATCGTATACACTATACATCTAGCATACATAAATCCATTGCATTGCATATTATACACACATCATTATAGCATGATTACATGTGCTACCAAATTATACTCTGATGAGTTGTTAGTATAATGTTATTTCTTACCCTTTTGTGATCTTTATTGCTTTGACAACACCCACTTTTGACACTAGAATATGAGGATCTTCTGATACAAGTTAGGATGAACTGGGGTAAACATGCAAATCGAATTATCATTATGGGTACACACATAATAATAATTTTTTGGTGCATGTGAGTCCTTGTGAGACCTAGCGTGTGGAGAGGATTATGACTTGTTATCCGCGAAAATCGGGACAACTACCCATAGGAGCCATAACGATGATGGACTCCTACTCGATCTTTATCTTTACTCTTTCACTTTTCTTGTCTACTTGTACTGAATATGGAAGTAATATGCGTGGTGGACGTAGCAGCTTTGTTATGACTCATGCAGAGTTGACGGATCTCATCAATACTCGAGTGGCAGAGGCTTTAGCCACTCAGCAAGCTGGTACGACACCTACAACAAGATGATTCTTGTTCTTTATTTGTGTATTTGAACTCACATTCGTGCGTCTACGTTCTTCTCCTTACCGCAACTTCAACCAGTCTTCTTCTACTAATCGTAACCAAGGCTCTAAGCTGAACCAGGGTTTGTATATTGGCAGACAACCGAAGGTGGGCCACATGAGAAATATTGCAGAGCTCGATTCCAAAAACAGCAGCAACAATAGCAACCACAGCAGAGGTGACAGTCACAACAGCAACACGGTAATCAAAAGGGTTGCTTTCAGTGTGGAAGTGAGGGTCACTTCAAGAAGGGTTGCCCGCAGCTAAACCAATGCCAACAATACTGGAAACAACAACAACGCCAGGAACAACAAGAACAATAACAACGGTGACAATGGTACTCGCGGGAGAGCATTCACGATTGAGGCGGGTGACGCCAGGAATGATAACAACGTAGTGACTGGTATGTTTTTTGTGAACAATCTTTTTGATTCTGTTTTATTCGATTCTGGTGACGCTTGGAGTTACGTGTCCTTGAGGTTCAAGATTGTTAGGAACGACACCAACACCTCTTTAAACCATGCACATCGTAGAGTTGGCTGATGGCCAACCGATTGAAGCATCCCATATTCATCTTGGGTGCAAACTCGATCTTCTAGGTCAAGTGTTGACATTGACCTCCTCCATATTACTTTTGGTAGTTTTGATGTAGTCATCGGTATGGACTAGTTGACCAAACATCAAGCTGAATTCTCTGTAAAGAGAAAATCGTTCGTATCCGTCTCCCTGGTGGAGATTTTCTATATATTCAAGGTCATCGAAGTGGTACTATGGATGCATCATTTCAGCTTTGAAAGCCCAGAAGTGCATACGGAAGGGCCATCCGATTATTCTAGCCCTAGTTACCGACAATCAACTCGAGGAGAAGAAGGATTGAAGACATACCAGTCGTTCGTGACTTTTCCAATGTTCTTCCCGAGAAACTTGTAGGTTTACCCCCACATCAACAGGTGGAATTTCAAATCAAACTTACCCTTGGAGCAGCTCCGATTGCTCATGCTCCTTATCTTCTTGCACTTGGAGAGTTGCAGGAACTGTCCAATCCACTTCAAGAACTGTTGGATAGAGGTTTTATCAGGCCTAGTTCTTCGCCGTGGGAAGCCCAATCCTATTCGTAAAGAAGAAAGACGGATCTTTCGCATGTGTATTGACTATCGTGAACTCAACAAGGTGACGATCAAGAATCGTTATCCCCTACCTCGTATTGACGATCTGTTTGACCAGCTGCAAGGGTCAAGCTTCTACTCGAAAATCGACTTGAGACAGCAATTCGAACATGGGACGACCATTACGATTTTTTGGTCATGCCATTTGGGTTAACCAACACACTAGCGGTTTTCATGGATCTTATGAATCGCGTGTAAACCGTATCTGAACGATTTAGTCATTGTGTTTATCGATAACATCTTGATTTATTCTAAGAGTAAGGAGGAACATGAACAACACTTGCGTCTTATCTTGGAACTTCTAAGGAAGGAACAGCTCTACACGAAATTTTCTTAGTGCGATTTCTGGATTCGAGAAGTACACTTCCTTGGTCACGTGGTCAACGAATTGGGAATGTGTTGATCCAACTAAAATCGAGTCTATCAAGAATTGGGCGACACCTAAGACTCCTACGGAGGTGCGACAATTTCTTGGACTGCGAGATACTATCGTAGATTCATTGAGGGATTTTCGAAAATCACTCAACCTCTTATTGCCTTAACTCAGAAAGGTGTTGTTTACTCGTGGGGGTGACCCAAGAGAATGCCTTTCAGATTTTGAAACAAAAACACTGCAGGGCACCGTTATTGTCTTTACCCAAGGGTGCGGATGACTTCGTGGTGTACTGTGACGGTTCTATTCAAGGTCTCGGTTCTATTTTGATGCAACGCGAGAAGGTGATCCCTATGCTTCCCGACAATTGAAAGTCCACGAGAAAAGCTACACGACTCATGATTTAGAATTGAGACCCGTAGTCTATGCACTCAAAATCTAGAGGCATTACTTTTTGGTATAAATGCACTATTATACGGACCCACAAGAGCTTTCAACACATTTTCGACCATAAAAAGTCAAACATGCGACAACATCATTGGGTTGAACTCTTAAATGATTATGATTGCGCAATCAAGTATCATCCAGGTGAAGCTAATATGGTTGCCGATGCCCTCAGTCGGAAGGAAACCAAACCTAACCGTGTTCGAGCATTACAGATTACTATTCATCTAACCTTACTTACCAGATCCGTTCTGCTCAAGCTGAAGCATTGAAGGATGAGAACCTTCAAGCTGACTCCATGTGGGGATTTGTAACCAAGTCTGATGGTATTCACTATTTCATGGAGCGAATATGGGTCCCATCTTACGAAAATCTGTGATAGCTTATGTTGGACGAAGCACACAAGTCTCGATACTCCGTTCATCCGGGTTCTGATAAGATGTATCAGGATCTGAAAATTTTGTACTGGTGGCCGAACATGAAAGCAACATAGCGACGTATGTGAGAAAATGCTTGACTTGTGCGAGAGTTAAGGTAAAATTTTAAAAATCGTATGGTTTGCTTCAGCAACCAAAACTACGTATGTGGAAATGGGAAAAGATTTACATGGATTTCGTCACCAGTCTACCCAAAACTCAAAAGGGAAACGATACCATTTGGGTGATCGTCGATCGTTTAACCAAATTAGCACACTTTCTTGTGATAAAGGAAACCGACAAGTTTTCACGACTTTCTAGCATCTATTTGAAGGAAGTAGTTTCTAGGCACGAAGTGCCGACCTTCATCATCTCTGTCCACGACCCACGTTTCGCATCTGATCTGTGGCAAGCTATGCACAAATCCTTTGGCTCACGTCTAGACATGAGCACAACCTATCATCCTCAAACGGATGGTCAAAGTGAACGAACAGTCCAGACCCTTAAAGACATGCTCCAAGAATTGATATCGAATTTGGTAATGGTTGGGAAAGGCATTTACTTTTGGTAAGTTTACCTATAATAATAGTTACCACTCTAGCATTCAGGCAGCTCCGTTCGAAGCTTTGTACGGACGGAAATGCCGATCTCCTCTTTGTTGGGATGAGGTTGGTGACAGCTAAATCACGGGTCCAGAACTCGTACTTAATACTTCTGAGAAGATTGTTTAAATCAGAAATCGTATGGCGGCAGCTCGTGATCGCCAGAAAAGCTACACCGACAAGCGTAGGAAACCCTTGGAATTCGCCGTGGGCGACTGTGTTTTAATGGAAGTCTCACCCTGGAAGGGTGTGGTTCGTTATGGGAAACGAGGCAAGGTCAACCCGCGTCATATTGGCTCATTAAGATTTTGGAAAGAATCGGTAAGGTGGCCTATCGACTTGAGTTGCTTGATGAAATTGGTAATGTACACAATGCTTTTCACGTCTCAAACCTGAAGAAGTATTTGTCGGATGAAGCACTTGTAGTTCCTTTCAAGGAACTAAAAATGTTGACAAGTTGCAATTTATCAAAGAACATGTCAAAATCATGGACCGGGAAGTTAAGGTCCGTAAACACAGTCGAATACCTATTGTGAGTTCGTTGTAACTCAAAACGTGGACCCAAATTCACGTGGGAACACGAGGATCAGATGATGCTCATGTATCCTCACTTATTCAAAACCGTTGAACCTAACACTGATGCGACTAGCAAATTTCAGGACGAAATTCCCTATCAACTTGGGGATGATGTGGTACCCGAGGAAAACCCACAGTCATCTTAACTGATCTTTAACTCTTCTGTGACTGCTTATCAAATTTCGGGATGAAATTTCTTTCAACTTGGGAATGATGTGACAACTCTCAATTTCAGGTTAATACTTTAACCAAATCACACTTAGTTTAGGCGTACATTCATAGCACCGCATTTAACTAGCGTAGTTAAATGAGTGTACGTTGGTAATTCGGGGAATTACCAGAACACACGTCGGTAATTCGGGAAATTACCGGAACACACACGAATGAATCCTCGAACGTTGGTGGCTAACACGAATAATAATTATAAATGGACGGTTTATACGAGACTTATACGTTGCGTGACAAATACGTGAATTATGTGTTTTAACTGCAAAACTACAAGATGAATATGTGCTTTAGGTAGAAGTTATATAATTAGGAGGTGTTTAGAGTTAATAGTGAAACTCTAATAAAACTACTGCATAACCCTAAACCCCTCACAATTCCACCGACAACAGTTTGTGTTTTCCCTAATCATTCCTGGTTACATAAGTCTCACACACAATCATCTACTCTCTGATATTTCAACACAACAAGAACAAACCCTAGATCAAATGTAAGGTAATGCTTTATTTTATACGTTGATATTCTGGCTCTCTGGATTTCATCCAAACCCTAGATATCCAAACAACTGATCTGTGATTAGTTAATCATGCTTGAATGAATGTGCGTTTATAAATGGTTGTGTGATTCTTTGTCAATACTAGGGATGCTATTGATATGATAAAGCGGCTAGTTTGTCGTTGTGATTTCTAACACTATTGATTTATGAGATTAGGGTTTTGATCGAAGAACTGTTACATTGAAAACTATGAGTTCTTCATTGTTGATTTGAGAACAATTGTTAGTCCGACCTTGTGAAGTCACAAAGCCCGAATTTGTTATAAAATAAAGGGAGTCCGAATTTATTTGAGAGGAATGGTATCAAACTTATTATGTACGCTAATCCAAGTTTGCTAAATAAATTCAAGAGTCCGAATTTGTGGTGATATTACTTAATTGATAGAGTTTGTGGTGATAGAACTTAATTGATAGAGTTTGTCGTGATAGAACTTATTTGATAGAGTTTGTGGTGATAGAACTTAATTGATAGAGTTTGTGGTGATAGAACGTATTTTATAGAATTTGCGGTGATAGAAATTGTTTAAATGAATAAGGTATGAACTTGTTTAAATGTATAGGGTCCGAACTTGTTTAAATGTTTGGGGTCCGAACTTTCACACATATATGTGTCTGGGTTTCCTAAGATTGAGTATGTGGTCCGAGTTTACATGGGTATATTGGGGTCCGAACTTTTTTTTTTCTTCGAGTAACAGTTATCCATGCACATGTGCATATGTATCATAACTTCGACAACTTCCGTAATACATTATCAGTATTAGACAATTGCACTTTAATTTACAATACCATCCGTAATACACTACTTTTTACATTACCAATATTCAAAATGCACATGTGCATCATTATGTATAACCATTATATAACATGTTTTGGTACAACTAGTTTATGATTTTGAATGATGAAGTATACATGTTTTTTGGTTAGTTATATCCGGTGGTTGATGGTTTGGTTATAGTTGTCACTTTATGATGTAATATGTTGATTGGATGGTATAAATGGTGTTGATATACATGTAATGAAGTAAAATATTGGTATTGGTATTGTATTATAGATGGTAAGAGGTAATGGTATTGTATTATGGATGGTAGGAGGTAATGGAAGTGTATTATGGATGGTATGACAAATGAAAGAGAAAGTGTATTCAAAGTAGTGTACCAAAACACCTTATTTCATGTTGATACATATAGACGCACATGTGCATTTCTAATATTCGTAACGTAAAAAGTAGTACACATGGTAGTGTAAATGAAAGTAACAATTGTCTAATATTTGTAACGTATTACGAAATTTGTCGAAGAAATGATACATATGCACATGTGCATAGTAGTGTATTATGAATGGAATGATAGATGAAAGTGAAAGTGTATTCAAAGTAGTGTAACAAAACATCTTATTTCATGTTGATACATATAGATGCACATGTGTATTTCTAATATTGGTAACGTAAAAAGTAGTGTATTACACGTGGTAGTGTAAATCAAAGTACAATTGTCCAATGTTGTAATGTATTACGGAATTTGTCAAAGAAATGATAAAAATGCACATGTGCATGGATAACTGTTACTTAATATTTTTTTGAATTTTTTTATTGTTGACGAAATATAGAGAATTTTTCAAAAAATTATTAAATTTTTTTTGGTAGTTTTTAATTTTTTTAGGTATTTTTTTGTGGTTCTCACAATAAAGGGTGGTTTCTAACGGATCCTTCTCCTATATATATATATATATAGGGTAAGGTTCACGCGAGAACCACCTTTATTGCGAGAACCGCGAGAACCACCTTTATTACAAAATAAAATCTAAAAAAAATCAAAAAGGCACTCAATTTTTTTTTAAAATCGCTATATTTCGTTTCCAAAAAAACTTTTTTTTCAACTAACATACGTATCATAACTTCGACAAATTCCGTAATAAATTATCAGTAGTAGACAATTGCACTTTATTACAATACCATCAGTAATACACTACTTTTTACATTACCAATATTCAAAATGCACATGTGCATCATTATGTATAACCATTATATAATGTGTTTTGGTAAAAAGTGTTATTGTATTATGGATGGTAGGAGGTATTGGAAGTGTATTATGGATGGTATGATAGATGAAAGAGAAAGTGTATTCAAAGTAGTGTATTAAAACATCTTATTTCATGTTGATACATATAGATGCACATGTGCATTACTAATATTGGTAACGAAAAAGTAGTGTATTACACATGGTAGTGTAAATAAAAGTACAATTGTCCAATGTTTGTAATGTGTTACGGAATTTGTCAAAGAAATGATAAAAATGCACTGTGCACGGATGACTGTTACTCAATTTTTTTGAATTTTTTATTGTTGACGAAATATAGCGAAATTTTAAAAAAAAATATTAAAAAAAATTTAGGTGTTTTTTAGATATTTTAAGGTATTACAGTTTGTGTACACACTGGTTCTCGCGGTTCTCACAATAAAGGGTGGTTCCTAACGGATCCTTATCCTATATATACATATATCTATAGGGTTAGGATCATGTGAGAATCATTAGGCTAATTGAGAAACTTGAGAAGCATTCTGGACCACACATTCTCCCAAAGCTTTTCGTAATATACACATATGTATAGTTTAAAATCGAGTATATACATATGTGTATAATTCAATATACATATACGTATATAGTCGATTTTAAACTATATATATTTGTATATTATGAAAAGCTTAAGAAAATGTGTTATCAGAATGCTTCTCAAGTTTCTCAAATAGGGTGTACTTCTCTTAGTATTCCTACCCAATATATATATATATTATATATATATATATATATAGTACGAGATGAAATGAGAAAACTAGTTTAAATGAGAAAACAAAAAAACTAACTAAAAAAGCCAAAAAAACATATCAATTTTTTTTAATTAAAATTCGCTATATATATTATATAAAAAAAACTTAAAAAAATAAAAATAAAAAAAAGCATATAATGCAAATGTGCAACATAAACATTCAATGCACATTGTAGTACACATATAGTGCACATGTGTAGTACAAGTTTTTTTTTTTTTTTGAAAAACAAGTTTTTTTTATACATCAAATCCAACGATTTTTTATAAAAAAATTGTAAAAAAATTTGTATGTTTTCTATGTTTTTTGGTTTTTGAGTTAGTTTTCTAATTTTCTCATTTATATCTAGTTTTCTCATGATCCTCTCCCTATATATATATATATATTATATTATATATATATATATATTTTATTATATTTTATTATTAATATAATATAATTATATTTATTATTTATTTTTGTTGGCTTTCTGCTCAAAAAGCTTTCTAAGGGTTTGAAAAAATAATTGGAGGTTTTATGTTTCTTTGTAGGCGGTTCTCGCTCCACACCCATATAAGTGGAAAATCGGAGATGTTCGTACCGAAAGTATGACGTTTTTAGTAAGGATGGTAATTTCCTATACATACAAACATCATTAGGAGAATAGTGTCAGGTAGCTGTCTGGTACTCCCTCATTGGATCAACCGTTTAGTATTTTTTTACCCTTTAAAATTACAGTTTTACCCCAGTTTAAAATTACGCTTTTGCCGCCTGCTCAAAATAAAATTACGATTCTGTCCCCAGCCCAAAATTACGCTTTTTCCCTCGATTCAAAATTACGATGTGGCCCTCAGCTCAAAATTACGTTTTCGTCCCCACCTTAAAATTACGATTTTGCCCTCTCTTCAAAAATAGATTTTCCCCGTTAAAAGAATTATGATTTCGCCCTTAGTTCAAAATTACGTTTTTTGCTCCTGTTCAAAATAAAATTATGTTTTTGTCTCCAACTCAAAATTACGATTATGTCCTCGTTCAAAATAAAAATATGGTTTTGCCTTCAGCCTAAAATTACGATTGTGTCTTTAGTTCAAATTTATTACTCGCCATAAGTTCAAAATTACGATTTTCTCCTACGCAAATTTACAAGTTTGCCTCTGGTTCTAATTTACAGTACTGCCATTATTTTAGTTTTTGGCAAATTACGATTTTACCCAGTCAAAAAATATACTTCCCTTAGTTAAAAATAACAGTATTTCCATTGTTTTAGTTTTTTTAGTAAAACTACAAAAGTGTTTTGTTTTAATTGGGTGACTCGATTTAATTGTTTTCCGTGTCAAGAAACTGGCTAACACTCGCTCATTATTCGGCCATCGCCCTGCAACGCGGGCGGGGCATCTAACTAGTTCATAACATTTACACAAACTCAATATGAAAGTATATAATTAGCTACCGGGATTTATCATATCTAATATTACACATTTCGTGTTTTGTTTACTTGTTTAAGTTGTTTTTATTAAACACGACGTGTTTAGGTTTATATGTTTAACTAGTGGCGAAGTTTGAGATTTCCGATCGAGGGTCGAAAACGTATATAGCTACAACAATTATAAAATTGGGGGGGGGGGGTCGAAAACGTGTATACCTAAAAAAATCTATACGAAAACTACATATGAGCACTATTGAGCGAAAAGTTCGGGGGGTCAGTCGCTCTCCCGGCTCTCACAAAGCTACGCCCCTATGTTTAACCATAAAAGTAAAAAGTTCGATCTGTGAACATGTTTAAAATTAAATGAAAAGTAATTATTTTACCTAGCCAACCCAATTATAAGCTATCTAACATACTTATAACTTTATTGCCATCCTTTACAAAGAATTACACATTTGACTATATTAGATACATGAGTTAAGCTTGTGTATGGGTCATAGAACTTTAAGTTTGTCTAATATCTGTAGACAAATAATTATATGGATATATTATATGGATATATATCAGATTCACCGAGTCAACCATACATCTTTAACAACTCGTCTGATTGCGTACTCTAAAGCTGACTGAGGAGGTTGTCCATTACTCTCAACGATCCACCTCTGAGTATTGTATATGTTTTTTTGGGTGATAACTTATTATCTCGATCTTGCAAACACCAGACTATTGTCTCTCGTTCAGGTGACAAAGGTTGAATACCACAAAGTTAATGTTTTTGCTGAAACATGTTGGATACATAATCGTTTTATTGATCTTCATTGTCCTTTTCATCGTGCCTCAATTTCTACTTTGACAATGTTAGTTCATTTATCGGTCCACTAAACCAGTGCAACATAAGTGCACTAAAGATATTGAAATTAAATTCACTTTGTTTGGGATAAAGTAGCGATGAGTCCGCTTCGAGTTCTTGATGTTCCATCATCCTCTCGATATGTCACATCTTCACCAAGGGATCCCTATTTATTGAGTTTCGTACTAGTTTGATTAATGTTTCTCTTCCTTTAGTTCAGACTTGGGGGTGTAATAAGCTTTGTAAATTAGGGTCAAGCACACTAGGTGCTAAATCTGTTAGGGTTTTTATTAAGGTTTCTTTTCTCTCTATTTATAGTCGTGTGAATTATTCTTTTAGAGACACATAAATATACTAATTTTCTGAAAGAAGGTGAAGGCTGGTGATATCTCTAGGGACTAATGGACGTTATCCACTCCCGGGACTGCTAGTGAGTAAAATGTGAAGACCAATCAGTAATTTCTTCAAGTTAAAGACCAAATCCATAATCTAACCAAAGCACATGGACCTTTCATGTAATTAGCAGTAGAAACAAATTGCTATAAAAAGCTGATATAAAAGTTAACATTTAAGTTAAAATTATTATCAAAATATTAGAAGTTAAATAAAAGTTTGGTAAAACATTTTATTTGTAATCTATATCTATATCTATACAATCTATACAATAAATAAAAATGTTTTGGACACTTGTCACAATTAGGGATGGCAAAAAAGTCCAAGCCTGACGGGTATATCCGAAACCCGAAATATATGGGCCGGGTATACCCGAAGCCCGACTGGTATGGGCCGGGTATGGGCTTAAAAATATAAAAAATCGGGTACGGGTATGAGATTTAGTGATAACCGCCCAATACCCGGCCTGTTTACCGAATTACCCAAAAACTATATTAAATTAAATTTAATTTTCTATTTATATAAACTTTAATACATACAATTATTTATTATTCAAGATTTTGCTCTTTTGTTTGTTTTCACAACTTTAACATATACATACAAGATTTTATGTTTAGTTATGTTGTTTTTATCCAAAGTAGTAGTACATTAATTATGTTTAGTTATGTTGTTTTTATCCAAAGTAGTAGTACATTAATTAGTTAATTATGTAGATATATGTTTCAAATATGCATTTAGTATGTATTTATTGGTTATATTTTCCTTTATTGTATTTATTAAAATAGTAAATTATATAAACATTAGAGTAAAAATACATACAAGAGTCTCAATGGTATTTTTAACAAATTAACGGGTATACCCGATACCCGGTGGGTAATTACCCGAAATATACCCGACGGGTAACGGGCCGGGTATAGGCCAAAGAATTACAACCGGGTACGGGCTTGGGATTACCAATACCAGCCCAAACCTGGCCCATTGCCATTCCTAATTGTATACAGGTATCGATACAAATGTTGTTTGGCACGGTACGCAAGCGATGCAATGTGAATTTATCGAAATTAAAGTCAGTAAAATAAACATCGTACCAAATCTAAAGGGGTATGGTCCCAAAAACCACGCGCTAGCGCAGGGAACCATACCACCAATACATTTTAAGATCACTTAAGTCTAGTCCTGCGCTTCTCGCGCAGGCTACTTAAGTAAGAATCCAAAACAAATAATACTTCATAACCTTGCGCCGGAGTAACGAGAGAATTAGTCTTCATTTAATAACCATGCGCGGGCTCACGTTAAGGAAAGTTAAGCTTGAGACTATCTCAGACCAAACTCGCGCGCAGGGCAGCTATTAGAAAGAAGAAGGAATCTTTTCTATTATAACAAACTGGACACGTGGCAGATGACAGGAGGTTTACAGCTGTTGACGTTCTAGAAGCATCAAAGGCTCATCGTGCAAAGCCTTATTCAGTTGTAACCGAATGTGACGTGGCATGATCTGGTGCATCCATAAAAGATCACGATGATGGCACATTTCTTACATAAAGGTAGATGATCGCATTCGCCACGTGGCAATTCCCCAGCCGTTGATCAACTCATGATCCATGTGCTTGGATGGCAAATTAACTAATGGTGAGAAAAAGATTATGTTATCTCTCTCTAAATTTTGGCGCCTAAATTCGGCTATATAAAGGAGACTTCAGGTACAAGTAATCTCATTCACTCTCACTTACTCTCTCTCTAACTTCACATAAACTATTCCGAAAAACCTATACTTATTCTCACGCCGAGGGTGGTCACGGAGAGAACCCCCATTTCTCCCGTGGCGAGTCTAACGGTGTTCTGTTTTGCAACGTTCATCGGAGATCAACTTTCATGGCGAATAATCGGATGATTTACCTTTTATACGGAAACCGCTACAACAGATCTGATCTGATTCCGATCAATTAGATCTGGTGTTTCTTCATTGGCGCCAACGATTTCTTTTTTCTTCTCATATTTTTGTTTTGTTCGCTTGAATGATTAGTATCATGGCTGATGGTTCATCCCATCCACTAGGTCCTCGATCTGAGATCCGACATGTTGCTCATGGTGCTCAGATCGACGGACATGTGGAAGAAGAGTTTTCCGACGAAGCAGATGCTCATCATGATCAAGGTCATGTGAACATTCCAGTAACTCCAGGAGTTCAAAATGAAATACCACCTGTTGCTTCAATTTTACCACCCGATGAGACTCCGATCTTGTGTATATGAAATCTCAAAGTGCCTTGAATGCTATTTACGCTCAACTCTGTGCACACGCTAGTACAACAACAATTCAAACTCAGATCCCTGCTCCTCAGGTGCGTGCCTCGCTAGCATCTCGAGTTCTGAGTTATGATTCACCGAACAGAACACGTGCACTGTCGCATGTGTCTGTTAAAGAGACAAAGATGTATTCACGATCTAGAACTAAATATGACTCTACGCCATCCGGTGGTAGACGTCAAGAGGAGCAGACTCAGAAACGTGCTTCTGTTCATTCTCGTCTGGGCCCGCGCTTGTCACAAAAGCGGGACACTCAGTACGATGAATACGACAAGTCTTATGAAGAAGATGATAGTGCAAGTGCAAGTGTTTTCAACCGTATCTAAGAATCATGTGGATTATAAACCAAAAGTTCACGCGGTTTATAATCCAGAGGCTAAGCATGATTACAATCTGATATACAGAAGCTGAAGCAACAGAAGAATCAAAGTTTGTGAAGGAGATTGCAGTTGGCTCCGCTTGAGCGCGCAAAGTTACCATTAAATGTGGGAAAGTTCAAAGGAATGACTGATCCAGACGATCATTTGCGCTTGTTCACTGGCGCAGGGCTTATTGGTGGTTGGACGTTGCCTATGTGGTGTCATTTATTCGTTCAAACCCTCACTGGGGCGGCGTGTCTCTGGTTCGATAATCTTCCCACTAGTAAGTTAACTTCCTAGAATGATCTCAAGGATAAGTTCTTAACTCATTTTAGTCAGCAACGACGAACTGTTAGAGACTGCTCAGATGTGATGAACATCTGGCGGATGGATGATGAAAGTTTAGAAGATTTCATTACTCGTTATAACAAAGAGGTCCTTCAGATTGGCGATGTCCATGAAGATTTGATTCACGCACAGTTCAAATATGCTGTGTGCTGCGATGAAATGATTAAGGTTTTGTCTGGCACTGTTGGTTTGCCTAAGAGTTGGGATAAAGTCATGGCGGCAACCAAAGTTTATGTCCAAACTGAGCGCAACCTAAATTCCAATAGGCCAAGCCTTACCTCAGAACCGTCATCAAGATCTGAGTAGGGGAGGTCGGAAATTTAAACAAGGGTGGAAAGACACAAGTCAGGGATCATATTCTCCCTTACTCGCCAATGGATGCTCGCGCAACCATTAACAAAATAGCAAGTCAAAAGGTGATTAAGCAAGAGAATCGAGAAAGACATAGTGGTTGTTCCCATCTCGGTGAAGGCCTAGCCTAGGGTTTTACCCAGGTTCGAGTCCAAGGGGGGCGCAGTTTTACCTATTCCACGGGGTTTCTGCGCATCAGGGGTGTGCTACGCTTTCTAGCGGTGGTCGAGTAGTCGGTCTTTGGACATAGCTTCGAAAGGGTGGGTTTACACGTGGAAAGCAGTTAGCCGTTAAAAAAAAGGCGATTAAGCAAGAGAATCGGGAAAGAAAATGGACACCTATAACAAAGTCTCCGAAAGAGGTTCTGAGCATAGAGAATTATCAGTTCAAACAACCTCAACCATGAAAAACAAGAAGGGTCAGGACCCAAATCTTTTCTGCGATTATCACAAAGATACCGGACACACAACTAACAACTGCATCAGTTTGCGCACCGAGATTGAAAAGGATTTAAAGAGTGGTAAACTAACACATTTACTCCAGAATGTGGCAAAGAGGTTAGACAGATAGTACGCGGTGATGAGGATCCAAGTAATAAAAAGATGAAGCAAGTTGCCATGATTCAGGGGGGAACGACGCGCAAGCGCAGCCACCAGCGTTTCCACAATGATAATTGGCGCGAGCAGCAAGTTATTTTTCCTATCGTCCTTGGCGGACCACAAGAAGAGAGGCCAGTAGTGATCACATGTATTTTCGGACACTACCAAACTGATTACATGTTCATTGATCCTGGAAGCTCAATGGATATTATCTACGAGCAATGCTTTTGACAACTAGATCCAGAGGATAAGGCACGCCTAGAGCCGGTTGACTTCCCTTTAACTGGTTTCTGCAATGAGGTCGTCTTTCCTCTCAGACAAATTACTTTCCCTGTAACCCTTTCGGATGGGAAGCATTCGTGCACAATTGAAGTAAATTTTATGGTGATGCCGGCGACTTCTTTATGATGTTCTATTAGGTCGCCGCGCGTAGCGCGACTTCAACATGATCACTTCCACACCACATGCAGCGTGTGGTTTCCCAACTAAGACAGGGGTGGCTATCATGTATGCGCGTAAAGAAATCATGTCTATTGAAGAACCAGTGGTTAAAGCTGTCAAACCATCACCGAATGAGCCAGAGAAGTGGATACTTAATCATAAATATCCTGAACGAACAGTTTTGTTAGGTCTGGCAGTCTCCACATCAATACGCACTAAACTTAAACAATTATTATTTCAGAGCATCGATATTTTCGCTTGGTCACCCGCGGATATAACTGGTGTGCCGTGCGATGTTGCGGAACATTGTCTGAATGTTTTCCCTTCGGCAGAACCTGTAGTACAGAAGAAGCGCAACTTTGGCTCAGAAACAACCAGTGCTATGAACGAGCAGGTTGCCGAGTTATTAGAAGCAGGAATCCTGCACGAAGTGAGATATCAAACATGGGTTGCGATTTCGGTCATGGTAAAAAAGCACATCGGCGGTTGGCGTATGTGCGTTGATTTTAAAGATTTAAATAAAGCCTGTCCCAAAGGTTGCTACTCTTTACCAGAAATCGACAAAAAGGTCGATTCATTAGCTTCCTATAGATGGAAATGTTTTCTTGATTGTTACAAAGGTTATCATCAAGTCTTGATGAAGAAAGAGGACGAAGATAAAACAGCTTTCCGCACGGAGAAGGGTTTATTTTGTTACACTAAAATGCCTTCTGGTCTCCGCAAAGCAAGTGCTACATATCAGCGTCTAATGGACACAGTTTTCGAAGACGATATTGGAGTTACAATCGAAGTATACATTGATGACCTTGTTATCATGAGAAATACCGAAGAAACAATGTTAGCAGATATCCAAAGAACGTTTGATTCTTTGGGAAAGGTCAACCTGAAGTTGAATCCGAGCAAGTGTTCTTTCGGCATGGAAGAAGGCAAATTTCTGGGTTTTATCGTTACAAAAGATGCTTTCAAAGTTAATCCTCAGAAAGCTGAAGCAATTCAAAATATGCCATTGCCATCAAGTATCAAAGAAATGCAATGTTTAGCAGGACGATTAGCTGCGCTTAATCGGTTCCTCGCAATCATGTTGCAAAATCCTATCCTTTTATTAGCACTCTGCGCAATTGTGTTAAAAAGGAAAAGTTCCAATAGACTCCTGAATCGGAGAAAGCTTTTCAAGAAATGAAGGATTGTGTAATTCAACTCCCGACTCTTATAGCCTCGCTAGAAAAAGAGCCTATGATCCTTTATTTATCTGCTTCCGAGATGGCAGTCAGTGCAGTCTTGCTTGTTGAGCGAAACGGTGTCCAAACACCTATTTATTACGTTAGTAAGATGCTGAATGATCCTGAAACCCGGTATTCAATCATGGAGAGACTTGTCCTTGCGCTAGTCCATGCCTCATGCAGGCTTCGAAGGTATTTCTCAGGTCACGTCATTACTGTCTAAACAAATTATCAGCTCGGCTAAATACTTTCAAAACCAGATGTCTCGGGCCGTCTAGCAAAGTAGGCAATCAAATTAGGCGGACACAATATTGTGTATAAGTCACGCGCAGTGATCAAAGGACAAATTCTTGCTGATTTTATAACAGAAGTCCCAGCAGACAAAGTACAAGAATGCGAAGAGATTCAAAACTCGGTGCCTATCATCGATGACAGAGTTTGGTTGTTACATACCGATGACGTATCAAACAGTGATGGCACCGGTGCAGGCCTCCATTCGGTTAATCCTGATAACCAAGAATTCACTTATGCCATCCGTTTAGATTTCAAGAGTACAAATAATGAAGCGGAATATGAAGCATTCTTGGTAGGTCTCTACCTCGCGATAAAATGGGAGCAACAAATTTAACAGCACATGTTGATTCTCAGCTTGTGGCTGGGCAGATCACTGACACGTACGATGCGAAGGGAGATGTCATGGCTCTATTCTTAGAACAAGCAAAATCTCTGATCGGTCAATTCAAACAATTCAAAGTCGTGCATGTTAATTGCAGTGAAAATAAACATGCTGATGCGCTAAGCTAACTTGCAGCTACAAGTTTCCAACATTTAGCGAAAGAGGTTCGAATTGAGGTTCTAAAAAATCCATCTGTTCGGCTAAGGCAAGTAAGCATGGTAGAGGTCGGAAGTCAATCATGGATATCACCGATCATGATGTTCATGCAGCTGGGATCTCTTCCAGAAAATAAAGCTGAAGCAAGAAAAGTTCAATATAAAGCTTTAAATTACGAGATGGCGGATGGTATCCTATATTGAAAATCTTATATGGGCCCTCTTCTATGGTGTGGCAACAAACAGGATGCGCAGTACTTTATCAGAGAAATTCATGAGGGGCTGTGTGGTATTCACGCTGGGCCGCGCATGGTTGTGGCTAAAAGTATGAGCGTCGGATATTACTAGCCAGGCATGCATTTGGATAACGTGGAGATCCTGCGCAAACGTCCATCTTGTCAGCGTCACGCACCTAAAACCCTGCGCCCTAGGAACCCATTAGTCCCTGTAACTACGGCCTGGCCTTTTCAGCAATGGGCCATTGATCTGGTCGGACCATTTCATAAAATGGGTCGAGGCCAAACCTCTTGCATCAACAACAGCTATGGTAGTTCGCAAGTTTATCTGGGAACACATCATATGTCGGTTCGGCTTACCGATGCGTATCGTCACGGATAATGGCGCAAACTTAGCTTCCGAGGACCTTCAAAAATGGATGCACGAAATAAATTTAGAGCATGTGTTCACTTCTATTGTGCACCCTCAGGGTAATGGTCAAGCGGAGAGCATTAATAAACAATTAGTTGAAGGCATCATGACTCGCCTTGGGACGTCACGAAGAGGATGGGTCGATGAGCTCCCAAGTATACTCTGGGCTCATCGCACCATGCCCAAGACTAGTATTGGGGAAAAACCTTTCAGTCTGGTTTACGGGACTGAAGTAGTGATCCCTGCCGAGATTGGCCTCCCATCACCCCGAATGTTAGCATTGGAGAAACAAGATAACGAGGCACAGCGAGGGTTGGACTTAGACCTATTGGAAGAGCGTCGCGAGAACGCGGCCATCCGAGAAGCTAAGTATAAAACAAAATTGGAAAAATATTACAACGCAAGGGTGCGCGTCTGCATGTTTTTACCGGAGACTTTGTCCTACGCGACAACGAGGCATCTAAAGCTGAGAAACAGGGGAAACTAGCACCAAAGTGGGAGGGACCTTACGTTATAAACGAAGTCATGGGAAATGGTGCATACACCCTTAAGCGCCTGGATGGGACTGACATTCCTAGAACTTGGAATGCTCAATAGCTGTGACATTGTTATATGTAATCTTAGTTTTCTCTAAATGCACTGGCCTCGTGCCTTACTTAAATTAGCGCAGGAGAATTCTATTAACAGTTTTTTCACTTATCTTGTAATCTTAACGACTGTATCAATGGCTTTACGCCTTACCAATTAAAATAAAAGTCATTACTTACATTTACGCTTCTGTATATTTTTAACAAATGCATGCAATTACTTGGGAGAGTCCAAAAACACTAAGGGTATTCTAAATCTCATGAGCATAGTGGTAACACATTACCGCGAAAGGATTAACTTTCGGTTCATACATGAGGTTTATACCTTCACTCATTTGTCTCACCAAAAACAAGTAATTATACGCATGCACATATTGTAATCCAAATATATGATTAAATTCAAAAGCTACATGCGCGACAGCGCACCTTACATAACACAAAAGATTGTTTCTTGACACATCTTCAAACAAAATACAAGTATTTAATACAAACGAGACAAAAATTTTTCATGACAGCAAAAGGAAGTCATTCTTGTCCAGAGGCTTTTGCTTCATCCTTTTCTCCTTCCGAAAAGATCTCTTTCAATCAGTCCACAAAGTCATCATGAGGAAGCGCATCATCAATACGATCCATCACAGGTATTTGCAACTGATCATACACTTCTTTCGCAGCAGCAAAAGCAGTGTTAGTATCCATCCCAAGTGTGGCTGATCGACCAGTATCCATCGCACTTTCGAAATTTCACGAACTTGTTGAGAACACTCGCCGGAACCATGCGCATATCCGTCACTGCGCGACGCCACCATCAGCTTAGCAACCACCTCATCCAGCTCGGTTGAGTTCAAGATCGAGTTAGCAATCTGCGTAGATGAATCTTAACATAAGGACGCGCAAGAATGATAATATCATATGAGAAAGAAGATACTTACGTTAACAATCCCATATTGTTGCAACCATGAAAGGTTGTTTATCAAGGCTTCGGCCACACTCATCGCAGTGGCACGTGCAACTTCAGCATCCTCAACCTTTATCTCATTCTCCGCTAGACGGTGGGCCAACTCCGCTTTCTCGACCTCGACAAGCTGAAGGTCTTTCTTTGTCACATCCAAGTCTGTCTTCATTTGTTCCTCATCAAAGAACATAGAGGTAAGATCAGCGATTTCTTTATCTTTAAGAAGAAGATTCATTCTTGTCTCGACCTCTTTCTATTCGTTTCATTCACAATGTGAACGCGATTTATCGGCTGCAGCAACAACGTCGTTTTTCTCTTTCTTCAATTTTTCAGTTTCATTACGTAAAGAGATTTTCTCGTTGTTGCCACGCTCGCAAGCCTCTAACCATCGTTTTTGGTCTTCAGCATAGAGTGCAGCCTCTGCCTCAGCTTTCTTTTTCTAACCCATGGCCGACCATTCTTTAGTCTTCTTCTCTTCGTTGAATTTGCCTTTTTCAGCCTCCAAATCGACTAGCATTTTCTTCACCCGATCACTTTCCACTCCCAATTTAAATTTGTTTGACTCAAACTCATCCCACTCCTTATTCATGTTGCGCCATTCACGCACTATTCAATGGGTAGTGGAGGAAGCTTGCGCAGTTTCTAGAAGGTACGCTTGATACGTTTGCTCATGCGTTTTCTCTTCTTGACGTTTGACCTCCGCTGGAGGATATATACCCTTGTACCATTCTCTGCAATCTTGCAAGTCCGTGAAGGTGTCGCTTTGTTTTAATTTCCATACTGGCTGATGGATGGCAGAGGCTCGCTTTACCGAATAAGATCGATAATAATAGTCCCCTGGAGTCTCTTCAGGGCGAATTGGGGACTCGTCCTCTAGATCGTCAAAAAATGATTCAAAATCATGCGCGGTAGTTGAAGAGCCAATATCTTTTGACTGGCCGCCAGTGGTGATCTTCTCAATATTCCATGAGGTAGGAACGGTCTCGTTTCCTTGCTCATCAACAGTTATGATCTTGTCAACACCAGAAGATCATGGGGTAGTAGTTTTTACCTGCTCGCCAGCAGGGACTTCAACAGAAATGTTTGGTTTTTCCTTCTCAGGGAAAATTTTCTCTGGCATATCAGGGACAATAAGTTCTGGTTCGTTGCCCCCGTTTCAACATTCATCACATCATCATCCTTAGCAGTTTCTTCAGTTTCTAGTTCTTGCGATACAGGGATCGATGATGATGGTTTGGATGGTTGAGAAGTCTTAACCATTTTATCTGGAAATAAGCAAAGATTAGTTATGGCTACAATATACACGGAGTATTAGAAACTTACCAGGTGAAAAATTTGCAGCAAGAGCATCCAAATTACTCTTCTTTCCTATCCTCGCCCTCACAGCTTTCTTTGGTGGTGGTACTGGTGGTTCTGGTTCCGCGTTTTTTCTTTTCTTTGATGTATGAAGCACCAAAATGCTCTGGGCTTGATGGTATGTCAATCGGATCATTAGGATTGGGCGCAGGGATTTCTGACATATCCTTTGGCTCCGCCTTTGGTTTCTTTAAACCTACAGGCGCAACACCTTCTAGTGACTCAGACACCACCACGTAATCACACCATTAATCAGATGTGAAGCGCGTACCTTTCTTTGTCTCCATCTTTGAGACATCAACTTTCTTAGGCAAATGAACAGCGGAAATAAGTTTCTTTTTCTTCTTGGACTCCAGGCCTACCCCCAAACGTATCAGTTCACCTAGATCATAAAGAGGTGCGCATGTAAGCTAGAAGTTGTATTGCAATATTACTCAAAGCGTAACAAAAAGCAAACCAGTAATATTGAAATATCAACTTAGGCGCGGTTTAATCAGCAAAGGACTTACCAACAGTGGTCGAGGGTTCCGCCCTCAAATCTTCCTCTTTTGGGAACTCGAAGTTCTTCCGAATTTGCTCGAGCCATGAAGGCTCGTTTGCTCCCAACGGCACGATGCTTATTTTTCCCTTATCTCTCTTGAAAGTGACAACATACAAAGAGGTAACTGCAGAGAAACAACCATGCGCAAACAATTACCAACAGAGCAATTTAGATTTTGCAGAAAGATAACAACTTACCCCGGTCTTCTTCCATATATATCGGTCGATCATGACAGTCAGCTTTCTAAAGCACACTCATATCGGCAGAAATCAAAGCTCTTCGGTCGATCATGACAGTCAGCTTTCAAATCTTGATGCCATTCTTCATTAACTGGCACATTTATTGTTTCCAGAGGGATATCTTCAACCCCACAAAACGTCATCTTGTTAATAAAAAAATTTTTGGAGGTGCAAGCAGCAATTCCTTCGCTCGAAGCCTCTGTTAAATGAGTAAAAACCCAAGGAACAGTGTAACTGATAAAAACCCGGGTCGGGGCAACATTCATCGATCGGCATATAAACTCAAAATGTCGAAGTCTAACCATTCCCATGGGGTTCAGTTGAGAAATATGGAATTTATAATAATCAAGAATCTCCAAGAAGAAATGAGTCACCGGTAATCGAAAATTACCGTCTGCAAAATACTCCAAAAAATAAGCTGATATAACCGGCCAGAGCGTTCGCCGCCGTGTCAGTCTCAGTAGGATATCTCACATCCCAGATGGCCAGAAATTTGAAACTGCTCACCATCTCATCAATAGCACTTCGGGACCACTTCAAAGTGGGTAAGGACAATGTCGAAGGCATCTCTGTTGTATCCTCAGGTTTGGAACTAGTTGCCATCACTAGAGATGTAAGTTAGCAAGAACAACAATCGTCTTTTTGATAACAGAAGAAGAGATTCACAAGAACTCATAGAAAAAGGAATTCACAGGGAAATCGGTAAGAAACCATACAGAAAGGAGGAAGACGAGTGGGATATATATATAGGCATCGTAATTAATGCCTCGGGCGACGTGCAACAACTTTTTCGTTTTTACAAACCCTAGAAGGGCAAAGGGGCAAGTGGGGAACGGTAACAGACACACGCGCGCGCGTGTCGTACGCACAAGCCGTTTTTGCATTTAATGGTTGACGTCTGACACTGTTGACAGTTGGTGATTGACACCTGGCAAGGTTTTTTGAAATTCAAATATCTCATCAACTTTATCCGTTAAAAGTATCTTCATCATAAAGTTTCCTAACCCTGCGCATCATACCACATGTAGCAGTATTATTATAAGTCCAGTGCTCCACCAACTTGCCACAGCGCATAGGAGCAACACTGGACTGGAGGATTTGAAGGGGTATGGTCCCAAAAACCATGCGCTAGCGCAGGGGACCATACCACCAATACATTTAAGATCACTTAAGTCTAGTCCTGCGCTTCTCGCACAGGCTACTTAAGTAAGAATCCAATACAAATAATACTTCATAACCCTGGGCCGGAGTAATGAGAGAATTAGTCTTCATTTAATAACCATGCGTGGGCTCGTGTTAAGGAAAGTTAAGCTTGAGACTATCTCAGACCACACTCGCGCGCAGGGCAGCTAGTAGAAAGAAGAAGGAATCTTTTCTGTTATAACAAACTGGACATGTGGAAGATGACAGGAGATTTACAGCTGTGGACTTTCTAGAAGCATGAAATGCTCATCGTGCAAAGCCTTATTCAGTTGTAACCGAATGTGACGTGGCATGATCTGGTGCATCCATAAAAGATCACCATGATGGCATGTTTCTTACATAAAGGTAGATGATCGCATACGCCACGTGGCAATTCCCCAGTCGTTGATCAACTCATGATCCATGTGCTTGGATGACAAATTAACTAACTAACAGTGAGAAAAAGATTCTGTTAACTCTCTCTAAATTTTGGCGTCTAAATCCGGCTATATAAAGGAGACTTCAGGTACAAGTAATCTCATTCGCTCTCACTTACTCTCTCTCTTACTTCACTTAAACTATTCGAAAAACCTATACTTATTCTCACGCCGGAAGGTGGTCACGGAGAGAACCCCTATTCTCACTGTGGCGAGTCTAACGATGTTTTGTTTTGCAGCGTTCATCGGAGATCAACTTTCACGGCGAACAATCGGAGGATTTACCTTTTATGCGGAAACCGCTACAGCAGATCTGATCTGATTCCGATCAATTAGATCTGGTGTTTCTTCAAAATCGATGTTGTTCGTTCGGTTATGTACCGATGTTGTTCGTTTCGATACAGTATGGCCAGCAATGCGATGTTCGCTTATTGAAAGCAAAATAAATAATGGTACCGAACAACTCAATCGGTGTTGATTTGGTTTGGTACGTCAATGTTGAAAAAATAAGCATAGAACGCAAACCAACTTAACCGATATCAATTGAAAAACATCGGTACCGATATTCGTTTTTATTTTTTTCAATCGAGATAAGGTTTTTTCTTTCGATAACTATAGCGAGTGGCGATACCGTAACGAACCGAATAGATACCGATTGAATTTCCGTCGCGAAGCGCGAAGAAAACGTCATTAGTTGTAACTAAAGTTAACTTAAGTGTATTACATTGATATTGAAAAGAGTAATCACACTTTAGTTGAAAAAATATTTTAAAATCATTTTTTAAATATATATATCTTGATAAACGTATATGTTACCTAATGAAATAATATTTATTTAACCAGTATAATATATGGTTTTTTAAATCCATGCAATACACAACTCTTTTAAAAGACATAATTTTATAATACTATATATATAACAATACATTTATTCAATTTGTGTAAATACGAGATTCTAACCTAGTAAATATATAACGCTACAAACACTATAAATCTTGCCGTCCATCCTCATGTAAAGGAGGACCAAAGTTAAATGTGAACAAATTGTCATTAACATAATTAGGTTAGGTATTTGCACGAGACTCTCGTTTGTTATTTGTATGATAATTAAATAAATGTGAAACTTTTTTTCTATATATAATAAGTAAACGTGAAACTTCGTTTCTATATATTTTTCTAATTTCTCCTGTAAGACGTACTAAAACTGATCAATTCAGTATTGCAGCAACTTAACACTGCCGATGTCGTCCCATAAAAATGATGATCCTCGGTCACCTCTCCTCCCACCGGCCACTAAGGTTCATGGGCAACCGTCACTCGAGTTGCTCTCGGTCGACCAAATGTTAACCAAATATTGTGGTGAGTTTGGGTTTTGGCAATTCAAGCATTTCATTCTCACATGTATGGCATGGGCGCTTGAAGCCATACACACAATGGTTACTATTTTTACTGATCGTGAACTCGGTTCGACATGCAAAGCTGATTCTAGATGTGCATCCGTTTTGGACAAGGGCGTTTGTGGGCTTCAACCAGGTTCATGGCGATGGGATGATAGCGAAGGGTGGTCAACAGTGGCTGAGTGGGGTCTGGTGTGTGGACAAAAATACAAGGTTGGGCTGGTCCAGTGGTCCGGGCTCTATTCTTTTGTGGTTGCATGATAGGTAACGCCCCCTATATCTTTAAATAACTGTACTTGGAATACATAAATATTTCTTAATGAGATAATTATAGTGATGCTAAGACGAGAGGGTTGGAGTCAAGCAAACTCTAAGTCAGTCTTGAGCCCTTAATAACGCCGAGTTGAGCTAGTATTCGACTCTCCTCCAGCTCGTGGCTCGATGGTTGACTTGTTTATTCATATTTGATTACTTTGTATAGCTTTATGTAACACTTAACAACAATCTCACATCGACGTAGAATCATATAATATATCCAAAATATCAAATCGGTACTTTGACTTTATCTGAGGTACTCCAGTGACTACTTTTAACTTCACACAAAGTCCTAGTTTTTAAAAAATTATGATAAAGCTTTTCACATGGTTTGCAAATTTATCTTGTTACTCTACTTTATTTTAATAAGTAAATTTCTTAGCTAATATTCTGTAGGCGGACTCACAGTCTGAGCAAATAGATAAACATTAAATGGCAAGAAATTAAACGGGCTCAACTTAAATTAGACATATAGTATGGGAAACATTGACAAAACCGGTCGGGTGTTGTCCTTTGTCACAAACAATCATAGGCGTTGACAAACTGAAGATTCTCCATCTATAGTCATTCTGATTGAATCCATTGTATTCTTTCATGGCATTGAAAAACAGTACATAATAAACCTACTTGATTCGAATGGCAATATTTATTTTGCAGGTTAACAGTACATAATAAACCTACTTGATTCAAATGGTAATATTTATTTTGCAGGTAGTGGAATATTTGGTCACCTTTCCGATAGCAAATTGGAAAGGAAAGGATCACTAACGATTGTATGCGTTATGAACATCATTTTTGGCATATTGACATCCATCTCCCCTAACTACTGGATCTATGTCATCCTACGTCTACTCACTGGCATCAGCAGCGGTGGGATTGGTGTTTGTGCCTTTGTCCTCGCTGTTGAACCCATGGGACCCGCCAAGCGTGGTATTGCTGGCATGTCCACCTTCTATTTTTACTCATCAGGGATCGCTCTTCTCTCAGGCATAGCTTACGTATTTCAAGCTTGGCGTTTTCTTTACATTGCTTCTTCCATACCCTCCATCATCTATCTTATTTTCGTGCTCCCTTTCATCTCTGAGTCCCCTCGTTGGTACCTCGTTCGAGGTAAAACCAATAAAGCCATGAAGATCATGCACAATATCGCCAAATCAAATGGAAAACACCTCCCAGAAAATGTGTACCTTGTCCTAGACAAGGAAGACAAGAATTCTGATCACAAGAGTATAGAAATTGTCACGGAAGAAATTGTCACAGCATCAGTACTAGACGTGATTAAATCACCATTAATGAGAAAGCGTTTATTTTTTCTTATGGGAATCAACTTTACAAGTGCGATCGTGTACTATGGACTAAACTTGAATGCCGCAAACCTTAACACCAATATACACCTCAGTGTGCTATTCAATTCTGCTGCAGAGATGCCAGCGTATCTTTTGACTGCAATCTTAATAGACAGGTATGGGAGGAAGCCATTAGGAATTGGAACACAGTGGTTTAGCGGTATCTTTTGCCTTCTGGGCAGCTTGGTGGGAAGCCAAGGGAATTGGAAGGTAATCAGAACACTATGTGGTGTTTTAGGAATATTTGGGATGGCTGGGACTTATAATTTGTTATATGTATATGCGATGGAGTTGTTTCCAACAGTAGTTAGAAGTGCAGCGCTTGGATCTGCAAGGCAAGTTGACAAATAGGAGTCATAATTGCACCTTTCGTGGTAGTTATGGATGCGGGTTTTTCATTTATGGTGTTTGGGGCATGTGGAATTTTGGGCAGTACTCTGATGTTTTTTCTTCCGGAAACATTAAACATGCCGTTATATGACACCATGAATGTAATAGATGATGAAGAAAACAAGTTCTCGATGCTTGCTTAGATGATGTTGGAATGAAGATTGTGTGTTCTATATTACGTTTATGGCCAAAGAATATGTATCAAATGTTATAATGTCTTGATTCATAGCAGGTTTGTCTTATATGGTGTTGGTTGGTTGAGTTATATATAAAGTATAAATTATTTCCTATTGTAACTTGCTGATATTTTTCCACATTCATTATTATGAAATGTATGATTTGAGATCACACCATAAGCACAACAAACGATCTGCTATTCAAGTTAAGGTTTGCCTTATATGGTAATGCACCCGATCCGGTTGGGGGGCAAAAGTAAAGAAGGTAAATTAATGGGGAGATAGGGTAATTCGACAAAATAGAAGAGAACGGGTAGTTATATTTATCAGTATCTTAAATGTCATGAACCCGTAGGGAAAGAATTACTTTCTTACATACATATATTATACGAAGTGTGCCTAATACAAACCCGATTCCTATACGGGTGGGTATTAGCGTCAGATTTATTAATGGGTCAAAGCAATTATTGAAAAAGGAAACTGATGGGTAAACGGAAGCTGAAGGGCCAGTTAATTTACTGCTATTATTGCTAATTTAATCTTTGTTCTAGTTTTTGGGGAGGATGTCAATAATGATTATCTAATTGGGTATCTATACCTTTGTTCTTGGAGATTAACCCATCTCGAATCGGGTCTTCTATCTTGTAGTATTTCAGTTTACAACAATAAAATCTATCAGTTAGTTTTGTTTGATTTTGGGTTCTATCATTTGGTTTCATTGCTGGGAAATCAAAGATGGAGCAGACCGGGAATAATCAGAAGGAAGGCGGTGTTCATCTAGACCCAATCGCTGACCAGTTGGCAGCCATTATTGTATGCTTGATTCTTTGATAGCCTTGAAGAAGGATATAGCAGCAATAAAGGAAGCTTGGCTAGAAAGACGAACAGATGCAATAAAGGAAGCTGAGGATGAAAACCAGGATCCAGTGACAGATTTGGGAATGGAGAAATTCCTTGCGACGTTTCCATGCCTAGAGCAACACCTATAACTACCACACAAACTGAAAGCCAGTCCCCTCTAATTTTCGATTTGGAGAAAAAAATGCTAGAAGTTGCTGATGAAACAGATGCTCAGACCAGTCAGAAGAGGAGGAACACAAGAATCACGGAGAGACGAAGAATGCAGAATTAGAGCAAAAACTATTCAGCAGGGATGTCGTCCTGAAGTCACTCTATGGTTACTCACACAAGGATCACACGAGGACTAAGACGGATAAGAGACCGCTTGACTGGTCGTTTCAAAAGGCAATCAAGGGTTGGATGGATGACAAAGAAGATTGGCCAGCAAAGCTAACATACATCAATCATACCGATTTCCAATTCCAAATTCTAATGCACATGATTCTTTCTGGGCTGCACCTAAATTCGGGCCTGAGAAAAAACAAGTTTTAACTTATAGATGGGTCCATGAAGGTGGTCAGCCTACAATTGAATGGCTTATTGCTTGGTGTGCCAATTACATTCGTTTCGACTTGAGATCAAGTCGATTATCGGGGCAGGATGTATTGATACAAACCCGATTCCTATACGGGTGGGTATTAGCGTCAGATTTATTAATGGGTCAAAGCAATTATTGAAAAGGGAAACTGATGGGTAAATGGAAGCTGAGGGCCAGTTAATTTACTGCTATTATTGCTTATTTAATCTTTGTTCTAGTTTTTGGGGAGGATGTCAATAATTATTATCTAATTGGGTATCTATACCTTTGTTCTTGGAGATTAACCCATCTTGAATCGGGTCTTCTATCTTGTAGTATTTCAGTTTACAACAATAAAATCTATCAGTTAGTTTTGTTTGATTTTGGGTTCTATCAGTGCCCGTACTTGAAATTCGGCTACATGGTTGTAAATACTGCGATAGCAGAAGCTTGCAGAAGTGAAGACCCAATCCAGATTGTTGATTTCCAAATAGATTAAGGGACCAATGGATGACTCTTTTGCAAGCCTTTGCCACTCGACCTGGAGGCTCGTCACATGTTCGGATCACGGGGATTGACGATCTTGTCTCAAAATACGTGATTGGGGATAGTTTGGAGTTAGTTGGAAATCGGTTAGGTTTTGTTTCAAAGAAATCCAAAATTCCAATCGAGTTTCATTCACTTCAGTTTTACACTCTGTTTGATGTTCGACCCGATGAAGCTGTGAGGATCTGCTCTCCAATAAGCTCGGGTCCTAATTTGTTTATCCTAGTCCAAAAAGCGCGAAATTCATTTTAGATTAATGACAATATCAAGGTTACTTTTCAACTTTACTCTTCTTCAACTTATCCGACAGGGCTTCACCTTATCATTCACCAAAAACTTTATAGACACAATGACCAAGCACATTTATATATAGACATGGCACTCCGTGCGAACTGACTATCTATCTTCGTATGAAGTGACCAACTTCGTACGTAGTAACCCTAACTGACTTCGTACGAAGTGAACAACCCACCTTCGTACGAAGTTAACATACAACATAACAAAATCTAACACATACATGACTCAAAGACGTAGGTGATAGACATATCGTCCGAAGAATTCTTCCTTGGCTTACGTCATTCTTCACCAGGAATAGGTGTTGATCTATTGACGGAGCCCACCTCATAAATTGAAATCTTCGAATAGACGCTTTCTACACTTTATCAGCAATTTGTTCTTCCTTTCTTACTTCCTTAAAAAAATATTTTCTTTCCAACTCTCTCCATTTTAACTTCCACATCATTCTTAAATTAATACCATGTGCAGAGCAAACATTGATTACACCTTGGTACTGCATCGCTTGCACTTTCTCCTTTGCTTCATAGCATATCTTGTTAAAGAATAAACATTCAACATCCTTCTCTGAACAATTCACTAACCACATTGGATCCAAGATCCATATGACTCTCCACAATCCCTCTGACTTCACACTAGTATCATAATCTTCAATGCACCAATCCAAATTTGATGATAAATCTGGAGGCACGCCATTATCATCCTTGCTCGCATTTCTGACACATGTAAAGTTAGAGACGTGGTGCCTAGCAACATGCCAATAACCTCCTCCATTGTTGGCAGCAATCACTGATTCATAGAAGGTTTCTCTTAGTTGGTTGGTTGGTTGAGTTATAAAGTATAAATTGTTTCCAATTGTAAACTGTTGATTTTTTTTTTAATTTTTCCACATTCATTATTATGAAATGCATTGAGATCACACACAACAAACAATCTGCTATTGAAGTTAAGGATTTTTAACCTTGCTATTATAGTAAGTAGCATTTTGGAGGGAGAAGGTTAATAGATTCATGATGTAACATCCCAGTTTTACCATGTAAATGTTTAGACAAGTTTAATTTGCAGGAATTACGAGTTTCAAGACAACTGGAGGTTGTGGACATGATAGTGTTAATTTAGTGGAATCCTAAAGTCTAAGTGGCCGTTTAGTTGAGGTTAAGTGGATAATTTGGGGGGTTTTAAACACGTGGGATCTAATCATAGAAGCCTGAATGTAATTAGAAGGGATTAAAACACAAAATGGTGAAACTCTAAGGCTATAATCGGCGTAGGTGTGTCGACGACAACAAGGGGCCCGGGGGGGGGGGGGAGATCCAGAAGAGGTGGGTGTTTGATCCTTCCAAGTCGATTTTCAGGTAATCCTTTTACGTCACTTATTGAATCATAGTTTTGGATTGCTTGGGGTTTTGTTTGTGGGTCGGGGTTAGGTCATTGGGTCCGAGAGGTGTTGGGATTCCGTTAGTCAGACTAGGATATAGGGGCGGTGATGGTGACAGGGTAGTTGTGGTGGTCATGGTGGTACTGTAAGT
The DNA here is from genome assembly GCA_947069175.1 of Scalesia atractyloides. Lineage (NCBI taxonomy): Eukaryota > Viridiplantae > Streptophyta > Magnoliopsida > Asterales > Asteraceae > Scalesia > Scalesia atractyloides. Next base: position 101,925,175 of record CAMTDV010000016.1, read on the forward strand.
GGAGGGCGACAGTCATGACAGTGTTGTCGATGAAATGTGGCGGTCATGTGGAGATGTTCGGAGAGGCTGGCGGCCATGATGGTGGTGTCTGAAGGTGGTGATGGTAACGATGGTGATGTTGGACGATGGTGGTAATCACGGTGGTGGATCCAGTGACCATGGTGGTTATGGTTGATGCTAGGGCTTGCATGGGGATCGTTATACGCATACATGGGGGTCAGTTAGGGTTCATGCGTCCAAGTGGGTACTGAGTGACCCAAATTGGTGTGTTCATGGATCTAGGTTTCATTGGCTATGGGTTTGAACCTGTGGTCGGGTTTTTATGTGATGTAATTCATGTGGGTTAGCCATACGCATGCATATGGTACGTGGTAAGTAAACCCTAAACACTCGATGATTAGGGTTGCGTGTTATGTGGAGATTTATGTGTTTTTCAATAGTGGTGGTAACCATTGTTATTCGGTTATAGGTTGTGTTAGAGGACGAGTTGTAGAACATATAACTTTGTAGATTCGAAGCTTCGAAAAGGTAAGTTCTAATGCCTTCTTTTCTTATATTTTGGCCTTGCATCAATATGTAAACGTGTTTTATAATTGATGAGATTTACGAAGTAAATCTATATTTTAATTTTCAAGGTTTTCATAAAGTAATGTAGTTTAGGAGATAAACCAAGATGGGTATATTGGGTTGGATCTGGGTCACCTTTTAGATACGACAAAGTTAGTGGGTATCACAGAGTTCTATGATGGGCGTTGTCGGTGGTATACCATTGGCTTGTAGGATTATGGATGTAGAGAGTCATAGTGTAGTAGTTAGTAGTAGTAGTAGTAGTAGTAGTAGTAGTAGTAGTAGTAGTAGTAGTAGTAGTAGTAGTAGTAGTAGTAGTAGTAGTAGTAGTGTGTAGTGATAGTAGTAGAGTAGTATAGTGTGTAGTAGTAGTGATAGTTGTGTGTTGTCAGTATATTGTTATGTAGGTAGATACAGTGTAGTAGTAGTAGTAGTAGTGTATAGTAGTACATGTTGATCCCTTGTGTAGGATAATTGTTTGGGAACTGTTGTGTAATGATACATTTAGCTGTAGATTCTAGACTAATCAGCCAGTGGGGTGGAGGCTAGCTCTTAATCAGGATTAATTATGATTATTCGGCTATTAATTGGCTTTAATCAGTTATTAATCAGCGTCTAGTCGGGATTTTTACCACTATGCATTTAATAAACATAAATGATTCCTAGTCTTGATATGATTGAAATCAGGAACTTGTGTTATCAGATTGTTGTTACTTAACACACATATACCACATACATGTACCTATACACTTAATGTATATCTCAAGAATGGTGATGAAGTATAACAACATAGATTAGTATTGAATTAGTCAAGTATTAATCAAGATCAATAAGGTACAAGAATATATGAGTTCAACAAATTATCAAGTGCAATATTCATCAAATACAACATTCACCAAGTGCTACACATTGCTATAGTAAAAGGTGGAATATCAAAGACATGTGTTGATGAAGACCTTAAGATATAAAGGCACCAATGAAAGATAATCTACAAAGAATCAAAGCTTCAAGAAACTGATTGGTAATTAAATTGAAAATTAACTTAAAAAAAGGTAAAATAAAACAAGAATAAAATGCCCGGATGGTCCCTGTGGTTTTGTAAAATAACACCTGTAGTCCCCAACTTTTAGAAATTACACTGGTGGTCCCTATGGTTTGACAGTTTGTTACTCGGATAGTCCCTGAAGTGGATGGGGGTTAGTTTTCTCTGTTAAGTTCATCTGAAATTACTTGTTTACCCCTCCCTATAAAAAATAAAAAACCAATATGAATTATAAAAAGTGTGGGACCTACCTTATTCACCTCTCCCTTGTAAATAACCGGCCACCATCACCATAGCCACCCACCTCCACCATAGCTACCCACCTCCACTTCCACCTCCACCCTGAACCCACCACCTCCAACCTAAACCCACCACTTCCTTCACTCGACCACCATAACCACCTCGTTTTTTTCCGTCACCCCTCTCATCTTCACCTGGAAACACCCTTCCACCACCACATTTAAATCGACTTAGAGGACAAACACAAATACAAACCCTCAAAATTCTATCAGCCAGAATATACAATAAAAAACGACCAAACAGATGTTCAAACGGAAGGTATACTCCAAAATCAGACTAATTGAGTGTTTAAACTCCAACGAAAAAAATAGGACCATGAGTAGATCAAACCATACAAAAAAACTAATGAATTACAGTAGATAAAGTTGTTTTAAAGGATAAGAACCAATTTTGACATGAATACAGAATACCCCTAAGTTAATTAAGAAGCAGGGACTACAAATCGTATGTTATAATTAGAATGCAAAAGAAAGATGATTGCGGAGGAGGGAGGGAGAGAGAGAGAGATGTCACACCCGACCCGCAGCGGAAAAGGTGATCGGGGCATGATTGGGTTATCATCAAAGCTCATGACATTTATTATAACGTTTCATATTTATTATTACAATTTAAAAGGAAACATACAATCAAAATTACATCATGTTCTACACATCATTCTATACTTCATTATTTTCTTCTAAGGCATTTCCTATGTTTTCCTTGCTTCATCCTGTTCACCTGTATCATGTGTAAAAATGGTTTTTGGATCAACAAAAAGTTGGCGAGTGAACCTTGTCCGAAAACATTTATTATTTATTTCTTGTTGTATTTAATGTGGAAAAAGTTGCGCAATAATCATATACGAACAAACATAAGTAAACATACAATAACCAACAAATAGCATACAATATCAAACAAATAACATACAATAACAAAACAAATAACATACAATAACAAAACAAATAACATACAATAACAAAACACCTTGCATGAATATGTAACATGAATGACAATGTAAATGTTGGCAACGTCTCGTTCACGCTCATAGGTAATGGGGAACGGCTCACGCGCATAGGTAATGGGGAGCAGACGGCCTATGATGAAATGTATGTGCGATCAAGGCTCAATCCCGATCGTATGTTGGCACGCCTGGTTCACGCTCATAGGTAATGGGGAACAGCTCAACGCTCATAGGTAATGGGGAGCGGCGGCCTATGAAAATGTATGTACTGAAAATGATAAAAGTAATCTAAACAATCATCACACAAACAGATAATACGTGATGAATACACATTTGTTCATGGATGTGATAGATGCATAATAGTTTAAATGTGATAAATAATAAGACACATGATACATCCCAAAAACGTGATTAAAATGGAGAATTTGTAGAGATTCACTCACAGTGGGTGCGTTTGGTTGATGATGTTGAATGCGCACGAAGTTGGATTTAACCACGAGTGAAACTAACCTAGATAATAACATAATGGTTCGGTAAATAAGCGGATTTTATTGATCAACTTTTAGTAGGATTATTGGATATATTTTTGTGAGTTTAAGGCTATTTTCTAACTTTAAAAATGTTATTTTTAAGTATTTTTAATTGATATTTAATTTAAATAAATAAATAAAAATAATAAAAAAATGTTGATTTTTGACCCTTGACCGTTGACCGGTTTTATTGTGTGTATGTATGCGCCGGGTGAGGCTCGAACCCGAGACCTCCCGTACGCGTGCACACACATCTACCAACTGAGCTACGTGTCTAACCCGAAATATTTTTGTTTTTAATTACATATATATACTGATTAAATCAATCCGAAAATCAAATATTTTAAAAACGATTTAATTGCATCACTCGGTGCTCGCCACAGGTCTCGAACCCGGGACCTGTGGTTTAGTTTTGCACACAGTCCACCGCTAGACTGTGTGTCTAACTTGGTAATTATTCTGGTTTTTATTATACTTAACATCTTACGGAGTTAACCCGGATCAGTTTTTTTTAAAAAGACATTTTATTACTGCGAAGGTGCGTGTGTCAAGAATCAAACTCGGGACGTGTGTGTATTTGTTTGCACACAGTCCACCGCTGGACTGTGTGTCTAACCCGTTCATAAAACTGAGTTTAATTAATCTTATAATATATCTGAACTTCGTCTTCTTCGCTTAAGATTTCTGATAATGATAACTCGACTGATTCAAGTCTAATTCGATTAACAAACATTATAAGTAGTTGAAAGGTAATGAACGGAGAGAGTTTTGGGGATAGAAGGTACCGATCAGGGTCTTTCACAGAACTCCGGCAAAAGTCCGCCGGCTCAGTTAGTGAACTTCGGCTGTTAGAATCAATTAACAGTTCTGTTCGATTAGTTATGAAATTGAGGTACTTAAACAAGGATTAACAGAAGTTTGAAGGGTTATACCGATTCACAGTGTGAGTTCAGAAGTTTCAGAGGATTTTCCGGCGAGAGCTGAATATTCCGGCTACGTCGTCTGGGATAGATTCTGATGGTTGGATTGAAGTTAGTAACAGTCTAACATCGGATTGAAACGGAAAGAATCGAGGTATTTACCGTATAGATGAAATCTCGGTTTTCCGGCGACTTGCAGAGATTTTCCGGCGAGTGAAATTGCGTCGAGAATTTGTGTGTTTATGAGCGAAAAGGTTAACAGAGGCTTGTGGGTGCATTTATAGGGAAGAATCGAGATGCATGGGGTCTGATTTCAGTCTCGATTCATCGGTCAATAATTTCTCCGGCGGTTATGACTGATGTATCGGACTGGACATCGGTTATAACCGATGTTGAGGTTAATGCTTCGGTTAAATCAGAAGAAACCGTCAAATATCGGCGAAATCGTCGGGATTTCCGACGACTGCGATTGGGCGCGTCAATTTGAATTCGAGATTGTGATATTTGAATTAATTGTTTTGGTATGTTACTAAAGAACACAAGTGGCGGAGTGGTTTGATGGACGATAGTTAAGTCTTTGCTGACCCGTTGACCCGGCTGACCCGGGTTCGAAACCCGGCAGCCTTGTTTTATTTTTAAATCACTATTTTTAATACTTTTTCAAATATAAATTTTATATTCTAATATACTTATGAATTATGTATCGTTTAAAATTAATTTGAGCATTAAATACGCAAAGAAATTTTTAACTGATTGTTCGGTTAATAAACGAATCGGGTTTGGTAAATCCGGTTTTTGACGGATGTTACAAGAGAGAGCAGCACAATCGAAGTGACGACAACCGATTTTGATGGCGATGATGAGGACATCTTTGATATCTTTACCCTCGATGAGCCAAACGCCCAATCCGATTGGTTTGTATCTCAAGTAGGTGGTTGTGTGGGGTGGTGGCAGGTGGTGTGTAGGGGTTGTGGCGGTGGTGCTGGTGGTGGTTATCCCGAGAGAAAGAGAGTGTTTTAGAGAGAGTGAGTCTATTTTTTCTTATATTTTAATAAAAGTAAGGGGTAAATAAGTAATTCGTGATGGACTTAATGGAGAAAACTAACCCCCATCCACTTGAGCGACTATCCGAGTAACAAACTGTCAAACTACAGGGATCACCGGTGTAATTTTCAAAAGTTCAGAACTATAGGTGTTATTTTACAAAACCACATGGACCTTCCACACATTTTACTCATAAAATAAATTATTTTTCTTATAAAAATTCATAATAACTAAAGTCTTAATTGAACTAAACAAGTTAATTATCAATTGGAGGGACTTTAAGTTTTGAATTTACAAATAACTAGTTAGTTTCTTTCCATTTAAGGAGTGTTATGATGATAAGAGACAAAGCATTATAAAAAAAGGAAAGAAAGCATCATGATTTACCAAATCCAAACCCAAGTTTGAAAAGGTATACATCCAAATTGAAAAGATGGACATGGTTGATTTGATAAGTCAAGATTAAGAAGTATGGTTGTGAAAAAGATGTTGGTGGCCATTTTTAGTCGTTGCACAACATTTAAAAGCTAAACACTAGTAAAAGACAAACCTGAAGGTCCAAGGTCAATCGTATTGACTGCAAGATCGACTTGCGGGCTGTCTGATCGGTTTTCCTTGTTTGTTGAGCTTTACCTATAAGTACAAGCCAACCCAACCTTTTACATTCACCCCTTTTCCTCTCAACTTTCTAAATAATATTCTAAGATATCTCTCTAGTTCATTTTCACGTCAAATCAAAGAGAGATTTAAGATCAAGAGAAAGAGCAAAAAGATGAGTTGTTTCACAACTAACATATTTTTTCTTCTTGTATATTGAGGCTTATTAATTTGTAGTTGCGAGGAATTTGTAAGGGGTATCAATAAGAGGGCCTCATGGAGAGAGTTTATCAGGAAGAATGCAAACAAATCTGAATCCAACTAAAACGTCGATTTACCTAAAGTCTGTTCTTATTATACATATTTTAGTAAAACAAAAGGTAAATACAAAATAAACCAAATAAAACACTATTTTGGTAAATACATTTCAAGGAACACCAAATGGTAAATAGTTTTTTCATCAACACTAAACATTGGTCACAAGAGCTTGTTGTCGAGATGATTGTTCAGTCTAAACATGTCTAACGGTAATGATTGTTAATAAAACCTCTTAATGCAATTGTTTTTTATTACAAGATTAATTTTTCAGGTTGGTTTTGCCTTTTTTGTTTCTGTAAAATGATTTGGTTTGTTCATTTCTGTTAGAAAGTTGATTCGTAAAACACTGAATTGATGTGTATATTTTTGTATATTTCATTACAAAGAAAGGTATACAATTTATACACAAAACCGTAATCTAAATATAGTAGACAGGCTTGGTTTACGGCTGGATTTACAGCTGTTTACTAGCTGTCTTTGACCCTGCTAATCTTGGGAGATGATGCTTGACTGATCCCGCAATCTTTGATATCTTTTATTTTTAACACTCCCCCTCAAGTTGAATAGTCGGATTTCCAAAATTCAACTTGCCCAAACAATCGCTGAAAATTTTCCCGTTAACCGCTTTTGTTAGAATGTCAGCAAGCTGATCCTTTGATCGAACGAATGGTAGTTCAATCGTACCATCTTCCAATTTTTCTTTGATGAAGTTCCTATCAACTTCCACGTGTTTAGTTTGATCATGTTGTACTGGGTTTTCTGAAATCTGAATTGCAGCTTTATTATCACACATAATCTTACTTGTTTCTTTTGACGGAAAACCAATCTCAGCTAAGAGTCTTCGCATCCACATGGCTTCTGTTAAACCTCGAGCTATACCTCTAAATTCAGCTTCTGCACTTGAAAGAGCAACCACCTTTTGTTTTTTACTTCTCCAAGTAACAAGATTCCCCCGACTAAAGTGAAGTAGCCTGTTGTTGACCTCCGATTTCCCTTATCTCCTGCCCAGTCTGCATCGGTATAGATTTGAACATTTAGGTGTCCATGTGATCGAAACAGGACTCCGTGACCTACTGTTCCTTTGAGATATCTAATAATTCTCCAAACTGCTTCCATATGTGACTGTTGAGGTTGGTGCATGAACTGACTTACTACCCCTACAGCATAGGCGATGTTTGGACGAGTATGTGAGAGATATATTAGTTTTCCCACCAGCCGTTGGTATCTTTCTTTATTTGCTAATTTTGCTCCTTCTTCCATATAAAGCTTTTGTTTTACACTCATAGGAGTATCTGCTGGTTTGCAATCGATCATTCCAGTTTCTGCCAACAGGTCTAAGACATACTTCTTCTGGCTAATGAAAATTCCTTGTTTTGACCTTAGTACTTCAATTCCGAGGAAATACTTAAGCCTGCCCAAATCTTTCATTTCAAATTCAGCAAACAAGTTTTCTTTTAGTTTTACCATTTCTTCTTTATCGTTCCCTGTAATGATCATATCATCTACATAGATAATTAGGCAGGTTACGAATTTTCCTTTTTTTTTAGAAACAAGGTATGATCAGCATTACTCTGTTTATATCCAAACTTTTTCATAGCAACCGTAAATCTGCCAAACCAAGCCCGGGGGGATTGCTTCAAACCATAAAGAGACTTCTTCAGACGGCAAACTTCTCCAGCTTTGAACTCTTTTGTGAATCCTGGAGGAGCATCCATAAATACCTCTTCATCTAGGTCCCCATGTAAAAAGGCATTTTTTACATCAAACTGTTGAAGTGGCCACCCTTCATTTACGGCTATCGAAAAAAGAACCCTAATTGTGTTCATTTTTGCAACCGGGGAGAATGTTTCAGCATAATCAATCCCATGTGTCTGGGTATACCCTTTTGCTACCAGTCGGGCTTTATATCTCTCAATTGTACCATCGGGTTTATACTTAATCGTATAGACCCAACGACACCCCACGGATTTCTTTCCCAATGGGAGAGTACATTTTTCCCAAGTATTGTTCTTGATTAGGGCTTCCATTTCTGTTTTCATTGCTTCCTTCCAATGTTTAGATTTTAAGGCTTGATCCACGTTTGTAGGAGTTTCTTCGGAATAAACAGATGAGATAAATGCTTTGGCTTCCTTAGTGAACTTTCCATTAGCCACACTAGCTATAGGATAACTAGATCTTCTTGGTTCTTTTTCAGGAGAATACCGTTTCGGAGGAATCCCTCTGTTTGTTCTAGGGGGTAACACATATCTTGATGGTGGTTCTTCTTGTCTGGATTCATCTGCCTGTAAATTTTCCGCTTGTTCTGTGGCAGTTTCATGGTTAGAAGTATTGGTATCTTCGCCGTCATTAGAAACTTCAAAAGTATCACCAGACTGAATAGGATGAGTATTACTTACCTCGGACACCAGGTTAGGAGGAACATTAGGACCTTCAGTGGCACTGAAATTGGACTCTGGTGACTCTGTAGTTGGTACATAGGGAACATATTTTAACCAACTTAGTGTGTCTAAACATTCCTTCTCCCCTGACCACTGAGTTGGGAATTGTAGTAATACTCGGTTTCAAGAAAGTCACAGTTCATTGTAGTGAACATATGACGTGTTTTTGGATTATAACACCTGTATCCCTTTTGATTCATTCCATACCCAACAAAGACACATTTTTCAGCACAAGGGTCAAGTTTGGTTCGATCTGATTTAGGTATGTGAACAAAGGCAGTACATCCAAAGATTCGTGGTTGAAGAGTAAGAACTGAGGGTAGTTTGAAGAATTTTGAAAGGGTGTGTAACGGAGTGTTAAGTTTTAGGATATTTGTTGGGAGTTGGTTGAGAAGATAGGTAGCGGTAGCAAGGGCTTCAGGCCAAAAATATTTCGGGACCTGGGATTCGATTAGGAGAGCTCGTGTCATTTCCAGCAAAATGCGATTTTTCCTTTCGGCGACACCGTTTTGTTCTGGGGTGTTTGGACATGTAGTTTGGTGGATTATTCCATTGTTTTGGAAAAACAATTTAAACGAGGTATTAACAAACTCACCGCCATTATCGGATCGGAATATTTGGATGTTTGTTTGAAATTGTGTTTGGATCATGGCGTAAAACATAGTGAATTTTTCAAAGACTTCGGGTTTGTTTTTCAAAAAATAAACCCAGGTCATTCGGGTACAATCATCAACGAACATCACAAAGTAACGAAGGTTTTGCCCCCCAAGAACTGGGGCAGGACCCCATACGTCAGAGTGGATTAATGAAAATGGCAAAGCGGCCTTAGTATTATTGGGTTTAAAGGTTTTTCTATGGCTCTTTGCTAAAACGCATGTTTCACAATGTGACATAGAATTAACTGGAAATAGTTTTGGAAATAAAATATGTAAATAATTTGCAGAAGGATGACCTAATCTTCGGTGCCATAGCCAAGCTTCTCGTTCCGATGTCCCATGAGTCAACATCACAGCACCACTTTGAGTCACCTCATCCACATAATATAACCCTTGATTTTCAGTGCCACGCCCAATGATCACTCCCGTCCTGATATCCTGTAAAATACAAAACGTAGGGTACATTAGGACAATACAGTAGAGTTCTTTTGTGACGTGACTGATGGAAAGCAGTTTATGTGATAACGAGGGAACATAAAGACAATTAGAGATTTTTATTGTGGGTGAAATCTCAATAGTCCCTCCCGATTTTACATCCATTATTCCTCCGTTTGCCGTTTGAATATGCGTTTTTTCTGGTTTGGTTGTTGAAATAATATCCGACAGCTCATAAGTCATTGTGTCGGTCGCGCCACAATCGAAGATCCATCGTTTTTGTTTTTTATGGGTTTCTTGGGCCATATTAGCATTTCCCTTATCTCTAGGGACTTAATGTGACATGTTGGGTTTTTTATATTGGTTAAAACCACAAGGGTTTGAGGGCTGCGCCCCAAACCCGTTACCTGTAGCGTCTTCTTCTTCTTCATATGTACCAGCCATTCCGCCGAAACCAGTCCTGCTCCGGCTTCCATCTCCGGTGACATCTCGGGTGCCGGTGCTGGATGATTTCCCTTTTTCTTTCACCGTAGCCTTTATGCTCTTCTTATGGCCATCCGACCACCATTCTGGATACCCGACGAGTTTGAAGCATTGTTCCTGGGTATGCTTTGTCATGCCGCAATGATCACATTTGAGGTGAGTTTTGTCATCTTTGTTACTTGATCCGGTTCTTTTTACATCGGTCCGTCGGTAGCCTTTTGATGCAAGCCCTAACCCTTCGATTTCAGAGGCCATTAAACCCACTGTGATACCCTGTGTGTCATTGAGAGGTGTTCCCAGAATGTTCTGGTGAGCAGCCTCCTTGCGGACAGTGGCGTATGCAGTTTCTACGGCTGGAAGGGGTTCTAACCGGAGTATTTCCCTTTTTATAGGGTCATATTTCCGGTTGAGAGCGTTTAGAAACTGAAACAGTTTCTGTTCCGTCCTGATTTTGTGATATGCTTGGATATCGGTTGGGCAGGTCATCGGGTTTGGGTCAATCCGATCAATTTCTCCCCATACTCCTTGGAGTATAATCCACAATTCTTCTAGGGAGAGATTGTTCTGTTTGATTTCATTCGCCTTGACATGTAGGTTGAAGGTTTGGAGCTTGTCACGCCCACTGCTATATGTTATAGCCAGGGCATCCCACAGCGATTTTGCTGTCGGAAATTCGGTTAGATTGCTGGCGAGGGTTGGTTCGATGTTTTGTATGAGCCATGAGAAGACGACTAGGTCGTCTTGTTCCCATTGTTCATATTCTTCGCTGGTTTGGTTTGGTGGATTGGTTGATAAATGGTTTAGAAAAGCTTTTGACTTACCGCCTATGGCAACCCTCATCATCCGGGTCCATAGAGCATAATTCTGGCTGTTGAGCTTGAGGTTTATTTGAAGGTTATCGGACAGTTTTGGGTTTCGGTTTTGTGGGTTGAGGCCATTCTTGAGCAGATTGGCGATTTGGATTGATAGATCTTCTCCCAAGTTACCGGCTTCGGCCATGGCAGCTTGGTTGAGAGGATGATTGGTTTTGGGTAAGTGATGAGCAAGGTAAATGATGAACAGGTCAAGAACGACACTGCTCTGATACCATGTTAGAAAGTTGATTCGTAAAACACTGTATTGATGTGTATATTTTTGTATATTTCATTACAAAGAAATGTATACAATTTATACACAAAACCGTAATCTAAATATAGTAGACAGGCTTGGTTTACGGCTGGATTTACAGCTGTTTACTAGCTGTCTTTGACCCTGCTAATCTTGGGAGATGATGCTTGACTGATCCCGCAATCTTTGATATCTTTTATTTTTAACAATTTCTAGCTTTCACTTATCACAATGTTTAAATTAGAAGTTTTGATTTTATTTCAAACCCTATACTCTCTATATTAATATCTCATTTACTGTAGCTCTATTTGATACAAATTCTAACTCATTGCGAAGCTCTTTCCATAAATGCCGCAAACTCAAAGATTATTAATTATATATCTCATATATACATAAAATCACCTTGATGCTATAAAATAACTGTTGGGTTATGGTAAAATGCCCACAAAAATAAGAAGTGTAATAAGGGTTGTTGGTCATTAGATCAACTCTAAAACTCATCTAGAGATCTGATCCATGCGGTGGCATCATTGTAAATAAAAATGACACTAAAGGTAGGATCATCCATTGTCTAAAAACTACCTTTTAAATTTTGCTTTTCACTCGTTCTTTTCACTCGTTCTTCCTTTTCACTCTTCCCATTCTTCACTGAAAAGGAAAACTGCTTGTAGCCATGGAATCTTCACGGATTCCGTTTCAAAATTTAATGATTGAATAACATTCATCACTGATTACACAACCTTCTTCATCGATTGGCACACGACATTCACCGATTAAGCGATTAAAGGAACTATCTACACACTGAAACTGAGCGAGAATCTTCGGAGACAACACTACGGTTTTCTGAAATGGAATAACAAATATCGAACCCGAAAAAAAATTAAAAGAGATCAAAATAAGCAAGAGGCTGCTTTAAAATTGGTACATTGTTTACATTTTGGGGTTTCTACATCATTGTGTCTAATGATTTTCGGTCATTGTGTTATACAAAAATTAATGATTTCTGGCTGATAAAATAACATTACTTAAGGTTTAGGATTTTATTTGTTCTCAGACCATTGTGCATAAAATACACCGTATAAGTATTGAACATTATATTGTGTTAAGTTATTTGATTACAGACATTATTATGATAGTTGTTCTTGGACTATTGTGCATAAAGTAAATTGTATAAGTATTGGACATTAGATTATGTAATGTAAATTGATTCCGGACTACTATGTCTAAAACACATCACATAAGGATTGTGTCATTAAATGCATAAGGATTGGGCATTATTATGATACTTGTTCTCGGACTATTGTGCATACAGTAAATTGTATATGTATTGGACATTAGATTGTGTAATGTAAACTGATTCCGGACCGTTGTGTATAAAACATATCACAAAAGGACTTATGTCCTTAAATGCATAGGGACATTAGATTCGGTTATACTAAACACAATGAATAAGGATTGTGTCATTATATGCATAAATACATTATATTGGATTATTTAGGATCTGCTGATGATAAAAAACTAAAACCAAAGGGAATCATCTTCCATGCCTGATTGAGTAAGTCGAAGTACAATCTCAAGTCCAGAAGTTTCTCCCCTAGTGTATGAGTTAAATAAAAATATCAGAAGTGAGAAAATGAGTTAAAATATCAAAAGCATTAAACTATTTCTAACTACATTTTTTATTTTGTAAGCAAACTTGAGAATAAATCAAACTTTAAATATAATCCATGGTAAAAATGGTTTGGATGTCTGATGACTAATGTTCAAGAATTTCACTAACTGGATAAAACCCAACTGACGTGATAAGCTGGCGACTCTCATTGGCCCAAAAAGCCAGTTATAGGAAATGTAAAACCGTGTTACCGAGAATCGAAATCGAGCACATATGATAGCCGTGTGTGCTTAGTAGTGGAGAACCACTTGGCTAGAAAATCATTGCTGCTTGGAGTTGTTTTGGAACAATATATATAACATGCCCTCATAATGATGTTGGTATCACATGACCCCAATGTTTAGAGGGACCTTCCTAAGCATATGACCGATTCTTAAGACATTGAGTTTGGCAAAGCTGATGAGTAAGTTATGTCATAAACTATTTTGTCTTTCTTTGCATTGTATTATTAATCAAACTTTATGATCTATGTGTTTATTTTTTGCAGATTAAAAATAGTCCTTGTCTGGGAGATGGTAACCATATTGAAAGGGGGCTTCATAGATTTCTGGTATTATTGGAAGGACGTCCATGTGGCAAACCGCCAAATAATGCTCGATCTCTATGCTTATTTATGTGTGAAAAGTGTGTATATTAAATTCCGAAAAAGTTTTAAAATGGAATCGCTAATTAAACCACATACAAACGGCAAATGCACCGGTCACAGTGTAGTGTAGATGGCAAGACCGGATATCTATCCGTGGATACTATGGGCGAACTTTCAGTACTGAACCTCCGTCGAAAACTAGCTAACTTTTTATGATGGTTTTAATGATTTTCTAATAAGCTAATTAATCAATCAAATACGAAAAACTGTAAAATGAGGTTTCAAACAAACAACTCAAGACAACTAATTGAACTCGACAAGCAGACAAACTTGGAGAACTAGATCTAAGATCAAATATGATGAAAAGAAACTAAGTAGGTGCCGAATCACTAGACTGTGTAATGATATCTTGAATATGGTTCTTGATTGAAGACATTAATCTATACGAAAAAACCTCTCGCTAAGGATGATAATCATGCACGATAGTGGGACAAAGTGTCCAAGTGCTAAAATGGACCGACTCGACCTATTGATACCAAATCCCATAATTATTAGAATACGACAACTGGTGCCAAAATCCTCAAATTTTGAAGCTGATTAAACTTAGTAACCGCAACCTTAAACACGAATAAACAGCTAAGCCCGACGTCACAACCTCAAAATCCACATGCAGAGTTTTACCACGAGAGGTGCGACTAACCAGGATCAAGCCACTAATCATGTTGAGCCATTATTAAAGTTATCAAAAGTATCACCATCAACACGATTAGTGATCTAAAGTTTAAATGTCCAAAAACATAGTTTAACCAACAGCGAAAGCAAACAGTTTAAAAATCCAAACAATGTTTAAAAACCATAACTATTTAAATAAAACCAACTCAAATAATTAACGCAGCCACGATACTCCTCCAATGCAAGCTCCCGCGCTGTACCTAACGACCTGCAAAGCATGTAATATTACGTCAGCATAAAGTCGGCGGGTTCAAGGTTTTTTTAGTATTGTTTTCAAAAAAACTTAGGTTGTTAAATTACTTAATTTATAAAACATGTCATGGGGAGCTACCCCATCTTTATGCTACTAAACTGTGTGGTACCGAAACTATGACTGTTTAAGTTGTTTGTGCCCCAGGTCAATGTCTATCATCATTGACCAGTTGCAAAGGAATAAAATTTCACGCCCGTCCGCCCAGGTATGGTGTGAGGTTTGTCAAACCTAATAGCGCTATCAACTAATATCCCGTTCGCCAGGCCCCAGCGATTAATCGGTATAATGTGGTATAATGTGTGGGGACATTCAAATAGAGTTCGTTTAGTCCGATAAAGGCACTAAATATAAATAGCATTTAATAGTATTCCATCCCCAGGAATACTAGCCAATCCCCTAACCAGGGAAGTGAAGTTAACAGTATTCCATACTAGGAATACTAAGGCAATCCCATACCAGGGAAAGTGAGGTTCCCAACCACCGGGAATACATGCTTTTAATAAAAATGTGAACTCACCTTAGATTAGCTCGGCAATTAAGTTATGTGAGCTAGTATGGTCAACCATGTCCTATTATGGTTGCCAAGAATATTAGAGGTCATTTGTGTAATTTCACGTAAATCCTACACGTATCTAGCAAATAACATGTGTACAAGTTATCACAAATAGTTACCATGTAATTTCATACACACATTCATAATAAAACCTACGACGTGAAATTACACCATTTATACAATCATGAAGCATGTTCGAATGTTAAACATAGCAAGTTCGGCAATTATTAGATTAAAATCATACATAACAAAATTTACTGAAAATAGGCTGTTTTGAGATGTCCGTTTACCAACTTGCGAGACTGCAAAAAATAACGATATTTTTATGTGATGTGCCTCTCGTTGGGTTGACCTTGTGTTAAATTTTTAGAGTCTAACTTTTTGCCAAAAATTTATAGAAAAATCTCTTACTAAACAACAATCAAATTCGTCACTTTCTGACCGGAGCTCATGGAAAAATTTATTTAACAAAATCCTCTGTTATCTGATTAACGTAATTACAGTTGGAGGTTCGCAAAAATACGTAAGGCTATCTACAGTAAAAATTTCATAGAAAAAATCCAAATACGCCATGACCCAAAACATATCATGTAAAATCCGAAGAAAAACGCAGCTTTAATTGCTCAAATGAAATAAAATATTTAAAATAGTAAACGACGTCCAAAACTCATGATTCCAGCGTCATTTGAATGGTATTTTGAAATAACATGTTATAGACTCAAGAAAATCTAGATTTCGTTAAATTATGACCTGGTTACAGCCAATTAAAGTCAGCTGTAACTGTCAGACAGCTTGATGTTATCTTCCCCGAACCCACAACCGATTAACTAACAAACCCATGACACACTAACATAATTCACAACAGGTTATGCACCCTTTATATCAGGTTCAACATGCGTAAACACCAAGGGTAAAATTCTAACCGTGTACATAGGCCTATAAAAACATATTCGTTATATCCACGCATTATATCTTAATTCCCATGAACACTAAATCACATAATATCATCGTAAAGCATCACATTTACTGTTTAACCATAAGCATCACCAAGATAGCTCAATACCAATCGTGTGAACATTAGAAATTATTATAATCCACAAGTTTCTATCTGAAAGTTAAACCTAGTCATGAAACAAACCCCTAACGATCACATCACCAATGAAGACACGGTTTTTATCATCCCTAGTTTACAAAGAAACCTCATATAACATCTAGAGCTCATGTAAAATAGAAACCGCATCCGTGTATATGAGAACTACAAATTGAAACAAACCAAGTACAAACTAACCTGAAGTGGGAGATGAGAGGGAAAGCTAGCGTGTAAAAGAGAGGGCACCGAGAGGTGGTGGATCGCGACGGAGGAGGGCGTCTCCTTGCTACTGTCAAACTTCAAGAGGGATGGAAAGGAAGTATGTCGCACGTTAGGGATTTAGGGGAAACAGAATAAGATATGCTTATCAATATAACATGCATATCTACGCAATATGTGGAATGCGTAGTTGGGGCGGCTTAGCTACTCATAATAGTCATAAATTTTCCCTAGATTCGCAAACTAGTCAGATACGTTTATTGTTAGGCTTTCAGGTTAAAACTGGTGTTTAGAAATAAAACAAGTTAACAACCATTAGAATCTATTAAACTAAGTTTGTGATTCCTCCTTGATGACTTGAGAGATGATTCTAGATTTCTAGGTTATTAGCTAAACATTGTGTGATAGTTGGGTGACTAGTAGCTCGGGTGTGACACCCCGCGAAAACGCTCAACCGCACTAGCTTTGTCAGCGACTGATTGCAAATTTCTGGACAAAATTTCTTTTAACTGGGGCATGATATGACAACCCATATTTCTGAGGTAAACCATTCATCCCTTTCGACTGTATTTTTTTATTATTACTACGTGCCTTCTATGTTACCGTAGCAGGTCTGATTGGATGTGTGTGTGTATATATATTTCATGCATGAGTTATTTTATTACAACGGTTGATATTATTAATCTTAAACACCACACACACACACATATATATATATGTATTATGTATAGCACATGAATTTGCTGCCACCCCCAATCCCCCTTTTGCGTTTTGGACTGCTAGACAAAACCGAAAACCCCATTACCCACCCTAAATTATAATCGGCCCAATTCCCTTTTGTTTCTTATTTTGTTATTATCAATTCAATATAACTTTCAATCAAAAATCATAATCATTCATCACACCGAAGCAGTTTATAACGTTTAGCTACTCATAATAGTCATAAACAAATCACAATCAGATCTGAGGTCAACGGAAAACATGTTTCTAACGCAGAAAGTACAGATAAACAATGCATAATCGAACTCGTAATGCTCAACACTCGATTCCTAAGCCTCCAAGACTTCAATCCTACTCCAATAGCTCCCAAAATCATCCAACCACTACTGCTATTCCTCTGGTTTGCGATATGTGTCAAACCCTACGGCTATAGGGTTTTAAATCTATTTTCTCGCAAAACCGACCCCCTAGCGGACCGTAAGACTAATGCCTTGCGTTCCGCAAGCCACCCCGTGTCAAGTTTTTTTTAATTGCCTTAATGTCTTGTGGACCAAATGGTCATACCCCTTGCGGTCCGCAAGGGGTCTTTAATAACCAAATTATTGCTTTTCTTCAACTTTTTCGACACGCTACTTCATGATTTCGCATCCTCTTCCAATTTCTCTCGTTTTCTCCATAAAAACACTGATTTTCCACCGTTACCTGCAAATCATAATTACCTCAAATCCGTATCGAAAACACGGGAAAATCGCATATGAACTAATTGAAAATGTAGTGAATTTAACCGAAAAATTATGTATAAATTTAAGCATATCAAACATCCCCTCACTTAACCTTTGCCTGACCCTAAGAAAAATCCCAAGCAACACGTCAACTTAGACACTTGACAAAAACGAAAGCTTCAAACAAAATCAAAAGCATGCCACAAAGTATTCTAGCACAGCGGTTTCACAAGACTTACATTGTTCAAAATGCTGACCAATCAAGATGTTATAATTTTAAAAACAGGGCCTACCTAGTCAATTTTTTCTTACCTTGGAGCAATCAACCATGCAATGTCGGTACCCCCTCACAATTACACTCATCTCTTAGCTAAATATTTATATTTGGAGTGTGATTCTCAAAACCAAACGATGAAACACAATAATCATATCATTGTACGTCAATCAAATTTCCACCTAATTGCTAGACTCAGACACAGATCAAGAGGGCTTTAAAGGCTAGGTAATGGGTTAAGGGTAGGTTCATTTATTGTGAAAAATTAGCTAAAAAGAAAAAAAAAGCAAAAGATGAACCGGATAAACACTAATACCTTGGTCAATTCGACCCACAACTTAATTATATTATTATTATTATTATTATTATTATTATTATTATTATTATTATTATTCACGTCAACTAACTTTTTATATATATATTTGTTGATATAAAAGAAACTCCAAAGGACCAAAAACTCACAATGATGTGAAAAATGGGTTACCGATGCTAACAATTACACAATCAAGCAAATCTCTAGCTCGATCCACTATCTTTAGGCACCCAAAACATTTTACTCCCAAGAACCGACTAGTCAAGACTACAATCTCGCAATTTAAAGAAACATGTGCTCCAGATTCGTAAACCCAACAACCAACCTGCTTTTTACCGACACATTGAAAAGGATTTTGCTTTCTATGTGCCAACGGATCGGGACTCGCAAAATCAACAATTTTTAAATTTTCCAATTATTTTATTTTATTTTATTTTCAGAAATATTTATAAATTCTCTTAACCCCACACTTGAAAGACACATTGTTCCCAATAGGAACAAAAGGAAATATGCAAAAGACAAAAACACAAAATTAGGAAAAGAAACTGAAACTCCCCTGATATGTCCGCTAGACTGCTCGTATAATCATACAAACCGTTCAGCTCAACCGACTCAACACGCGTGATATATCCTGTATATAAAGTCCAAAACACTCGTGAAGTACGGCTAGCAAAACAAGCATATCAAACAAACAACCATAATATACATACATATACAATGTACCTATACAAACAACCACCAAACCGGTTACCCTTACAAATTCCCGAATATAATGTATCAGTACAAACCAAGATAATGAAAAACAAAATAAAGGGAAAAAGTACAAAACATGAGTAACCAAAAATCCAGCTCCGAAATGTTTACAGTTGGTCCTGTGCTAGATCTTGTGGTGGTGGCTGCTGCACTTTGGGAGACTGGATGTGGAAATGATCCTTGATACTCTGCAGCATCGCCCTAATCTCTAACTGCTCCTGTCTAAAACCTCGCTCCAAACTATCCATGTGTTCCTGCTTCGCAATCTGCTCCTCATGTATCATTGCTAACATATCGACTCTGGGCATCCTGGACAGTCCCGTGGACCTAGCAGGTGCCTGCGGCCGACCCTGATATGGATGGCGCTTTCCTATCCCTGGAGCATCCTCCTGTGCCACCCCTTCGGGCACCGGGACTGGCTGCATTTCCCGCGTCTCAACAAACGGGGTGGGTCAGTAGTCATGACAAGCTGCATCTGTCGCATATCACTGAGACGGTAATTTGTCCCTACAGGAATCTCCCTCAAATACGCCCTGCGGGTAAACCTCAGATACACCCAAAATATCAGCCAACACCCTAACATACGCCCCCATACCAATCCGAGAATCCACACCTCGCCTGCGATATCGGTCGAATGAGTTGAGTAAAAACACAGCCATGTTGGCCTCTCGACCCTGATACATGCATTACAACGCAAATAAATCATAATACGTCACCTTCTTGATCCCCATGTTTCGAGCAAGAGTTGTGCAAGCTAAGATCCTATGGATGAAACGAATAATTATGTCCTTGATCTACGATGTTGGAATGTCGGGTATATAAGCGATATCACAAATAGTAGGTCAAAATGCAGCAAGCTCTGTGTAAGTGACACACTGGGCCTCTCAGTATCCGTCCAACCCATCAAACTATCAGTGAATATTGGACGCGTTGACGACGAACTGAGCAATATACATAACATCTGTCCGGCATCCCAACGCAAAACTGACTGCTGACGTGGATGTCTGACCTGATGAATCAAAACGAAAAGGAGAGTGAAACTTCAATGTGAGCTCCTTATAAGATGGTCGCCTCTCATCCAGCAATATCCTCCAACGAAGTGTAACCAAACCCTCTAACCTCTACACAATACCCTATCAATCACTCTAAGCCGAAGAAACCTCGAACCCAACAATCTCTGCAGTGCAGCATACTCCTCATCGTCTGGATGAAATTGCAACAAAGTGTGGTCTTCCAACGGTGGAAGATCCTCTAGTCGTGGTGGTGGAGCTAGCTGGTCTCGCTAAACCTCATTCAGCCGATACCGAATAGTCCTTCCATGCTGATTAGGGACCACTAAAGCATGCGGTGCCAGTGCAACAAGAGCTCGTGAATGTCGGCGCCGGTTGCGGCTGGCTGTGACGATGAAGACGCCATACATGCACTTAATTTAAACAATTAGGAACCGCAGGTTAGTAAACAGGCCCACCCCAACATGTTTTTTGATGTTACCATTTTTTAATTTTTATTTTGGTTTTATTATTTTATTTTATTTAGTATCTTTTCTTTTTTTATTTATGTTTTTTTTTTCCGAAATCAAAACGTGTTTTTGGTGTGTTGGGAGCGATGGTTGCGACCGTATAGCATTTTAGTCACGGTCGCAACCAAGAACTACAAAAAGAAAAGAAAAATTCGAGGAAACCTCCTACGTATTTACATCAACCAGCTTGTACTCGCCTAAATGGAGATTGAGTATGGGTGAGGAGATCCCAACGTGCAAACAAACCGCAAACAACCAAAATAATCTAGACAATATATATATTTTTTTCAAATAATCGCATTATGTCAAGATTATTCCAAGCGACCGACACTCTAAACACAAACTCGACTCAATAACCAACTACACGACTAAAAAGCAACGCCTAAACTACAAACTCTACACGGAGGCGACATGTCTTGTCTACACGGTGTAAACACTACATCGGCCACTTTCAAGGTTTTCTATATGTTCAAAACAAGGCCCCAAACTCATTAAACGAATAAACAACAAAATGCACACCACAATGAAGACCCGACCCACTAAAACTGCACAAACTCACACCAAGTATTTGACTAAGACGCGACTCGACTAACGACACTACAGCATGACTCAACTACCTGACTAAGCCTAAACGAAGTGCACTTCACAAAACTATACTAAAACGACTCGACAAACAACCATGCTAAGGCACGGACGCGAATCGCTTAAACTAGCTAAATGAACTCCACAACACAACTGAAAGCGACTCATCTAAGATCACTAAACTAACAAGGTAAGGCATGACTCGAATAAACGGCACAAACCAATTTACAACAACGGGAACCGAAATAAAATTACACTAACACATACCTGAAAGTCGACGATGCCTGTCACGAAAATAGAGGTGCAACCGAGCCTCTAGAAACTCTCCTAAACAGTGCTATGGCGGAGGCTAGTTCGTGGTGGTGATTGATCTTTGCGACGGTGTTGTGATGGATGGTGAGGTGGTAGTCAATGGTGGTGCACGGTGGTGATGGGTTCGTAGTGGTGGAGGTGGTGATCGGAGTGGAGATGGCGGTGGTTATTGATTTCAGTGGAGGTAGTGATGGGGGAGGATGGTGGACTAACGGTGATAGGTGGGTGGAGCGAGGGTGGACGATGGCTGGAGATGGTGGACTTATGGTGGTGGAAAAGGTTCGGTGATGGTGGTGATATGTGAAGTAGAGAACTCCCAAATGGGGTTTTATTTTATTTTTTCGAACTGGTTCAAACTTGAGGACCGTATGGATAACTCCATGCGGTCCATAAGGCTTTATTTTTTTGAAATTGCAAAGGTCTTGCCGACCGTATGCAATAGACTCTTGCGGACAGTAAGGCCTTAAAGTTTTTTTCTTTTAAAACAGGTTATAATTATTATTATCACAAATTTAAAACTCACTCGTTCTCGGCTCAATATTTTCTCCTGAGGACTGCGCAACTCGACAAACCAATCATAATGTCCGTACGACAAATCAACACAAACTGAGAAATAACCATAGAAAATACACACATACCTATACAAACCCTGCAACTCGGGTATCTCCGAGTGTGCAAATCAAACCCTCACATGCTAACAACCGGGAGGTCAATCACTTCCTCCTCTATCTCCTCAGTCGGTCCCTCGACAGAATGTTTTAACCAATTACAATTAACTTTAAAATGCAGACCGTCCTCACTCTCTATCCTTATTGTAGCGTATGGGAACACCTGCGTAACCACATATGGACCAGTCCAACGCGACCTATGCTTTCCTGGGAACAACTTCAACCGGGAATTATACAACAATACCTTCTCCCAACACTTGAACTCTTTAACCTGCTTCAAGTGTCTCGTACGCCTCGTGGCGTAACTCCTCCAGCTCGTGAATCTGAAGAAACCGGTTCTTTCTTATAGCTCGAAAATCAATATTGACTGCCTTTAGTGTCTAGTACGCATGGTGTTCTAACTCAACTGGCAGATTACACAATGTCCCATAAATTAGCCTAAAGGGTGTGGTTCCAATAGGCGTCCTATAAGTAGTACAAAAAGCCCATAGAGTGTCATCCAATTTGTCAGACCAATCAATGCAACTGTATCCAACAATTTTCTCTAGGATTCTATAAGTACCCTGTTCGAATTTTCCACCTTCCCACTTATTTGTGGATGATAAGCCGTTGAAAGCCAACGGGTGTCCCATAGCGTTTCAAAACTTTCTCCATCCATGAATTGCAAAAAGTGGGTGTCTCAATAAGAAATCAAGGCCTTAGGTTTCTCTCGCGTCATCCGTAGGAAAGGCCTGCGCCTCCACCCACTTAGATACATAATCGACCACGAGCAGGATGTATCAGGTCCCATGAAATCAATGCCCCAAATATCAAAGTCTTCAACCACCTGAATGGGGTTCTGAAACATCTCATTCTGAGATGAGATGTTGTCGGTCGGCTGACAGGAATCGCGACTACGCACAAACTTGTGTGCGTCCCTTAAGATGATCGACTAGTAGAATCCCGCATAAAACACCCACTTGGTGGTGTAAGTCGCCTTGTAATGGCCACCAGTCTGCCCCTCATGACAATGCCGCAAGATACTGCGGGACTCAGCTCTAAACACACATCTCCTCACAACCTGGTCCGCACTGATCCTAAACAAGTAAGGGTCCTCCCAAATGTAGTGCTTGATGTCACACCCCAACCGATGGCGGAGTATGTGAGCATCCTACTAGATTCGTCGGTTGCAAATCCTGCAAAATGTAATAAAAGCATGGATCAGTACAAAGCACTGGCGAGCATACAAGTTTGAATGTAAGTACATGTATAAAAGTTTAATTCAGTTCAACATGGCAATTTATAGAGACGTGAAATCTATCATACAAGAGCAACTAAGCATAACATACAATACGAATACACAAGTCAAGTCTAGCATGCGTAAACAACCTAAGAATAGTAAATAACATGGAAGTACAAGCTAAAACCAATACGCACAAACAACTAGGTATAACAATAGCATATGTTTAAGAATTGAGCGAATACGCACAAATGACCGAGCAATGTATTTGATGGATCGAATGATTGATTATACTCAATCGTGATAAGTGGATTTGGTTATTTAAACATGTTGCACCCCCAAAGTGTGTTAAAGTGTAAAAAAAGGGGTCGAGTATGCTCACATTTAGCGATGCTTCTCTTGGAACTTTCGTGATGAGTCGACGGTCGAAGGATAGAATACCATGGTTACCTCGCATTGTTAAACGAAAGTTACATAAATCGTAGAGGTTGTCGACGTGTTATTAAAATAAATATTCGATTATATTTATTTTTATAAAAGTTAATTGGATTCGATCGGCTTCGTTTTATAAATTAACGCGTTTCATTTAATGAATTTTTTTCGAAAAACTGGCAAAGTTTCCTCTGTTTTTAGACGATCCCGACGACACAAGTCGTCGATATGTTTTCCAAAACTCACCAATAAATGAAACAATATAAATGTATACATATTTCTATAAAAAACAATTTCGAGTTAAAACAAGTTCGGTTGTCGCGGCTAAATATTAATGGAACAAGAAATTATAAAATTAGTATTCGCGCTAAAAAAGTTTACCGAGGCTGAGTTGACTGAATTGATCGGGTTTGACCCGAGTTGACTGCTGTTGACCGAGTTGACTCAGTTAATCGAGTCAATCTAGAGGTTTCAAACCAACCCGAAGCTGCGTTGACTCGTGTTGCCTACACTTGACCCGATCTAAGACTAAACCGAACTGGAATCTGGGGTGAACCCAAAACCGAGCCACTGCCACTGTCGTGACCACCTCAACCGTCGGAAGGACGGTGACTCGAAACTGAACCAAAGGCGAATCCCAACCAAAACTAAGCCGAGACGAACCCTAAGCCGTGACAAACCTGACCCGGAGCAAACCTGAACCGAACTCGGTCTTCACCGCCGCCGTCGCCGGTGAAGTTACCGTTGTTGGTGCCACCGTGACCACCACCACCGTCGAGGAGAAGATGACCCGAACCCATTGCCGCCGCAGTCGATTGTCGCCGGAGAAACGACCTCGCCGTTCTCCTTTCCTCTCTCTCTCTTCGATTGGCGTCGTGTGCCGCCACCAGGCCGCCTGGTGGCCGACCGTCTATTTTAGGAAGGGGGTTGTCTGGTGGGTTTTAGATGAAAGGAAGGTTGGAGGTGTTGTGGTGCTTGCCGGAGAAGACGGGTTAAGGAGGGGGCTGTCGCGAGTGAGAGGAGGTAGAGGGGTTTCGGGTGTGAGCATGAGAGGAGGGCAGAGGAGATCGTGGTGGTTGTTGCCGGAGTCTCATCGGAGGTGTTCGCTGCACTTGACCCGATCTAAGACTAAACCGAACTGGAATCTGGGGTGAACCCAAAACCGAGCCACTGCCACTGCCGTGACCATCTCAACCGTCGGAAGGACGGTGACTTGAAACTGAACCGAAGGCAAATCCCAACCAAAACTAAGCCGAGACGAACCCTGAGCCGTGACGAACCTGACCTGGAGCGAACCTGAACTGAACTCGGTCTTCACCGCCGCCGTCGCCGGTGAAGTTGCCATCACTGGTGCCACCATGACCACCACCACCGTCGGGGAGACGATGACCTGAACCCGTTGCCGCCGCATTCGATTGTCGCCGGTGAAACGGCTTCGCCGTTCTCCTTTCCTCTTTCTCTCTCTTCGATTGGCGTCGTGTGCCGCAACCAGGCCGCCTGTGGTCGGCCGTCTATTGTAGGAAGGGGGTTGTGTGGTGGGTTTTAGATGAAAGGAAGGTTGTAGGTGTTGTGGTGCTTGCCGGAGAAGACGGTTAAGGAGGGGGCTGTCGCGAGTGGGAGGAGGTAGAGGGGTTTTGCGTGTGAGCATGAGAGGAGGGCGAAGGAGATCGTGGTGGTTGTTGCCGGAGTCTCGCCGGAGGTGCCGGCTCCGGTCGCCGGAAATGTTGAGAGGTGGGTTGTGCGGCTGGTATGTGTTTTGTGTGTTTGTGTTTTGTGTGAGTTTATATGGTAGGGTTTTAGTTAGGGTTTAGGTGTTGGGTCCAAGGCCTGTTAGTTAGTTACCAGGGTTTTGTTTTGAGTGGCCCAATACGTTTACGAGATCCGTTTTCAACTCGAGTTTCATAATATGTCGTATTATTTTGTTTTCTCGACTGCGATTAAATAAAATAATTAAATTTAGTGAAGCGATACGTATTTTTAAAAGTATAAATTAAGGGATATACGAGGCGTTACACTTGACATCCACGAAAAAATTATTCTTTTGCGAATATGTCATGCCCTCCACACGGTCGCCTCTAAACAAGTAATTTGCCGGATCGGCGAACCAGGGAAAGCCTTCCTCGTAGCTTTCAGAAACATCAACACCTTATGGGGAAACTCATCCACTATCCTATCCTCTCGAGTCTTCTCCATCTCGTGTTCTCTAATTGGGACAGATAGTTCGCAACAATGTTCTCGCACCCTTCTTATCCTTAATCTCTAAGTTAAACTCCTGAAGCAACAGGATCCATCGAATCAGCCTAGGCTTCACATCCTTCTTCGTAAACAAGAACCTAAGGGTCACGTGATCAGTGAAAATCATGGCCTTAGAAAGCATAAGATATGATCGGAATTTGTGACACGCGAAAACAACTGCCAGAAGCTCCTTCTATGTCGTGGTGTAGTTCTCTTGTGCGTAGTTTTGGGTTTTACGTAGTAAATAGGATAGAAATGTTTCTCTCTACGCTTCCCAACCACGACCCCAACTGCAAAATCACTCGCCTCGCACATAATCTTGAATCAAAGGATCCATTAAGGAGCAATTAGAATAGGAGCACTCATGAACATCTCTTAAGTAACTCAAAGGCCCTAACACACTCGTCAGAAAACATGAACGGCTTATCCTTCGCTAGAAGCTGGTCATTAGGCGGGTGACTTAGAGAAATCACGAATGAACCTATGATAGAACCCCGCATGACCCAGAAAACTCCTAATAGATTTCACTAAAGTAGGTGATGGAAGTTAGGAAATGGTATCTGTTTTGGATTTATCAACCTCAAGCCTCACCTGTGAAATCTGTGCCCCGACACAATTCCCTCACGCACCATGAAATGACACTTCTCCCAATTAAGCATTAGGTTCGCCTCCTAACAACGAGTAAGCACACTATCTAGATTATACATACAGAGATCAAAGGAACTCTTGAAAAGAGAAAAATCGTCCATAAAGACCTCTAAGGAGTCCTCAATTATCTCATGAAAAATGGCTACCATACAACGCTGAAAATTGGCCGAAGCGTTACATAACCCAAACGACATGTGACGATACGCAAAAGTGCCAAACGGGCATGTAAAGGTGGTCTTTTCCTGATATTCTAGTGCACTGAGATCTAAAATTAACCAAAAAATCCATTAAGAAAGTAATAGAATTGTTGTCCCGACAATCTCTCCAGCATCTAATCAATGAATGGTAAAGGAAAGTGATCTTTTCGGGTGGCATCATTGAGTCTCGATAGTCTTTGCAAACTCTCTAGCCAGTGACGGTTCTGGTGGGTATCAACTCATTATTCCCATTGACGACCACAAACATTCCCCCTTTCTTGGGTATGCAGAATCCGATATCGGGTAAATCAGCCTTGCATTCAATAGCTTAATCACCTCCTTCTTTACTACCTCTTACATGTTTGGGTTTAGCCTTCTTTGAGGCAGAACCATCGGCTTAAACTCCTCTTCCATTAGAATCTTGTGCGTGTAAAAAGAAGGGTTAACACCCTTGATATCCATGAGCTTCCACGCAATGGCGTGCCTATGCGCCCTCGGAACAACCATCAACTTCTTCTTCTCCTCCTCTGTCAATCTCACAGATATGATGACGGGCAAGTGAGACCCCTTGCTCAAAAATGCGTACTCTAGATGAGATGGCAACTCCTAAAGCCCTAGGGGCAGGGGAAGGACAGCTAGTCTATGACTGTGGGTCCTGCTCAAGATCGAATACAGTGACCCCACTCCCAAGATCATCCACGTTCAACTGTTGTGTGTTAGACTTATCTCTCCCGCTTATGTCATTGAGAAGGCTACCCACATGTGACATAAGAGTATCAAAGAAATAAAGAGTGTCATCATGATGTCGTGTATGCCTCAAAAAACGCTGAATATCGAACGTGACTACATCCTCATCGACATGAAGAGTTAACTTGCCATAATACATGTCAATGTATGTACGTGCGATGGCAAGGAATGGATAACCTAAAATGAATGGAACCTCAGAGTCCTCTTCCATGTCGAGAATGACAAAGTCAACCGGGAAAAGAAACTTGTTGACTTTCACCAACATGTGCTCTACAATGCCCCTTGAAAACTTCACAGATCGATCAGCGAGCTGGATACTTGTGCCCGTAGAAAATGGCTCTCCTAGGTTAAGCTTAGCAAAGATGGAATAGGGCATGCGATTTATGCTAACACCTAGGTCAGCCACCGCATTGGCGACAGTCAGATTTCTGATTAAGCATGAAATGGTGAAGCTGCCTGGGTTGGTTATCTTCTTCAGGAGCTTGTTTTGCAAGACAATAGAACACTCCTCGCTCAGCATGACAGTAGAGAGATCCTCCAACTTCTTCTTATTCATAAGAAGATCCTTTAGGAATTTCGTGTACTTCGGCATTTTGGCTAAAGCCTCAATGAACAAAATGTTCACGTGGAGCTTCTTCAACATCTCTATTAATAGGCCATATTGCTCCGCAACCTTACCCTTCATTAACCTACCAGGGTAAGAGGGTGTTGGATTCACTACAAGAAAAGTGACCATTAGAGACTAAGTTACTAAAGACTGATATATCAGTCTTAAATACATAGTATCTAGGACTGATTTATCAGTTACCAATAATATTAGGGACTTATTTCTACACGACATAATTTAGCGACAGAAAACCAGTCGCTAATACCTTGACACCTTATTTGAGACTAAATTTCAGTCACAAATATGTTCACGCACTATGACATTTTGGAGGGACATATACAGGCTACTGAATTTTAGTCTCAGATGTGTTCCCTCTAGAATGCTAAATGGCACAAAAGTATCAACAACTCATCTTCGGTCTCTAATATATAGGGACATATTAGAGACTAAAAATCAGTTCTTAATATTCCAAATATGGAATCGAATTAGGGAGTAATATTCAGTCATGAACGCCTTTTATATACGAAGTGATTAAGGGCTGATTTTCAGTATTCGTTTATAAGGCTCAAGTTCTACAATTCTAAAGGAAGTATCCGAGACTGAAAAACTAGTCTCCAACTAAAAATTAGTCTCAAACATCTTGTAAGTGACATAATCCGAAACTAAATTTCAGTCACCTAAGAATTTGGTAGATCAAATAATTAGGGACTAATATCTAGTCTCCATACTCGACACATACTCTACCATTTTAATGAAATTATATTATAAATTGAAACTTGAAACTCATCCGGACTATTTTGCATGCCACTTATATTAGTGTTTGATCTTTAATGTCTAATAAAGAGAACATATTTTATTATATTATACCCTTATACAATTACTAACACACACCCCCTTAAATGATACCACCCAGTAACAATTAGCAAGACACATCGTTTCGATTTCACCCTTATAACCCTTCATGTAATAAGGCGCATCTCGCACCCTCATCCTATATAACCGCCATTTAACAAAAACCATCACCGCCATATGACGCACCAACCACCAACACCCGCTCAACACCGCCATACGTTCCCCGAAACAGTATCGCTTCCAACTATCATTGATATAGCGCCAATTCCGGTATCATCATAATTCACGTAATCTTCAACTTTATGATCAAGAAGATCGACGAATAGAAGAACAATGATGTGCCATCCATTGATTTGGAAGACGGATATTGACTCGATTGAAATCAGTTTAAGGGAAGAAACTATCTTGTCATCACACCACATTTCAAATTTTGAATATTGAATCGAACTGATCGTCGACAAATATTGATTGATAATCGGATGAGATAAGCAGGAATCAAAGACATTGACAGATTATAACACATACTACGAACACACACAATTGGGTGATGCTCTGAAATTGAAAACGGTGAACGGAGTTGGATTTTTATTACAAACAAATTGAAACCAGGAACATCATCTTTGGTCCGCTTTATTAATGTTTTGATTCCTTTAATCATTTGATAAATTTGTTATAATTGCGTTTCCACGCTGAACCATTATCAACAATTGCTTATTATTTTGTCTCGCTAGATCTGGATGTTGAATTTAACGAGTCGAATTTGCCCCGTGTGGTTGTTGATCATAATGTAATATTTGAATATATGTACGGTGAATCGTGTTTCAAAGTGAATTGTTTGAGTTATGATCACACGGTGAATCCGGTTTCAAAGTGAATTGTGTGAGTTAAGATCACCCGGTGAATCGTGTTTCAATTATGATTGTGAGTTTGAAGGAGAGGCGGTTAGTGTTCAAACACGGTCATATGAAGTTTTTTAAATGTTATGTTTGTATGAAGTCATGGTGCCACAATCGCCAGGGGAGTTTCGATTCTGCGGTTCTGTTGCTGTCAAAAGTTGAAGAGACATCGCTGTCTGATTGTAAGAGGGAGAAAACCGGGAAGAGGCAGCGATAGTGGTTATATTGATGTCGGCGAGTGTGGTGATTGTAGCGGTGAGTTATTTGAAAAGAAGCAACATGATGGTTTTCTGATCCCTACTTTGATTTCCAACAAACTTTCCGGCATCAAATTGGACGAAACGGATTCAGCGATGAGGAAGTTTTGGATGAACCCGAACTTTTTAGTGATGTCTTGAGCGAGGAGATGGAGGCCAGGCGTATGGATCGGTAATTTGGATGATTGTGATTCGATTTCATGAAGTGATATGTACCACTTCAAGTGTGGGTTTGTGATCTTTGATTCCATGAATCATTTGTTAGATTTGTTGTCTGAATCTTGCTTAGATTATATCAACATGCTCTTTTGTGGTTGCTTATTTTTGTAATGTGTTCCAATGTAATCCCTGAATTGCATTAGACGAATATGGGTGTTTATATTGCATCAAATGTGATACTTGAAACATGTTGCTTGAAACGCGTAGTGGTAAAAAAGAGCATACTCATGACACTTTTCTGTTATTTCGCATAACTTCTTTATGGTTGTTTTAAAGGTTTTTAAGTTTGTTTTAATGGATTTTAATATTGATGAGTAAGAAGCAAGTTTTCTATAATGCAAACTGTTATTAACCTTTCTGTTGTTTTGGAGCATGAAGTTGTAGAATTGTTGTTATCCTCTTGATTTATACTTTATGCGTTGGAAGTTGTAAATTTGTCATATGATGATACTAAAGCCAATCATAATTAACATCCGCAGCAACGTGCGGGATAGCGTCAACTCGTTAGAGACTGAAAACCAATTCTTAATATTTCCATAACTGGTCAAACTAGAAAATGATATTTAGTCTCATAGATTAAAGAATTTAGGACTTATATTTGATCTTCAACAATCGGGGCCCAGTATGGTATATTATGACTATAGTGATCCAATATAGTCTATATTGAACATTAGGGCTAATGTAACTATTGATATATTAGGATTGACCATAACATAATCTATCCTTATAAGATGTAATGTGACCTGGTGAAGTCCATTATGGTCAGCTATAATGGCTGTAAAAGTCAACTATTGTCCATTAGGATATGCATTATCTATTATTGCCCATTTGCGTCTACGATACTCACCGCAACCTAGTGTACCTCTTTAAGACCTATATGACCTTATAAGGTGCACCATGGTCCACTATAATATATATATATATATATATATTATATATATATATATAGAGTGGGAGTTGCCTACAAAGTCTATTTTTCCTACAAAGAGTACAAAGTCATAAAGCACCACAATTTCAGCCATAAAACACACTCAAAACGCACAAATAACAAAGTGAAGATTACTAAAACGCCATATTTGTGGGTTTTGTGTTGTGATTTGGATGATAAGGCTTTGATTTTCGAATGACTAATGTTAGTGTGTTTTATGTTGATAATCATGTTGTGTTTTATATTCATAGTTCTACGATGGGGTGTTTGAAGTTTTTATGTACTGTTAAGGTTTGGAAATTGTGTATTAGTGATCTTCACTCTGTTCTTTGTGGGTTTTGAGTGTGTTTTATGGTTGAAATTATGGAGTTGTATGGCTTTTTACACTTTGTAGGAAAAATTGACTTTGTAGCAGAACCTCACCCTATATATATATATATATATATATATATATATATGAAAATATATTGTACAAAATGGCTTAACGTACATTACGTACGACATGTGAATTCGCACCCTATAATGCAAAATCGCATGGTATATATGCATGTATTTGGGGTTGAATTTGATGAATTCACATGGAGGAGAGTAAATTCGCATGGAATCGGGCGGCTGTTATTGTCGCGTACATTTTGTATGATAAGCCATTTTGTACAATAACCTACCCCTATATATATATATATAGCCTACTATGATTTAGTATGACTTACTACAACCTAATCGAACCATTTAAGCGTCTAATACGGCCATTATGATATCTATGATATATCCCATTACGATCTAATATAATTTACCTTTTATGCCACACCAAACAACACCACTTGAAAATTTGTCACATACATGAATCCAAGCGTCGCATGAATTTTGCTGGTTGTCATGAAGAGGTGCAAACGAGCCGAGCCGAGCTGAGTCTAAGCTTGACTAGGTCGAGCTAGAGATCGAGCTCGTTTAACTTATGAAAGCTCGAGCTCAAACTCGGCTTGATTCAAACATGATTTCTTCAACCCAACTCTTTTTCATAATATAATATTAAAAGACAAACTAACCTGTTTCTTTTTCATTAATTTTATATCATATATATAAATTTGTCAATATTAAAAAAATATAATTTTTATTTCATATAAGTTAGAAGTTAATATATTATACAAATAATTTATTATTAGCATAATTTAATGTATTAAAAAACGATGTACATTTCCATTTAAAATCTCTAATTTTCACGAAAATTTAAAATCCCTCCCAAAAACATTCAATTTCTCCCTCCTTCCCCAAACTCCTGCTGCTTTCCAAAGACCAACTCATACTCCCACATGATCTCTCTCTCAAAATTCCTAATTTGGTCTCTTCTCCAAAACCAATCATTATTCACCCATATGATTTCCTACCAAATATCGCAATTGTTCGACCGTGCTTGGCCGTAAGCGACCACCAATGGACTGTTTGTAAGTGTGTATACCTTACTATTTGTTCCATTTGTTTCTCGTCCTAATTGCAATTTTCTGTTGGTCATATTTGGTTTACACACCCTATGTTTTCTATTTATTTTGTATGTTTGAGGGTTGATGTTTTCTGTGATGTTGTTTATAAGTGAAAGGTTTGAAGTTGCACACCATTTGCTCGATTAAATGCTTCATCCAAACTGACATTTTATTTCATATGCCTTTCTATGAGATAAGTGAACCTCTGATATCTTGTTTTTCACCAATACTTTTGATTTGCAAACTGTGAAGACTTAATAAAACTGAGGTACCTTTTACAACTGAATTAGAATTATGCTTTACAGTCAATCCTTTATATTTTTTTTGCTTGTTTATTTTTTAGCTAGTTTTGGTAGTTTTTAACACTCTGTTATTGATAAATATACCCATTTTAACCAATTTGAACATTTTTAGAGAAGTTACTATCATAGAAAAATGTTATTAACAGTCTTGTTTGTAGTTGAATATTTAACAATATTTTCAATGTTTACATTTGCAGTGCTTCTGTGGTTGATTCAATAAAAATATTCACTTTGAGTAATTTACTAGAGCTCGGCTTGAAACAAGTGAAGCTTAAACGAGCTTGAGCCTGAGCCTCAAAACAAGCACGTTTAGTAAATGAGCCCGAGCTCGAGCCGGCTTGTGAGCATAAATGAGCCCGCTATTTCTAGAATATTTAATTAGTATGTTAAATATATATTTAACTAAAAATAAGAATAATAATAATTCCTATCTATAAAATTATGAAAAAAATAACAAAATTATATATAAAATAATAATTATAATTAATATATAATATACGATCGGTGCCTAAGCCTTTGTCGAGCTTGAGCTTGAAAATTCACTAACGTGCCGAGCTCGAGCTTTAGAAATAAAGCTTGAATCGAGCTTGAGCTTTCATAAGTTAAACGAGCTCGACTCATTTGGTGCACTAAGTAAACTTCATCAATGTATTTTTTTACTGGCTGGTACTGTAGTCTTTCTTCATCAAAACTACCATGGAGGTTGGTTCAACTCTTTTGTCCTTCAAGTAAACATAAAATTTGTCTCTTATTGGTCAGTATTAGTCATTGACTTATTTGTTTTTCATTATTTGGCCAGAATCTAATTAAAGTTGACAAAACAAAGGAAATTTTGGAGCTCGATACAACAAATAGAACACCAAATCAAATCTACACGGTGATGATTATTTTTCTTACACTTAGTGGAGATTCTTGTTTTAATGCTAACACACACAAGCTGGTAAGTTCATATTATTTTCCCTGGCTATAAGATATAAATTCTTTTGTTGTTAACATTTGTTACGTTGCTTATATGATACCATTATTTTCTAGTATAATTTTACATATAGTTTTCATCAATTTTTTAAGTGTTTATCCCTGGTGGAGGAGGCACTTCTACCACACCATCTTTTAGTAATATTGTGCCATCTCATTTCAACCCAAAAGGGACGGGGACTTGTTTAATCTCTTTTGATTGAACGACACATGTCTAATTAAAGTGAATATATCCATCTTTTATTTCACTGTTTTTATTTTTTATCTTATACTAAATTATGATACTTTGTTCTTGTCAGCAGAACTGCAAGTGTATATCGACTTCCTCAGGATCATATTGGAAATACTTAATGCAATCCTGACCTACGTGTTGCCAAGGAACCTAGAGGTGTGTTTAAGTAGGCAACTGGGAAGATGGTCGGGTTGGCAGGATGGATAAGGATTGAATTTGATTAGGAAAGGTCAAAATAGTTGGGTCGGATTGGGTTGACCTGCTTGGTTTAAAAATAACACCCAAATTAACGCATAAATAAGTAGTTATCATGTGAATCATATTACCTAAATATTAGTGGTTTCAAAGAGTGCTAGTACTTGCCTTTATGTCCTGCTTAAGTTGTTTTGATGTTTTCCCTGTGTGCTTAACTACGTATGTCTGTGTTGGAACTAGTGGTGGTAAAGTGGGTAAGTTGGGTGGGTTAGGGTTAGGATGGGTATATGTCAAGATGGGTATATTAAAAAAAAGGTCAGATATATGGGTAATGGGTCAAGATGGGTTTGGGTTATGATGGGTTTAGGTTAGGATAGTTTGGGTAACGATGAGATGAAAAATTAATTAAAAAGTTAAAAAAATAAAAATTATAAAAGTTATAAAAAATAAAAAAAATATAAAAAAAATTAAAAAACAAAGAAAAAGTTGATCCTTTCCTTAAAAAAGTTCGACACGAACACGAACCGTACCGTTTCGAACCGTACCGTTTTGACGCGAACCGTTTCAACACGTCCGTACCGTTTCAACGCGAACCGTTCCGACGCGAACCGTTTCGACCTCGTACCGTTTCGACGCGAATCGTTTCGACCCGTACCATTTCTATACAAATTCCAATTCCAAAATATTCCGTGAATATACCCGGTACGGTACGGTTCAGTACCGGTATTTGAGGCTAAAATTGGTAAATACTTGTACCGAAAATGTCAAAAGTTGGTACCGAAAATGTGCCTGGTTCGGTAAATTTGATACCGATACCGGTTCGGAATCGATACCCGGTACCATTTGCTTGTTAGTTTTGGAATTCAAAACCAATGATTATAGAAGTTGCAAAACGGAGAACGTAAATGTATAACAAATTGGTTACTTATCTTGGTTATACTCTGAAGATCTCGAACTGCATTCTTGATGAACAACGAATAACAAACCACCATCATGTAATTGAAATCTGTAACATGGTCGTGTAATCTCGGAACCGAAACGAAATAAATTGAAAATCACTTGGATTGGATTAGACTAAAAGTCGTGTAATCACTATCAGAACAAATTATTTGATTGGTACAATCAAATGTTTGAACGGATTAAACTTCGTCTTCAAGAATCAGATTTGTAGGTTTATTTGAGAATTTTGATCGTTCCAAAATTCATTCGATAAGTCCCTATGTATATTCCAGTTATCATGGGTGGCCTTTATATTCTGGAGTAGGAATCCCATACTTCAAAATAGATCCCATCATCCCCAACATATGGTCTATACCATCAATTTAATTGATCCTCAAAACCGTTCACCACATTTGCGTAAATAGCATATGAGAATGGGATAAATAAATGTATCTCAACTTTGGTTTTTGGCCCATATGTTTAGTATAATAAAATATAAATAATCAGCCCACATATTTAGAATAATAAACATAATTAATGGGCCCACTAATATTATTAAGTAACCAGCCCAATACACCATATCTTATTTAGAAAATCGAGCTTGTACTCCTGCATCACCTAACTCGATTAATATAAATAAGATCGACTTAATCGACAAGATAATCCAACATCACTACAAACATTGATAACACTAAATATACCAACATTCCTCCCCCACATTAGGGATATCCATGATTAACTCATTTAATTCTCTAATTAACCCAAACTCATGCATAAATGGAAATGTCCTGAGGATTGAATTTCCATCTTAGTAAACTACACGATCCATATATTCGAATATCGGGGTGTCGCTATGGATTGAACCCTTGTTATCCAATTGAATACTTGAAGGTAAAATACACATAAGTTTACAAATCTATATATTCTTACTTGACACTATATTTTACTAGCCTGTGTCCAATCCTTCAAAGAGTATATCAAAGCCAAGTCCAAGCTCCTTGAAGCGGCTAAACTTCATACTCTTATAGGTAGTTTCTTTATTCTTGCACCTGCAAATGCAATTTATCAAAGAACTATTAAGAAGTTATACTTCAACATTCTTTATCTTGCAGTCTGAACACAACCTTGGGATGCATTTAATCATGTGTTCTAATATCTCTATGACAAGCTTTCCGCATTGAATTTTGCATCTAACGTTATGCAGTCAATAGCGTGCTATAGCGGTGTAGCGCTTAGCGGACATTCGATCTCATAGCGGTTCAAATAGCGGTCCGCTATAGCGGTTCCGCTATTAACGGTGCTAAATGCCGCTATTTGACCGCTATTCTGAAACCCGTATAGCGGTCGTAGCACTACTTTTAACGGTTTTTTTATATTTAAACCCAAAAACCCATATTAATCAACTTTTTGTTTGAAATAAACCTAAAAGTAAAGGCCCAAACGTAAAACTAAACCTAAATCAAGGTCTAAAGTCTTCATTTGCTGGATTCATTTGACGTTGGTTCTTCATCGTTCAACAAATTAAACCTAAATCTAGAAATTGTTGTACTTCCACTTTCATGTTTTCATTTTTTGATATTACTACTAATATTTTGTATGATATTACTATGAATTTTGATACCACTATCAATATTTTCAAATATATATTTATACTTATATATAAATACATAAATTATGCATGTTATAAAAATTACCGCTATAACACCGCTATACCACCGCGATAACCTATATCTCATATAACGGACCTTGACAGCTATATGATTTTGGACCGCTATAACTGCATAGATCTAACGTTGTATTAGATGAGAATTGAGTGTCTTGACATAGGATATTAAAGTGTGGACTTTCAACCCATCCATGTGACTGATTTATTCACGAGATCTCTCCTAACTCCTTAGTTAGATAATCAGCCAAATTATACTCAGATCTTACACATTCAACATATATCACCCCTATGCATGATGAGCTCATGAATCATGTTATGTATAACACACAATAGTCTAGACTTTCCATTATACACCCGAATATAATACTTAGTCAGCATATCACAACTGATAAATACCGGTAATATCGGTTTTGACTACCAAAGAATCTCAAAGATCAAATTGTTTTTTTAGTCATTCAGCTTCTTTAATAGCAGCTGCTAAAGCTGTAATTCATATTCCATTGTTAAATTTGAGATGCAAATTTGCTTCTTTAAAGCCCAGGAGATAGCACCTCCACTAAGTAGGAAAACCCATCTACTTAGTTATACAACTTGCATCAGAAATACCTTTGTTATACAACTTGCATCAGAAATATCTTTCTAAAGCTGGAGGAAAACCTTAATAACACAAACCATAGATCACGGTTCGTTTTAGCCATTCAAACAATCTATTCACAACTTGCCAATGCCGAGTACTTGAATTACTGGTAAATCTACTTAGTTTTCCCACAACATATGGTATATCAGGCATTGTACAAATCGAAACATACATTAGGATTCTAATTGTTTCAAATACTCCATATGTGAAATAGATTCACCTTGATTACGCACAAGTCAGATATTAGGACCTATAGGAGTACTAGCTAGAGAACAAACAAAGTAATTGAATTTCTTTAACACTTTCTCAATGTAATGAAATTATATCATTAATCTACGTTTGTTTCTCCATCTTATCCTTATTTCTAGTATAAGGACATCCTCCCCCAGACCCTTCATATCAAACGATTACTCCTTTACCGAGGAATCAAGACTGCTACATACATATTTATCTGCTTGGTTCGGAAAGAAACCATTAGATTAATCACCGTCACACCCCGACCCGCAGCGGAATAAGAGTCGGGGCATAATTGGGTTATCACCAAAGCTCATGATGTTTACTAATATGTTTCATATTTATTAAAATCAAATTACAACTCAAAGTTTCAAGTCAAATTCATACAATACAAGGAAAAGAAAAATTAACTAAAACAATCCAAAATCTAAACTGGTTTATTCTTCTAGGCCGCCCTATATGTTTCTTGCTTCAACTTGATCACCTGTATCATGTGTAAAAATGGGGAATTTTGGGTCAACAAAAGTTGGCGAGTGAACCTTATTTAAAACATTTGTTATTGATTCCTTGTTGTATTTAATATTGAAGAATTGTGCAATAATCATATATGAACAAACGTATGTAAACAAACAATCACAAACACCTTGCATGAGTATATGATATGAATGACAATGTATATGTTGGCAACGTCTCGTTCACGCTCATAGGTAATGGGGAACGGGCGGCCTATGATGATGTATGTGAGATCAAGGTTCAATCAAACGGAGCCGATCTTATGTTGGCAACGCCTCGTTCACGCTCATAGGTAATGGGGAACTGCTCACGCTCATAGGTAATGGGGAGCGGCGGCCTATGATAATGTATGTACTGAAAATGATAACTTTAATCTAAACATTAACCACACAAACAATAGATATATATTGGCAACACATTTGATCATGAATATGATGAATGCACAAGTGTTTAATTTAAATAAATAATCGCGACACATGATACACCCCAAAATGTGATTAAAACGTGGAATTAGTAGAGATTCACTCACATTGGGTGCGTTCGGTGGATGATGTTGAATGCGCACGAGTTTAGAGGATTGATCGACGAGGAATAACTAACCTAATTAATAACGAAAAGGTACGGTAAGAAAGTGGATTTTATTAACAATTTTAATAGGATTTTTGGATATATTTTTGTGAGTTTAAGGCTATTTTCTAACTTTAAAAACGTTATTTTTAAGTATTTTTAATTGATTTTTAAATTAAATAAATAAATAAAAATATAAAAAAAATGTTGACTTTGACCGTTGACCGTTGATCGTTGACCGGTCCGGTCGCTTATATATGTGCGCTGGGTGAGACTCGAACCCGTGACCTCCCGTACGCGTGCACGCAGCTCTACCAGCTGAGCTACGTGTCTAACCCGAAATATTTTTGTTTTTAATTATACTTATATACTATTTAGATTTATTCCAGAAATCATTTATTTTAAAAAGGATTTTAATTGTATTGAACCGGTGCCGTTAACCAGTCTCGAACCCGGGACGTGCGAGTTAGTGTTGCACACAGTCCACCGCTGGACTGACTGTGTGTCTAACCTGGTTAATATTCCGGTTTTTATTATACTTAACATGATTCTGTGAGTTATCCCGGTTCGGTTAAAAAGAGCATTTTTGTTTAAAAGAGTGAGGTTGGGGCAGGGATCGAACTCGAGACGTGTGTTTATTATTTGCACACAGTCCACCGCTGGACTGTGTGTCTAACCCGTTTATTAATCTGATTTTAATTAATCTTATTATACACAGTCGACTTCGTCTTCTTCGCTCAAAGACTCAGTCGACGATTTTTCAACTGTTCTTGATTGAGTCGTTCATCGAACATATTACTGGTTGAAATGTGATGAATAAAATGAATTTAGGAAACGAATGTACCGATCAATTGTATTTCTTCAGAATTCCGGCAATGAACGTCGGCTCTGATTTGTGTATTCCTTCTGATTGAATCAATTAACAGTTTTGTTTGATTAGTTATGAAAGTGGGGTACTAAACAAGGATTAACAGAAGTTTGAATGATTACACCGATTCACAGCGTGAGATTAGAAATTCCAGAGGTTTTCCGGCGAGAGCTGAATATTCCGGCTACGTCGTCTGGGATTGATTCTGATTGTTGGATTGAAGTTAGTAACAGTCTAACAACGGATTGAAACAGAAAGAGTCGAGGTATTTACCGTTTTGAGGTGAGTCTCGGTTTTCCGGCGAAAGTCCGGTGATGGCAGAATATTTCCGGCAAGTGAAATTGTTTCGAGAAATGGTGCGATTTTGAGCGAAAAGATTACCAGAGACTTGTGGGTGTATTTATAGGGAAGAATCGAGATGAATTGGGTCTGATTTCAGTCTCGATTCATGGTCAGCTGTTCTCCGGCAGTTACGACTGATGTCGCGGGTTTATACATCGGTTATAACCGATGTTAGGATTAATTCTGCCGTTAAATCGATAGAAACCGTCAATTATTGGCGAAGTCGTCGGGATTTCCGGCGACTGCGAAATGGGCGCGTCATTGACTGGATTTGATTTCTTTGTTTTGTTATTTGAATTAATTGTTTCGATATGTTATCAAATAACGCAAGTGGCGGAGTGGTTGGATGTGTGTGAGTTAAGTCATTGGCTGACCCGGCTGACCCGGGTTCGAATCCCGGCAGCCTTGTTTTATTTTTAATTTTCTTATTTTCACTTTTTAACAATTTTTATTTTTAAATCCTAATTTGTTTATTGATTATGTATTGTTTAAAATTAAAATTAATCATAAATACGCAACAAAATTTTATAACTTGATATTCGTTAAATAAACGAAGCGGGTTTTGAAAACCCGTTTTTCGACAGATGTTACAGTATCCCCTACTTTTAGAAATTTCGTCCCAAATTTAAGTAGTAGTAACAGGAAAAATATGTGGGTATTTCTCGCGCATTGAGTCTTCACATTCCCAAGTAAACTCAGGTCCTCGTTTTGACTCCCAGCGTACCCTGACAATTGGAATGCGGCTTCGTCTTAAACGTTTCTCTCCGAAGTCCATCATTTCTACTGGTCTTTCAATGAAATGCATATATTCATCGACTTGAATGTCTTCTAGAGGAATATGGAGATTTTCATCGGCGAGGCACTTCTTCAAGTTCGATATGTGGAATGTGGGATGAATTCTGTTGAGTTCCTCTGGTAGGTCAAGCTTGTATGCTACAGGTCCTACTCTTTCGAGTATCTTGAAAGGTCCTACGTAGCGTGGTGCTAGCTTGCTTTTTTGGCCAAAACGAACCACTCCCTTCCACGGCGATACTTTTAAAAGTACTTGGTCACCAATGTTAAATTCCAAGGGCTTTCGTCGTTTGTCTGCATAACTCTTTTGACGACTTTGTGCCGCTAGAAGATTGTTTCGAATTTGATGGATCTTGTCTGTTGTTTCTTGTATTAATTCTGGACCGGTGATTTAAGCTTCTCCAATTTCATGCCAACAAATTGGTGATCGGCACTTACGACCATATAACGCTTCGAAAGGTGCCATGCCGATACTTGAATAATAGTTGTTGTTGTACGAAAATTCAACTAATGGTAGATGAGCGTCCCAATTCCCTTTGAAGTCTATGACACATGCTCGAAGCATGTCTTTAAGAGTTTGGATGGTGCGTTCAGATTGTCCATCAGTTTGAGGATGATAAGCGGTACTGAGGTCTAACCGTGTACCCAAAGCGGCTTGTACGGCTTGCCATGTTCGTGAAGTGAAACGACCATCACGATCTGAAATAATGCTTAACGGTACACCATGACGGCTTACGATTTCGCTGATGTAGATACGAGCTAACTTCTCATTCTTGAAGTCCTCGCGAATCGGAATGAAGTGAGCTGATTTTGTAAGACGATCAATGATTACCCATATAGTGTCATACCCACCAGAAGTGTGAGGTAACCCGGTAATGAAGTCCATGGTTATGTTTTCCCACTTCATACAGGTATTTCAGGTTGGACTAGAAGTCCTGAGGGTCTTTGATGTTCAGCTTTCACTTTAGAACAGGTAAGGCACTTGGAAACAAAAACAACAATATCCTTTTTCATGCCAGGCCACCAGTAGGTGTATCGAAGGTCTTGATACATCTTGTCGGCTCCTGGGTGTACAGAGTATCGTGTTTTGTGCGCCTCTTTCATAAGGGTATCGCGAAGGTTATTGTGATCGGGAATCCATA
Source organism: Scalesia atractyloides (assembly GCA_947069175.1). Taxonomy (NCBI): domain Eukaryota; kingdom Viridiplantae; phylum Streptophyta; class Magnoliopsida; order Asterales; family Asteraceae; genus Scalesia; species Scalesia atractyloides. The sequence goes on from CAMTDV010000016.1 coordinate 101,967,639, forward strand.
TGCGATCTAGATAATACAGAATGCCGTCAGATTTTGTTTCGAGTTTAAGTTCTGCTCCACAAGATAACTCATTGCGTATGTCGTATTCTGTTATGGAAACATGTTGAGCTTCACGGATTTGATCTTTGATGTTGGTTATGATTTGTGAACATAGAAGATGAATGGAATTCGCATAACCCTTTCGACTGAGTGCATCGGCCACCACATTTGCTTTGCCAGGATGATACCGAATTTCACAGTCATAGTCATTAAGAAGTTCGACCCATCTTCGTTGCCTCATATTCAACTCCTTTTGATTTGTGTATTCCTTCTGATTGAATCAATTAACAGTTTTGTTTGATTAGTTATGAAAGTGGGGTACTAAACAAGGATTAACAGAAGTTTGAATGATTACACCGATTCACAGCGTGAGATTAGAAATTCCAGAGGTTTTCCGACGAGAGCTGAATATTCCGGCTACGTCGTCTGGGATTGATTCTGATTGTTGGATTGAAGTTAGTAACAGTCAAACAACGGATTGAAACAGAAAGAGTCGAGGTATTTACCGTTTTGAGGTGAGTCTCGGTTTTCCGGCGAAAGTCCGGTGATGGCAGAATATTTCCGGCGAGTGAAATTGCTTCGAGAAATGGTGCGATTTTGAGCGAAAAGATTACCAGAGACTTGTGGGTGTATTTATAGGGAAGAATCGAGACGAATTAGGTCTGATTTCAGTCTCGATTCATGGTCAGCTGTTCTCTGGCGGTTACGACTGATGTCGCGGGTTTAGACATCGGTTATAACCGATGTTAGGATTAATTCTGTCGTTAAATCGATAGAAACCGTCAATTATTGGCGAAGTCGTCGGGATTTCCGGCGACTGCGAAATGGGCGCGTCATTGACTGGATTTGATTTCTGTGTTTTGTTATTTGAATTAATTGTTTCGATATGTTATCAAATAACACAAGTGGTGGAGTGGTTGGATGTGTGTGAGTTAAGTCATTGGCTGACCCGGTTCGAATCCCGGCAGCCTTGTTTTATTTTTAATTTTCTTATTTTCACTTTTTAACAATTTTTGTTTTTAAATCCTAATTTGTTTATTAATTATGTATTGTTTAAAATTAAAATTAATCATAAATACGCAACAAAATTTTATAACTTGATACTCGTTAAATAAACGAAGCGGGTTTTGAAAACCCGTTTTTCGACGGATGTTACAATCACCTCATCAGTGATTGTTTAATTTGTGCCCATGGATTGCTCATATTTAGTATTATAACAATATTGATGCGGATGTCCAACCTAACTCCTAGTCCTTTCAGTCAGAACCAAAAGACGCAGTTATTCTTGTTATCATGCTTTTCTTAGGTTCGGAAGGAACATATTAACTATCAGACCATCAAAGGATCAGAATCAACTACATTCTTAGTAGGATCAAAAACCATATTCTTCTGGGATTTATGGATGACATCCATTGATTCTATGACTATTTTTACAGACAATCAGGCATTAGTTCTAGGACACATAACTAATAGGTTTTTGAATTTTAGCATAGCCTATAGATATATGATCCATTCCTTTCTCGCCTAAACTCTTTCTTTTAGGTTTAGAAAGATATACAATAGCACTAAAACCCCAGACTCTTAGATAGTTCAATTCTGGGCTTTTTCACCTAAGTTCACAAGAGTATTGGTCCTTTTATTAGGAACTCTACGTAGTTAATAACAGGCTTAACACAGCCTAAAATCTTTAACATAGACATGAATATGACACCATGGTGTCAACCATTTCCTAGAGAGTCATATTCTTTCTCTCGAATACACCATTTATGTTGTGGTTAGATGAATAATACCCGTTGATTTGAAGTACCTTGCATCATAGTACCTACCCCCTCTATCCAAAGGCGCTTCTAGTCAAGAAATTCATTTGTAACTCAATGATGACTTAACTACTTTAAATTATCTAAGAAATCATCATTTGCATGCAATAAATGCATATAGCAAAACTAGAGAGAAACCATACACATCACCGGATTAGACCATCCCTATATTTGTAAAAAAAATTGTATATATAAAGGATCGTCGGTTGAATAGATAAAATAAATTAGGCAATTAAAACAAATGTTTATGTATTTGTTTCATATTATTTATACACTACAGTTTATAATAAATTACCAAAATTGCTCACGAGTTACTAGAGATGAGTATCTGGTACTGAATACTGGTACCGAAATTACCGTACCAAATATATTTGGTACCGATTCTATAGCCACTTCTTAGCGTTTTCGGTATCGAGCTCACTTCTACGAGTTACTCATGAATAGTTTGCCCATGAATTACTAATCCAAGTTGCCTCATGTTTCATTTTCCAAATTAAACAACTTTGAGTTTAAAACTAGAAATAATAGATTAACAAGAAAATCTAGTTATGGATTATATATTATATAATTAATTAATAATACCAATATGTGAAAAGACCTAGAAAAGAATCTATATGGTGTTAAGAAACTCATGTTCTAACTTATCCTTGTATCGAATAAATTTGACACCAAAATAGTCAACATTTATTCTCTTTGGTTTAAGTTCTTCTCACAATACAAAATACAAAACAAAATCAATTTAAAACTAACCTGATATCGACGTATACATCATTTGTAGAAGATAGATACTTGAGAACATCTTTGTTTCTTTCTGTCGAAAGCAACCAATATCCAAAAGAGCACCTATTTGTTTTTGTTTAGTTTATTATTGCTTTCTGTCAAGATTAACCTCCTTTAATTCACACAAAAGTGTTTATTACTTCCCTCTCAGTGCTCTTCCACCAAAAAGAACTGATGATGTACTTTTATTTCTTCTTGAGTGCAAAACAAAACAAACTTTGATTGCTTGTTTAAACAAAACCGAAACGAGAACAGCCCCACTGCTTCTATTCTCTGTTCGAATTTTTATTTGTTGCAGAGATCATCGAACAACACAACAGTCATATTGTGTCAGTATATACCCACACAACAAACCCGTATTGTATTCGAAATCTAAGGGCTATCACCAAAATCAAGTTACAAATTAAGAGAGTTCAATTAATCAAACCGAGAACAGAAGAATGTTACAAAGTCCGAACACGATGATCATCGGCAGTGGCAATGTGCGGATTAAAGAGGAGGCACCTTGTCGAAAGTCTTCCACCCACCACCACACTAATCGACTCATCTCGTCTCACATACTCTTACCACATCATCAGAAGCAACCACGGGCTCGCTGAGAGTAACAGCGTTTCACTTTGATCGGAACACCGAGAAGAACCTGAAACGCGACTATGGCAAAACCATGGATTTCATTTTAATCCAAACTTTTTTTTAATCATTGTTTTATACAACCAAGTAACTTATCTTGGTGATAACAACAGAGAAAAAAAATTGTTTTCTTTTCAACTATGGCAACGTACATGGAAAGAAGAATTAATAAGAAATCAAGAAATAAAATATTTGATCAATTGTTGCATTAAAATCCAAGCAATAGAGCACATTATAAGTTGTTAATTTCTGACCAATCGAAAATCATGCTGGTACGGCATTTTGGCAAATGATCATTGTTTTCACTTAGTCCATCAAAATTGAGATCTCTTATCAAAACTGAAACCAATGGCATCTTCTTTTATCAAAACCATTATTCTCAATAAAACTGGCATTGTGATTGAAACCGAAAACAACCCTACTCTTATTTGATTCTATTTTGGTCGCTATTGCACAAAACGCCAGCCCCAACAACACAATTTTGTTCCTGCGTTTCCTATCCCTGGTTTCGTTCCATGTTATCCAAACACAACCCACCGATCATCTTTCGATCTAAACACAACCCATCTTATGCAAGCATACTTTAATCTCTATTGTAAATAATAATAACGGGAATTCATAAACTTTGAAATTATAAATTGTTAAAACCAAACCAAAACTTATCTCCTCGTCGTCTCGGTTGAATAGTGCAAATCACGAACCAAGAACACCATCCTTCTATCGAAATCGTATCGTGTTGCAGTAATCGGACTACGAATTAAAACAGTCTCTGTTGTAGAAATCGTGTCTGTGATGTTTTGTTACAAACCGACAACAACCAAAGCACAAAACATCTCTGCTTTTCAACTTGGTTATAGAATTCCTGAATTCAAATAGGTTGTTCTTTGTTAGTTTTGGAATTCAAAACCAATGCAAATTATAGAAGTTGCAAAACGGAGAACATAAATGTATAACAAATTGGTTACTTATCTTGGTTATACTCTGAAGATCTCGAACTGCATTCTTGATGAACAACGAATAACAAACCACCATCATGTAATTGAAATCTGTAACATGGTCGTGTAATCTCGGAACCGAAACGAAATAAATTGAAAATCACTTGGATTGGATTAGACTAAAAGTCGTGTAATCACTATCAGAACAAACTATTTGATTGGTACAATCAAATGTTTGAACGGATTAAACTTCGTCTTCAAGAATCAGATTTGTAGGTTTATTTGAGAATTTTGATCGTTCCAAAATTCATTGGATAGGTCCCTATGTATATTCCAGTTATCATGGTGGCCTTTATATTCTGGAGTAGGAATCCCATGTTTCAAAATAGATCCCATCATCCCCAACATATGGTCTATACCATCAAATTAATTGATCCTCAAAACCGTTCACCACATTTGCGTAAATAGCATATGAGAATGGGATAAATAAAGAGTTAAATGCTTGGTTGGTCCCTGTGGTTTGCAAAAATTTCAGCGTTGGTCCCAGTGGTTTACTATTTACACTCGTGGTACCAAAACTTGTAAAAAATGAACTCGCTTGGTCCCCTGCCCTAACTTCAGTTAAGTAACTCTGTTAAAACACCCCACGTGCTTGGCACGTGAGGGCAATTTCGTCCAATCAGGGACCAACCAAGCATTAATCTCTACCTAAATGTATAAAACAAACAGTCATAACTTAATCATTGGGTTTCAGTTTGGTACCTTAGTCGCACAAATGCACAGGTACGAGAAATTGGTGTGGCCGGAGAATCACGTTACTTTGGTTGGAGGCTTCGGTGGTACTTCCGGTGGTCAATAGAGGTGGCGCGTGGTGGGGATGATGACTGGTGTCGTCGATGTTGGGTTTTATGGTGTTGGTTTGCTTGCTGCCGGAATTTTGTTCGTCACCAGAAAATTTGAAAAAAACAGAGTAGAGAGAGAGATGGAGAGTTGAGATGTGGTTTGCGACGTTTAAGTCTCATCCCTATTTATAGACGACGTGAGACGCCTGATAACAAGCTTGTCGGTGACGGTGATCGGCAATGGTGGCGGGTTGTCGGATGAGCAGGCCGACAATAATCCTGCGTGGGAATCTTGCATTCAGACGCATGAGAGCAGCGGGTTCCAGCAGCCTTAGTGAGACAGGGGCTACGCGCCGCTGCAACCAAAGTTACGTGATTCTCCGGCCACACCAATTTCTCGTACCTGTGCATTTGTGCGACTAAGGTACCAAACTGAAACCCAATGATTAAGTTATGACTGTTTTATACATTTAGGTAGAGATTAATGCTTGGTTGGTCCTTGAATGGACGAAATTGCCCTCACGTGCCAAGCATGTGGGGTGTTTTAACAGAGTTATTTAACTGAAGTTAGGGCAGGGGACCAAGCGAGTTCATTTTTTACAAGTTTTGGTACCACGAGTGTAAATAGTAAACCACTGGGACCAACGCTGAAATTTTTGCAAACCACATGGACCAACCAAGCATTTAACTCGATAAATAAATGTATCTGAACTTTGGTTTTTGGCCCATATGTTTAGTATAATAAAATATAAATAATCAGCCCACATATTTAGAATAATAAACATAATTAATGGGCCCACTAATATTATTAAGACCAGCCCAATACACGATATCTTATTTAGAAAAATCGAGTTCGAACTCATGCATCACCTAACTCGATTAATATAAATAAGATCGACTTATCGAGAAGATAATCCAACATCACTACGAATATTGATAAAACTAAAATTACCAACAATGCTCATCCTACATTACATGACTTGCAATATAGATTATAGTAAATAACATAAGAATCTATGATACACTGTTCGTGATAGTGATAAAGTGATAAGTCAATTGATTGGTTAACCCAATGAGTTTTGACAATTTTTTGTTTGACTCTTGAATTATTCTAACAATTTCTCAAAAACATTAAACAAGAGATCTAATTTACATATCTTATAACAGTTTAATCTAGTGAGATTTTAAAACTAGTAACACATATAATTATCGTAGATGATTAAAAACTGTATTCAATATAATCACAAAGAAAAACCTAAAGATTAGACAGAAAGTACAAGATTAACCAATTTTGATCTCTGAAGGGGCGTAACTTGGATGTACCTATAACAAATGGGTTTTATCATGCATATATATAATGCGCATTATTTAATATTTTGTTGTGTTATGCATGGGTGTTATCAGCACTTGTTTCCTTGTCATCAAGGTATATTACTTATAATATTGCATTCTATGATTCTTAAGTTAGATGCTTAGGCTTACGAGTTAACCCATGAGTCTTAACATTAGTTTTCATGTCAATGTGTTGATAGGACGCGAGTTTAGAGACCAATTTTCAGTTTTTGAAACATCTTAGGGACTGAATTCACACAAAATCATGAACCTTATGAAACGTATTAGAGACACAATAGATGTGGTTTAAACTAATTTTCAGTCCCTAAAGAAATGTGTAGGGGACTGAAATATTATTTTATCAGAAACTGATTTCAAGTCATGGAAAAAATTAATCGGAGACTGAAATGATGTGGTACCATGGTAAACATTTAGGACTGACTTTATATGTATCAGAGACTGGAATGATAGTTCATGTTGGTGCCATACATTGGGGACTGGTTTTTAGTTACGAAAGCCACTATCTAGTACTAGGTATCCGGGACTGGTTGGGGACTGGAAAATCAGTCTCCAATAACCATTAGGGACTGATTTTGATGTATTAGATACTGATTTTTTAGTCCCTAATACCCCTTTTTTGTAGTGTTATACACCCTCGTCGGCTCCTCCTTCTTGCCCGAAGACCCACTGGACTGTGCTATACTTGTTGGGCCTTGCTTCGTATGTACCTTGCCAGATGGCGTCTCCATCTCAATCTCCTTGTCGATCGGCTCCTCATCAACAACCGATTCAACCTCAACAGCTCCTCGCCCACTCCTAGTGGTCACAACCTTCATAGTGGCATTCAGATTAAAGGTAGTGTTACTAGGAAAATCACCCTGAGGTTTATGACTCAGCTGATTCGACGACGCCCCAACAGTTCTCTCAAGATTTTTCAATGTTATGCCCTGACTCTTATGAAAGCCTCGTACTCCATGAACTTTGATCGAGTCTCCCGTTGCGTCATAAACTGATTCAGTAACTGTGTCTACTTAACCAACGTCTCTTGTTTCTGCCTCAGTATCTCCTCTGATGTGGGGTTCTTCTCCCTACCACTCAATCATACTCCTGCATCCTTGAACAAATTTTGACGCCACTGAAACCCGGGTGGTTCCTCCAACCAAGATTGCAGTTATTACCGAAGTTATTCTGATTTCGGTTGGGTTTACTGTCACACCCCGACCCGCAGCGGAAAAGGTGATCGGGGCATGATTGGGTTATCATCAAAGCTCATGACATTTATTATGCGTTTCATATTCATTAATACAATTTAATGGAAATTTACAATAAGAATTACAACATGTTCTAACTATCAATCTAAGCTTCTTTGTTCTCTTCTAAGGCATTTCCTATGTTTTCCTTGCTTCAACCTGTTCACCTGTATCATGTGTAAAAGGGTTTTTGGATCAACATAATGTTGGCGAGTGAATCCTATGGAAAACATTTGAACAAGTTTATTTAAATTGATTATGAAATATGTGCACAACCAAACATGAGTAAAAATAGATGTAAACTTATTTAACAATCATAAGATATTAAATGAAGCACACATGAACAATAATGGAACATTTAGAGGCACGCGTTGCTCAACTCGTCTCTCACGAGGAACTGATGGGCCTAATGAATGAATTGCATAAACATGATCATATGAATGACACAACCACAAACAATATAAACTCAATGATACACACATGAACAATAATGAATTGGTTTTGAGGCACGCGTTGTTCAACTCGTCTCCCACGAGGAACTGATGGGCTTAATGAATGAATTCCATATAATTTGACAAAATGAAATAAGTAATCACAACAATATAAACAATCTAAATTTAGTTCACGATATGGTATGGCACAAGTTTAAATAAACGAGTTAATTATTTTTATGACACATGACACACCCGAAAACGTGTAATTTAAAAGGGGGGAGTTGTAAGATTCACTCACAGTGGGTGCGTTCGGTTGATGATGTTGAATGCACGCGAAGTGGTTTTAACCACGAGTAAGATTAACCTAGATAAATATCATTATGGTTCGGTAAGTAAACGGATTTTATTAATCTATTTTAGTAGGATTGTTGGGTGTATTTTTGTGAGTTTAAGGCTATTTTCTAACCTTAAAAATGTTATTTTTAAGTATTTTTAATTGATTTTTAATTAAAATAATTAAATAAAAATAATAAAAAAAAAATTTGATTTTTTTGCTACAGTGACCGTTGACTTTGACCGGTTGACCGTTGACTGACCGTTGACCGGTTCGAGTGCGAATATAAGTGCGCTGAGTGAGGCTCGAACCCGAGACCTCCCGTACGCGTGCACGCAGCTCTACCAACTGAGCTACGTGTCTAACCCGTTATATATCTGTTTTTAATTATATATATATATTAATTATGTTAAAAAGAAAATCCTTTATTTTTAAAAACGATTTTAATTGATTCGGACGGTGCGCTCCACAGGTCTCGAACCCGGGACCTGTGGGTTATGATAACACACAGTCCACCGCTGGACTGTGTGTACAACTTGTTAACTTAACTGACTTTTATTATACTTAAACACAAATTAATTATTTTCATTTCTGACTTATTTAAAAAGCTTAATAATTGTCCGGGTCGATGCAGAAGATCGGACTCGAACTCGTGCACTTTGATTAAACATACACACAGTCCACCACTGGACTGTGTGTCTAACTTGGTTATTTTTCCGATTATTAATATACTTAACATATATATAAAATGAATCCGGTTCAGTTAACAAAAAAGAACATTTTCATTTACGCAGCGTGTGTGGAACAGGATTCGAACTCGAGACCTTTGTGTGTTTATTGTGCACACAGTCCACCGCTGGACTGTGTGTCTAACCCGAGTAATATCTTGCTTTTAATTATACTTAAACATTACCGAACATCGTCTTCTTCACTGGTTTTAATCAGAATCGGAAATCGACTGGTTCGCTGATTAAAACATGTTCTTTAGTGACAGAGGGTTAATTACAAGTGAGATTACATAAAAAGAATGAAGAAATTAAGCGTGAGGTATACCGATTGAATTCCTCTGTTTCTCCGGCGACAGCAATCCCTTCCGGCGACGTGGGTCTTACAGCAGAGAGTCTTCAGAAAGTTTGAAAAAGGTATGGGTGACTTCGGTATAAGCTTAGGGGGTTCAGTATGGCTCAGAAATGAAGAACCCGGTTTTCCGGTGATGAGCAGAGATATTCCGGCGAGTGGAATTACGTCCGGTAAAGGTGTGGTTTTGAGCGAAAAAGCTTGCGGTGGGTTGTGGGTGAATTTATAGGGAGAAACCGAGATGTATTTGGCCCGATTTCCAACTGGATTCATTGGTTTGAATTTCTCCGGCGGTTATGACTTTGGTCGCGGACTCAAACATCGGTTATAACCGATATCGCGTTTATGATTTAAGTTATAACTGAAAGAAACGTTAAGTTTCGCGAGATTACCGGGATTTCCGACGACTGCAACAATGGGCGCCGGTTTTGAATTCGGAAAGTTATGATATGAATTAAATGATCTTAATAATTAACAAGTAACATCAGTGGCGCAGTGGTTTGTGTGTTGAGTGCTAAGTTGTTTGTGAACCGGTTACTGACCCGGGTTCGAAACCCGGCAGAACCAAATATTTTTATTTTGAGATTTTTAACAGTTTTTCAAAAACTAAATATATATTCCCGTATAATAATTGATTATGTATCGTTTAAAATTATTTTGGGCATTTAATTCGTAACGAAAATTTTAACTGACTGTTCGGTTAATAAACGGAGCGGGTTTGGTAAAATCCGTTTTTGACGGATGTTACAGTATCCCCTGCTTTTTAGAAATTTCGTCCCGAAATTTAAATAGTGATATATTTGACTAAAAGAATGATGGTGTTTAGTTTTGACAGTTACATGCTTAGAAAAAGTAAGGGTTTAAGTTTTTGTTTGAGGCGGTAACGTTCCTTGTAAAGGTTAAGTACCCTATTACAGGAATCGTTTTTTGTTGCCTACCGTATAAGTATTGATAAGCAGGAATGATTCGCTAAAAATGATATCATGCATAAGAGTTTGGATACGTTTGGAAAAGTATGGTTATATCCTAAGGCAAAACTTCTAACACTACAACCTACATGGAACATAAATAAACACAACAGCTAATATTTGAACATAACTGAACACAACAGCTAATATTTGAACATAAATAAACACAACAGCTAATATTTGAATCCACAATCTGATAGCATATATGTTTGAATGGTGGAAATTTCTCTCTCGTTTGTTATGATGGAGAGGTTAGTTTATGTAGAAATGGAACACAATCCAATCTCTTTAAATAGCAAGATGATATAAATGTAGCACAAATTCCAACCAAGGCAATAGTAAATCCTACATGGAACTTCTCATAACCGCCTGATAATGCCTCTGATCCTTTGGCAAGAATACTTATATATAGGAAGTACCAGCGGCGTATCCACCATATTCTTGCCAAATTTTCATTGGTTTTATCCACAAATTATGATTAGTTACCAAGAAACTAATAAATCCTACATAGAACTTCTCATAACCGTCCGACAATGCCTCTGATCCTTTGACAAAAATACTTATATATAGGAAGTACCAGCGGCGTATCCACCATATTCTTGTCAAATTTTCATTGGTTTTATCAGTGAATTATGATTAGTCCTATAACTCTACAACCAATACAACAAACATAAAATACTGAAATGAAATATATCTGTGCGATCAAGGCTCAATCAAACGGAGCCGATCGTATTGCATGTACTGAAAATGAAATATCTGTGCGCTCAAGGCTCAATCAAACGGAGCCGAACTTATTGAATGTACTGAAAATGAAATTGTCTGTGTGCTCAAGGCTCAATCAAACAGAGCCGAGCGTATTGCATGTACTGAAAATGAATAACTTAATTTCACAAACAGCCTATGCATGGAACCTCTCATAACCGCCTGATAATGCCTCCGATCATTTGACAAGAATACTTATATATAGGAAGTACCAGCGGCGTATCCACCATATTCTTGTCAAATTCTCATTGACTTTAACCGCAAGTTATGATTAGTTCTATGCGACACTACAACAAACACCACAACCACAAGATACTGATAATGAAAATGTATGTGCGCTCAAGGCTCAATCAAACGGAGCCGAACGTATTGCATGAACTGGAAATGTAAATTGAACTGTGCGATCAAGGCTCAATCAAACGGAGCCGATCGTATTGCATGTATTGAAATGTAAAATGAAATGACCGATCAAGGCTCAATCAAACGGAGCCGATCGTTGCGGGCACGCCAGGTTCAACCGCATAATAAAATGGGGAACAGGCTCAAACCTCATAATTGGGGAGCAGGCGGCCTCGGCAAATGCATATATTGAAAACAATAAACAATAATTATTCTAACAGTCTACACATGGAACCTCTCATAACCGCCAGATAATGCTTCTGATCCTTTGACAAGAATACTTATATATAGGAAGTACCAGCGGCGTATCCACCGTATTCTCGTCAAAGTTTCATTGGCTTTATCCTTAAGTTATGATTGGTTCGATGTGATAAAGAAAAACATAAAACTAAACGATAGAAGTTGAATCTGGATCTTCGGTGAAAAGGACTAGTTGGGTATCTTCGTTTGGGCCGTCATTATCTTCGACAGGATTGGCGTTGATATTGAAGACTCTTCCTCTTGCTGGCGGCCTAGTGGTTGGGTTTTCTTGGTTTACTTGGTTAACTGGGTTTGATTGGGCTTGAGTGTTGATGACGTTAACCAATTGAGGGCATGTGTTTCTAAAGTGGGTAGGGTCGCCACAATTGAAACAAGCTCGAGCATATGGGAACATGGGTATTGGGGTTGTTGATAGGTTTGGGCCATGTTTTGAGTAGGGGAAAAGGTTTGGTTTTGAAAAGTGCGACAAACCTTGCTCAAATGACCATAGCGTCCACAAGTTGTACATAGCCGACAAGGTAAGGTAAGGGGATGATGATAAAAACAGTTGTTGCATCGAGGGTGAGGTCCAAGATAGGGTTTCTTATTTGGGTAAGTTGAGTTGGGTGCCACTTGAGTGATTGGGATAGCTTGGATGGGTATGGCGTGTAAAACTGGTTGATTACGTTGGGTAGCAGCGAAAAGTTGCCCGTCTCTTCTTCTCTTAGGATTGGGTTGAGAAAGGGATTCGGTTTGGGTGAAGTCGGAGGTTTCAGTCGATTCTTTATCCTTCTTCTTCTCCTCCTTGAAGTCTTTGTTTCGGATTCGGTTCTCGGTGAGCTCTGTTGCTAGCTCCATTGCTGCTTCCAAAGTTGCAGGCTTGGTACTTACTACAGGGTCTTGAATCTTTGACGGAAGGCCACGAATGTAGTGCTCGATCAAACGGTAGAGGGGAGTGAACATGTTGGGAACCATTTGATGTAATTCGAGGAACCTTTTGTTGTATGTGATGTGGTCTCCTTCCATTTGCTTTAACGAATAAAATTCATCTTCTAATTTCTTGATTTCGCTCCTTGGGCAAAATCGTCTGGTCATGATTTCCTTCAATTCGTTCCAAGTTAAGGTCATAGCATCTTCAACACCTCGTTTGGACTTCTCTGTATTCCACCAAGTAAGTGCTATCCCATATAGTCGACCGGTAGCATATCGCACTTTGCGATCGTCAGGGCAATCGCAATTTAGAAAAGTGTTCTCCATTTCTTCAAACCAATGGAGAAGAGCAGTGACGCCTTCAGTCCCTTTGTATTTCGGAGGGTCACATGATTTGAAATGCTTGTAGGTGCATTTAGTGGTATTTGGGGGAGAGTTGATAATGTTTTGGTTTGCTTGATTGACAGGATTAGCGGTAAGTGCTTGTTGAACTTGGATTACAATGTTGGGTATTACGGCAGCCATTTGTTGAGCGATTAAGGCAGCCATGCGTTCGCGGGCTTTTCCTGCCCTCGTCTTCCTACGGGCGAGGTTAGAAGACATCTACAAGGAATACATGACATGAGTATGAGTTGGATGTTTTTGGGTTCATGGGTCGCATTAGGAATGAACATTCATAAAATAATTATAGAAAAATAAATCTACTGCATCCATAGGATGTCTTGGGTTTTGCTCGCCATTAGGCCCTACATGCCGCCATACTTTACCTGTGTAATCATGTGGGCCCCCATGAATACCGGTTTTTCATATGGTTCGCACGGGTTTGCCAGGTTGCGTACACAAAAACCAAGAAAATCGAGAAATATGTATACAACGTGTGATATTCGGAATGTGTCCAGGTGTAGACACGGTGACACCTCAAAGTGGGGTTAGTTCGAACGACGTTTGGTGTGGCATGCTTTGGCCTAATAGGTCCTTCGTACTCTCATCGTTAGTCCCTAGGTAGGCAAACTGGTCCGTTATATTGGATTTATACGAATGCCAACCTAGACAGGACGTTCCGACTACCGGTACTTGTACCCTTCCAGTTACTACATGCCCGTCGCAGAACTTACTTTGATGAGATTTGAAAATTGCAACAAAATCTTTGGATAATGAGAGTATGAAAATAAATTGAATACATGAACATCGATATATGTATAATGAATATGTATATAAGCATGTATGTTTGACTGTAAATGTAAACAGATATGAAACAAATAAATATCACAAGTTTGTATGTAACCACCTAATTAATTAAAATTTAGGCAGACTATAGTATAGGCTCTAAGGGTCTAATAACCTATCCTATATCCCTATAGTCATGGCTCTGATACCAATCTGTCACACCCCGACCCGCAGCGGAAAAGGTGATCGGGGCATGATTGGGTTATCATCAAAGCTCATGACATTTATTATGCGTTTCATATTCATTAAATACAATTTAATGGAAATTTACAATAAGAATTACAACATGTTCTAACTATCAATCTAATCTTCTTTGTTCTCTTCTAAGGCATTTCCTATGTTTTCCTTGCTTCAACCTGTTCACCTGTATCATGTGTAAAAGGGTTTTTGGATCAACATAATGTTGGCAAGTGAATCCTATGGAAAACATTTGAACAAGTTTATTTAAATTGATTATGAAATATGTGCACAACCAAACATGAGTAAAAATAGATGTAAACTTATTCAACAATCATAAGATATTAAATGAAGCACACATGAACAATAATGGAACATTTAGAGGCACGCGTTGCTCAACTCGTCTCTCACGAGGAACTGATGGGCCTAATGAATGAATTGCATAAACATGATCATATGAATGACACAACCACAAACAATATAAACTCAATGATACACACATGAACAATAATGAATTGGTTTTGAGGCACGCGTTGTTCAACTCGTCTCCCACGAGGAACTGATGGGCTTAATGAATGAATTCCATATAATTTGACAAAATGAAATAAGTAATCACAACAATATAAACAATCTAAATTTAGTTCACGATATGGTATGGCACAAGTTTAAATAAACGAGTTAATTATTTTTATGACACATGACACACCCGAAAACGTGTAATTTAAAAGGGGGGAGTTGTAAGATTCACTCACAGTGGGTGCGTTCGGTTGATGATGTTGAATGCACGCGAAGTGGTTTTAACCACGAGTGAGATTAACCTAGATAAATATCATTATGGTTCGGTAAGTAAACGGATTTTATTAATCTATTTTAGTAGGATTGTTGGGTGTATTTTTGTGAGTTTAAGGCTATTTTCTAACCTTAAAAATGTTATTTTTAAGTATTTTTAATTGATTTTTAATTAAAATAATTAAATAAAAATAATAAAAAAAATTTGATTTTTTTGCTACAGTGACCGTTGACTTTGACCGGTTGACCGTTGACTGACCGTTGACCGGTTCGAGTGCGAATATAAGTGCGCTGAGTGAGGCTCGAACCCGAGACCTCCCGTACGCGTGCACGCAGCTCTACCAACTGAGCTACGTGTCTAACCCGTTATATATCTGTTTTTAATTATATATATATATTAATTATGTTAAACAGAAAGTCCTTTATTTTTAAAAACGATTTTAATTGATTCGGACGGTGCGCTCCACAGGTCTCCAACCCGGGACCTGTGGGTTATGATAACACACAGTCCACCGCTGGACTGTGTGTACAACTTGTTAACTTAACTGATTTTTATTATACTTAAACACAAATTAATTATTTTCATTTCTGACTTATTTAAAAAGCTTAATAATTGTCCGGGTCGATGCAGAAGACCGGACTCGAACTCGTGCACTTTGATTAATGTGTACCTAACTTGGTTATTTTTCCGATTATTAATATACTTAACATATATATAAAATGAATCCGGTTCAGTTAACAAAAAAGAACATTTTCATTTACGCAGCGTGTGTGGAACAGGATTCGAACTCGAGACCTTTGTGTGTTTATTGTGCACACAGTCCACCGCTGGACTGTGTGTCTAACCCGAGTAATATCTTGCTTTTAATTATACTAAAACATTACCGAACATCGTCTTCTTCACTGGTTTTAATCAGAATCGGAAATCGACTGGTTCGCTGATTAAAACATGTTCTTTAGTGACAGAGGGTTAATTACAAGTGAGATTACATAAAAAGAATGAAGAAATTAAGCGTGAGGTATACCGATTGAATTCCTCTGTTTCTCCGGCGACAGCAATCCCTTCCGGCGACGTGGGTCTTACAGCAGAGAGTCTTCAGAAAGTTTGAAAAAGGTATGGGTGACTTCGGTATAAGCTTAGGGGGTTCAGTATGGCTCAGAAATGAAGAACCCGGTTTTCCGGTGATGAGCAGAGATATTCCGGCGAGTGGAATTACGTCCGGTAAAGGTGTGGTTTTGAGCGAAAAAGCTTGCGGTGGGTTGTGGGTGAATTTATAGGGAGAAACCGAGATGTATTTGGCCCGATTTCCAACTGGATTCATTGGTTTGAATTTCTCCGGCGGTTATGACTTTGTGTCGGGACTCAAACATCGGTTATAACCGATATGGCGTTTATGATTTACGTTATAACTGAAAGAAACGTTAAGTTTCGCGAGATTACCGGGATTTCCGACGACTGCAACAATGGGCGCCGGTTTTGAATTCGGAAAGTTATGATATGAATTAAATGATCTTAATAATTAACAAGTAACATCAGTGGCGCAGTGGTTTGTGTGTTGAGTGCTAAGTTGTTTGTGAACCGGTTACTGACCCGGTTCGAAACCCGGCAGAACCAAAATATTTTTATTTTGCGATTTTTAACAGTTTTTTCAAAAACTAAATATATATTCCCGTATAATAATTGATTATGTATCGTTTAAAATTATTTTGGGCATTTAATTCGTAACGAAAATTTTAACTGACTGTTCGGTTAATAAACGGAGCGGGTTTGGTAAAATCCGTTTTTGACGGATGTTACATTTACCCACAAACTCTACCTTCTCCTGTAGATCATCAGGGACAATGGGACAGTTAATAGTGTCATGAGTTCCCTTGCAGATTCCGCACACCTGCTCCTTCTTCGTCTTCGTATCCTTGAATGCCTTCGTTACGTAATCAGCCTTGGCCTGCAGAACGGTGTTAGAATCAACCTCGTGTACCCTTCTCTGTGTAGTGGACGAAATAGTATCTCTGGAATCCGGATGCTCGTAGCTACTCATCCCGAAATCCTCGAATAGCTAGTTACACTCATAGGGTGTCTTGGTGGTCATGAGATTTCCATCCGCAGTAGTGTTCAACATGTTCCTCGTGGCCAGTGTGACTCCATTGTAGAACTTCTTGGCCAAAGCCCAATCCTCATAGCCGTGATGCGGACATTTGTTCCGCAACTCCTTGAACCGCTCGTAGGTCTCATAGAAGGACTCCCCCTCTTGCTGACGATAAGACTTAATCATGTTCCTTAGACGAGCAGTCTTTGATGAAGGGAAGTACTTACTCATAATTTTTTCTTGCATCCCGGCATTAGTGGTGATGGATCCCACAGGGAGGGACTCCAGCCAACTCTTGTCTCGGTCAACACGAGAAAATGGAAAGAGGCGTAGTTTGCATGCGTCTTCATTGATATGTTGAACCTAGAAGGTATCACAAATTTGCGAGAAATAAGAGAGATAAACATTTGGGTCCTCAGAAGGTAACCCATGGAACCGAATGGTGTTAGTAACCATAGAAATGATGTGCGGAGGGATTTGCCCAACTATTGGCAGTGATAGCGTGTCAGGGAATGCTGGACCGAGCATTAACCGCATTCGTCTTGGCGTGGTTAGCAACAACTCTCCTAGTTGGGGGATCCTTACTAGCTTAGATGATGGGAAGGCGCTCAAAAAGATCTCGCTCAGGCACAAATGGCAAGAAAAGGCACCTAAAGGCAAAACAAAATCTAAGAAAGCAAGTAAACAAAGATCAACGACTCAGGTCGTTCTCAAAAAAGCCAGTGTCCCCGACAACGGCGCCAAAAACTTGATGTGTGAAAAGTGTGTATGTTAAAATTAGAACAAGTTTTAAAAATGGAATCACTAACTGAACCACAAACAAATGGCAAGTGCATCGGTCGCACTGTAGTGTAGGTGGCAAGACCGGATATTAATTCGTGGACACTATGGGTGAACTTTCAATATTTAACCTCCATCGAAAACTAGATATTTTTTTATGATGGTTTTAATTATTTTCTAATAAGATAATTAATCAATCAAATATGAAAAACTGTAAAATGATATTTCAAACAAACAACTCAAGACAACAAACTAAACTCGGCAAGCAGACAAACTTGGAGAACTAGATCTAAGATCAAACATGATGAAAAGAAACCACCTAGGTGCCAAATCCCTAAACGCGTGTAATGATATCCTGACTATGGTTCTTGGCTGAAGACCTTAATCTTCCTGATAAACCTTCGGCTAAGATGATAAATCGTGCACGATAGTGGGACAAAGCGTCGAAGTGCTAAACAGCTAAACCCGAGCTATCGGTTACCCGACTATCACACAATGTTTAGCTAATAACCTAGCAATCTTGAATCATCTCTCAAGCCATCAAGGAGGAATCACACACTTAGTTTAGTTGATTTTAATGGTTATTAACTTGTTTTATTTCTAAACACAAGATCTAACCCGAAAACCTAACGATAAGCGGATCCGACTAGTTTGTGAATATAGGGAATATTTCTATGTGCCTAAATCACAAAACCAAAGACAACCACAAGATCATTAAACCATAATGTACGATAATTAGAATCAGAAACAAAGCATAAAATTCAACACTTTCAATCAAAAAACATAATCATTCAATCATCCCAACGTCTAGTTCATCACACCTAAGCAGTTCATAACGTTTAGCTACTCATAATGTCATAAACAAAGCATATCAGATCTGACGTCATAGGAAAACATGCTTTTAAGGCGGAAAGTACGAATAAACAACGTATAATCGAACCCGTAGTGCTCAACACTCGATTCCTAAGCCTCCGAGACTTCAATCATTCTCCAAAAGCTCCAAAAATCATCCAAGAACTGCTGCTATTCGTCTACTTTGCGAGATGTGTCAAACACTACAACCGTAGGGTTTTAAATCTATTTTTTTACGCAAAATCGACCCACTTGCGGACAATAAGACCTAAACCCTTGTGGTCCGCAAGGCACTCCATGTCATGTTTTATCTTTTTAATCGCCTTAATGTCTTGCGGATCGTATGGTCTTACCCCTTGCGATCCGCAAGGGGTCTTCAACAGCCAAATTATTTCTTTTCTTCAACTTTTTCGACATGCCACTCCATGATCTCGCAACCTCTTCCGATTTCTCTCGTTTTCTCCATAAAACACCTGATTTTCCACCATGTCCTGCAAATCATAATTACCTCAAATCGGTATCGAAAACACGGGGAAATCGCATATGAACTAATTGAAAATATAGAGGATTTGACCGAATAATTATGAATAAATTTAAGCATATCACTTATTATGTGCATATTTAACAATCATTAACACTAACCAATTGGGTATATGTGTAGGGGTATTGCTAGTGACATCCAAACATAGAGCATATGGTACAACATGGACGTCACAATTGCACGTTAGTACAATGTACAATGGCACTATGAGGGATACACTCACTTATACATCGAGAGTGGCAAAACAAAGAGATGGACATGAATTTTAAGGCCCATCGTGACGTCAACAACACCATACCCTCCATCATAGACATAATCGATTGATTGGCTCATGATGACAAAGATCATGCATATTACTTTAGCTTTAGTTTCATTTATAGAATGTTTTTTTTACTAATTTGTGAGTATTTGTTTTGTTAATGGTGTGGGACACAAACTAAACCGAAGTCAAAGATTGCAAGGGATAATCATAATAGCATGTATGAGGGGAGGTCGTCATAACGCCAACGCACTGGGGATCGAATGGTGCTGCACAACATTATTTGTTTGTTAACTAATAATATGTTAGCCTTACGTTGTAGAACGCAGTGAAAGGAGGCGATTCAAGTATTTCCAAACTTTTTGTGATGATGCACACAAGACGTATATGCGGAGTCATTGTCATCGAACAAGAGTTCTTGTTCGAAGGCGTGGGAAGTGTTAGTATTTTTTCAATTAATAAGAGTTTCGTGGGAAGTGTTAGTATATTCTTTCAATCAATAAGAGTTCCGCATGAAGTGTTAGTATTTTTTCGATCAATAATAGTTAATTTATAAATTCTCAAATGTACACAAATTCTTAAATTTTATAAAATAAGAAAATAAACATATTTTAATTTCAATAAAATAAAAAGATAAAAATACAAAAAAGAATTTTTTTTTATATTTATAAATAGCTCATCCACATTCGTTCAATTGGGACATGACTAAGGGTGTGTACGTTTCAGTTTTGGCTCAATACTACAAACATAATCGAGATGTCGGTTTTGGCTAACCATAACCATAACCATAACCGATCGATTATGGTGGTTTCAATCAATCGGCTTTCAAGGTTATAGCGAATCGGGTAACCAAGAATTTGGGCCTAGTTAAAAATAGATGAAAACAATTAACTTAGGCATTATTGCATGAACGTTTTGCTTGATTGTTTTACCCACAGAATAAATTGTTATTACAAATTTGCATATATTAGTATATTGCATAAAAACACATATTGTCTATAAGATTAAAATAATATATATAATCGGTTCGGTTTTGGGGTATAAAAACCTTGCTAACCACAATTGGCACACTATAGTCAATTTTCAGAAAATCATTAAACCTAACCCGTTGGTTTTTGTTAGGGTTCAGTTACATTGATTTGGTTTCATCAATATTTCATTTATAGATCAGTTAATTCGGTTCTATGAACACCCTAATCGAGACCATCCACAACATTGCCCCACTGTAGAAGCCGCAACAAACAAACGTGTACAATGGGAAGTCAATGACTTTCTCATCCATTATATTATGTTTCCACGTTGACTTCCGTGGCGATCCTTTGACCCGCATGGGTCTAAATGATAAAAATATATGGCTACCACTTCTGTGTGACATCTTCAATTCTTAAATTTAAAAAGATGGAACTAATTCTTGATGTTCTTTCCAGCAGAATTTCTGTAAAAGAATTCATATACAATGCCTTTCTACACAAAGTTTTTTAAGGGTTTGAACAAAATAAAGAGGTTTCATGTTTTTCTTTGTCGGCTGTTTTCGCTCCACACCAATGAAAGAGAAAAACATCAGATGTTCTTACAGAAAGTATTTGTGTTTTTGGTAATGCATAGCGTTTACCCGAACACAATATGAAAGTATATAATTAGCTATCAGATTATCATATCTAATATTACATAGTTCGTCTTTCGTTTTAATCATACATATCGTATACTCAGGTCTAAATGTTTAATCAACTTGGGTGAAACCCTTTTACCCTTAACACATTCTACTATTTTAGATAAATAAGTTAAACGAGTCGAGTACAAATTATACAACTTTATGTGTGCCAATGTCTTTGAGACAGATATATAAGGATGAACATGGAATCTCCGAGTCAACTATATGTCTCTTTTACAACTCGTCTATTGCATATTCTAACGCTAATTGAGGAGGTTTGCCGGATAGTCATCAATCGACATCTGGGTATTGTACATGTGTTTTTGGGTGATAACTAATTATCTTGGCCTTCCAAACGACATACTGTTGTCTCTATTTTAACTGTTGAAGTTGAATACCATGAAGTTACTGAAACATATTGGATACACTTTATTGTCCTTTACATCGTGTCTCGATTGTCTACGTTGACATCGTTAGTGCAGTTTATCGGTCCACTAACCCAGTGCACATCAGTGCACCAAGTATATTGAAATGATATTCACTTTGTTTGAGAAAAAGTAGGGATGGGTCAGCTTCGAGTTCTTTATGTCCCATCATCCTCTGAATATGCCGACATCTTCACCGTAGGTTTGCCATCATCCCTATTTCTCGAGTGAGTTTCGTACTAGTTTGAATATTTGTCTTCCTCTCATACAATCTGTGGGGGTGTAATAAGGACCGTAAATTAGGGTTATTCCCGTTACATGTTAAGCTTGTTAAGGTTTTGCATTAAGGTTTTGTTTCTCTCTATTAATACTCATGTAAATTAATCCCTTTGGAGACACAAAAATATGCAAACTTAATGCAAGAAGGCTACTGGTGCTTTCTCCAGGGAATAATTAAGGGACAACCAATCTAGGGACTGCTTGTGAGCAAATAGGGACTAATTAATGGACATCCAATCTAGCTACTACATGTGAGCAAAACGTGAAGAACAAATCAATAATTTCTTTAAGTTAAAAGACAGAATCCATAATCTAGCCAAAGTACAGAATCCATAACCGTAGAAACAAATTGTATAAAAAGCTGATATGAAAGTTAACATTTAAGTTAAAAATATTATCAAAAAACTAGGAGTTAAATAAAAGTTTGGTAATACGTTTTATCTGTATCTATAATAATATAAAAGAGTATTCACATCCCTCCATCAAATCACCCCTATCTCCAAATTTAAAAAAAAATCTTCTAAAACTAGGATGTTAGAATTCGTTTCGAATTCGAGAAATTCGAATCAAGAATTCGTTTCGATTATAAAATTTGAATTCAAATTCAATTCAATTCGAGTCAAGTAAATCGAATACGAATCGAATACGAATTTATAATTTCAAATTTGTTTGGATTCGAAAGTTGAATAAAAATTATACGTATTTATTATTTTTTATATATAATACAACTATAACTTTTATTAAGCTATACTATAAATATTTCAAAAATTATTCCATGTATTAAAATTACCCATCATCAGACCAACTATATGGCCCGTAACTAAAACCTAAGTAACAAATATATCATTAGATCTAACCTTAAAATATTAACTTATAAGTTATAATGTGGAGTGGTTATTCCCGACTTCTTATTTTTAATTTTAGACTTATGATACTTTATTTGGAACTTTTTAATGTGATATTGTACTTTATGACTGTTTAAAATTTATGTTTCATTTTGATAGTTTTTTAAATGTTTTAAAAGAATCCTGATCAAATCAAATTTATTCGAATTCAATTCGAATTCAAAATTTTAATCGAATACGAAACGGGTTTTTTATTGGAATACGGATCGAATCGAATTGTGTGGGTTTTAATCGAATTCGAATCGAATACGAATTCAAGAAAAAATAAAATTATGCGAATAATTCGAAAATTCGATATTCGATCCAATGAGCACCACTACTAAAAACACATTACATCCCCATCCTCTATCTCTCTCCCATAAAGCTAAATTTTGAAAAGTTGCTATAGTAACTTTTATATATGAAAACTACTATTCATCATCATTTAAATTACTGTGAGTGTATAAAAACGAGAAATATAATAAAATGAATGTTTGTGAGTAAAATAAAGATAAAAATGATGGATGAGATGTGCATGGTTTTTCTTAGAATAAGAGATAAATTTTAAAAACTGTGAATTTTAGTTAAATCATAATAGGGCAAAAGATGGTAAAGGCGATGCGAATGCGCGCCGTAAATGTTGGAGTCCATCCCCATGTAAAGTAGGACCAAAGTTCAATATGAACAAATTTTCAATAACATAATAATTAGGTTAGGTATTAGCACGAGACTCTCGTTTGTCATTTATATATAACTAAACGTGAAACTTTTTTCAATATTTTTTTTTTTTGGAAAAGGCCACCTAAGCATCCTTCATTTCTCACATAAGAATAAACCTGAATTTAGTATTGCACCAACTTGACACCACAGATGTCGTCAGATAAAAATAATTTGGATGATCCCCGGTCACCTATCCTCCCACCAGTGGATACACATGCCGCTACGGCTCATGGGAAACCACCACTCGAGATGCTCTCCGTCGACCAAATGTTAACCAAATATTGCGGTGAATTTGGGTTATGGCAATTCAAACATTTTGTTCTCACGTGTATGGCATGGGCACTTGGTGCCATACACATAATGGTTACTGTTTTTGCTGATCGTGAGCCTGGTTGGATATGTGAACCTGGTTCTGGATGTGAGTGGGATTCGAACAAGAGCGTTTGTGGGCTTCAGCCAGGTTCATGGCGATGGGATATAGCGAAGGGTGGTCAACGGTGGCTGAGTGGGGACTGGTGTGTGGACAAAAATACAAGGTTGGGCTGGTCCAGGCTTTGTTCTTTTGTGGTTACATGATAGGTAACATCTCCTTATATCTTTAATTATGCCCTTGGAATACATCTACAATTTCTAATGAAACAATTATAGTGATGTTAAGAGGGGAGAGTTGGGGTTGAGTAAAGTCTAACTCGTCTTGAGCCTGTAATAACACAAGTCGAGTTAGTATTTGACTCGACTCCAACTCGTGGCTCGATAGTTGACTGTTTTTTAATCCTTTTGTAAAAAGTTAACTAACACTTAATTAACTAAAATCTCACATTGAAAAAAAAATCATATAATATATCCAAAAGAATGCACTTATTGTGATTTTCTAATCTTTTGAGCAAATATGTCAAATAGATCATATGTGCAATGACTTGAATAATGTATGTGAGGTACACCAAGGACTGCTATTAACCTCACACGAAGTCTTAATCTTTAAAATTTTATAGATAGTGCTTTTCACATGGTTTGACAAATTTACTTTGTCACTCTACTTAATTAACAATTTCAATCAAATTTTGTTAAGTAAAGTTCGTAGCTAATATTCTATAGTTATGTTTTTTCACATGGTTTTAGCAAATTTACACTATGACTCTACTTAATTAAGAAATTCATTTATACCGCGCATATAGTATGGAAAAATGACAAAACGGGTTGGCCGGGCATTGTCATAAATGACCATAGGAGGTCTTCCTGAGTCTTGAACCTAAATTCCTTTATGTAGAGTCGTAGTTTTGACAAAATTTTAAATATTCTCCACAAATATAGTCATTTTGATAGAATCTGTTGTAAAAATGACTATATATGGTGATGTGTATTCTTTTAAGAAATTTTGGAAAAGACATATACAACGATTATATATGATGTGTATTTAAGGAAATTTTGGAAAACACATAATAAACCTATGATTGTTAATTCAAATGGTTGATTTTATTTTGCAGGTAGTGGAATATTTGGGCATCTCTCTGATAGTAAATTGGGAAGAAAAGGATCACTCATGATTGTATGCATTATGAACATCATTTTTGGCTTATTGACATCCATCTCCCCCGACTACTGGACCTATGTCCTCCTTCGTCTACTTACCGGCTTTAGCAATGGTGGGATTGGTGTGTGTGCCTTTGTCCTCGCTGTTGAACCCATAGGACCCGCCAAGCGTGGTATTGCCGGCATGTCCACCTTCTATTTTTTCTCAACCGGGATAGCTCTTCTCTAGGCATAGCTTACATATTTCAATCATGGCGTCTATTTTACATTGCTTCTTCGGTACCCTCCATCATCTTTCTTGTTTTCATGCTCCCTTTCATTTCTGAGTCCCCTCGCTGGTACCTCGTTCGAGGTAAAACCAATGCAGTCATGAAGATCATGCACAAGATTGCCAAATCAAATGGAAAACACCTCCCAGAAAATGTGTACGTTGTCCTAGACAAGGAAGACAAGAGTTGTGATCACAAGAGTACAAAAAACGGAACAAAAGAGATTGTCACAGCGTCAGTAGTAGACGTGATCAAATCACCATCAATGAGAAAACATGTGTTTCTTCTTATGGGAATCACGTTTACAAGTGCGGTCGTGTACTATGGACTAAACTTGAATGCCACAAACCTTAACACAAATATCTACCTAAGTGTGCTATTCAATTCCGCGGCAGAGACGCCAGCGTATCTTTTGACTGCTATCTTAATAGAAAGGTTTGGGAGGAAGCCAATAGGAGTCGGAACACAGTGGTTCAGCGGTATCTTTTGCCTTATAGGCAGCTTGGTGGGTAGCCAAGGAAACTGGAAGGTAATGAGGACACTATGTAGTGTTTTAGGAATATTTGGGATGGCTGGGACTTATAATTTGTTATATGTATATGCGATGGAGTTGTTTCCAACAGTAGTCAGAAGTGCAGCGCTTGGATCTGCAAGGCAAGTGGGACAAATAGGAGCCATACTAGTACCTTTCGTGGTAGTTACGGATGCTGGTCTTTCGTTTATGGTGTTTGCCGTATGTGGAATTGTGGGCGGTATTCTTATGTTTTTCCTGCCAGAAACATTAAACATGCCGTTATATGACACCATGAACGGAATAGAGGATGAAAGAAACAAGGTCCCAACGCTTGCTTAGATGACATTGGAATGAAGCTTGTCTGTTCTATATTACGTATATGTCCAAAACAATGTGTTTTAAATGTTACGTTGCAATCCTGATTCTTTGAGGGTTTCTCTTGTATGGTATTGAAGCTAGATAGCTTATATGGTATTCAGGCTAAATTGCTAGTGGGTTAGTTGAGTTTTTATGCATAAATCATTTTTCATAGTATTTTTTTTAATCTTATCACCATGTCATTTTCATGAAACATATCAATAGTAAATTTGGTATCAATCAAAGTGCATAAACAAATAACCTCCGATTAAGATTGAGACTTTTTGACTATACTACTATAGTAAGTAGCAGTTTGGGGGAGACAGCTAATAGATTTATTAACATGTGGTGAAAATGCCATAGTAATAAACCGTATATTTTATGTATTGCACCATATTTGTCACCCTTGGATTTAATGGAGAAGATGGATACTTTCACCTTCTAATTGTTCCAGAATAAATTCAAATAACTTTTATACAATTAGACTACAATGATCCAAATCCAGAATACAATAGAATTGTTTAAAATAAACTAGAATACAACCAAATCAAAATAAGAAAACAATAACTTCACCAATGTGTTGAAGTGAATAAGTAGCCTCATTGGTTTGAATAAACTAATCACTCTTTTTGCTCTATATATGAGTCATCGGAGATACAACTCAAACTGAGAAAATAACATAGGCCTACTGAAGAAGATGAAAGACTATGGGGTTCTGTTTTTTAGTTGTATTTGGAATTTATTGGTTGTAAGTTTGCTTGTATTAGTAAAGATTGTTTCTTGTTGACACTGTGTTTTTGACATGTTATCCGAGCCATAATCGGCTTGTTGGGGTTTATATTCTTCGGCTGCCGTTACGTGTTGAACATCAACCAGTCATACTTATTCGAATTTTTATTTTATTTAATTTTTTTGTTAAACCACTACACATGATTAGCTTGTAGTGCCTCATATGATACCATAATGGACAATAATGTACATTTTAATGGGTCAAATTTTGTTTTAATAGTCATTATAACTCTTGAAGGACCATGATTAACTTTATTAGTTCATGTTGGGTCTTATAACGGTTGTAACAGGTTGTAGCAATTCGTAGTAGATTGTAATGGGCAAGATCATAGATATCATAGTGGACCATTATTGACTTTATTAGTTCATATGGGGTCTTAAATGGTTGTAACAGGTTGTTGCGAGTCATAGTAGTTTAACGGATCAAGTTGAACCTTATTAGTCATGTTGGCTCTTAATGGACCATGTGGGGCTGAAATAAGTCATATTAGATCTTAAAAGGTTACATCACGTTATAATGGAGTCATAGTAAATAACAGTGAGCGATAATAGCTCATATACGTTCTAATTGATCGTACTAGTCTTACTGATCATAATGGCTTTTAATGGATCATACTCTATTACTTCAATACTAACTTTTAAAGAGTTGCATAATCTTTTAGGATTTTGTATCACACTTCGTGACCAAATTTTACCTTCAAGATCCAATTTATTATTTTAATTTAGTGTTTATGTATTTTGATATAGTTAAATAGGTGGCAAATAAAGTATGAATATGAAAAGTTACAAACTCATCCATATACACTCGCAAGTATAAATTGAACTTTCTCTTTTAGAGAATGAATAACACTTTTTATCCATTCAAATATATCAGTTGTATGTTTTAAATGGATTAAATAAATGTTCTATTGTTTTAAATTTGATATTGAACCTTTAAAATATTAATATCATATGGTATTTAAAAACTAAAAGTATCCGTATTGTATCAAACCCTCTACAAACCTTTAACCGGATACATAATAAATTAAAGTAATCCTCCAACCATATCCAGGTTCGTCTCTATCCTTTCCTTGATGAATCGCATATGACATAACTTCTCTCCAATCTCCATCAACCGCTAGGTCAACTCTAATTCGATTTAATTCCATCATTCTCGTTCCCTTTAATAATACTAAAAATAAACGAATACTACAAATCAACCGTTAATCATTTCATATATAAAAGGCGTTCAAGACTGAATATCAGTCCCAAATTCAATCCGATATTTGAAATATTAAGAACTGATTTTTAGTCTCTAATATGCCTCCCCCATACTAGAGACTAAAGACCAGTTGCCGATACATTTGCGCCAGTTTTCGTACAGATGAACACATCTGATACTAAAAATCAGTAGCCTATAAATGTCCTCCAAAATGTTATATGGAGCGAACATATTTTGCAACTGAAATTTAGTCTCAAATATGGCGTCAAGGTATTAGCGACTGATTTTTTGTCGCTAAATTATGTCGTGTAGAAATCAGTCCTCAATATTATTAGCAACTGATAAATCAGTCCTAGATATTACGTATTTGAGACTGATATGTCAGTCCCTAATAATTTAGTCTCTAATGATCACTTTTCTTGTAGGGAGATTCAAGGAATCTTGGAGGTACAAGTTGCATCTGCCGATTCCAATCATCTTCTTGGTATCGTTGCCGATTCCGATCTTCTTCTTGGTTTCTTGAGACTTGTGGAAAGCTGCGTTTGGGTTTTTTCTCAAATCCAGTTGTTCAAGTCCTGGTGTTCGTACATCTCAGAAGGTTAAAACCCTAATTTCTAGGGTTTTCGTGTGATTGTTGAAGGGGTTCTCGTTGGTCTCTTTTACAAAGCAAACCAACAGAACCTTTTTGGTATTCTTAGCTTATAGTCAGTCGCTTGTAACCCTAAGTGAAGGTTACAAGTCTGGTTACTGGAGTGATACGCACCCACTAGTGAGATTGTTCTTTCTCTCCTTGTTTTTTTACTTATTATTGCATCACTGTGTCTTGAGTCTAGGCATATTGATATCGGGTTTATAAACCGGTTTAGTTATTGGGACACGGAGAGGGTTCACTCTCTTGCATTCGTTGTGTATGTTTTCCCTTGAGTCAAAAGCTCCCTGAATATTGCTGCGGAGGCACCTTGAGTGACGAACCCCTGATTGGACCGCTGTCCAGGCTTCGCTTTTTTGTTAGTAATTGCGTTGTGTCTTCTGTTTTGTTTAGTTCTTAAGTTGTCTGCTATATTTGGTCTGTTTTAGCTGCTTTGTGCTACATGTCTTATTTTTTCTTGACTTGTTTTGTCTTGTTTGCAATTCTTGGTTACCTTGACTGTTTTTTGTTTACGCTTTTTTGTGCCACTCTTGACTGTTTGCTATGACTAGTGATGACGTTGTGATTAATACTGTTAATATGACATCTACTAGTGCTACTTTGGTTAGTAAAATTGATGCAGGTAATTCATTGTTTCTTCCTCCTAGTGATTCTGCAAATTTGACAATTGTTAGTGTTAAACTTAAAGGGTCAGCGAATTAATAGAATTTGATCAAATGCTATGTATCTTGCACTACAGGTTAAAATAAAATAGGGTTTCCTGATGGTACCTGTCTTAGGTCTACATCTGATGAAGTTTTGGGTAGACAATGGGATAGGTGCAACTCTATTGTGCTTACTTGGATCTTAACTCTATGTCGAGGAATTGTATCTTGGTCTTGTTTATTCTAAAGTTGCCTCTGATGTGTGGAAAGATTTAAAGGAAACTTATGATAAGATAGACGGGTCAATCTGTACAAAAAGATTAACTCCTTTAGTCAAAATGGCATGCTTGTTTCCGAGTATTATCATAAGTTGAATTGTATGTGGAAGCAATTAGACCAGTTACTTGCTTTACCTGCTTGTTCTTGTGATGCATCTAAACACTTTAATGATTTTAATCATCTAATTAAAATTTTGCAGTTCTTAATGGGTCTTAATAATTCCTACAGGTCTATGAGAACTAATTTGTTAACTAGAGAAACTCTTCCTTCTGTGAAGGATGTCAGTCATCTCTAGAGAGGAGTCTCATCTTCATTCTAAACTTTCTTTTGATAAAACTCCTAACAATGCTATTTGTTTTGCTGTTAAAACTAATCAAGTTATTGAATCAAAGATAAAAGGTGTTAGAACTCCTAACCCTTATCTCAAATGTTCTCATTGTAATAAGACTGGTCACACTATTGAGAAGTGTTTTGAACTTGTTGGCTATCCTTCTTAGATGAAGTCAAAACCAGGTGGGAACAAGGGTAACATGGATTAGTAATAATGTTACTCCTGATACATCTTCTGCTGTGAGTTCTTTGACCAATGATCAAATAGCCCAATTGCTTAGTCTCTTGAATGATAGCCCTAAGGGTGATCCTCAGAGTAGTGGTTTTACTGGTATGTGTTCTAATTCTGTTTGTCTGAATAGTTTTGTGGATTTGTCATCCAAACCTACTAGTTATTTTAAACATGTTACTGTTTTTGAAACTTTATTGTTAATGGGAAAAAGGTAGGGTGGATAGTTGATTCTGATGCTAATCAACACATGGTAATGACTGACGAGTGTCTGATTAATCAAAAGGATGTAACTAAATTTAAGATTAAGGTTAAATATCTTAATGGCACTAGTGCCTTGGTAACTAAGATTGGTGATATTAAATTAAGTGACAAGGTCATTCTATATGATGTGTTTGTCGTGTCTGATTATTGTGTAAATTTGATTTCTGTTCATAAACTTGCTAGAGATTGAAAGTTGATTGTTTCCTTTGATGAACCTAATTTCTATATTCAGGAATCTCAAACAGAGAAAGTCTAGGTGACTGGTAGTCAGATTGGTGGTCTATACTTCTGTGGTAGTTCTTCTGTTTCAAATAAGGTTTGTAACTCTAGTTGTGATATTAATCTTTGGCATGCTAGGTTAGGTCACCATGCTGAACCTATTTTGCATTTTCTTAATAATGATTTAAATATTAAAACTGGTGTTAAATTAGATCCTTGTGAACATGTCATAGAGCTAAGCAGCACAGGGAACCTTTTCCCTTAAGTGATCATAAATCTAAGGTGTTAGGAGATCTTGTTCATCTTGATGTTTAGGGTCCTTATAGAGTTCCAAGTAGGGATGGTTTTAGATATGTTCTTACTATTGTTGATGATTATACTAGAGCTGTGTCGGTATATCTCATGAAGTCAAAGGATGAAATATTTTACAATATTAAAGGTTTTATAATCTTCTTAAAACTCAGTTTAGATTTTTAGGAGTGACAGTGGTATTGAATTTCTAAATAACCAAATGAGTGGTTTCTGTTATGAAAATGGGATTATACATCAGACTTCATGTGTTCATACCCCACAACAAAATGGGGTAGTTGAGAGAAAACATATGTATTTGTTGAATGTAGCTAGGGCTTTACTCTTTCAAGGTGGTTTTCCACTTAAGTTTTATTCTAAGTGTATTCTAACTGCTACTTATTTAATTAACAGGACACCTTTGTCTGTTTCGAGTGGGAAGTCTCCATATGAGCTAGTGATTGGTTTTACTCCTGTTTTGGGTGAACTTAGGGTTATAGGGTGTCTTTGTTTCAGAATTGTGTTAAGAATTGTGTTAAACAATTCTGATAAGTTTACCATACATGCTGAAAAATATGTTTTAGTTGGATATTCAAATGAAAAAAAGGGGTACAAACTTTGGAGTTTAGATCAAAGAATGAGGTTTTTTTTCTAGGGATATTAGGTTTTATGATACCGTGTTTCCTTTTAAAGAATAGAAAACATGTTTTGATCTTCATACTCCTTCTGAAGTTAACACCTTAATTTTTTTAATTTTTCTGATTTAAACTTTACTCAAAGCCCTCAAGTTAACCTAACTCCCGATGATGAGAATACACAAACAAGTACTTCAACAGGTCATGGGTCTGAGTAGTCTGGAACTGATTCAGAGTTGCTTTAGGTATGGCTGGTAATCAGCAACGTAGCAATGTAGAATCAGATTCAGACATGGCTGAGCATGATATTGAACATGAAGACAATAATAATTCTGAGGATATATTGGGGAACAAACTAGCACGGTTTTAAGGAGATCTTCTAGAAACATTAAATTTCCTTCTAAACTTGATGATTATGTGGTTGATGGGAAAGTTAAATATGGTCTGGAGAAAGTCTTAAACTGTGCTAATTTGTCTCCTGAAAGTTTTTGTTTTGCTTCTGTGTTAAATAAAAAGTTGTGAACCTAAGAATTATTTTGAAGCTAAGAATGATATTAATTGGGTTAATGCTATGAATTTGGAACTTGAAGCTTTATATAGGAATAAAACTTGGGAGATTGTAAACTTACCACCTAATAGGAAAGCTATTGGGTGTAAGTGGGTTTATAAAATTAAATATAAGTCAAATGGTGAAACAGAGAGATATAAGGCTAGGCTTGTTGCTAAGGGGTTTAGTCAAAAGGAAGGCATTGATTTCTTTGATACATTTTCTCCTGTTATTAAAATGGTTACAGTTAGATGTGTGTTGTCTATAGTTGTTCACTTTAACTGGGAAATATATCAACTTGACATTAACAATGTTTTTCTATATGGTGACCTTAATGAAGAAGTTTATATGTGTTTGCCTGATGGTTATAATTCTTCTTATGGGTCTAAAACTTGTAAGTTAAAAAAGTCTTTGTATGGATTGAAACAAGCTCCTAGGATGTGGAATGAGAAACTTGTGTCAGTTCTTGTTTATCTTGGTTTTGAACAGAGTAAGTATGATCATTCCATGTTTGTTATGACAAAAGATTCTGCTTTTATTGTTCTTCTTGTCTATGTGGATGATACTATTATAACTAGTAGCTGTTCAAAACAGGTTGATGAAATCAAATTTTACTCAAGTCCAAATTTTTAATAAAGGACTTGGAAAGTTGCAATATTTTTGGGTCTTGAAGTTGTTAGAGATACAACTGGTTTATGTATAACTCAAAGGAAATATTGTTTAGATTTGCTTACTGAATTTGGTATGACTGGTTGTAAACCGGTCGGTTGTCCTATAGAGGCAAATCATATTTTGTCTCATTTATGTGAAAAGGATAGTCAACCTTTAACCAATATAACTGTTTATCAAAAACTTGTTGGTAAGTTAATTTATCTTTCGCACACTAGACCGGATATTGCATATGTTGTGCCTTATCTTAGTCAGTTTATGCATTCGCCTACTCAAGCTCATTTCAAAATTGCGTTAAGACTTTTGAGGTACTTAAAAGGTGCTCCTGGAAAGGGATTTTGTTTAAAAAGGGAGACGCTTTTGGACATAAAAGTTTTTTCTGATTTTGACTAAATGTTTAGGGTCTCAAATATTACTCGTTTTTGTGTGATTTTAGGTAATAGTCTTGTGTCATGGAAAAGTAAAAAGCAGTCAACTGTTTCAAGGTCTTCTGGTGAGGTAGAATACCGGTCAATGTGTGCTGCGACATGCGAAGTTATTTGGATTTTAAACTTGTTAAGAGAATTGAAGATTGATGTCACTCTTCCAGTTCAGCTTTTTTGTGATAGCACGACTGCTATTTCTATGGTAGCCAATCATGTGTTTCATGAACGTAGGAGACATTTTGAAGTTGATTTTTTCTTCTTAAGAGAGAAGATTTCTAAGGGCGTTATTCAAACTGTGGGTATTAAGTCCGAGGATCAGGCTGCTGATGTATTTACAAAGGGTTGTCCTTCATGAAAAGGTTTGTCATCTCCTCCATACGTTTGACTGTTTTCAATATTGAATTGGGGGGGGGGGGGGTTGTTAATATATATATAAATATATATGATCAATTAAATATGTGTTCTAATTAGTTGTTTTATTTCTTTGCGAGATTGGGCCTGTTTTTTTTAATTGGCTTTTGGCCTTTGCCGGTCTTGGGCTGGCGTAGGGCTGAAGTAAAGGCAGAGATATTAAAAAGGGGTTCGAGCATTGGGATCAGATACATCTCTTGCATTCTTTCCTCCTTCAATCAAGCTACTATGTTTTCTCTCTCTCCTCTCACTCTCTCTCTCTAGAACATTCAAACTAGGTTTTGTTAATCGTTTGAGTTCGAGAGTGTTCATGGTGGTCTATTTGATCATCCGTTAGTGTAGATCAGCATATTGATGATCTGCGTAGACTGAGTGTGTTCGGCTACAGTCTTGTTCGTTGTTCTTGATTCTGATTTTTAGTTGTATTTGGGATTTATTGGTTGTAAGTTTGCTAGTGATTAATAAAGATTGTTTCTCATTGATACTGTGTTTTTGACATTGTGTTTTAGAAATATTTGGGATGGACAGGACTTATAATTTATTATACGTTGTAGTTATGGATGCTAGTTTTTTTCGTTTCTGGTGTTTGGGGCATGTGGAATTGTGGGCGTATTCTTGTGTCTTTTCTTCCAGAAACATTAAAACCGCCCTTTATATGATACCATGAATGGAGTGGAGGATGAAAAAACATGTTCTTGATGATTGCTTAGATGAATTCGGAACAAAGAAATACTTGATACTTACGTTAAAATTTCAGAAAGAAAGTTGTGTGCTATATACTATGTTTATAGCCAAATAATATGCTTTGAACGTTCCAACGAAATCTTGATCTTTTCAAGAAGGATTGTCTTATATGTTACTATAGGTACTAAAAGCTAGTGGGTTGGTTGAGTTTTTATGCGTAAGTTATTTTACATTGTAACTTGTTGATTTTGATGTTATCATCATGTTATTTAATGATTACTTTTGATATATATATATATATATATATATCTTTTTGAAAGACAATGTTTCTGAAGGCTAGAACCCTAGACCTTTAAGTGGAGCTCCACTCTCCAAAAGATTTTCCATTGGACCCAACTCCCCACCCATTATGAAATATATTAATAGTAGATTTTAGATCAAATGTAAAACACTATCTAATACTTGTAACTAAAGAGGAAGTTCTTTAGTTTTACTACATTAAGTAGCATTTGGTGGGAGATGGTTAATATATTTATGAACATGTGGTGAAGGTGTGGCAATAGTACATATGAAATTCATACACTGTAATGTATTTTGTTGAAAAAATAGAGAGAAATGATTTTCACTGATTTTTAACACAAATAATTTTATTTATATATGTATTGTATAAGTGTTTAGTTGTATGTTTATTTTCTATTAGTGAGAGCTTTGTAACGAACCAAAACCATCTTCAATATGGAGCTAAGGGGTTGTTTGGTAGCCTTGGGGTTGTTTGTTTAAGCTCTTAATGGCTCAGACCTCTTACTGTTCAACACTTAATGGTTCAGATTGTTTGTTTCACGAGTAGAATATGAATGGTTCAGTCATTTGCCTCTAAATGGTTAAGCATTATACTGAGTCTGAATGGTTAAGACCTCTTATCTGAATTGGTCAGACATTTGCCTCTGAATGGTTAAGCATTATACTGGCTCTTAATGGTTCGTTCGAATCTCTTACTAGTTCAACACTTAATGGTTCAGACCTCTTGCTAGTTCAACACTTACCCATTCAGAAGTTGCCAAACAACCCCTTAATGATTCTATTATGAGGCTATCTCTGAATCGGTCAGAGGTAGAGTGTTTTTGGTTCACCTAAAAGACACCTCATAATTGTTGGGAATAATTCGAAATTGCTTGGATAAATCTAAGTCGTGTAATCACTATCAGATCTAACAATTGGAGTGGCTACCAATCCTTGATCGGATAAAATCAGAAAAATTCTAGATTTTTGTATGGCAATTTTTGATTGTGAGATTTTGGGGATTAGTTTCGAATCAAAATTCGTCCAGTGTGTTCTCTAAAAAAATTGGGAGCGTATTTTCAGTTTTTCACAATTGCTTGCAGTTTCAATTTTGAACAAAAACACCTTTAGTCCCTTAAGTTTCCAAAAGTGCATATTTAGCCCGAAATTCAATTTCTGATGCATCTGCCCCTTGGACCCGCCAGGGGCTGCAGCCCCTTGGACCCTGCTCCCAGGGGCGCTGCCCCCTTGGATCCCCCGTTATCCCGATGACATTCAAATACTCTTATTTGAACGTCACACGAATCTCAAATTACACTAAAATATCCAACATACCTCCCCCATTTAGTGTAATCAAGAATTACCTAACTTGTTCACACAATCAAACAAACTAATGCATAAATGAAATGTCGTGACGATTGAATTTCATATTAGTATATTACACATTCCAAATATTCGAATTTAAGGGGTCTCTAAGGATTGAACCCTTAATATCCATACTGAATACATGAAGATAATATACACATTAGTTTACATACATAGATCTAACTTGACACTATCTTTTACTAGCCTATTCCCTATCCTTTATAAGCATATCAAAGCCAACTCCAAGCTTCTTGAAGCAGCTAAACTTCATGCTCATATAGGTAGCTCTTTTACTCTTGCACCTGCAAATGCAATTTTTCAAAAGAGCTATTAAGAAGATATACCTCAACCTTACTTAACTTGCAGATCTAAACACATACCTTTGGGATAATTTTAATGTTGTGTTACAAACTCTAGATGTTAAGCTTTCCACATTGAATTCTGCACCTAACGTCATATTAGGTGGGAATTGGGTATCTTAACATGAGAGTTTTCAGATGGACTTTAACCCTAATCCCACAGCTGATCCTTTCACGAGATCTCTAGTTAACCCTTTGGTTAAGTGATCAGCTAAGTTATGTTGAGTTCTCACATACTCAACCGAAATCGCACCATGCTGATGAGCTCACGAACCATGCTATGTCTCACACCTAAGTGTATTGACTTGCCATTATACACTTGACTATACGCCTTAGCCAGTGTAGCTTCACTATCACACCTTATAGAAATGGGAGCCATTTGTCACACCCCGACCCGCAGCGGAAAAAGGTGATCGGGGCATGATTGGGTTTTCATCAAAGCTCATGACATTTATTATAATGTTTCATATTTATTATTACAATTTAAAGGAGATCATACAATCAAAACATACAAGTACAACATGTTCTATACATCTTTCTAGACTTCATTATTTTTCTTCTAAGGCACTTTCCTATGTGTTCCTTGCTTCATCCTGTCCCCTGTATCATGTGTAAAAATGGTTTTTGGGTCAACAAAAAGTTGGCGAGTGAATCCTATGAAAGCATTTAAACGTATTTATTGTATTGATTATAAAATAAAGTGCATAACCACATATTGAGTAAATGTAGATGTAAATTTATTCACAAAACACATAATATTAAATATAGCACACACATACACCAATTGACTGTTTTGAGGCACGCGTTGTTCAACTCGTCTCCCACGAGGAACTGATGGGCCTATGAATGAGTTTTAAGGCACGCGTTGTTCAACGAACTGATGGGCCTAATGAATGAGTTTTGAGGCACGCGTTGTTCAACTCGTCTCCCACGAGGAACTGATGGGCCTAATAAATAATTTGCATACAACTTGACAATATGTAATACATAACAACAAACAGTATTTACATTCTAAGTTTAGATCATATAATGGTATAGCACGAGTTTGAATAAGCGAATTAATTTAAGCGACACATGATACACCCCAAAACATGAATAAAAAGGGGAATTTGTAAGAATTCACTCACAGTGGTTGCGTTTTCTTGGATTGATGATGAATGCGCACGAAATTGGGATTTAACCACGAGAGAAACTAACCTAAATAATAACATAATGGCTCGGTAAATAAATGGATTTTATTTGAGATTAATAATTTTAATTAGTGTTCTTAATGGATTATTAGGTTTATTTTTGTGAGTTCAAGGAAATTTTCTAACTTCAAAAATATTATTTTTAATTTTATTGATTTTTAAATAAAATAAATAAATAAAAAGAAAATAAAAACTTTTGACTTTTTGACCAGTTGACCGTTGACTGTTGACTTGACTGTTTGACCGGTTCGGACTTTGTGTTTGTTTGCGCTGAGTGAGGTTCGAACTTGTGACCTCCCGTACGCGTAGCACCCAGTTCTACCAACTGAGCTACGTGTCTAACCCGAAATATTTCTGATTTTAATTATACTTATATACTATTTAGAGTTATCCAGAAATCATTTATTTTTAAAAAGAATTTTAATTATATCGAACCAGTGCACATAACAGGTCTCGAACCCGGGACCTGTTGTTTAACGTTGCACACAGTCCACCGCTGAACTGTGTGTCTAACCTGGTTAAAATACTTGTTTTTATTAATCTTATATACTAACTGAAGGGTTCCGTATTTGGGTTTTATAAAAAGGTTTGAATATTTGACGAATCGGAACAAGGACAGAGTCGAAACCGACCTTGTTTTTAAATATGCACACAGTCCACCACTGGACTGTGTGTCTAACCCGGTATATTTTCCGTTTTCAAATACATTTAACTACTGATTTCAGTTCATCTTCTTCGTCGACTTAATACCCAGAAACATAACTCGACTGTTTAATCAATAATTCTTGTTGAATTAGTTGATTGAGTATACTGATTAATGAAATTAATTTAAAAGAAAAGTTTTAAGGATGTTGTACCGAACAGGTGTGATTTCCGACGATAGCAGTTTATTCCGGCGACGTGTAACTTGCGACAGAGAATCTACAGGAAGTCTGAAGTGAGTGTGGGTGACTTCTGTCCGAGCTCTAGATGTCCTATTTATAAGGTAAGGCAACAGGGATAGATTCTTCGGTTTTCCGGAAGTATCTGAGAATTCCGGCGAACACAAGAAAAATTCCGGCGACTTGCGCGACTGCTTAAGAGAAGTTTTGAGAGTTTAAGAGAGAGTTTGAGAGATTAAACAGGTTGGATTGAGGAATTTAGCCCTGTATTTATAGGCTGCTATTTGCGATTTGATTTTTGGTTAACTCGGCGGTTATGACCGAAATTGGGGCTAGACATCGTTATAACCGATGTCGTCGACGGTTATAGCGTTATAGTCAAAGGAATAATGGCTGAACTCGCAGATTGCCGGATTTTCCGGTGATTGCGAGTTCTGCCGCGCTGAAATCCGGATTTTGATTTCGAGTCTTAGCTTAAATATCATTCGTTTCAGTATTCTAACAAAGAAGTCAAGTGGTGAGCGGTAAAGTGTTTGTTTGGTTATATGCAAGACCCGGGTTCGAATCCCGGCGTCTCCTGTTTATTTTTTTTATTCAGTTTTTATTATAATTTTAAATTATGGTTTTTAAATTCCAATTTATTTATTGATTATGTATTGTTTAAAATTAAAATAAACAATATATACGCGACGAAAATTTTGACTGACTATTCGGTTAATAAAGGAAGCGGTTTTGGAAAACCCGTTTTTTGACGGATGTTACACCATTGGTTTTGGCCACAATGGAATCTCATAAATCAAGTTTCTTAGCCACTCAGCTTCTTTGCCAGCTGGGCTAATGCTACAAACTCAGACTCCATTGTTGAATCAGTTATGCAAGTCTGTTTCTTTGAAGCCCAAGAAATGGCACCTCCCCCAAGTAGGAATACCCAACCACTTGTGGAAGAATGATCTTCCTTATTGTTTATCCAACTTGCATCTGAATATCCTTCAATCACCGAAGGAAATCCAATGTAAGTTAGACCATAATCCATGGTTCCTTTCAAGTATTTGAATACTCGACCTAGTGCTTGCCAATGATGAGTACTAGGATTGCTAGTAAACCTACTAAGTTTTCCAACAGCATACGCTATATCTGGTCTGGTGCAGATCATAGCGTACAAAGTGATCCAATCGCTCTTGAGTACTCAAGTGGAGATACTGCAATGCCTTTCTTAGGTAATAGCTTCAGACTAGGATCAACAAGGAGTACTTGCGGGAGAACAATCCTTGAAATTGAACTTGTTCAAGATCTTCTCAATATAGTGTGATTGAGAGATTGAAATGCCATGTTCTCACGTTTGATTTTAATACCTAAAATCACCTCAGCCTCCCCCATATCTTTCATAGCAAACATAGATGATAAAAATTCTTTTGTTCTATTGACTTGATCTTGGTTAGTGCCAAAAATCAACATATCATCTACATACAAACAAATGAAGACTCCGTTTACAGAAGCATCAATACTTGCTATAAACACATTTATCTGCTTGGTTTAAAGCAAAACCATTAGACAATACAATCTCATCAAACTTTTGATGCCACTGTTTGGGTGCTTGCTTCAAACCATAAAGAGATTTAATTAGTTTACACACCTTGTTTTCACTTCAGGCATAACAAACCCTTCTGGCTGTTTCATGTAAATCTCCTCATCTAATTCACCATTTAGAAATGCAGTTTTCACATCCATTTGGTGAATTAAAAGATTTGTATAGCAGCAAGTGCTAATAATAATCTAATGGTGGATATCATTGCTAAGGAGCATATGTATCAAAGAAGTCAATACCCTCCTTTTGTCTAAACCCTTGGATTACTAATCTTGCTTTGAACTTATCAATAGTACCATACACCTTCATCTTCCTCTTGAAGATCCATTTACTTCCCAATGGTTTACAACCAGGAGGTAAATCCACCAATTTCCAAGTGTTATTTTGCAAAATAGAGTCCATTTCATCTTGGATGGCTTCTTTCCAAAATTAAACATCCCTTGAAGCCATTGCTTCACTATATGTCTTTGGATGCTCATCAACATTGAAACAATATTGATATTGAAAATTAATATCAATCCTAGATCCTTCAACTAAGTACAGTTGAAAATCGTCACCATAAGACTTGGCCTTTCTTTCTCTTGAACTCCTTCTTGGTTCAGTACCAGTTGAAGGCATAATTTCTTTTCCACTAGAAATCTGGAGAGAAGGATTCATATCCTTTGGCCTAGGTATAGATGTGAATCTTTCTTCATCATATTCTACATTTCCACTTCTTGCCTCAATAATCGTATGTACTGAAACGTGGTCATTTGGTTCTATTACATAGAACCTGTGAGCAAATGAGTGCTCAACATATCCAATGAAAATGCATTCTATACCTCTTTCCCCAAAGTTTCTTATCTTAGGATCATTGAGCCTAACCACAGCTCTACAACCCCAAACTCTTAGTTTTTGCAACTCGGGTGGCTTTTTATACCAAAGCTCAAAAGGGGTTGTTTTGTTCCTTTTATTAGGAACCGGTTTAACAAATAACAGGCTGTCAACATAGCCTCTCCCCAAAACCCATTATTTAAACCCGAATGGGACAGCATGGTATTAAGCATCTCTTTTAGCGTCCTATTATTCCTTTCCGCCACACCATTTTGTTCCGGTGTGTAAGGAGCTGTGGTAAGGTGTATTATTCCAGTTGATTGGAAATATTCCAGATCAAAATACTCACCACCTCTATCCGTATGTAGGGTTTGATCAATTCACTTTGATGAAGCTCTACTTCTTGTTTATAGATTTTAAACTTTTCCAAAGCTTCATCTTTTGCATGTAACAAGTAAACGTAACAAAACCTAGTAGCATCATCTATAAGGGTTACAACATACTTCTTTTACCTAATGATGGTGTACCATGAAAATCATATAGATCACTATGTATCAAATCTAACAATTTACTTTCTCTAGTAACATGTTGCAAAATGGTTTCTAGTTATTTTATTCAACTTGCAGATATGGCACTTTTCATTTGTTAAATTAACTGCCAGAATTAAGCTCATCTTAGACATTTCCATCAGTCGTTTATAATGTACATGTCCTAATCTAGCATGCCATAATTCAGATTTTGACGAATTTACACTAGATGATGAATCAATCATACAAACAGAATTATCACTAAACGGCACTTCTAGATTTAACATAATCATACCATTACAAAAATAATCAAATCCGATAAAAGAACCATGTCTTGACAAGATATACTTGTCACATTTTAACACTTGTTTGTACCCGCAGTTATTTAATACGATACCGGATAACAAGTTTTTCCGAATGCCGGGTACATACAATACATTACTTAAACTTAGAGTTTTTCCAGAAGTAAATACTAGTACTACACTTCCAATTCCTTGGATTGGCTCGGTTGCAACATTTCCCATCTTTAAAACAGACCCATCTTCAATTAATGTAAGGTCCTTGAACCATCTTCGATCCT
This sequence comes from Scalesia atractyloides, assembly GCA_947069175.1. Lineage (NCBI taxonomy): Eukaryota > Viridiplantae > Streptophyta > Magnoliopsida > Asterales > Asteraceae > Scalesia > Scalesia atractyloides. Next base: position 102,009,591 of record CAMTDV010000016.1, read on the forward strand.
TACATACGTGACTTGTTGCTCCCGAGTCATACACCAAGCAACAGAATCATCCTGCACATAAAATGCTTCAGAAATTAGTGAAACATAATTCACATCCGAATTATAATTAAATTTTAATTTCTGACCTTGTTGCTTTGGATCCTTAGAGGATCCACCAGTGCCAGCTTCATTCTTGGCTTTACCAACACGACAATCTCTCTTGAAGTGTCCTGGTTTACCACACTTCCAACAGCCTTGATCATTGGTCTATTTTGCATACTTCACAGCCTTGTTCTTCTTGTTAAACCCACTTTGATACTTTCTTTTGTTGTTTCCTTGTTAGAATTTTTAAGACTAGGACCACTTTCTTCCATCATGTTAACAGAAGACCCACCAACGTGTTTATCTTTGTTAACATTTTCCATGGCCCGACAAGACTCCTCAATTCGAAAACAACTTCTAAGTTCAACCAGATTCATTTCCTCCTTCTTGTGTTTTAAAGTATGTTTAAAATCTTTCCATGAAGGAGGAAGTTTATCAATGATAGATGGAACAGAAATTGCTTCATCCATCTTCAAACCATGTTGTTCAAATTGACCCAGAATTCTTAGACATTCATTGTATTGTTCCATGATGGTCTACCATCAACCATTTTATAATTCATAAAATCACTGACTAAGAATTTCTTACTAGATGTGTCTTCAGCCATGTATTTGGCCTCTAGTAATTCCCACAGTTCTTTTGCAGATTCAACATTTTGATAAATATCGAAAAGAGAGTCACACATACCATTCAGAATATGCCCACGACAGATGTAATCAGCATTCAACCACTTTCCAAGCTTCCTAGTTTGTTTCAGCGGTTCATCCACCACTTCCTCGGGCATCGGGGTACTCAGAACGTACACCACTTTCAAAGTCGTCAATAGAAAATGCATCTTCTTTTGCCAGCGACGAAAGTCTTGCCCTTTAAACTTGTCCAATTTCGCAAATTTGTTCGTCATAGCCTTCGAAGATTCACCACCGCTTGTCATCTTCACTGAATTGTTTGATCTTTGTTGGGAATAATTCTAAATTGCTTGGATAAATCTGAAATCGTGTAATCACTATCAGATCAAACAATTGGAGTGGCTACCAATCTTTGATCGGATAAAATCAGAAAAATTCTAGATTTTTGTATGGCAATTTTTTTGGTGAGATTTTGGGGATTAGTTTCGAATCAAAATTCGTCCAGTGTGTTCTCTAAAAAATTTGGGAGCGTATTTTAAGTTTTTCACAACTGCTTGCAGTTTTAATTTTGAACAAAAACACTTTAGTCCCTTAAGTTTCCAAAAGTGCATATTTAGCCCGAAATTCAATTTCTGATGCATCTGCCCCTTGGACCCCGCCAAGGGCTGCCATCCCTTGGACCCTGCTCCCAGGGGCGCTGCTCCCGGACCCCCGCCAAGGGGACGCTGCCCCCTTGGATCCCCCGTTAGTCCCGATAACATTCAAATAAGCGTGCACTCTTATTTGAACGTTACACGCAATCTCAAATTACACTAAAATATCCAACAATAATGGTTCTTGAAGCCTCTTAATGGGTAAGTTTTAGAAATATGTTGAGTCTATCAGTGGCTACTTCTTAACCGGTCAGGCTTCTTAATGGCTCAACTCATTGTTTCCAAACAACCCCTAAGATGAATGATATTTATGCTCGAAGTTGTGTGTTTTAAATATATAAATGTGCAAAAAGTGTAAATGAAATAGATGGAACTTGTCAAAAGGTGGGGAAATTCGAAGTGCTATATAAGTTGGAGCATTCTAAGGAGATTATTTACTTAGACAGAGGAACTAGATGGAACCTTAAAGGGTGCAAAACACCCTATTTCACATATGCACGCTCACATGATGATGGGTGCAGTTTGGCGCTTTGATGGCGCACTTTGCACATTGAGCTACCCGTGACTTGCTATTGAGCGCGGTTTAGTTGATGCTTATTTACAATAATAATACATGTCTATAAAGTAATTATATATATGTTAATTTGTACGACTTGGTTGTATTAGGGTGTTGTACATCTTCCTATTTGGATTATTTGTGGTTAATGTTGTTGTACATGGTAGTTCGTTTGTTGTACAATTTGTGGGTATATAACTCTACCCCTTTTGTCCCTCTTCATTTGCTCCACTGCTCCACATTCTCCCTTGCTTCGCGACCACACCTTCTGCTCTGCCACCACTTGCAATCTCCGCTAGTCAACCTTTTCTTTTCCGGCCACCGATTTTCACAGTGTGGTTACTTGTTTGCTTTCATGTTGCCTTTTGGTACCTTTTGATGATACATTGATTTGTCGGATTTTGATGGTCGTTTGACTGTTTATGCTTTTAGCGGACTGTTTAACGTCTGTTACATGCTTCCTTTTTCCATTTTTTGGGCTTTGGTTGCTTCGATGATGATGAGAATAGTCTCTTCCGTAACCTGATTTGCATGTATTGACGTTATATTTTTAGTTCTTATGATGTTGGTGTTTGTCATTTGGGGCTTTGGGGTGACACTCATACTGTCCGTTTAGTGACTATGAAGATGGTCTCATCCGAGAACTTTTAGGTTTCGTCGTTTGGTTACCTATAGTGTTTTTGTTTGATTGATGGGTTTTTTATGATCACGGGGTTTTTTTTTTTTTGGGGGGGGGGGTCTCTATGAAGATGGCTATGGCTTCATCCGAGAGACCCAAATGCTTGATGAAGATAACGATATGCTCATCTGGGAGTTTGGCCATTGCTTGTCTATATTGACTTTGACGTTGTTTCTCCGTTGGGATGGAAACTGTCTTTGCAGCCATGCGGAAATCTGAGCCGCAACCCTTTGATTCGTATTGTTCTTTGCTTTGTCAACGGGGTTGTGATTGTGATGTTCAGAGCCTATGGTTAAGTGTTATAAACATGAAAGCCTGTATATTGTTAATTTGTAAGGTTCGGATGCATTTTTGTGTTGTACAAAATGTGTTTGGTTTTTTTTTTTTCTTTTTTTTTTTGTGGTCAACGGTGTTGTAGTTTCGTATTCTTTTGTTTTATATTGCTTGGGTACGTAAGCCTCGCTTTGTGAAGGAAAATACGATCCTAATTTTCTTATTGTGAACCTGTTGTAGACGAATTGAGACGTCTTGAACAATGCAATCGATTGAACCTGTTGTAGCCAAATGGAGACGGCTTGAATAAAGCAACTTGTAGTAGCCAAATTCTTGAGCCTTACAACTAATATGTTGTTTGCTTTTTATCGTTTCTTATTTAAATTCAGATTTGGAAGTTGAAAGGCGATGATGGATGCGTTGTGGTGGCTGTGGCAGCTCAAAATAAGCTTCCAGTAGCCTGTTGATTAGCCTCTTGATTAGGGCTGTTAACTTATTTAAATAAATTCCTTTTCTTTCAAGCGAGGATTTCCAGGTTTTTGAACGTCTCCAAAAGATACTTGAAGATGTTGTAGGATTTGATCGTCTTATCACCCAAAAGCTCAATGAATTGAACTGACAGAAAGGGTGGCTACCATTCGGAAGAAACAGGCTGGGTTGCAACCATCCATTGACGTGCTTCGTATGTGTTATGAAAATGTGAATGTTGTTAACAAAATAGATTAGGGTTTAATGTACAACAAACTACGAATGTTGGTTGTAAATTTATGTTATATTACTATGCAATCAATGTTACGCTTCTCATTTTCGTTAACGTTTAAAGTATTTAACATGACTTTACGCCTTCGTCGCAACATGGGTGGCTTAATACTAGTTATGTTTAAACTATAGAACTTGATGCTGATTTCTCATTTATTATTCAAGTATGATAAAATGCACAATTTGTTTAGAAAAAAAACTATAGAATTAGTGGGTAAACCAGTGAAACCCAGGGTAATTTTATGTTGTTTAATTGGGTATCAGGTAGAATTAGTGGGTAAAACAGTGAAACCCAGGGGTAATTTTATGTTGTTTAATTGGGTAATTTTATGTTAAAAATTTATCCGATAATCAATCCGGATAACACTGGGATTAAACCGGTTCAGGTTAATCTCTTTCCAGGTAGAAGATAAGATAATGATCCACAACTAAAATATGTGATCCAGGTTTCTTCCAAGCTACAAAGATATAGACGAATTTACCAAATCCAGAAGGATAGATAATTCTTTTAACCTCAAATCTGAATCCAAAATAGTTCACGTGGTAAAATTAAATTGAATCGTCCTACAAAATTAGATTGAAAAATACATGAAAATCTAAGTTGAGGATAAGATGGATTAGAAAAATGATTGAATATCAAGCATTAATACTAGTCTAATAAAAGTCATACAAATTTCCCACGACCAAAAAAATATGTGATGGAGTATCATCGACGTATTCTCGTCGCTAACCCACTTTACCAGTGTTTTAATAACCACATATATTATGCTCTTTTTAGTAGTGGAGCTATTTATTATTATATTACCGGTGAATATATTCAATAATATGAAAATTAAGAGAATAAGAATTAATATATTCACTGTGAATATATTCAATAATATGAAAAATTAAGAGAATAAGAACTAATATATACACTGGTAATACTATCAGTCACATGGCAAAAAGAGTAACTATTGTTTGTTATACAAAGTTGAAAGTAGTGAAGAGTATGTATTGAAAATGTGTTTTGAGAAAATACGTAATTTTATAAGTTAAATGGAATATATAAATGAAGAGTATGGTATACTATGTATTGAAAATGAGTTTTGAGAAAAATATGTAATTTTATAAGTTAAATTGAGTATATGAAATTCCCATAAAAGTTAAACTTAATGGTAAAAATATTATGAAAATGTTGTTAAATTAAAAATTTTGTCAAACATGAAGTTTTAAATTGTTAACACTTTATTATAATTTTTTTGCCTATGGTGATATGTATTAATCCTATAATATAAATGTTCGAATCCATCCCAGATAGTTGGGACCAAACAAAATTATATATTTTCAAAAAGCAATTTATTGACATGCTGGCTGGGCAAGTGACTTTTCCACGTCATTTAGAATATTAAAATTTTAATGTGAACAAATTGTATATTTTTCATGTCTTTAAAAAAAAGCCAATTATCCATCCTTTGGCCTATATAACTTAACCACATCCAGTATTGCACCAACTTACCTCTAAATCTCTAATGTCCTCCCATAAAAAGGAGTCGGATGATCTCCGCTCACCTCTCCTCCCTCCTGTGATGGTTGACGGGCAACCACCACTCGAGATGCTCTATGTCGACCAAGCGTTAACCTAATATTGTGGTGAGTTTGGGCTTTGGCAACTCAAACATTTTGTTCTCACGTGTATGGCATGGGCGCTTGAAGCCATACACACAATGGTTATGGTTTTTGCTGATCGTGAACTCGGTTGGACATGTGAGTCTGACTCTGGATGTGTATGGAATTCGAACGAGAGTGTTTGTGGGCTTCAGCCAGGTTCATGGCGATGGGACAGTAGCAAAGGGTGGTCAACGGTGGCTGAGTGGGGTCTGGTGTGTGGACAAAAATACAAGGTTGGGCTGGTTCAAGCTTTGTTCTTTTGTGGTTGCATGATAGGTAACACCCACCCTATATCTTTAAATAAGTGTACATGGAATACATCTACGTTTTGTGATGAAATGGTTATATTGATGCTCGATCCAACACTAACTCGGGCTCGAGCTAGCTCAACTCTATAGTTTCAACTGACCAAAAGATTGAGCTCATATTCGACTCGTTTCCAACTCAAGCGGACTCTTGGCATTATGGATGGGCGTTTTAATTTGTTTTTCTTTTTCAAGTTTGAATACATATATATTTTCAAACAGTAAATAAGGGTTAACAACAATCTCAGATCGATAAAATCATATAGTATATCCAAAAAGATTCCACTTATTGTGACTTGATCATGTTTTGGGCTTTTATTAACCTCACACGGAGTCTTAATACTGAAAAAGCTAGAGATAGCGTGTTTCACAATCACATGGTTTGGTAAATTTACATGGAGAGGGGAATCGAAGATTTCGGTTTGAGGCAAGAGGTCTCAAGTTCAAATTCAATTCCAATAGAGTTTTACCGTAGTAGGCCTTTGAGTGGCGGTTTTCCCGGAACTAATGATGGTGGGTTTGGGTTATCCAACATTGTTTGCAATCACGACGTATGGAGTCACCCTTTGCCATTGGGTAACCCTGGGTAGCCGGACTTTTATTTCATTGGCATTAAAAAAGAAAATACTCTACTTAATTAATGATTTTAGTCTAAGTTTTAATAACTACATTATATAACTAATATTTAGTTTACTATTTAATATTCTAATAATTGATATTTCAAGTCAATTTTCGATAGTTATTGTTTCAATCTTAAAAGCTAATTCAAAATTTATTATTTGAGTTTAGTATTTGATATTTTAAATCACCTTTTAGTTCAACTTTTGTAATTTAAGTTTAGTAAATTAGTGACAAAAGTTCAATTGGTATATTATCTATAAAAAGCGACTTTAAAAGGTTATTAATAAAAAAAATTATAAACAAAATTTATATTACAATTATTACTAATTTTTCATTTATCATGCAACACTATCGATTGAAAAATTAAAGAAAATTTGCTTAACCCTAATTAACCATCGTTTAATTAATATATAGAAAAGGAAAACCAACATTACAACATATTCAAAGTTGTATACGTTGTAGTCTATAGTAGATACCCTTCGTAAACGAACTAATTAAATAAACTTTGTAAAGAAAATGAACAAAAAAATGTATCAAATTGAAAATAATACATCGCAAACACAAAGAGATCCTGAACTTAATTTATAAAGAAACTGAACATTAAGACACCATTTAACGTTATTGTTTCACTATTTTATTTTTTTGGTTGAATTTTAATTTTATATATATATATATATATATATATATATATATATATATATATATAGGTAGAGGATCATATAGAAAATACTAAAAGTGTAAAAAAGATAAGAAAGATTATGGTGATGACACATGTCCCTTTCTATTTTATTGGTTTAAAGGTAAGACGGTAATTTAACTAATAATCATAATTAATGATATAATTAAAGATATAATCTTGTAACCGAATTCATCAATTATTTTAGGAATTTATCAGTTATTTTAGGAAGTCAACATCAGTTCGTATAAAACAGCATACGAATTTCAGAAAACACCACAACTTGAATCGTAATACAGCCATGGTGCTCTAAGATCTGTAAAGATTTTTATTATTTTTGCAGGTATAAAACACTATACAGTTTTCAAAAACACCATGAATTGAACCATAATACAGTCGTGGTGTTTTAACATCTAGAATGATTCTATTGCTATTCCAGATGTTAAAACACCATGACTTGAATCATAATTCATTATTTGCAATACTATGGTGTATCTTTTACGTTATAGTGTTTTACTCTAAAACACAACACCTTGAATCACAATACAATTAAAACATCATACACCATTATATGAACATAGACAAAACACCATGGACTAAAGCATCCAATCGAAACGTAATTTTTTTCTCTACATAAGTATAACAAAATGGTACTCATATTAAAGATAAAAAAACACTCGTTATTATGGTGTAATTTCTTTAAAACACCAAGTTACGTATAAAAAGTTATTATAGTTTAAAAAATAAGGGGGAACTTGCATATGCATTGTATGTGACTTTCTAAATTTAAAAATGTTAACTTTACCTTTATACCCTTAATCTATAAAATTAATTATTCTAATGTTAAACACTATTTACAAGATTGTTATCAAGAGATCTAATGGTTTAGATTATTTCTTACCATTCTCATAAAAAACATATTTTTACAATAACCTCACGCTATATATATATATATATATATATATATATATGTATATATATAATAAAAAATAAAGATTTTGACACCGGGGAGAGCGAGCCTTGTATGGTCATCCACCCCTGTAAATGGCTCGGGCAGGCCTTGCACCAAACCAAAAATTCTCTTTAGCGACTCTGATTTTTGAAACCATTTATAGTTCTTGATCCGGACCTTTACTTACATTTAAATCGGAGAATATTAGCGACAACATTGTTAATCTTGTCACGACGACTACTTCCATGTGAGAGTAAGTCGAAAAAAATTAGGCGAAATTAGTCCATGATAATGTGATCGTCACACACCATATGAGTTAAACACGTTTAAGCTACCGTCCTTCAAGTAATTCACCGATTTATTACTATTTCATGGATTTGTTACTATTTCATGAACGAGCGACGCACACTACCTTATTTCAACGCATTAAAGGCTAGCTTGTTATGATTGTGAATATTCTTATCCCTATCAGTTCATCGTAGGTCCGGGACCATCTTGGATTCGGACGAATGATACAGCTCCATGACGTGTGTTTTCGTCAATAACTTCCTTGGCTTTCCTTTGTTCTTTCCTCTAGTCCAAACGATTACTAGATCGGATGACGCTTTGATGACTCGGCCCATCAAAAGAAACCAAAATAGAAGTACCCTATTTTGCAACTTGTTTCTCCTTTCTTTTTTTGATAAATGATTTCTTCTCTCAACTTGCCAAAACAGTTTAGCATGTTTGACAGCCCATTTTATTGGTTCTTCTCTCAACCTTTTTGAGTAATGTTTGAATCTGAAATGCCACTTGCAACCTGATGGATAGATGTGGAAGTCATCAACAAATTAAGATACCTTATCTACTGTAAAATAAAAGGTCAACCAAGTGTCTCTGAAAAATTAAAACATAAGTAGACCAAATGCTACATTCTACATTCTACCTTAGGTTGGACAATTTTTTTAAAGACGTTTTCTTTAACACAATCTGGAGGTACATTTAAAGATATTTTATTTTGCATTATTTTTTTTTCACCAATTTGAGATGGGTTTTTTTTTCTACATTTTAAAATTTTAATCAGTGTGTGGAAAATTTAAAATTTTATTACAAGATATTGATTATAAAAATATAATTAAAGAATAATGCTAGAAAAATGAATTTATGTGTATGCTAAATTTATATATGTGTACATATATATATACACATGTGTGATGTGTGTACAGAGTAAGAGAGAGTAAATACACAAATGTCCCCCGAGGTATAGGAAAAACGATAGATTTAGAGTCTAGCTTTGAAAGAGACAAATTTATATTTCTAGTTTTAGTTTTGTAACATTTTTAAGATCCAAACACTAACTTTTCGTCTATTTTTAATAGAAAAAGACCCCGAGAGTAGTTTGGTCATTCTTGTAAAAAAATTTTTTACCTTTTTACTTATAGGAAAAATATAAAACAAAACTAAAAAGAAATTAAAACCTAACACCTCATCCTATCCTCTTCTCTTCTAGTACAGATATTTATGAAAGAAAGACCCGGCCATTTCAGTCAGGTTAATGGTTATCAAACATTTCAGCAAAAATTCTAAAACCATCTTATGTGATGACTAACAATAGTATTTTAATCCACTTTGCAAGTCTATTAATTTCATTTAAGATAATTGGATTCTTTTTTCATTTTAATTAGAGATGTGTTTTTAGTTTTCACTCTAAGTTGTAAGGTGGTCATCGGTTGCCAACAAGAGAGACAAGGTGGCAACAACTTGTAGTGGCATGTGTTCTTTCAAAGACTCTAGAAACCCATAATAAATCTCTAAAAGAAGTATGGGAAAAAAATATTGAGATGTTAATTGCTCTTATAAGAATTTTCATAATCTTTTTCTAAAATTTCCCCAATCCATCTTAATTAAGATGGTTGATCTGATTTTGCAGGTGGCGGAATATGGGGTTACCTCTCTGATACCAAATTGGGAAGAAAAGGGTCGCTCACAATTGTATGCATTATGAACATCACTTTAGGCCTATTAACTTCAATCTCCCCAAACTACTGGATCTATGTCATTCTCCGTCTACTCACCGGCTTCAGCACTGGTGGGATTGGTGTTTGTGCCTTCGTGCTCGCCATTGAACCCATCGGACCCACCAAGCGTGGCTTTGCCGGCATGTCCACCTTTTATTTTTTCTCAAGCGGGATAGCTCTTCTCTCAGGCATAGCTTACACATTTCAATCATGGCGGTTTCTTTACATTGCTTCTTCCATAACATCTGTTATCTTTCTTGTTCTCATGCTCCCTTTCATTTCAGAGTCCCCTTGATGGTACCTCATTCGAGGTAAAACCGATGACGCCATGAAGATCATGCCAAATATCGCCAATTCAAATGGAAAACACCTCCTTGAAAATGTGTACATTGTCCTTATTAGAGAATAATTGTATTCTTGTATTATGTTGTTATGTATCTTTCTCATTATTGTATATCTCCTTAATTATAGGAGTGATTGTGTATGCTCTATTATAAATACAATTCTCTCCTAAATCAATTGATGAGGTCAATTATTATAAATCTTATATGGTATCACGAGTCCAGTGAGCCTAAACCCTAACCCCCCCCCCTCTTTTGTTTTTGTCGTCACCTCCATATTTGTCAACGATAACCCTCTGTTTCTCAACCCTCTTTTATTCTCCACATAATATTCTCCAATGCCAACATTCTATTTGTCCCACCTCCATATTATTATTATCCCACCACCGTCCATTCCTCAATAATATTCTAACCCACAAACCAATAATATTCTTCTTCTTTGTTTACCTTTTCCTCATGGCCTCTCCTACATCATCTGAAACCATCTTCTCCATGACAGCCTTTAATCACATGATGCATATGAAACTCTCCTCCTCTAACTATCTTGTCTGGAGAGAACAGATGCTTTTGGTCCTTGATTTTCATAAGCTATCGGACCATGTCTCTACTGATGCTTCACCGCCTCCCGCCGAGTTAACCGTCGACGGAAAGTCTTCTTCAAACCCTGCTGCTGCTGTCTGGTCAGACAAGGATCAAAAAGCTGTTCTTCTGATCAAATCCTCTCTCGCAAAGCCGCTGCCTAAGTTCGGGGTCTCAAAGGCGCTTACGAAATCTGGTCTGCACTTGAACAAGCTTACAGTAACGCTTCGGTTGAACGTATTCACTCCCTACGTGATTCACTCCAATTGATAAAGAAGGGTACATCTTCGGTTACCGAAAATTCTCATCGTTTTAAATCTTTATGTGACCAACTTGCAGCTATCGGTTATCCGGTTGATGAGATGGATCGTTTACATTGGTACCTTTGTGGTCTTGGACCGGCCTACGAAGTTTATTCGACCACTATTCATACGGCCAGGAGTCGTCCTTCTTTCCGTGACCTTGTGGCACAAACCGAGAGTCAAGAATTGTTTATGCAATCCCTACATGGAACTGACACCCCTACCATTAGTTTTAATGCTCAGCAGTCACGCGGTGGTTCCCGCAGCCGTGGCTCCTACTCTGCTGGCCGTGGGTCTGCCCGCGGACGTGGTCATGGTCAACAGCAGCAGGTAGAACCCCACATTGTCAGCTTTGACGTACTAACGGTCATTATGCTAATGCTTGTCCCCAGCTTCATTTTTTTGCTTCACAGGCTCATTTGGGTGAATCATTGGTCAAAGCTTTTCATGCACAATGTCATGTAACAGATGACTCTCCCGATTGGCGTGCTGACTCCGGTGCCACAGATTACATGGTTCCTCCTATGGATACGGTTCAAAATTCGACTCCATATAAAGTTAAAAATTGTGTTATTTTTGGTAATGGTAAGACTCTTCCTATCTCACATACAGGGACTTCTACAATTGCTAGAAATATTACTCTACGTAATGTTCTTGTGGTTCCTGGTCTTACGAAGAAGCTATTGTCTATAAGCAAGTTAACTAAAGATCATCCAGTTGATGTCTTATTTTCCGATTCTTACTTTCATATTCAGGATCGGGTAAGCAAACAGGTTCTCGCTGAAGGTACTTGTGAAGAAGGATTATACGTGCTCAAAAACTCACCACAAGCCTTTGTTGCATCTCGTGGACGTTCAAATAAAGCTTCCTACGAGTTATGGCATGCTCGTCTAGGACATGTTGCTTTTAGTACTATTTCTTTATTACATAAATTAGGTTTTTTGAATGCACTTCATTGTTACCAAAACCTATACTTTGCACTCCTTGTCAACTTGCTAAAGGAAAACGTTTATCTTTTGATGTTAATTTAAAACATGCTTCTTCACCATTGGATTTGGTTCATTGTGATTTATGGGCCCTGCACCCATTTGTTCTAGAGATGGTTATCGTTATTATGTTGCATTTATTGATGATTTCTCACGATTTACATGGTTATATCCTCTCAAATCAAAAACAAATTTTTATTCTGTTTTACCAGTTTTTCTCAATCTTGTTCAGACACACTGCTCACGAAAGGTCAAGACCTTTCAAAGTGATGGAGGAACTGAATTCGTTAATCATACGGTTCGAAAAATATTTGAGGACAATGGTATTTTTCATCGTTTTTCATGTCCTTATACGCCTCAACAAAATGGGCGCGTTGAAAGGAAACATCGCCATATTCTGGAAACTGGTTTAGCAATGTTATTCAATGCTCATCTTCCTGCTACTTATTGGGTTGATGCATTTACTTCTGCGACTTATATTATCAACCGCCTGCCCACCCCTTTATTGAATAATGAATCACCATACGAGTTGTTATTCAAGCAGCATCCACAATATGATAATTTTCGTACTTATGGTTGTCAGGTGTTTCCTTATCTTCGTGATTACAGCAAGCATAAACTTGAACCTCGGAGTCTCCCTTGTGTTTTCATTAGCTACAGTCCACAACATAAGGGCTATCGATGTCTTGATCCATTTACTTTGAGGATTTTTATTTCACGACATGCCCATTTTAATGAATCGGTTTTCCCCTTTTCAAGCTCCTCACAGGATATTGATCTTTCTTCACTGGTTATTACAAGTTTTCTTGACGAACCATTCTTTATTGATTCACCTGCTCAAAATCGGCCCAAGTCATCACCCTCTACAACTTCATTGGACACTGTAGCCCCGCTACCGTTTATTTTCGTTGAAACCAGGACAAGGCTGATTCACCAATTCCCGAGCCACATTCTTTGGCCCATGAGCCGGCTTTATCTACGGGCTATGGCCCAGTTTCTGTGCCAGACACTTCACAACCCTTATCTTCATCGTCGGATCGGTCCACATCGGCTCATCCGATGCAAACCCGTTCCAAATCCGGTATATTTAAACCCAGACATCTTGCTGATCTTGCTTCTCTTAACAGTCATGCGCTACATGTTGCTCTTGCTTCAACTAGTGAGCCTGGTGGTTTCAAATCCGCTGTTAACGATCCTAAGTGGCTTGCTGCAATGCATGAAGAACTTGATGCTCTTCATCAAAATCAGACATGGACTCTTGTTCCTCGTCCATCCTCTACCAATATTATGGGCTCAAAATGGGTCTACCGCATTAAGTGTCACTCTGACGGCAGTATTGAATGATATAAGGCACGCTTAGTCGCACAAGGCTTTACTCAGATTCCTGGTCTTGACTATTCTCATAGTTTTAGTCCGGTTGTCAAAGCATCCACAGTTCGAGTTGTTCTTTCCCTAGCTGTTCTGCACAACTGGCAGCTACAACAGCTGGATGTTAAAAATGCCTTCTTAAATGGTCACCTCACTGAGACAGTTTACATGGAGCAGCCACCGGGGTTCACTGATTCTCGTTTTCCCAATCATGTGTGCAAGCTCTCTAAAGCCTTGTATGGTCTCAAACAAGCCCCTCGTGCTTGGTTTCACCGTCTGATTACCTTTCTTGTTTCCTCTAGCTTTACTTGTAGTCGGGCCAATACTTCATTGTTTATCTTCAACAAAGAATCTAGCATCATGTATCTATTAGTCTACGTTGATGATTTAGTTCTGACTGGTAACAACGAATCTGATGTTACTACCTTTATTCTTGTCTGAACCGTGAATTTGCTATTAAGGATTTGGGTGCTCTAAATTATTTCTTGGGTCTTGAGGTTGCCTACACTGACACGGCTTATTTCTCACTCAGTCCAAATATGCTCAGGATATTCTTCAGCGTGCCGGCCTAAATGATGCTAAACCCGTAACCACCCCCTTAGCTCCTCATGAGTCATTCACTGTTGATGGGCCGCCTTGTCTAGATCCTACGGCCTATCGTTCATTAGTTGGTGCTTTGCAATATTTGACTATCACCCGCCCTGATTTATCCTATGCTGTTAACCAAGTCTCTCAGTTTCTTCATGCTCCAACAGTTTCTCATTTTCAGGCTGTTAAAAGGATTCTTCGTTATGTCAAAGGCACTCTTTCCTTTGGTTTAACTTATACTCGACCTTACACTTCTTCCATTATTGGCTATTCGGATGCAGATTGGGCTCGTTGTTTGGATATCGTCGCTCCACTTATGGTTATTCCATTTTCTTAGAAGGCAATCTTGTCTCTTGGAGTGCAAAGAAGCAGCCTACAATCTCTCGCTCTAGTTGTGAGTCTGAATATGGGGCAATGGCAAATACTGCTGCTGAAATCGTTTGGATTACTCATCTTCTAAGAGAACTTCATGCATTGCCCCCTAATAGGCCTACGTTGCTTAGTGACAACAAAAGCGCTTTGTTCATGACTCAAAATCCAGTTTCTCACAAGCGAGCGAAATATATTGACTTGGATTATCATTTTATCAGGGAACTTGTTAGTTCAGCGAAGCTCTATACCAAATTTGTTCCAACCAATCTTCATGTGGCAGATATTTTTACTAAAAGTCTTCCGCGTGCACAGTTTGAGCAATTTCGTGCAATATTGCATCTTGGTCCGCCACCGTTCCAATTGAAGGGGGGTATTAGAGAATAATTGTATTCTTGTATTATATTGTTATGTATCTTTCTCATTATTGTATATCTCCTTAATTATAGGAGTGATTGTGCATGCTCTATTATAAATACAATTCTCTCCTCAATCAATTGATGAGGTCAATTATTATAAATCTTATAGTCCTAGATCAGGCAGCCAATAGCTGTGATCACAAATGCATAGAAATTGGAAAGAATGAAATTGTCACGATGTCTGTGATAGACGTGATAAAGTCACCATCAACGAGAAAACATTTGCTTCTTCTTATGGGAATCAACTTTACAAGCACGACCGTGTACTATGGGCTAAACTTAAATGCTACAAACCTTAACACTAATATCTACCTCAATGTGTTACTTAATGCAGTTGCGGAGATGCCAGCGTATCTTTTGACCGCAATCTTAATAGATAGGTTTGGGAGAAAGCCGTTAGGAGTTGGAACACAGTGGTTTAGCGGAATCTTTCGCCTTATAGGCGGCTTGATGGGAAGCCATGGGAGCTGGATGGTAGTGAGGACAGTGTGTGGAGTTTTGGGAATATTTGGGATGGTTGGAACTTATAACTTGTTATATGTATACGCGATGGAGTTGTTTCCAACTGTAGTCAGAAGTGCAGTGATTGGATCTGCAAGGCAGGTGGGACAAACAGGAGCCATACTAGTACCTTTCGTGGTAGTTATGGATGCGGGTCTTTCGTTGATGGTCTTTGCGGCATGTGGGATTGTGGGTGGTATTCTTATGTTTTCCTTGCCAGAAACATTAAACAGACCCTTATATGACACCATGAATGGAATGGAGGATGAAACAAACAAGTCCTCAGTATTTGCTTAGACAATCTTGAAGCGAAGATTATGTGTGTTGTGCTACATTTATGGCCAAAGAATGTGTTGCAAATGTTACAATCTTGATTCCTACAAAGCTTATCTTATTTGGCACTTGGGCTAAATAGCTAGTGGTTTGTTTGATTTTTTTTGCATACGCTATCTCATAATGTAACTTGTTAATTGTTATTCTTATCACATTGTCATTATTATTAAACGTAAAAGTAGATTTGAGACCAAACAAAACACACAACAAAAAACATTCATTTAAAGTTGAAACCTTTTAACTTCACTACTATCGTAAGTAGTAGATAAGTGACTCCTTTCGCTCTATATGAGAGATCGGAGATACAACTCTATTACGGAGAAAATAACATCAAATATAAAAAAGATGAGACTATCTCCATTAGAGTTAGAACTAGAAGAACTCTCTTGAATAAAAGTAATAAGCTAGTTCTCCCTAACTAAGGCATCAAGAGAAATTAAAGGGTAAATGTAAAACCCTCAAAATATTAATGCGAAATTTTGTGTTAAAAGGATATTTTGACATAAAGTATTTAACTAGGAATATTTAACCTAGTTAATATGTGTTACCAATTTATGAAATAAATAGGTTATGATTTACTTAATAACAAACCAAACCTGAATTACTGAAATGGAACATGATTGAAATTTGTAAGTATAAAAGGTTGAAATAAAATTAAAACACACACATAAAGTGTGGGGGGGGGGGGGGGGCTAGATTGAGAGAAAGAGTTCTCCCTTTACACCACTTCACAAATTCAACAAATTTGAAGGTGAAACCCCAAGTGATTTCTTGCATGATTGAGGATTTAGATCATCAAACATCACCCAAACCTAAGGTATGTTGTGATTCCACATTTGATGAATTTTCTAGAAGAGGAACCTGAAGGTGGTAATCTTGATTTGGGTATTGTTAATAGTATGATGAAATTTATTATCTATTTATGCTTATGATCATCTTACTTGCTTGTGTGTGTGTAATACTTGCTTAATTTAGAGGCTTGGATAGGTGTTCATACGTGTCTAGAAATGAGTTTTGACATAAAATGAACCATGATTATTTGGTCAAAATGATAAATTAGTTTATGTTAAATGAAAGTTTATGTTAACTTGATGCTAATATGTGCATGAACTTGTTAAGTTGAAATAAAAACAATAATTTAGGTTGCCAAGTTAAGATAATATGATGGCTTAATAATGATGCCCACCAAGTGTTCGATAAAATGCCAAAGTGAGTTTTATCGGTGTAAAAATTATGTTACAACCCTGTTTTAAAAATTCGTAATAAATTTCTTGAAGACCCAATAAGGTTGAGGCTTATACGGTTGGAAAGGTCCTCGAGACGACTTCAGTTTACTTTTACAAATGAAGAACTGATTCGGATGCTAAGCGGGTCAGAGTTGACGATTGCTACAACTATTCAGTTTTCTCAACATACTGTTTGGAAAACTTTTACATGTTGTCCCGATTTTTGAAATTTCGTATAAAATCACAGGAAATCGTTAGAGGGTGTACCATATATGTTTGGAAAAGTATTTGAGTCCTCGACAATCCATCTTTGAACATACAAGCTGATTTAAATGTTACAAATGTTAAAAGGTGTCGTGAACACCTTCTGCACAAAAGTGCAACACTGAAAATATGGTTTTTATAGAAGTTTAACTAATGGTGGATAATTAGGCCCCGGTTGAACTAGATATGAATATACCTTTTGATGAATAATTCACACTTAATATGGTTGGTTAAGAGTCTAAGTTACTTTCATATAGAACAATGCAAGTAGTTGCATTCAATGGAACAAGGGTAATGAATTGTTGATGCATATATTTATAATAGAATTGAATAATAAATGTGGTATAAATCCAGTAGATGCGATGGTCCTGATGTTGGATGTTGAGGGTCGTAAGGGTCAATCAAAAACCTAACTAAACTACGTAGATAGCGTAAGTAGGGTATCGTATCCACGGGGAATTTGTGGTCAGTGTAGAGATTTTAACTAAAACTAAATTATCTAACTTTGGGGGTTTGATGAATTGATTGCAAAAACGAAAATACTAACTAAGAACGTTGCGACCAAGATGAGAAAAAGCAACCTCCACTCGGAATCCCGATTACCCGTTTAACATAAAAACCCATTTACCGATTCAAAACACCACATAGACATGGTCTTGGAATTAATGAATTTGATTAATTATTAGGGATAGTTTTAAGATTCGTACAACCTAACAATCCGTTTGTTTATATCAACTACCCACCAATTTACAACCCGCTAACAATGCAAGTATATCGTCAATATTCTTGATAAACGACAAATAGTTCAAATATAAGAAACGTTACCAAGAATTCAAAAGTAGTCAAGCTTTACCAGTTTAAAAGAATCTGTAAACAAAGTCTAATGAAAAACAAGATAATCGTTCATCCGGGCGGAAGCCACAAGTGTTTTAGCTGCGCATAGTTGCCCTCAAGATGACCCAACTCCCGATGATGAGAATACACAAACAAGTACTTCAACAGGTCATGGGTCTGAGCAGTCTGGAACTAATTCAGAGTTGCTTTAGGTATGGCTGGTAATCAGCAAAGCAGCAATGTAGAATCAGATTCAGACAGGGCTGAGCATGGTATTGAACATGAAGAAAATAATAATTCTGAGGGATATATTGAGGAACAAACTAGCACGGTTTTAAGGAGATCTTCTAGAAACATTAAATTTCCTTCTAAACTTGATGATTATGTGGTTGATGGGAAAGTTAAATATGGTCTGGAAAAGTCTTAAACTATGCTAATTCGTCTCCTGAAAGTTTTTGTTTTGCTTCTGTGTTAAATAAAAGTTGTGAACCTAAGAATTATTTTGAAGCTAAGAATGATATTAATTGGGTTGATGCTATGAATTTGGAACTTGAAGCTTTACATAGGAATAAAACTTGGGAGATTGTAAACTTACCACCTAATAGGAAAGCTATTGGGTGTAAGTGGGTTTATAAAATTAAATATAAGTCAAATGGTGAAATAGAGAGATATAAGGCTAGGCTTGTTGCTAAGGGGTTTAGTCAAAAGGAAGGCATTGATTTCTTTGATACATTTTCTCCTGTTATTAAAATGGTTACAGTTAGATGTGTGTTGTCTATAGTTGTTCACTTTAACTGGGAAATATATCAACTTGACATTAACAATGCTTTTTCTATATGGTGACCTTAATGAAGAAGTTTATATGTGTTTGCCTGATGGTTATAATTCTTCTTATGGGTCTAAAGCTTGTAAGTTAAAAAAGTCTTTGTATGGATTGAAACAAGCTCCTAGGATGTGGAATGAGAAACTTGTGTCAGTTCTTGTTGATCTTGGTTTTGAAGAGAGTAAGTATGATCATTCCATGTTTGTTATGACAAAAGATTCTGCTTTTACTGTTCTTCTTGTCTATGTGGATGATACTATTATAACTAGTAGCTGTTCAAAACAAGTTGATGAAATCAAATTTTACTCAAGTCAAAATTTTTAATAAAGGACTTGGGAAAGTTGCAATATTTTTTGGGTCTTGAAGTTGTTAGAGATACAACGGGTTTATGTTTAACTCAAAGGAAATATTGTTTAGATTTGCTTACTGAATTTGGTATGACTGGTTGTAAACCGGTCGGTTGTCCTATAGAGGCAAATCATATTTTGTCTCATTTATGTGAAAAGGATAGTCAACCTTTAACCAATAACTGTTTATCAAAAACTTGTTGGTAAGTTAATTTATCTTTCGCACACCAGACCAGATATTGCATATGCTGTGCATTATCTTAGTCAGTTTATGCATTCGCCTACTCAAGCTCATTTCAAAATTGCGTTAAGACTTTTGAGGTACTTAAAAGGTGCTCCTGGAATTTGTTTAAAAAGGGAGACGCTTTGGACATAAAAGTTTTTTCTGATTCTGACTAAATGTTTAGGGTCTCAAGTCTATTACTCGTTTTTGTGTGATTTTAGGTAATAGTCTTGTGTCATGGAAAAGTAAAAAGCAGTCAACTGTTTCAAGGTCTTATGGTGAGGTAGAATACCGGTCAATGTGTGATGCGACATGCGAAGTTATTTGGATTTCAAACTTGTTAAGAGAATTGAAGATTGATGTCACTCTTCCCGTTCAGCTTTTTTGTGATAGCACGACTGCTATTTCTATAGTAGCCAATCATGTGTTTCATGAACAGACGAAAAATTTTGAAGTTGATCTTTTCTTCTTAAGAGAGAAGATTTCTAAGGGCGTTATTCAAACTGTGGGTATTAAGTCCGAGGATCAGGCTGCTGATGTATTTACAAAAGGGTTGTCTATTGGTCTTCATGAAAAAGTTTGTCATCTCCTCCATACGTTTGACTGTTTTCAATATTGAATTGGGGGGGTGGGGGTGTTAATATATATATATAAATATATATGATCAATTCAATATGTGTTCTAATTAGTTGTTTTATTTCTTTGCGAGATTGGGCCTGTTTCTTTTAATTGGCTTTTGGCCTTTGCCGTTCTTGGGCTGGCGTAGGGCTGAAGTAAAGGCAGAGATATTAAAAAGGGGTTCGAGCATTGGGATCAGATACATCTCTTGCATTCTTTCCTCCTTCAATCAAGCTACTCTGTTTTCTCTCTCCCTCTCTCTCACTCTCTCTCTCTCTAGAACATTCAAACTAGGTTTTGTTAATCGTTTGAGTTCGAGAGTGTTCATGGTGGTCTATTTGATCATTCGTTAGTGTAGATCAGCATATTGATGATCTGCGTAGACTGAGTGTGTTCGGCTACAGTCTTGTTCGTTGTTCTTGATTCTGTTTTTTAGTTGTATTTGGGATTTATTGGTTGTAAGTTTGTTAGTGATTAATAAAGATTGTTTCTCATTGATACTGTGTTTTTGACACTGTGTTTTAGAAATATTTGGGATGGACAAGACTTATAATTTATTATACGTTGTAGTTATGGATGCTAGTTTTTTTTCGTTTATGGTGTTTGGGGCATGTGGAATTGTGGGCGTATTCTTATGTCTTTTCTTCCAGAAACATTAAACCGCCCTTTATATGATACCATGAATGGAGTGGAGGATGAAACAAACATGTTCTTGATGATTGCTTAGATGAATTCGGAACGAAGAAATACTTGATACTTATGTTAAAATTTCAGAAAGAAAGTTGTGTGCTGTATACTATGTTTATAGCCAAATAATATGGTTTCAATGTTCCAACGAAATCTTGATCATTTCAAGAAGGATTGTCTTATATGTTACTATAGGTGCTAAATAGCTAGTGTGTTGGTTGAGTTTTTATGCGTAAGTTATTTTACATTGTAACTTGTTGATTTTGATGTTATCATCATGTTATTTAATGATTACTTTTGAAATATATATATATATATATCTTTTTGAAAGACAATGTTTCTGAAGGCTAGAACCCTAGACCTTTAAGTGGAGCTCCACTCTAACTCTAAAAGATTTGCCATTGGACCCAACTCCCCACCCATTATGAAATATATTAATAGTAGATTTTAGATCAAATGTAAAAACACTATCTAATACTTGTAACTAAAAAGGAAGTTCTTTAGTTTTATTACTACATTAAGTAGCATTTGGTGGGAGATGGTTACTATATTTATGAACATGTGGTGAAGGTGTGGCAATAGTACATATGAAATTTCATACACTGCAATGTATTTTGTTGGAAATAATAGAGAGAAATGATTTTCACTGATTTTTAACACAAATAATTTTATTTATATATGTGTTGTATAAGTGTTTAGTTGTATGTTTATTTTCTATTATGTGA
Organism: Scalesia atractyloides; assembly: GCA_947069175.1. NCBI lineage: Eukaryota > Viridiplantae > Streptophyta > Magnoliopsida > Asterales > Asteraceae > Scalesia > Scalesia atractyloides. The sequence goes on from CAMTDV010000016.1 coordinate 102,030,949, forward strand.
GAGCTTTGTTACGAACCAAAAGCATCTTCAATATGGAGCTAAGGGGTTGTTTGGTAGCCTTGGGGGTTGTTTGTTTAAGCTCTTAATAGGCTCTTAATGGGTCAGATCTCTTACTGGTTCAACACTTAATGGTTCAGATTGTTTGTTTCACGAGTAGATGTGAATGGTTCAGACATTTGCCTCTAAATGGTTAAGTATTATACTGAGTCTGAATGGTTAAGACCTCTTATCTGAATTGGTCAGACATTTACCTCTGAACGGTTAAGAATTATACTGGCTCTTAATGGTTCGTTCGAATCTCTTACTGGTTCAACACTTAATGGTTCAGACCTCTTGCTAGTTCAGCACTTACCCATTCAGAAGTTGCCAAACAACCACTTAATGATTCTATTATGAGGCTATCTCTGAATCGGTCAGAGGTAAAGTGTTTTTGGTTCACCTAAAAGACACCTCATAATGGTTCTTGGAGCCTCTTAATGGCTAAGTTTTAGAAATATATTGGTTCTATCAGTGGCTACTTCTTAACCGGTCAGGCTTCTTAATGGCTCAACACATTGTTTCCAAACAACCCCTAAGATGAATGATATTTATGCTCGAAGTTGTGTGTTTTAAATATATAAATGTGCAAAAAGTGTAAATGAAATAGATGGAACTTGTCAAAAGGTGGGGAAATTCGAAGTGCTATATAAGTAGGAGCATTCTAAGGAGATTATTTACTTAGACAGAGGAACTAGATGGAACCTTAAAGGGTGCAAAACACCCTATTTCACATATGCACGCTCACATGGTGATGGGTGCAGTTTGGCGCTTTGATAGCGCACTTTGCACATTGAGCTACCCGTGACTTGCTATTGAGCTGCGGTTTAGTTGATGCTTATTTACAATAATAATACATGTCTATAAAGTAATTATATATATGTTAATTTGTACGACTTGGTTGTATTAGGGTGTTGTACATCTTCCTATTTGGATTATTTGTGGTTAATGTTGTTGTACATGGTAGTTCTTTTGTTGTACAATTTGTGGGTATATAACTCTACCCCTTTTGTCCCTCTTCATTTGCTCCACTGCTCCACATTCTCCCTTGCTTCGCGACCACACCTTCTGCTCTGCCACCACTTGCAATCTCCGCTAGTCAACCTTTTCTTTTCCGGCCACCGATTTTCACAGTGTGGTTACTTGTTTGCTTTCATGTTGCCTTTTGGTACCTTTTGATGATACATTGATTTGTCGGATTTTGATGGTCGTTTGACCGTTTATGCTTTTAGCGGACTGTTTAATGTCTGTTACACGCTTCCTTTTTCCATTTTTGGGCTTTGGTTGCTTCGATGATGATGAGAATAGTCTCTTCCGTAACCTGATTTGCATGTATTGACGTTATATTTTTAGTTCTTATGATGTGGTGTTTGTCATTTGGGGCTTTGGGGTGACACTCATACTGTCCGTTTAGTGACTATGAAGATGGTCTCATCCGAGAACTTTTAGGTTTCGTCGTTTGGTTACCTAGTCTTTTTGTTTGATTGATGGGTTTTTTTATGATCACGGGTTTTTTTTTGGGGGGGGTGGGGGGGGGGGGTCTCTATGAAGATGGCTATGGCTTCATCCGAGAGACCCAAATGCTTGATGAAGATAACGATATGCTCATCTGGGAGTTTGGCCATCGCTTGTCTATATTGACTTTGACATTGTTTCTCCGTTGGGATGGAAACTGTCTTTGCAGCCATGCGGAAATCTGAGCCGCAACCCTTTGATTCGTATTGTTCTTTGCTTTGTCAATGGGGTTGTGATTGTGATGTTCAGAGCCTATGGTTAAGTGTTATAAACATGAAAGCCTGTATATTGTTAATTTGTAAGGTTCGGATGCATTTTTGTGTTGTACAAAATGTGTTTGATTTTTTTTTCTTTTTTTTTTTTGTGGTCAACGGTGTTGTAGTTTCGTATTCTTTTGTTTTATATTGCTTGGGTACGTAAGCCTCGCTTTGTGAAGGAAAATACGATCCTAATTTTCTTATTGTGAACCTGTTGTAGACGAATTGAGACGGCTTGAACAATGCAATCGATTGAACCTGTTGTAGCCAAATGGAGACGGCTTGAATAAAGCAACTTGTAGTAGCCAAATTCTTGAGCCTTACAACTAATATGTTGTTTGCTTTTTATCGTTTCTTATTTAAATTCAGATTTGGAAGTTGAAAGGCGATGATGGATGCGTTGTGGTGGCTGTGGCAGCTCAAAATAAGCTTCCAGTAGCCTGTTGATTAGCCTCTTGATTAGGGCTGTTAACTTATTTAAAAAAATTCCTTTTCTTTCAAGCGAGGATTTCCAGGTTTTTGAACGTCTCCAAAAGATACTTGAAGATGTTGTAGGATTTGATCGTCTTATCACCCAAAAGCTCTATGAATTGAACTGACAGAAAGGGTGGCTACCATTCGGAAGAAACAGGCTGCGTTGCAACCATCCATTGACGTGCTTTGTATGTGTTATGAAAATGTGAATGTTGTTAACAAAATAGATTAGGGTTTAATGTACAACAAACTACGAATGTTGGTTGTAAATTTATGTTATATTATTATGCAATCAATGTTACGCTTCTTATTTTCGTTAACGTTTAAAGTATTTAACATGACTTTACGCCTCCGTCGCAACATGGGTGGCTTAATACTAGTTATGTTTAAACTATAGAACTTGATGCTGATTCTCATTTATTATTCAAGTATGATAAAATGCACAATTTGTTTAGAAAAAAAACTATAGAATTAGTGGGTAAACCAGTGAAACCCAGGGGTAATTTTATGTTGTTTAATTGGGTATCAGGTAGAATTAGTGGGTAAAACAGTGAAACCCAGGGGTAATTTTATGTTGTTTAATTGGGTAATTTTATGTTAAAAATTTATCCGATAATCAATCCGGATAACACTGGGATTAAACAGGTTCAGGTTAATCTCTTTCCAGGTAGAAGATAAGATAATGATCCACAACTAAAATATGTGATCCAGGTTTCTTCCAAGCTACAAAGATATAGACGAATTTACCAAATCCAGAAGGATAGATAATTCTTTTAACCTCAAATCTGAATCCAAAATAGTTCACGTGGTAAAATTAAATTGAATCGTCCAAATATACTTCTTTGTACAAAATTAGATTGAAAAATACATGAAAATCTAAGTTGAGGATAAGATGGATTAGAAAAATGATTGAATATCAAGCATTAATACTAGTCTAATAAAAGTCATACAAATTTCCCACGACCAAAAAAATATGTGATGGAGTATCATCGACGTATTCTCGTCGCTAACCCACTTTACCAGTGTTTTAATAACCACATATATTATGCTCTTTTTAGTAGTGGAGCTATTTATTATTATATTACCGGTGAATATATTCAATAATATGAAAAATTAAGAGAATAAGAATTAATATATTCACTGTGAATATATTCAATAATATGAAAAATTAAGAGAATAAGAACTAATATATACACTGGTAATACTATCAGTCACATGGCAAAAAGAGTAACTATTGTTTGTTATACAAAGTTGAAAGTAGTGAAGAGTATGTATTGAAAATGTGTTTTGAGAAAATATGTAATTTTATAAGTTAAATGGAATATATAAATGAAGAGTATGGTATACTATGTATTGAAAATGAGTTTTGAGAAAAATATGTAATTTTATAAGTTAAATTGAGTATATGAAATTCCCATAAAAGTTAAACTTAATGGTAAAAATATTATGAAAATGTTGTTAAATTAAAAATTTTGTCAAACATGAAGTTTAAATTGTTAACACTTTATTATAATTTTTTTGCCTATGGTGATATGTATTAATCCTATAATATAAATGTTCGAATCCATCCCAGATAGTTGGGACCAAACAAAATTATATATTTTCAAAAAGCAATTTATTGACATGCTGGCTGGGCAAGTGACTTTTCCACGTCATTTAGAATATTAAAATTTTAATGTGAACAAATTGTATATTTTTCATGTCTTTAAAAAAAAGCCAATTATCCATCCTTTGGCCTATATAACTTAACCACATCCAGTATTGCACCAACTTACCTCTAAATCTCTAATGTCATCCCATAAAAAGGAGTCGGATGATCTCCGCTCACCTCTCCTCCCTCCTGTGATGGTTGACGGGCAACCACCACTCGAGATGCTCTCTGTCGACCAAGCGTTAACCTAATATTGTGGTGAGTTTGGGCTTTGGCAACTCAAACATTTTGTTCTCACGTGTATGGCATGGGCGCTTGAAGCCATACACACAATGGTTATGGTTTTTGCTGATCGTGAACTCGGTTGGACATGTGAGCCTGACTCTAGATGTGTATGGAATTCAACGAGAGTGTTTGTGGGCTTCAGCCAGGTTCATGGCGATGGGACAGTAGCAAAGGGTGGTCAACGGTGGCTGAGTGGGGTCTGGTGTGTGGACAAAAATACAAGGTTGGGCTGGTTCAAGCTTTGTTCTTTTGTGGTTGCATGATAGGTAACACCCACCCTATATCTTTAAATAAGTGTACATGGAATACATCTACGTTTTGTGATGAAATGGTTATATTGATGCTCGATCCAACACTAACTCGGGCTCGAGCTAGCTCAACTCTATAGTTTCAACTGACCAAAAGATTGAGCTCATATTCGACTCGTTTCCAACTCAAGCGGACTCTTGGCATTATGGATGGGCGTTTTAATTTGTTTTTCTTTTTCAAGTTTGAATACATATATATTTTCAAACAGTAAATAAGGGTTAACAACAATCTCAGATCGATAAAATCATATAGTATATCCAAAAAGATTCCACTTATTGTGACTTGATCATGTTTTGGCTTTTACTAACCTCACACGGAGTCTTAATACTGAAAAAGCTAGAGATAGTGTGTTTCACAATCACATGGTTTGGTAAATTTACATGGAGAGGGGAATCGAAGATTTCGGTTTGAGGCAAGAGGTCTCAAGTTCAAATTCCATTCCAATAGAGTTTTACCGTAGTAGGCCTTTGAGTGGCGGGTTTTCCCGGAACTAATGATGGTGGGTTTGGGTTATCCAACATTGTCTGCAATCACGACGTATGGAGTCACCCTTTGCCATTGGGTAACCCTGGGTAGCCGGACTTTTATTTCATTGGCATTAAAAAAGAAAATACTCTACTTAATTAATGATTTTAGTCTAAGTTTTAATAACTACATTATATAACTAATATTTAGTTTACTATTTAATATTCTAATAATTGATATTTCAAGTCAATTTTCGATAGTTTATTGTTTCAATCTTAAAAGCTAATTCAAAATTTATTATTTGAGTTTAGTATTTGATATTTTAAATCACCTTTTAGTTCAACTTTTGTAATTTAAGTTTAGTAAATTAGTGACAAAAGTTCAATTGGTATATTATCTATAAAAAGCGACTTTAAAAGGTTATTAATAAAAAAAATTATAAACAAAATTTATATTACAATTATTACTAATTTTTCATTTATCATGCAACACTATCGATTGAAAAATTAAAGAAAATTTGCTTAACCCTAATTAACCATCGTTTAATTAATATATAGAAAAGGAAAACAAACATTACAACATATTTAAAGTTGTATACCTTCGTAAACGAACTAATAAAATAAACTTTGTAAAGAAAATGAACAAAAAAATGTTTCAAATTGAAAATAACACATCGCAAACACAAAGAGATCCTGAACTTAATTTATAAAGAAACTGAACATTAAGACACCATTTAACGTTATTGTTTCACTATTTTATTATTTTGGTTGAATTTTAATTTTATATATATATATATATATATATATATATATATATATATTATAGGTAGAGGATCATGAAGAAAAGACTAAAAGTGTAAAAAAGATAAGAAAGATTATGGTGATTACACATGTCCCTTTCTATTTTATTGGTTTAAGGGTAAGACGGTAATTTAACTAATAATCGTAATTAATGATATAACTAAAGATATAATCTTGTAACCGAATTCATCAATTATTTTATGAATTTATAAAGTTATTTTAGGAAGTCAACATAAGTTCGTATAAAACACCATACGAATTCCAGAAAACACCACAACTTGAATCATAATACAGCCATGGTGCTCTAAGATCTGTAATGATTTTTATTATTTTTACAGTTATAAAACACTATACAGTTTTCAAAAACACTATGAACTGAACCATAATACAGTCTGGTGTTTTAACATCTAGAATGATTCTATTGCTATTCTAGATGTTAAAACACCATGACTTGAATCATAATTCATTATTTGCAATACTATGGTGTCTTTTTTACGTCATAGTGTTTTACTGTAAAACACAACACCTTGAATCACAATACAATTAAAACATCATACACCATTATATGAACATAGACAAAACACCATGGACTAAAGCACCCAATCGAAACGTAATTTTTTTCTCTACATAAGTATAACAAAATGGTACTCATATTAAAGATAAAAAAACACTCGTTATTATGATGTAATTTCTTTAAAACACCAAGTTACGTATAAAGTTATTATCGTTTAAAAAATAAGGGGGAACTTGCATATGCATTGCATGTGACTTTCTAAATTTAAAAATGTTTACTTTACCTTTATACCCTTAATCTATAAAATTAATTATTTTAATGTTAAACACTATTTACAAGATTGTTATCAGGATCTTAACCATTAGATTAAAGATCTAATGGTTTTAGATTATTTTTACCCTTCTCACAAAAAAATTTTTTTACAATAACATATATATATATATATAATAAAAAATAAAGATTTTGACACCGGGGAGAGCGAGCCTTGTATGGTCATCCACCCTGTAAATGGCTCGGGCAGGCCTTGCACCAAACCAAAAATTCTCTTTACCGACTCCGATTTTTGAAACCACTTATAGTTCTTGATCCGGACCTTTACTTACATTTAAATCGGAGAATATTAGCGACAACATTGTTAATCTTGTCACGACGACTACTTCCATGTGAGAGTAAGTCGAAAAAAATTAGGCGAAATTAGTCCATGATAATGTGATCGTCACACACCATATGAGTTAAACACGTTTAAGCTACCGTCCTTCAAGTAATTCACCGATTTATTACTATTTCATGGATTTGTTACTATTTCATGAACGAGCGACGCACACTACCTTATTTCAACGCATTAAAGGCTAGCTTGTTATGATTGTGAATATTCTTATCCCTATCAGTTCATCGTAGGTCCGGGACCATCTTGGATTCGGACGAATGATACAGCTCCATGACGTGTGTTTTCGTCAATAACTTCCTTGGCTTTCCTTTGTTCTTTCCTCTAGTCCAAACGATTACTAGATCGGATGACGCTTTGATGACTCGGCCCATCAAAAGAAACCAAAATAGAAGTACCCTATTTTGCAACTTGTTTCTCCTTTCTTTTTTTGATAAATGATTTCTTCTCTCAACTTGCCAAAACAGTTTAGCATGTTTGACAGCCCATTTTATTGGTTCTTCTCTCAACCTTTTTGAGTAATGTTTGAATCTGAAATGCCACTTGCAACCTGATGGATAGATGTGGAAGTCATCAACAAATTAAGATACCTTATCTACTGTAAAATAAAAGGTCAACCAAGTGTCTCTGAAAAATTAAAACATAAGTAGACCAAATGCTACATTCTACATTCTACCTTAGGTTGGACAATTTTTTTAAAGACGTTTTCTTTAACACAATCTGGAGGTACATTTAAAGATATTTTATTTTGCATTATTTTTTTTTCACCAATTTGAGATGGTTTTTTTTTCTACATTTTAAAATTTTAATCAGTGTGTGGAAAATTTAAATTTTATTACAAGATATTGATTATAAAAATATAATTAAAGAATAATGCTAGAAAAATGAATTTATGTGTATGCTAAATTTATATATGTGTACATATATATATACACATGTGTGATGTGTGTACAGAGTAAGAGAGAGTAAATACACAAATGTCCCCCGAGGTATAGGAAAAACGATAGATTTAGAGTCTAGCTTTGAAAGAGACAAATTTATATTTCTAGTTTTAGTTTTGTAACATTTTTAAGATCCAAACACTAACTTTTCGTCTATTTTTAATAGAAAAAGACCCCGAGAGTAGTTTGGTCATTCTTGTAAAAAATTTTTTACCTTTTTACTTATAGGAAAAATATAAAACAAAACTAAAAAGAAATTAAAACCTAACACCTCATCCTATCCTCTTCTCTTCTAGTACAGATATTTATGAAAGAAAGACCCGGCCATTTCAGTCAGGTTAATGGTTATCAAACATTTCAGCAAAAATTCTAAAACCATCCTATGTGATGACTAACAATAGTATTCTAATCCACTTTGCAAGTCTATTAATTTCATTTAAGATAATTGGATTCTTTTTTCATTTTAATTAGAGATGTGTTTTTAGTTTTCACTCTAAGTTGTAAGGTGGTCATCGGTTGCCAACAAGAGAGATAAGGTCGCAACAACTGGTAGTGGCATGTGTTCTTTCAAAGACTCTAGAAACCCATAATAAATCTCTAAAAGAGAAGTATGGAATAAAATATTGAGATGTTAATTGCTCTTATAAGAATTTTCATAATCTTTTTCTAAAATTTCCCCAATCCATCTTAATTAAGATGGTTGATCTGATTTTGCAGGTGGCGGAATATGGGGTTACCTCTCTGATACCAAATTGGGAAGAAAAGGGTCGCTCACAATTGTATGCATTATGAACATCACTTTAGGCCTATTAACTTCAATCTCCCCAAACTACTGGATCTATGTCATTCTCCGTCTACTCACCGGCTTCAGCACTGGTGGGATTGGTGTTTGTGCCTTCGTGCTCGCCATTGAACCCATCAGACCCACCAAGCGTGGCTTTGCCGGCATGTCCACCTTTTATTTTTTCTCAAGCGGGATAGCTCTTCTCTCAGGCATAGCTTACACATTTCGATCATGGAGGTTTCTTTTCATTGCTTCTTCCATACCATCTTTTATCTTTCTTGTTCTCATGCTCCCTTTCATTTCTGAGTCCCCTCGATGGTACCTCATTTGCGATGACGCCATGAAGATCATGCGAAATATCGCCAATTCAAATGGAAAACACCTCCCTGAAAATGTGTACATTGTCCTTATTAGAGAATAATTGTATTCTTGTATTATGTTGTTATGTATCTTTCTCATTATTGTATATCTCCTTAATTATAGGAGTGATTGTGTATGCTCTATTATAAATACAATTCTCTCCTCAATGAATTGATGAGGTCAATTATTATAAATCTTATAGTCCTAGATCAGGCAGCCAATAGCTGTGATAACAAATGCATAGAAATTGGAAAGAATGAAATTGTCACGATGTTTGTGATAGACGTGATAAAGTCACCATCAACGAGAAACCATTTGCTTCTTCTTATGGGAATCAACTTTACAAGCGCGACCGTGTACTATGGGCTAAACTTAAATGCTACAAACCTTAACACTAATATCTACCTCAGTGTGTTACTTAATGCAGTTGCGGAGATGTCAGCGTATCTTTTGACCGCAATCTTAATAGATAGGTTTGGGAGAAAGCCGTTAGGAGTTGGAACACAGTGGTTTAGCGGCATCTTTTGCCTTATAGGCGGCTTGATGGGAAGCCATGGGAGCTGGATGGTAGTAAGGACAGGGTGTGGAGTTTTGGGAATATTTGGGATGGTTGGAACTTATAACTTGTTATATGTATACGCGATGGAGTTGTTTCCAACTGTAGTCAGAAGTGCAGTGATTGGATCTGCAAGGCAGGTGGGACAAATAGGAGCCATACAAGTACCTTTCGTGGTAGTTATGGATGCGGGTCTTTCGTTGATGGTCTTTGCGGCATGTGGGATTGTGGGTGGTATTCTTATGTTTTCCTTGCCAGAAACATTAAACAGACCCTTATATGACACCATGAATGGAATGGAGGATGAAACAAACAAGTCCTCAGTACTTGCTTAGACAATCTTGAAGCGAAGGTTATGTGTGTTGTGCTACATTTATGGCCAAAGAATGTGTTGCAAATGTTACAATCTTGATTCCTACAAAGCTTATCTTATTTGGCACTTGGGCTAAATAGCTAGTGGTTGTTTGATTTTTCTGCATACGCTATCTCATATTGTAACTTGTTAATTGTTATTCTTATCACATTGTCATTATTATTAAACGTAAAAGTAGATTTGAGACCAAACAAAACACACAACAAAAAACATTCATTTAAAGTTGAAACCTTTTAACTTCACTACTATCGTAAGTAGTAGATAAGTGACTCCTTTCGCTCTATATGAGAGATCGGAGATACAACTCTATTACGGAGAAAATAACATCAAATATAAAAAAGATGAGACTATCTCCATTAGAGTTAGAACTAGAAGAACTCTCTTGAATAAAAGTAATAAGCTAGTTCTCCCTAACTAAGGCATCAAGAGAAATTAAAGGGTAAATGTAAAACCCTCAAAATATTAATGCGAAATTTTGTGTTAAAAGGATATTTTGACATAAAATATTTAACTAGGAATATTTAACCTAGTTAATATGTGTTACCAATTTATGAAATAAATAGGTTATGGCTTACTTAATAACAAACCAAACCTGAATGACTGAAATGGAACATGATTGAAATTTGTAAGTATAAAATGTTGAAATAAAATTAAAACACACACATAAAGTGTGTAGGGGGGGACTAGATTGAGAGAAAGAGTTCTCTCTTTACACCACTTCACAAATTCAACAAATTTGAACGTGAAACCCCAAGTGATTTCTTGCATGATTGAGGATTTAGATCATCAAACATCACCCAAACCTAAGGTATGTTGTGATTCCACATTTGATGAATTTTCTAGAAGAGGAACCTCAAGGTGGTAATCTTGATTTGGGTATTGTTGATAGTATGATGAAATTGATTATGTATTTATGCTTATGATCAACTTACTTGCTTGTGTGTGTGTAATACTTGCTTAATTTAGAGGTTTGGATAGGTGTTCATACGTGTCTAGAAATGAGTTTTGACATAAAATGAACCTATGATTATTTGGTCGAGAAAGATAAATTAGTTTATGATAAATGAAAGTTTATGTTAACTTGATGCTAATATGTGTATGAACTTGTTAAGTTGAAATAAAAACAATAACTTAGGTTGCCAAGTTAAGATAATATGACGGCTTAATAATGATGCTCACCAAGTGTTCGATAAAATGCCAAAGTGAGTTTTTAATGGTGTAAAAATTATGTTACAACCCTGTTTTAAAAATTCGTAATAAATTTCTCGAAGACCCAATAAGGTTGAGGCTTATACGCTTGGAAAGGTCCTCCAGACGACTTCAGTTTACTTTTACAAAGGAAGAACTGATTTGGATGCTAAACGGGTCAGAATTGACGATTGCTACAGCTATGCAGTTTTCTCGACATATTGTTTGGAAAACTTTTACATATTGTCCCAATTTTTGAAAACTCGTATAAAATCACAAGAAATCGTTAGAGGGTGTACCATATATGTTTGGAAAAGTATTTGAGTCCTCGACAATCCATCTTTGAACATACAAAGCTGATTTAAATGTTAAAAATGTTAAAAGGTGTCGTGAACACCTGCTGCACAAAAGTGCAACACTGAAATATGGTTTTTATAGAAGTTTAACTAATGGTGGATAATTAGGCCCCGTTGAACTAGATATGAATATACCTTTTGATGAATAATTCACACTTAATATGGTTGGTTAAGAGTCTAAGGTACTTTCATATAGAACAATGCAAGTAGTTGCATTCAATGGAACAAGGGTAATGAATTGTTGATGCATATATTTATAATAGAATTGAATAATAAATGTGGTCTAAATCCATTAGATGCGATGGTCCTGATGTTAGATGTTGAGGGTCGTAAGGGTCAATCAAAAACCTAATTAAACTACGTAGATAGCGTAAGTAGGGTATCGTATCCACGGGGACTTTGTGGTCAGTGTAGAGATTTTAACTAAAACTAAATTATCTAACTTTGGGGGTTTGATGAATTGATTGCAAAAACGCAAATACTAACTAAGAACGTTGCGACCAAGATGAGAAAAAGCAACCTCCACTCGGAATCCCGATTACCAGTTTAACATAAAAACCCATTTTCCGATTCAAAACACCACATAGACATGGCCTTGGAATTAGATGAATTTGATTAATTATTAGGGATAGTTTTTAAGATTCACTATACAACCTAACAATCCGTTTGTTTATATCAACTACCCACCAATTTACCAACTCGATAATGATGCAAGTATATCCTCAATATGCTTGATAAACGACAAATAATTCAAATATAAGAAACGTTTACCAAGAATTCAAAAGTAGTCAAGCTTTACCAGTTTAAAAGAATCTGTAAACAAAGTCTAATGAAAAACAAGATAATCGTTCATCCGGGCGGAAGCCACAAGTGTTTTAGTTGCGCATAGTTGTCATCACAGTTTCAATAGTCATTAAAAATTGATCAAACATGAAAGAATTGCTTAGAAAATGGAAGAATGCTAAAAAAATCGCCTAGAATCGCCTCTGAATTTGTCTCTAATGGTTGGGAATAAGTTGGATGCTAAAAACACCAAATAAGTCGACTTTTATACTTTTCCCGTAACTAACCTCTCCCACGCGTCGCGGGAGAGTCCTTGCTCCCTATCATGTGGCGCTACGACAATCCAAACCGACTCATCTTGAACATCTGTCACGCATCGCGACACACCCATATACATCCCCGTGTGGCGCGGGGGCTTCCTTCTATGGCTTTTTCCCGTTTCAGCTCCCGTACTAACAGTCGATCATGCTTTCCAGCTCGAATGACCTTTTTTACCGTTTTTAAGCACTGTTATTCCTGAAAAATCCAACACGCAATAAGAACATATATCAACACAATTAAACACATTTAAACACGTAAAACCGACACAAACTATATCAAATACAACGTAAACGCACCCGCACACCACATCCCCACACTTATCTTTTTTCCTCCCCGAAAAAATCATTTGTAATGGAATCACAATCAAATTCAATGGCTTCCGATATATTCGATTATTTTATTAAAACAAATCTAATCACACATTAACCACGATTGCGGGTATATGATCCACCTAAACCCAACCACTGGTTTCCAAGTTCTCATTCATGATTCGTTAAGTTCAAGTGAATTAGTTATCTATGGATCACACACTCAAAAGATGACAACTCCACTTAATCCCGCTTTGAGCTTATGAGCTTACCATTTTATATAAAAAAACTCTTATATATTTCCGATTAAATTGATAATGGATAATGGATGATATTGTGAGCTTTGACATGTTTTTGTTTATGATCAGCTTAGCGGACATACCCCACCTGAGTCACCATCCCAGTCGTTAATGCCATAAGCTTCGCACATTTTTCATTTTTTCTAACTCCACCTAGAGGATATGTACCACTCAAGTCACCATCCCAGTGGCAATACCAAAGGCTTCGTTAGTACACAACTAGCTCAAATGAATGGATGAATGGAATTTTTTTGGGCGCCACCTAGTTTCGGATTTATTTTCATAAAAAGAAACAGGTGTGTCATTTAACCAGAACACTTATAAGATTTTTATTTATAATGGTACCCCTTATACCTCAACAGTTTCGGTTTTCCTCTAGCTTCTAAGGCAAGAACCCACAAGAGTCCTAATATTTAAGTAGATTATATTGATCCTAAGGAACCTTTCAACCGGCTGGGCCACCCACATATCCTAAATTAGACGCATGTTCGGTCATTTCGTTATCTCATATATATAGTAATCGAAAGCCACTGGTCTAATTATACCTATCATCTTCCATTTTTTGTGTAAAAACGTTTACGGGACATTTTCAAATTTTTAAATATTTTTTTTTATTTTTGACTTTTTATTTTCAACTTTTTTTTCTTTTTCAAATCGTTTAATTTTTTTTTTTTTGGATTTTTTTCAATTAGACACTAATCTCTCTTCCCCACACTTAATTTTTGCATTGTCCTCAATGGAGCGAGAATAGTACCTACCAAACAAAACTAAAAATAAAAATAAAAATACAACAACAAATGGAACAGACTTCCCTGATTCTAGCAATACCAACACACATATCATAAATACCATAATATATATAAAAGCCTAACCAGTTAAACCCCGTACAATTTCCCAATCACGTTAGTATCAAATTTATTATATACCATAAGTTCTAGCATAAAAACAGAATAAAAGGGAAAAGTACACCATAACCCAAAATCACCGGCGGCTACTACATCAAACTCCTACCCCTCCTCTGACTCGTCACCAGGTATGTCCTCCATATGCTCATCCCCACCACCTGGCTGCGGCAACTGCTGTGGTGGGAACCAATCGGGGATACCAATATGCTGCTGCTCTATCATATAGATGAGCATGTTTGTCTGCATCGCAAAACCATCAACCATTGTATCATAAACAGTCTCCAATGTCAATGGATCAGGTATCGGTGGCCTTAATGGAAAATGTGGTCGTGGTCGCTCAAGACGAGGAACAACAGACTGCCTCAAAGTACGATAACCTACCTGCATAGCCTCGGCTGCAGGCTTGCCCCCTGGTGGTAATACCTAAGGTGACTCCTTCACCGGCTTCCAACGAACTGGTTCATCCCACTCAACCACATTTTCCTGCCTTAGAGTATCCACATTAAACAGCTCAGTAGCCAGTCCCAAAGTAAGATACATCTCTGGATATCTGACAAATGCATCACAATGCATAGGAACCCTAGTAACATATGGACCCAACTACAACCTCGAATCTGCACCCGATCCTATACCTTTCACAAACTGAGATAACAACACAGTAGCCAAATTGGCTTCCTTTCTCTCCACCAAACAGTACAAACCGAAAAGGTCCTTCATGTTCACCTTATCCGTACCACACTTCCTTCGCACCAACGTACACGCCAAGCTCCTATGCACATACCTCAAGAACGGATCCCGAATCAAAGACTCAATAGCATCCGTGGACCAAACACTATCAGCAATGGTTCCCCAAAAAGTTTTCAACTCATACTCTAACACATACTCGGTCCTATTATCCAACTTCTTAGTTGGACCCCTCAAGCACGCTGAAACCGCTCACACTGAGCATAAAACCCAACTGCCCCATAAACTGCTCAACACTCCAAACATACTGCTACCTACCTAAACTAAATGACAACGCATCCGACTCAACATACCTATCCGCATCATACCTAAAAGTATAGTGAAACTCCACAGTCAACTCAGCATATTGTGGCTCTTCACACCTCAAAATAGTTTATGTCCCATAGCCTCTAACATTTCCCAGTTAAACGTACGATGCTTATACAACTTTAGAGCATAAAACCTCTCTCGCCTTTCATACTCTGTACTTCCTATCAAGAAATCTAACAAAGTGTGCTCCCGTAGAACCCTTTGTTCCAATGGTACCACTGGTGTTTCAGGAAGTGGACGCACTTCTGGTCCATTGTACTTACTTGGAGCCCTGATACGCTTCCTCTTCTTCCTTGCAGTCTGACTCCAACCTTCTCCTGACATACTTCAACACAAAAGATTCTCAAGTTAGTAAAACGTATGTGACACTTGTAACCGTATAGCATTTCATTCACGGTTACAAGCTCAAATAAACACAATCTGCAAAGAATTCGTAATTCATGCCGAAAGTTATTTGATTCAGTCAACCCGTTCGAATGGAGATTGAGTACGAACGAATCAACCGGCAACGTCAAAGCTCATTTTCACGCCCGAATTCAACCCATAATCCAAAAACATTATTTTAGACGCAGCTGAAAGCTTTTTTATAATTTTTCAGATTTTTTTTTTATTTTTTTATCCAAACAATGACAACCCAAGTCCCGACTAAACCAACCAAACCCACTCCTAGTTCAACCTCAAACAACCCGAGACTATCCATCTTTCTACCTAATCACAATGTTCATGACAATTATCCATCTACTGACTAAACCCTCAATTTTTGGTTCCTAACGCCACTTGCCTACACAAATTTCGCCTAAACACAAATTATTCATTCTTTTTTCCAAACTTAACCATTCATCAAACCAAAGTTCGCTCACTACCTAGCTAACATCATCAATCCGCAACACCCCTTTAGCACCTTTGTCCAAACTCTACTTCAACCTCAATGTACTACCAATTCATATCCCAAAGAATTACCAATAAACTAACAACATTCATCATTCTAACGACAATATTCGTATCCATCCTAACACTACCCATAACTACCAAAATCATGCCAAACCTCAAGTTCAACAATATTTTTTTAGGTCCAACCTAAATTCATGTCCTTGACATATCTCACTTCTCAAAATACTTTCTTTCTATGATTATCTTCAACACCCATATGAACCTAACATACTAGTCATTGAAACTCAAGAATAAAACATGAATAATTGCATACAACATATAAAAATCGAAGCTTTCATACTTGAATCACAACGACAACTTGAGATTAGACAAAAAAAAACTTGATTAATTTGGTGCCTGGTCGGAGACAGGTGGTGCGATGGCGGCGGTGGTGGATGAGAAGGGTTGTATACATGATGTATGGTGATTTAGGATGATGATTTATGGTCGAAAGCCTTGGGTTTGAGGTGGGTGTTTGATTTTTCTCGGTTAGGGTTCACTGCAGAAAGAGGAGAAGAAAGGAGAAAAGGTGAAAGAGGCTGACTGATTGCGTTTTAAACGAATTTCCGCCAGTAGTACCCGTCGCGCGTCGCGACAGGAAGAGGTGCACCCCCCGCGTGGCGCCGGGGGGTGTTAAATTAACTTTTTGACTTGGCATCCTAGGCGCGTCGCGGCAGCTAGAGGGGTAGCCCCCGCGTGGCGCCTCGAAACCATTTTTCCAGCAGCTTCTTCCAAAATTTTGGGTTCCATGCCTTAGAATTTTATCACTTTTTTAACCATCCACCCCCCCCCCCCAAACGTATTTTTATGACATAATTCTAAGAGAAACATACCTGGAGGTCTTCTTTTCATGATTCTCATTCTTTGGCCCTCTCACATTCCTGAATTACTCCGAAAACATACCGAAAACAACCAAAAAAACACCCAAAATGTTTATTTTTCGAAAATTTTCTACCGAATCACCACTAAAACCATTTGGTCCATTACCCTACCCCCCAAACAACTATGCATTGACCTCAATTGCACCAAAACTTAGTAAAACACACAACCAGCTTCCCCACACTTGAATTCTCGCACCGTTAGACTAAGAAGAAAAACACAGAGACAAAATACACGAAAAGGAAAAACAAAAATTATGAACCTTAGGCTGCCTCCTAAGAGAGCTAAGTTTTAGATCTTCAATCAGATCGTACATGTGAGTTTATTTAGTGTTTACACGCAAGGTGCTCAGCATAGCACCTCCAAATTCTTCTCAGGTCCATTAATCCCTCGAGCATTCAAATACGGTTTCAGTCGGTGACCGTTTACCATCTGTCGGATATGATCATCAAAGTATTCAATCTCAACTTCCCCATGCTTTCCGACCTTGGTTACACGGTAGGGTCCTGTCCATTTGCTCTTCAGCTTCCCAGGAAACAATTTCAATCTGGAATTGTATAACCAAACAAGTTGTCCGACTTCAAACACTTTTGGCCTAATCTTTAAATCATGCACCTTCTTCATCTTACCCTTATACGCTGCAACACACTCATAAGCTTCATTCCGTATTTCTTAAAGCTCTCCCAATGCCAATTGTCCCTCCTAAACTGCAGTATCATAATCAATATTAACCTGTTTAACCGCCCAAAATGCACGGTGTGCAATTTCTACCAGTAAATGACATCCTTTACCATAGACCAACCGATATGGTGTAGTTCCAATCGGCGCTTTGTACGCCGTACGATACGCCCACAAAGCATCATCTAGTTTAGTGGACCAATCCTTGTGGTCAGCTCGTATGGTTTTTTGTTTCTTTTATTTTCCGATTAGAAACTTCGACTTGCCCACTCGTTTGCAGATGATATGGAGTGGCAATTCGATGGTCAACACCATATCTCTTAAGGAGTTTTCCAAAGTTAAAGCTTTTGAAGTGAGACCCCCATCACTTATAATCACACGAGGGATACCAAATCTTGGAAAAATGTTCGATAGAACGAACTTGCAAACAACCTATTGGTCATTGGTTTTGGTGGCAATAGCTTCAACCCATTTAGACACATATAGTCCACTGCCACCAAAATGTAAAGATTATCAAACGAATTCGTGAATGGGCCCATAAAGTTAATTCCCCATACATGAAAAATATTGACAACAAGGATTGGCTGCATGGGCATCTCATCCCGCTTCGTAATGCTACCCATTTGTTGGCACCGCAAGCAATTTTTGGCATATTCGAACGCATCCTTAAACATACTAGGCCAATATTGTAACAACTCAGAATTTCGTTGTTATCCCTTTCTTTTATCTATCCTTTGTAAATCCCGAGATTCGGTTTATAAGAAAAGTTTATGTTAATTAATTACAATTATGTATGTTATATCACATCTAATCGCTTATTAAATCGCATCACTAATCTAATCTCATCGCAACTCGCAGTTAATTATATGGTTTTATGTTATTTATGTGTTATGTATGTTTGTGATTATGATTACGCTTGCTATCGCGTCGCTCTCGCACACTCAAATCGCTAAATCGCACTATTATATCTAACTCTTAATATAACTAATTAATACGAACCGAATCGCCAAACAAACCCTTAACGCGAGGTCACCAGGCCAAGTTCGGCCGAACTTGACTACCACAAGTTCGCCCGAACTTGCCTGAGACAAAGAATCTATTGCTTTCCACAAGTTTGCTCGAACTTGTACGCACATGTACAAATTCGGCCGAACTTCACTAATTACTCTTAAAAATCTAGCAAGTTCGCCCGAACTTGACTCCCACCAGCTCCATTTTTGCCTTCTTCTATAAATACTCAGCCCCATTCTCTCATTTGAACTTGCTGCAACTTCGCCCAGAGCTCCCGAAATCCGAAACCCTATGTTTTCTAAGTAAGAATCAACCCGATTTCAACTACAATGATGTTCAACAACGTTTTACAACGATTTTACACAAGGCATTGCCTTCGTTTTCATCAAATATCTTCTGTTTACGAAAATCTTCATCTTTTTCCATCAAAACTTCTATTTTCACTCAGATCTATACTAGATCTGAGCAAAACCATTTAAAACCTTGATTTTTACACCATTTTCAGACTAATGACGTATGTTTCGTTCACTTTTGAGTGGAACCAGGCGTTGTCGAAGCTAGATCTCAGATCCGGAAGCACAAGAACGAAATCGTCACTTTACACAAGCTGGACTAACCCGTACGAACCTTCAAGTTCGTCCGGATTAGCCCGAGTTTCTGTAAAATGGCTAAGTTCGCTCCAAAAAGACCTCTCTGGCCTAAGCTTTACTCAGTGGCTTAAGGTTTAAGGGAAGGGCACTCGATTTACTCAGCAAACGACGCGAAAACGCAAGATTTTGGACCCGAAACATCAAGTTCGCTCGACATTGCACTGTTTTTGACAGCACAGGAAGCCAAGTTCGCTCGAACTTGCCCTCAAGGGTCAAGTTCGGCCGAACTTGAGTGGAAATACTCAAAATTTACTTCAGAAACCCACAAGTTCGCTCGAACTTGCAAAGTTTCTCAGGAAACTTCACAAGTTCGGCCGAACTTGTCTCTTCGCTTACCAAAACCCCACAAGTTCGCCCGAACTTGTAAAGTTTTCTTGAGAAACTTACAAGTTCGCCCGAACTTGACTCTCAGCTCAGCAGAACTATACAAGTTCGCTCGAACTTTTATGTTTACATACAAGTTCGGCCGAACTTGCCTACTGCTCAACCCAAACTTAACCGTTTCAGCTTTTCGGAGACTGATGCACTTCCGTTAGCGTATGCAGGCTGATCTGGTGCTCCTCTTCACCTCTGGACAGTCGTCTACTCTCTCTTAAACGCACCCACAGTGAGTATACATGACACGTTTTCGCTTTAATGCACTATTTGGGTGTTACATACGTTCCTCTATCAAAATCACTTCGCAACTAAAGTGTTTATCACACGCGAATAATCTGATTATGTATGATCAATACGTGATACTAGAAACATGTGACTAGGACTTATTTTCGTTAACTTGCCTCCTTAGCTAGTATGGTAATATAGTGTGGCTTACACCCGACGGGGTCTAGTTAGGATGGACGCGCAAGCCTTCTAACGATAGTTAGCATGAGAAATAAGCATATGTTTATCTGTGTGATGTGTTATGGTGTATCATGATATGTAAATGGATTATCTCGCAAACGGATTTCTCTATTATGCTAGTATTACTAAAACCTGTATGCTCACCTTTACTTAATTGTATTGACTTGTATTTTAACGTATGTAACAGGTTGAGGATTTAGCTTGGATGCTTGGATTTAGCTTTGCTTAGTTTGGTTTGTTTTGGTTAGTTTCCAAATGTAATAAATCTAGGGAATCGAACCCGATTAATTTCGTGGGAAAACAAGTTTCTGTAATGATTATTTTGAAATATTGTGTTTAATGGTATGGGACGTTAAATGTTAAATGATGTTGATAGATAATTGTTATGGAATTCTCATGAGACAATCTGGTCGCCTAGTACCACTAATCCCGATGTTTCCGCCATCGGTTAGGGTGTGATAAATATAGCCCATATGATAGCACTTTACGTGTTGTCTTCTTCCCGCTAAAATGTCCTCCACACGCGGACTCATGTACCATGGAGAGAACGGATGGGATTTCCTCATCTTCCACACACTTGCGAATAACCTGATCCCCTCCAACTTTGAACAAATTCGGTTCGTCCCATATGTAATGCTTCGCCTGTGAGAGAAAGTGTGCCTTCCTAGGTCTCGACCAATGCTCCAGAATATACCTGAATGAGAAAAATTAGCAAAGTTAGCAAACCAAGGTTGAGTATCAATAGTTAGTAATTGCTCATCTAGAAAAGTTTCCAAAATATCTTGCTCAAGCCCCTCCATCTCATGTACCACTCGTGACAAGTGATCCGCTACAACATTCTCACTTCCCTTCTTATCACAGATTTCAAGGTCGAATTCCTGCAGAAAATGGATCCATCTAATCAATCTCGGCTTGGCATCCTTTTTATCCATAAGATACCTACTGCAGTGTGGTCAGAATAAACAATAACTTTGCTGCCACATATATAAGACTGAAACTTGTCTAAAGCATAGACAACAACAAGCAACTCTCTCAATGGTGATGTAATTCAACTGAGCATCCGAAATGAGTCTTGCTCGCATAATAAATCGCTACCATCTTTTTTCCACTCTTTGTCCCAAAGCTGCACCTACTGCATAGTCACTAGCATCAACTTTATTTCAAAAAGAAAGTGATCAGTCAGGGGATTGTAGAATGGGTGCTTTGACCAACTTTTGTTTTAACGTCTCAAAAGATTGTTTACAATGTTATCGAAGACAAATGGGACATCTTATAACAAAAGATTACACAACGGTTTAGTGATAACTGAAAAATTCTTTATGAATCGTCTGTAAAAACCGGCGTGTCCAAGAAAGGAAAGGACACCTTTGACACTTGTGGTGGTGGTAAGGTTGAAATTACTTGAATTTCGCGTGATCAACCTCAATCCCCTTACTCAAACAATGTGTCCCAACATGATACCCTCTTGAACCATTAAATGGCTCTTTTCCAACTCAATACCAGGTTTGTTTCGACACATCTTTTTAAGACTCGTGAAAGTTGTTCTAAACAGGCTTCGAAAGATGTGCCAAAAACTGAAAAATCATCCATGAAGATCTCCATAGACTCCCAACCATATCTGAAAAGATACACATCATACACCTTTGAAAGGTGGCCAGGGCATTACACATCTGAACGGCATTCGCCTAAATGCGAATGTGCCGTAAGGACAGGTAAATGTGGTTTTTGTTGATCATCAGGATGAATAGCAATTTGATTATAACATGAGTACCCATCTAGAAAACAGTAAACTTTCTGACCTGGGAGCTTTCCACAATTTGATCAATAAAGGAAGAGGGAAGTGATCCTTTGATGTTGCTACATTCAGCTTCTTGTAATCTATGCAAATTCTCCACCCGGTTACCAGCCGAGTGGCAACTTCCTTACCGTCATTCACCTGTAACAATTTGGATGACCGTTTTTTGTGCACCGTCTGTGTCGAACTTACCCACGTACTATCCGATATGGGATAGATGATCCCCGCATCCAACCACTTCAAGACTTCTTTCTTCACAATCTCTCACATGTTCGGGTTCAGTCTTCGTTGTGCATCTCGAGCCGTTTTGCGCCCTTTTCGTTTATGATCTTGTGCATGACAATGGATGGACTGATCCTCTTGAGATCAGCAATAGTCCATCCAATCACGGCCCGGTTGGCTACCAATACCTCCATCAATGCTTTTTCCTGTTCAGGTAATAAATTGGAAGCAATAATTACTAGTAAGGTGTTGTTGTCGCCAACAAAAGCATACATCAGATGCTTAGGCAGTGTCTTCAGCTCACTTGTGGAGGTGATTTGGTGACGGATTCAAATGAGTATCAATGTGATCCGGTAAATTCTTGACTTGACGTGTCCAAGTCGGCTTCAATTCTCTAGCTGCCATCACCTTCAACTCTTCTTCCGCATGTTCCAATTCCACTTCTGCTAAGTCCCTATCAGAAACAAAACACCTCTCTGATAGTGCCATCCCCACTTTCGTGAGGATGACACCCATCAATAATGTCCGGCATAAAGCATTCATCATTGACTAGAGAATCAGATGCACGTGAAAAATCATTTAAGCGGACCTTACGATTTCCAAACGTGATGTCAACCGTATCGTTTCTACAATCAATTAGTGCATTGGCTATTGCTAAAAATGGTCCACGAGTATGACATTAGGTTGTTTAACGTTTTCAATTTGAACATAATCTAAAACCAAAAGGTAAACCGATAATAAAACTCTTCAACCTTGACAATGACATCATGCAAGATCCCCCGGGTAGTTTTAACGTCAAATCGGCCAACACCACGGTGGTGTCAGCTTGTTTCATGGCCAGTGTATATCTTAACTCAGTAGGATACTGACACTTGCTCCCAAATCCAGCAAGGCTCGACTCATTTTAAAGTCACCCACTTGAATGGGGATTAGAGGAGCACCTGGATCTCGGAGCATTGGTGGAAGAACACCTGATAAAACGACACTACGCATTTTCAGTTAGAGCAATCTTTTTGGAAATTTACTGTGTCGTTTTGGGTGTAAAGCTCTTTCAAGTATTTTGCATATGCTGAAACCTGTTTGATTGCATCAAGTAATGTGAGATTTATTTTGACTTGTTTGAAAACTTCCCACATCTCGTCCTGTTGTGGGCCCCGTTTGTTAACAACTTTTGTTTCTGATTGATTAAAGCTTTAGGAAATGGGATGATATTACCCTCCGTACCTTTTTCCTTAGTTTCGACCGGTTCAACCTCTACTACCCTATTCTCTTTTTCTTGAAAAGTCATTTTTTTATTCTTTTTAGGGCTAACAGGTTTCGGTTCCGCATCAGACTCATTTTCCTCATCGACTTCCTCCACGACACCCTCAACAAATTGTGGAGGAGACCCGGCCTTATTATCATAGACCTTACCAGAATGTAAGAATACTAACCTGATTCAGTCTTGCACTGGATGAGCTCTCTTGATGTTGTGGGTTCTTCGTAGTATCACTAGGCAATCGGCCCGATTCTTTCCTCCCTTAGTGCAATGCTTTTCCAATGCTTAATGAGACTTTGATTGCAACTCTTGGTCTTTTCTAATCTGCTTAAGTATCTCTATAATCTCGCTATTGGATCCTTCGTTTTGATTATTCGATTTACCTTGTTCTTGGTTTGCGGATAGTTTCTTTGATTTCCCCGGTTGTAATTTCCTTTATTGTAGTTCGAATTATAGTTCGACTACCGGTTCTAATACGGCTGACTTCCTTGATTTGGTACCTGAAAATTAGGATTTAATTGATTAGTAGTAATATTGTACTGAAAATTAGGATGATTACGCAAACCTTGATTATATGTGTTTGAGTTCGTATCATAGTTCTTTTGTTCTCCATAAACCATGTTCACGTCCTCCTCAGCCGCAACGAATTGACCTGGACACGCCCCCAAAGTATGACCTAACTCACTACAAGAATCACAAACCATGAAAGTTTGTGCCGCATGCAATGCATCTCTTCCTCCAATGCCCTTAAATTTCGCTAACTGGCATTTCAACGCCTCCTTTTCTCTTTCCAACTGGGCAACTCTCGCATTGGAAGTGCCCGTACCAGTTGGTGCCACAACCGGATACTTTGTGCTTCTATCCAACTGCGCTTGTCTTTTTGAATCCGCGGCCGACAATCTCCAAATAATCCCAATCCAAATCAACATGATTCTCAAAAAGGTACCCCCAGGGTGGCCTTAATGTCTCATCTATGTTCATTCAAAATCCCATCATGGAATGCGGTGATTAACTCCCATCTCTGAATGCCATGGTGAGGACAGTTTCAGATCAACTGATTGAACAGTTTCCGTGACTCATAAAGTAACTCACCCAGTAACTGTTGAAATTCTCTAATGGCTGCCCTTCCCGATTTGGTTCTTTGAGGAGTGTAGTATTCTTCTAGAAATTTGTTGTTGCAACTCCTGCCAAGTGTGAATACTTGCATAAGGCAAGATGTGAACCAATCTCTCGCAGCATCCTTCAACAAGAACTGATATAGTACTAACTTCACTTGATTCGTAGTGAACCCTTGTACACCAATCATACTAGACACCGCCTCAAAATCCCCAATATGTGTGTACGGCTCCTTAATACCCTTCCTGTGAAAGGTAGGTAGCATGTTCAGAATATGTGGTTTTGCTTCAAAAGAACGATCCCCATTCCCTTGTGCAACTGGCATCACAATCGGTGACGCATGTTCGGCAATCTGTGGTCGAAAGTGTCTCTCGACTCCTCTGATGTTTGGATCCGGAAAACGTGGGTCTCGTTGCCTTGGACGAGGCATGGCCGGTGCCCGATGAACCTGTGGTGGGGTGTGGTAGCCATCTCCCCCCACGCGGCTGTCTCGGCTGATTACGGTTAAACGCCAAATTTTGCGGACCACCTCGATACCCAAAATACCCTTCATCACCCCCCCCCCCATCTTCTTCATCCCCGTACCCCTCATCCCATTCCTCTGTTCTACCCCAGTTTTCCTCTTTATCAAACATAACACTCGAATGGTTCGGGTGTGGCACTTGAGTCGGGTGATTCACAGCCCGCAACGGATTAGGCTGTGGTGGTAATCGGCTTTCTAACGGGTAATACGGTCCACTAACCAATGAAAATCGCCGATTGGGCCCGAAACTTGTTGGGTAGTTGTGTTTTGTTGTTGTGGTGCTATGGTAGGAATTTGTTGATTTTGGTTTGAGTTTGATTTTGCAGGTCAGATTGGATACAGAGGTGGTGGCATATCGAAATGGCTCTTGCTGTGCTGTTGCTGATCCGTATCTGATTGATTATTCTGGAGGATTCATGGTTGAAACTATCGCCTTCCCTTTCAAAGCTGAGCGAAGGAGTAAGTTTGTCTGGCGGTCTTCTTGATTTTGGGGTCGAAAAGAAGTGGTGATGACTTTCTTGAAAACCTAGTATGCATGTAACTAGAAATCACCTGCACACAAGTAAACAAGAAAACTGTGTGTAATATCGAACGAAACAAGAATAAACAAAAAAAAAATATTTTTTGGTTTTTTTTAGAAAACAAGAAAAACAACTAATTCTAAACTAACACAAAGGGCACAAATTCTCCGGCAACGGCGCCATTTTATTGATTGGCATACGGGTCAATCAAAAACCTAATTAAACTACGTATATAGCGTAAGTAGGGTATCGTATCCACGAGAAATTTGTGGTCAGTGTGGAGATTTTATCTAAAACTAAATTATCTAACTTTGGGGGTTTGATTAATTGATTGCAAAAATGCAAAAGCTAACTAAGAAAGTTGCGAACCAAGATGAGAAAAAGCAACCTCCACCCGGAATCTCGATTACCCGTTTACCAATTCAAAACACCACATAGACATGGCCTTGGAATTAATGAATTCGATTAATTATTAGGGATAGTTTAAGATTCACTATACAACCTAACAATCCGTTTGTTTATATCAACACCCACCAGTTTACCAACCCGCTAACGATGCAAGTTAATCGCCAATATGTTTTAGCTGCGCATAGCTGTCATCAAGTTTCAATATTCATTGGAAATCGATCAGACATGAAAGAATTGCTTAGAAGATGGAAGAATGCTAAGAAAATCGCCTAGAATCGCCTCTGAATTCATCTCTGACGGCTGGGAATAAGTTGGATGCTGAAAACACCAAATAAGTCGACTTTTATACTTTTCTCGTAACTAACCTCTCCCGCACGTCGCGGGAGAGTCCTTGCTCCCTATCCGTGGCGGTACGACAATCCAAACCGACTCATCTTGAACATCTGTCGCGCGTCGCAACACACCCATATACATCCCCCGCGTGGCGGGGGCTTCCTTCTATGACTTTTCCCGTTTCAGCTCCTGTACTGAAAAGTCAATCCTGCTTTCCAGATCGTATGACCTTTTTTCCGCTTTTAAGCACTGTTATTCCTGAGAAATCCAACACGTAATAAGCACATATATCAACACAATTAAACACATTTAAACACGTAAAACCGACACAAACTATATCAAATACAACGTAAACGCACTCGCACATCATTGGATGACTAATATAATTATCTTATGGATATGATGTGATAGTTTAACTTTTCACAAGCTAGGTGGGAGCTTGGAGAGGAACGTGTCAAGTGCTCAAGGAAGCTCAAACGGATGCAAGGTAAGTAAAACTTACGTCTTCTAGAGTATAACCTCTACTTATGTGATGGAAAATATTTTTGATTAATAACGAGGGTTAACTAAGAACTGGATGTGATAAACAGTAAATTTGTAGGACAAGACCCCATGGTGTAAACCATGAAACAAGTCAAATGGGTAAAATTATGATAAATCACATATTGGTGATAAATGATGAATTTTTAGGATAAGACCCTATGGTGTAAACCAAGAATGAGTCAAATGGGTAAAATTATGTTGAATCACATTTTGGTGACAAACAATGAACGGTTAATATAAGACTTTATGGTGTGAACCCAGAATGGGCCAAATGGACAAGCGGGTTCATACGGGTCAAATGGTGATGTTATCACTATTTGAACTTGGTATTTAATGCTTTGTTTTGATAAGTTCTATTCTTATAGGTAAGCATAATGGTAAGGGAATGCCTTGCCATGAACTTACAAAGGGAGCCGCTAGGTATTTGTAACGGGTCATTGCTTTGAACCCGCCAGGTATTTATAATGGGTCATACTTTTGGTAAGGGCATATGGCATGACATTAGGTGATTGTGCCAGATTTAGGTAAAAATCCACCTCATGTGTGGTTATATGGTAATTGAGTAAAATGGTCCTTGAACCAAAAATATGTCTATGATGCGAACTTCTGGCTAAATGAGTCGTAAAATACGAGGACATTGGAAACCTCTATGTCTTTAGGGACATAATCAATCTTAATGGTATAACAAGCTAAATGTGTCCAATAGGTTTCATTTAAATTTGTAGATTTCCTTTGGTTTGGCAAAAGGCTTAAAATGTACTAAAGTGCCCTCGAATAATGAGTTTGGGTAAACTACCTCTAAATTAGAACTTTGATGATGAGTCCTACGAACGAGTTGATCATTCCATTAATGAAATATGAGCGGCTTGAGCTATAAAAGCTCAAAACCTCATCAAGGGTCGAATTGGGTAAAACACCTAACCGAAAGAATAAGTCATTGATCAAGGAAATAAATGATAATCTCAGTCGTGTTTAGGAGAAAATGAAGAAACCTTGACGGGGAATATAGAAGGTATGAACTAGAATGCCTAATGCCTCCTGACGGGTTAGTTTGGGTTAAAACACCAAACCGAATAAAGGAAGTAAAGTTTAAGAATTCGGGTCCGAGTAGTGGATTACAGGCTTAAAACTTGAAGAGAAAGGTCTTAAGTGAAATAATTTGGGTTTGGACCTACTTCGGTGCAAGCTTGGTGAAAAGTTAGAAAAATTGGTTAAGGGTGGAAACTTGGAAAACACTTGCAATATTCTGAAAAATGGCCTCCCCCGTGCTACGCATAGGAGATACCATGCTCCTCCACGTGTCACGGGGGAGCCACTCAATGAAAAAATCAAACTATATTCCCTCACGCCACACGCAAGGGAAGGTTAGGCCCTCCACGCATTGAGGGGGCACCCTATTTCCCGAATTTGTTTTTTCTTTGGTGTTTCTAAATGCATTCAATCATTTAACCCAAACATAATCGTTTTAGTGTTTATGATAGGCTTATATAAAGGCGTGCACCGGACGAACGAGCAAGTATACAAAGAACCGGACACTCTTAAGCATCCATCTCCTTGGGAACATCTTTTTGCAAAAGTTAAAGCATGATCATGTGTGACAAAGTTTTCGAGTCTAAAAAATCCTTTATCCCCTACTCTGTGTTTAGGATTTAAGGTCAGGAGATTTGTGTTCTGTGCTTGACTCGTCAATGATGAATTTTAAGGATAAAACATATCCATTTATTTTTTACTATGATGAAAATTGTTTTATTGCATTAGTCTATGTGTGAAGTACAAGATGTGAACATGATTTTGGGTCTTGCCATGATCGAGTCGAAATTGGATGTAAAGTCCCCTAACTATCTATAGGGGAAGACCTCACTAATGGCCCTGAAGTCCTTGGGCGGATGTAAAGTCCCCTAATAATATAACTTCCCTTGGGGGAAGACCCCACATGCACTCTAGCAGACCTTGGGGCAGAGGAGAATGAAAAAAATGTCTTTTACCCTTACCATGTGTTTGGAATAGAGGTCGAGGAGATCTGTCGTCATGTGCTTGACCCGTTTGTATGGAAGTTTGAGGTTATTTAAAAGAATGTAATGAAATGTTTTACAGTGGTTTTATTGTAATATAAACTTGAATTCACTCAACCTAGCTGACTTTCACATGCACGTTAGATTAAATCCAGGTTAGTTGAATGAATTAAAGGCCACTTCTATTTGTATATTTCCCATGTTCCCGGAATTTTATTTAAGCATTTCCGCTGCTGTTACTATGATTTTTTAATAAAGATATTTTATACAAGTTTCCGTTATGTACACTTTGAGTTTTAGTTAAAGTTTTAAGTTTTTTATACTATTTAAACAATAATGATCCAACTATGTGTATGCCCGTTTTGGGATCTTACATTGAAGGAGATTCAACCTTGAGTCTCTAGCACTCTCTTGCAAAATGTCCAAAGTTTTTTACAATTGTAACACTTCACGTTTGACTTGTTAAAAAGCAGCCTTCTTTCCCATAAACTTCCAACCTGTATGGTTCATTAATCTCTTAGCGATTCTCGTAATCATGGCCATTTGCCACTAAATATCCATCTTTTCTAAATCATCATGATCAATCCGATCATTGTTCTCATCCAAGGCTTCAGGATCACATATCTTGCCTTTAATGTAATTCTCATAAGAAGTAATAAAGGAGGCAAGTAAAGCAAGTTGTTCTTCAACAGGTTTTCTACTCGTTAGCATAGAATTTTTCCTTTTGCTAGAATCACAACCTAACAAATTTTCACTTTAACTGTTTCTCCTGAAGCTGATACAAAGCGAACTTTCCCATCAGAATCAGTCATTATATTGCCATTCACATTCTAACCAGAAAAGAATGTGGTTGCACTAGCATTTGGAAACTTATATTAAAAATAATAAAAACACTCATTTTAGAAAAAAGTTTCAAAGTACCTATTTTAGTAAATAATTTTTACACCAACACCCTTTTAGAAAGAAAAAAAAAATTAGTAGTAGCAAGCACGCTGACCATTATACCAAACTCACACTTTGGTTCTAGATTTATTTAGAAACAAATTTATACTGCATAAGATTATTGTGGACAACAAAAAATAAAAATAATAAAGAAATCATTATGTGGTTGATACGTGTCCATCTAAAAAAGCAAACCAATAGCATGTTTCTACTATACAATACAATACCATACTTTTATAAACGGACCGCTCTTTGTTTCAATGTAACTTTCTTAAAACCAAGTCGGGTCAAATATCATATACTTCTATTTTTTAAACACATTTGCGTATTTCTTAAGAATAATCTTTACAATGATATATTTTTTTCTTGATATTGAATATAGCGTTGCGCCTTCCTTTTAAATTGTTTAATGTTTTTCAAATTATTTTATATATTGGCCCGCTGCGAAGCACGATATAAACCGCTAGTTGTTGTACAAAGTTACTTACCGGCATGCTGTTTGGCAGCAAACTTTTCTTGTCATTTACGTTGTTAAGAAAGATTTGTATGTGAACAAAATTGTAGATATTTCTTGTTTTAGAAAAAGGCCAATTGCCCACCCTTTTGCCTGTATATATATAACTAAAACTGCATTCAGGATTGCACCAACTTAACACTGCCAATGTCATCCCATATAAAGGAGTCTGATGATCTTCAGTCACCTCTCCTCCCTCCTGTGGTGGTTCAAGAGCAACCACCACTCGAGATGCTCACGGTCGACCAAATGTTAACCAGATATTGCGGTGAGTTTGGGTTTTGGCAATTCAAGCATTTCGTTCTCACGTGTATGGCATGGACACTTGATGCCATACACACAATGGTTATGATTTTTGCTGACCGTGAACCTAGTTGGACATGTGAACCTGTTCTGGATGTGTATGGGATTCGGACAAGAGCGTTTGTGGGCTTCAGCCAGGTTCATGGCGATGGGACAATAGCGAAGGGTGGTCAACGGTGGCTGAGTGGGGACTGGTGTGTGGACAAAAGTATAAGGTTGGGCTAGTTCAAGCTTTGTTCTTCTTTGGTTGCATGATAAGGTAACAACCCCCTTCTATATCTTTAAATAACTATAGCGATGTTAAAACTTTAAATAACTACAGCGATAGTAAAACGAGAGAGTTGGAGTTCAGCCAACACCATCTCCGTCTTGAGTCAGCTCGAGTCTATATGACCATCCAAGCGAAAAACTAAGCTTGTAATTCGCCTTCAACTCGAGCCACTCGTGCTTTAGTTGATTGACGGTTTTTCTTTTTTTTAGTTTTGATTATTTTTCTATGTTTCTGTTGTGATTTTCTCATATTTTGGGTAAATCCGTCCATAAGATTTAATTGGTAGTGACATAAATAATAAATAATGTATGTTAGTAGTCCCAACCCAAGGGCTAATTTTAACGGTCGTAATTATGAAAAAGCTAGAGATGGTGTTTTTCACATGGGTTGGCAAATATACTTTATTAATCTACTTATTTATATTATATTAATTTTCAATTTAACTTTTATTAACCAAATTTCATAACTTTTTGTTTAAAATTTGAAGTATTATTTCCAGTCAATATCAAATAGTTAGTGTTTCAGTTTTATGACTTAATTCAACTTTTTATGAACTGAGTTTTATATTTAATTATTTAATTGACTTTTGATTCAATGTTGGTATTGAGTTCGATATTGTGGTAATAAACAATTCATTTAGTATTTGTATGTAAGCTACAAATGATATCATGCATGTTCAGTCGATGTGAGTGATTTATAATTCGTCAATCTATATTATTTAAATAGTTCATTAATTTAATTTTTTTAACATTAAAATTTTACATTAGTACATTACAATTATCAAACACTAATTTCTCATTTAAAACTATACATTAGCACCTAGGTGTTTGTTATGTGTAGTTCCTCCCAGTTGGTGATTATTCGAGTCTCATTATAGGCATATTAGAATATTAGGAGTATTTCAATTTGCCTCTACAAAAATCAAAAAATGTAATGAGTAAAATACCTATTTTTATTCAGCACTAAAGCATTAAATAAGAGCATTTGTTTAAACCCCGATCTTCCTGAAAACATTTAATAGGAAAAGAAAAGAAAACAACTCAACATTTTTTCAAACTTGTATGAATCGTAGCTTATAGTAGATATCCTTAACTAATTTAAACTCTCCATTCTTTTTGTTCAAGTAGCAAAACTAAATATCCATGGAATAACTCAGTGGTGTTGATGAGTTAAATAAAATTTAAGACAGTAGAAGTCAAGGGATTCAATCACCATGGTATGCAAGTTTCTGCATTAAAAAAATAGCAAAATTAAATGCATCAAATTGAGTTGAAAAGTGCAAGCAAAAAGAGTCATGAACTTTACTAGAACAGATTTTCAACTATATATCTAATTCATTAAACCCAAAGTTTTGAAACCGAACGCGTTACCAAACCTAGAACTATGAACGGTTGCAATAAAGGACTAAGGACTTGTTATAGTGTATGTTTGGTCCGGAGCTATACTTGCGTTTGAGTAGGAGAATACTAGAAACAACATTGTTAATTTCGCCATGAAGGCTATTTGTAACCAACATCGATAAGAGAGTCAGTAGAGTAAAATAACGAGAAATTTGTTATCAATGCTTATTTAATGTAAATACTGTAATGACTAGGAGGTGTCTCTTCGCACACACTGCTGTGTTAATATGCTTTAATCTATAGTTCTTCAAGCTAGTAATGCACTAACCCACTATTTCGTGAACGAAACACACTACCAGACAATCTTTGATTCGGACTAGCTAGGGTTACCCCCGGATATCGGTCAATAATGTCCTTGGCTTTCCTTTTGTTATTTCCTCATTACTCCAAACCAACATTAGTTCGGATGACACTTAAGACTACCCCAACAAAAGCAACCAAAAGAAAAATAAGTGATTCATTTTGCAACTTGAGTCTTGTATTTCTTCTTTTTTGTGATTTTTGATATGCTTTATCAACTTGCCAATTAAGCAGTTTATTCTCACAAAATCATGTATTTCACAACTACTTTATGTGTGAACAACATTGCCTTAGGCTATATACCACCATTAGTAGTGCAAACCAAAAAGTTTGTCTAAAGATAAAAATGCCAATTCGAGCATCAAAGGATAATAACACCAACCCAAGATTGGGTTTAGATAGATGAGATGCCTCTCCACAAAGATACCTTCTCTGTTGTAAAATAACTAAAACATTAAGAGCTTTAGCTCTTAGTTATAAATTTATAAGCAAGACTTAACAGATGTTTAGCAGTTATAACTAGTATTTTTCAAAACACAAGAAGACCAAAACGAGTCTGCTACATTGATGCAGTAGTTATAAAGCTTGGGGCCTTGGGTTTGGCGAATCTTTTAATTCCAAAGATGGGTTTTCTTTAACACCGTTTGGAGGCACATTTTCTTTACATCATATTTTTTCATCAAAATAATATGGAACTAACAAGGCTAGAAAGAAAATCCAACGGAGTCAAGAAAACTCAAGAAAACCTTATATAACAATTTTTTTTCTTAAGTTAGGGAATATAAGTTAAATGTTTTCAAACGTGTTGAGCCAAAACAAAAACAAAAACAAAAACGCTGACTGCATATTTTTTAAAAAGTTGAACATTTGTATCTTACACAGTTCTTTTAGCTTATGTAAAATGTAACAAAGAAATTTCAACTTTTAAAAAAAGCTACTCAGGGATTTTTTTTTTTTTTGCTCAAAACGTTCGAAAACATTTAACTTATATTCCCTAACGTTTTACGAAAAAAAAAGTTTGTTACATAATATATTACAAAGTTTTCCTAAGTTTTTTCAACTCAATTGGCTTTCTTTCTATAATTCCCATATATATACATAGGTAGCGTTTGGTATTAAGGAATAGAAGGTGGAATGGAATAGACTATGCTGATGGAATGAAAAGAAACATTTTTAGTTGTCATGTGGTAATAGAATAGAATATTCTAAAGGAATGTAACTCCTTTCAAATATAACAATTTTTATTCCTTAGTAAGTGGGTGTTTTTTTTCCGTTCCTTCAAGGAATGAAAAGAAATATATTATTATTATTATTATATTTATATTTGTTATTTATTATTTATTATTATATTTATATTTATATTATTAATATATTTTTTTGAACAACAAATTTGGAAAAATATATATCAAAATTTTATTGTTAATTTTTTTACGATTAATATATTATTATTATTATTGTTGTTGTTGTTGTTATTGTTGTTGAGGCAATTATAGTTTTGTCGTTTTCAATACAATTGTGTTTCGTTATTTCGTCTTTTTTGTAAATGTACAAACTAATGATTCATTCTATTCATATATAAGTAACCAACATCAATGGAATGGAATGATTCATTTCATTCAATTGCTCATTCCATTAGCTCGTCCATCCAATTCCTCCATTCATTCTATTACCCCATACCAAACAGACCCATAGGGATTAGGTGAAATGAGAACCATCTTGAGTTGTGAAAACCATAGAAACCAATATTAACCATTGAACAAATGTGGTTTGATGGATAAGAATAAAAGACAATCAAGCAGAGTAAAGATTGTGTTTTAATTAATGAGATTTGTTTTTATGAGATAACGGCTAATTGGTCTTTTTACTACGACCATTAATGATTGGTCTAAACAATAATTGTGCTTTAATTAACAAGTTTATTCTTTAATAAAAATTTAAAAAAATTAAGATAAATGTTTACATTGTAAATAAATCACCAGAAAAATGAAAAAAAATAAACTAAAATAAATAAAGCGAAGTTCTTGTTAGTAAATGATAATTTGCACCTCCATCCTCTAAAAAACTCACACTAACCGTAAATGTTTTACATAACAAAAAAAATAAAAATAAAAACTATTTTACGCGTTAAGTTTTTTAACGCACGTTGTCGAATATTTTTTTATGCGTGTTGTCATTATGGAACATAAATATTTGTGTTTATTTTTTTACACAGTGGTAGTGGTGTATTGCGTAAAGACGTTTTTTTACGTTTGATGTTTTACGTCGGCGCGAAAGGTGCCTCCCTTCTAAAAAACTCACACCAACCGTAAAATTTTTTACAAAACAAAATTAAAAATTAAGAAAAAAACTATTTTACATGTTGTTTTTTAACGCACGTTGTCGAATGTTTTTTACGCGCGTTGTCTTTATTGAACGTAAATGTTTTTGTTTATTTTTTACACAAAGGTGTATTGCGTAAATACGCTTTTTTTACGTTTGATGTTTTACGTCGGCGCGAAAGGTGCCTCCCTTCTAAAAAACTCACATCAACCGTAAATTTTTTACACAACAAAAAAATAAATAAACTATTTTACGCGTTATGTTTTTTATCGCGTGTTAAACATTTTACATATGCAAATATTTTCCAAAAAAATTTTAATGATCTTAACTGTTGTTGTAGATATTATCATTATTATTATTATTATTTAGGTTAATTAATCATGGATGTGACTTTTGAAAAGAAGAAAGAGAGAGAAATGATGTGAAATCGGGAGTAAAAGACTAAATTACCCTATTGATTTAATTTAAATATAGGTGATGTGTTAAAATTTTATTGGATGATAAGAGTTCTCTCGGTTCTCGTAACTCGTGGTGGTTTTCATTTGAACCGGATCCTACATATATATATATATATATATATATATATATATGGATCATGAGAAAACTCATTTAAGTGAAAAAAAAACTAAAGAAACTCCTAAAAAATGGGTTAAGGTAAAATGCAAGCTCGTACGAGTTGTGAGATCTTAAAGAACTCATTCAAAATTTAATTTACCAAAAATCCTAAAAATCAACTTTTTTAAAAAGAAAATGTTGATTTACACCACCCTTAAAAGACACTTATAGTTTGTGTAAATAGTGTTTCATGCTGATGTCATTGTTGATTTTACTTGGTTGATAGTGATTCCTCAAGAGAGAGAAAAGAAATGAACTATAGAAAATAAAGGATATTTGAAAGAAGTAAGAAAACCACTATAAATACCTCGGTTAAGATACATATATGTAATACCTTTTCAAGATATATCTTGTATGAGATACATATATGTAATACCTTTCCTAGCTACACAAATATATACACCCTTCACGAGCTACATATATTTTTATACATTTTTTCAATGCTAACCTTCTAGTTAAAAGAAATGAAAACAGTTTTGATTGGTTGATAGATTATTTCTCGGTTTTCAAATTCTTAATGGTTTTCCTTTGAATAACACACATATGTAGAGAAAGAAAGAGGTTTATTTGAGAGAGGGTTTTAGTGTGAGAAAAGCAAGAATAAAAACCTAAAACATTAAATTTTTTCTTAGTATTTAAAGTTTTTTTTTACTTTAGATATACACATTAAAGGTGTATATCATATTATATACACAAAAGCCATTAAATACTTTGTTCATATGTCTTTTAGTATTGTTTTACATGTCTTAAGTTATGCGTAGGTAATGTTCATACACAAAACTTGAACATATATTGTTTGTATAATTATGATGCAATTTGTTCATATTTTGTTCTTGAATTTCAAAATAGATAAATAAACATTCCATTTCAAAATTATTTTGTACTTTAAAAATTTAGATTAAAAAATAAATTATTTATCTTCTTTTCATTCTTCTCGCAATTGTCTGTACTCTAAAAGAAACACTCCTAATGCTAGAATACTAACTTTCATTTACAAATATATACATATGATAATAGAGCGAATAAGTAAAGGAAACACATAATTCTTATTATAATTGAGTGTGTTTTAATCATATAAAAGACTCATATATAGGGTTTCTAGGGGTCAATACAATATATACAAAGTTACTAAGAAAACAATTACCTATAGACTTTTTAAAAGACCCTTCTTTTCTTCATATGTTTCTAGTCCCTCACCATAATAGCCGGCAACCCTTTTCTATTAGTAGCTGATAACCATCTTTTTTTAATGGAACTATACCATATAGTTAGTAAATTAGTTAGAGTTGTTTGTTCTAGTTAGTATAATTTTTGTAATCCTTCATTCAAGATTTCCCATGTCCATCTTGGTTAGGGTTGGCATAACAGGTTAGTAACTACTCAATAAGAGATACCTGAGGTGTGCTACACATGAACACAACACGATAACTAATCATGTCATTTTTGTACAAACGCGAACACAAACCTGTTTAAAACATGTTACACAACATGACATGTTTAGGGACACGATAAACAAAATGATGAACAATAAGCAAAATAGGTTACATGTCGCTCTTGTGAATTGCTCATGAAGCTAAATCCATAAGTTCAAACACACACAACATGATGACGTGCGTCAATCTTGCGCTTCCGGATGTGTAATTTCAAGATGTTATAATCTCATTTTGGGTTGAGATGCTATGATCGGTGAAGAGTCAGTGTTGAACCCACAAAGAATGATACACGATGAACTTGAACCCGCAAAACAAAATGATGAAAAAGATAGGAATGTTGACTTCTTCTAGTAGTTTTTGGATGTTATAATCGGCTAGGCAAGTGGCTTAGCCTCAACCAACTTGGTAAAATAATCCACTACTACAATGATAACTTTACGGCTCCAGGCGCATCAGGAAATGAGCCAACCACTGTTTGAAAAGGCCAAGCTGTTGTGACCAGGACTAAAGGATTTTTAGGGCGCAGTGTGTTTGGAGCATGGCGCTGGCATGAAGCACATTTTCGCAATGTTTCAACATCATCTAGATGCATGTCAGGCCAATCATACCCTGCGCTCATGACCTTAGCTACGACCATGCGGGGTCCCGCATGAATACCACATAAACCTTCATGAATCTCCCTGATCAAATCCTGAGCATCTTGTGTATCCACACAATGAAGAAGAGGCCCAAGATGCGATTTCCTGAAGAGTATGCCATCCGCTATTTCATAATCGGCGCCTTGTTTTGGATTTTTCTAGCTTCCGCCTTGTTTTCTGGGAGGACGCCAGATTGTAGGTATAGTATAATAGGAGACATCCAGGAAGGTTTTCCATTTCCACCATACTAACTTGTCGCAACGGAACAGAAGGATTTTTTAGTACCTCGATGCGAACCTCCTTTGGGAGATGCTTCAAACTTGTTCCCGCTAGTTTGCTAAGAGCGTCTGCGTGCTTGTTCGCTGCGCTTTATGTGAATTACCTTTAAAGTTTGAAACTTAGCAATTAAGGCCTTTGCTTGTTCAAGATATAGGGCCATTGTTTCACCCTTTCGCATCATAGAGGACCGTTGACTTGTCCAGCAACTAACAGAGAATCAACATGTGCCTCCAAATTTTTCGCACCCATTTTGATTGCCAAACGAAGACCTACGAGGAAAGCCTCATATTCCGCTTCGTTGTTGGTACTTTTGAAATCCAACCTGATGGCATCTGTAAACTCATGACTTTTAGGATTGACTAGTCAGAGACCAGCCCCTGCCACATCATCATTAGATGCGCCATCCGTGTGTAAAATCCAAACGCTTATCACATTTTTTTTGAATCTTATTACTTGGTACTTCAGTAACAAAATCAGCTAAAATCTGGCCCTTGTTGCCGGGCGCGGCTTATAAATAATGTTGTGTCCCCCCAACTCAATAGCCCATTTCGCCAATCAGCCAGAAACATCAGCTTTGGATAAGATTTGACCCAGATGATAATTTCTAAGAACGGTAATCACATGGCCAGAGAAATACCTTCGCAATCGGCGCGAAGCATGGACTAGTGCTAACACATTTTTTTCCATTATTGAGTATCGTTTTTGGGTCAGTTAACCTTTTGCTGACGTAAAGATTGGTGTTTGAATCCCTTCGTAACTACTTACAAAATTGCACCGACTGCAATGTCAGACGCAGAGAGATACAAAATCAATGGTTCCTTCTTTCGCGGGGCCGTGAGATTTGGCAATTGAATCAGACATTCTTTCATTTCTTGGAAAGCTTTTTTTGCTTCGGGAGTCCGCTGAAACTTACTCTTTTTGACACAACTACGCAACGTGCTAATGAAAGGGAAAGATTTAGCACCGTGATTGGCTAGAAATCAACTGAACCGGCCAGTCGTCCGACCAACCTTTGCATTTCTTTGATAGTCGACGATGATGGCATATGTTGAACGGCTTCCACCTTTTCTGGATTAACTTTAAAGCCATCTTTGGTAACAATGAAACCCAAAGCCTTTCCCTCTTCCATTCCAAATGAGCATTTTCTAGGTTTAAATTTAGATTGACTTGTCGCAAGGACGGAAAGTTCGTTGAATGTTCTTGAGCATCAATTCTTCATCAGGGCTCATGATAACCAGGTCATCAATATAAACTTCGATTGTTATGCCGATATCATCCCCAAAAACCTTATCCATCAGCTTGATATAGCTCCATTGCAAGACCAAAAGCATCTTTATATAACAAAAAATATCCCTTCTCCGTGCGAAAAGCTGTCTTATCCTCATCTTCTTTTTTTCATTTAAACTTGATGATAACTTTTATAACAGTCTAAGAAACACTTCCAACGGAAAGAAGCTAAAGAGTCTACCTTTTTGTCAATCTCTGGAAGAGAATAACGTCTTTTGGGCATGCTTTGTTAAGGTCTTTGAATTCGACACACATGCGCCATCCACCAATGTGTTTTTAAACCATCACCTGGGTTAGCAACCCATGTTTGATATCGAACTACGTGTAAGATTCCCGCTTGAAGCAATTCAGATACTTGTTCATTAATTCCGCGAGTCTTTCCGGGGCCTAAACTGTGCTTTGCCTGGACAACCGGTTCTACTGAAGGAAAAGTATTTAACCAATTTCAGTACGCAAGCTGATACAATTATCAGTTGTATGCCCATAATCTTTATGATAGTCAAGTACAGATTTGGGTCTTGACCCTTCTTGTTCTTCATCTGTTTAACTATTTAAACTGATGATTTTCAGTATTGAGTACCTCCGCAGGGGTTTTTGTTAGAGGTATCCATTGCCTGTCTCGATTCTCTTGCTTAATCGCCTTTTGAGTGGTGATTTTGCTAATTGTTGCGCGAGCATCAATCGGCAAATAAGGAGAAAAAGAATTCTAGTTTGACTCTCTCCAGATTTTCTTGTTCTTCCGACCATTGTTCCTACTCATATCTTGTGGACGATACTGAGGTAAAGGAGGTCTACTAGAACTCAAATTGCACTCAGTTTGAGCGTAAACTTTGGCTGTCGCATAAGTTTTTCCCAACTCTTCGGGAGACCTACGCTTCCTGATAAAACTTTCATCCTTTCACTGCATCGGACAGCATAATTGAACTGTGCACGAATCAAATCTTCATGCACATCACCGATCTCAAGGACTTCTTTGTTGTAAGAGTAATAAAATCCTCCAAACTTTCGTCATCTCTCTGCCAATGTTCATGACATCTGAGGAGTCTCTGACATATCGCCGTTGCTGGCTGAAGTGAGTTAAGAATTTATCCTTGAGATCATTCCATTAAGTAAGTTTATTGTTGGTAGATTATCAAAGCATAAGTGTGCAGCACCCGTGGGAGTTTGAACAAACAAATGACACCAGATAGGAAGCATCCAACCCCCAATAAGACATGCGTGGTAAACAAGCGCATATGATTATCTGGATCTGGCATACCATTGAACTTTCCCATGTTGGATGGTAACTTCACGTGCTCAAGCGGAGCTAACACAATTTCTTTCACAAACTTGGATTGTTAGCAGCCTCGGCTGGTCTATATACCAAATTATAATCATACTCTGCCTCTAAATTATATACCACGCGTGACTTCGGTTTATAATCAGCATGATCCTTCTGTAACCGACTGAACACACTCACACTATCACCTTCATCATAAGTTTTATCATAATCTTCATGATTATTGTCTCGTCCCTGAGATGGACTGTCCCAAACGTGAATGTACCGATGCCCGCTTTTGGGCAATTTTGTTCGCCTTGATACTCACGGCATCTGGTGCCGGAGTGTGTGGATTCAAACCTCGTTCTGGACTGAGAATACATTTCAGTTTCTTCTACAGAGATGTGCGATGGTGCACGCTCTCTGGTTAGCGAATCATAGCTCAATACTCGAGGTGCAGGTGAAGCATGCACCTGTGTTGTTGGGAAATGCACCTGTGGAGCTGGTGTGCTGGTGTATGCACACAGCTGTGCGTAAACAACATTTAAAGCACTATGAGATTTGATAAACCAGGACATAGGAGTGTCGCCGAGCGGTAACACTGAAGCAATTTGAACAGAAGGAATTTCATTCGGAATCCCCGGACTTACTGGAATGTTCACACGACAAGGGTCATGATGAGCATCAGCTTCACCAGAGAAATCTTCTTCCACTTGTCCGTCGATCCGAGAACCATGAATGACATTCCTGATTTTAGACCGAGGACCTTGTGGAAAATTCAACGGACCGTCAGCCACGAAAATTGAAGGTTGTGGAAACAAAACAAGATATGAAGATCAAAAAGGAGAAAAGAATGGTGGGCGCCAATGAAGAAACACCAAACCGAAATCTAATTAGAATAGATTCAGATTGAGGACATGGTTTCTACGTAAAGGGGTTAATCTCTTGTTCGATCGTCGATACACGAAACTTCATCGGAAATCACTACAAAATAGAAAATGCCATCAGCTTCGCCACGGGGAGAATGGGGTTCTCTCCGTGACCACCCTCCGGCGTGAGAATCAGTCCTTTCACTCGAAGAAGAAGATGAAGTATAAAGTGAAAGTATGTAAGAGTGAATGAGTGCTTCAGCCTCAAGTCTTCTATTTATAGCCAGAAGTTTGGGCGCCAAAAGTTAACGAAGAGATGACGGAATCTTCTGTCACCGTTTACAGTTAAATTCCCATCCATGCACATGGATTGGGTATTAATCACCCGTTGGGGATGAGCCACATGGAAAGTGATCTTCTCTAAACGTTCATGGGGATTGTGGTTGCCTCATGTGTGAGATGAACGTCTCAGATGATGCAATGTCACATTCGGTTACAACCGAATGAAGATTTGCACGATTGTCATTTAATGCTTCTAGAAGATCCACAGCCGTGGAGCCTTGGATTGTTGCCATGTGTCCAATTGGTTGTAACAGAAAAGATTCCTTTTGCCCAGTTTCTTATTACCTACACACGAAGATATCTGTAAAAATGACTTAAGAGTTTCGATTGTTTCTTCTAACTTCCAGCTTAACTTAACTGTACTCTTGTGCGGTTTGGCGCAAGAGTGTTAAATGAAGTTTAGCCGTCTTACTCATTGTTCTTGCGCCAGGTTAATAAGAATTGAGCCTTCCAGATCTGTCTTTTGGTTATGCAAGGCATGCAAGTCTTTTTAAAAAGATCTGAAAGCATTCTGATGGTATGGTCTCCTGCGCAGGCGCAGGTTTTTGGGACCATACCTCTTCAGAGGACAAGGTGAAGAGTTGTATGCCAACGTGAAGAGTAATCCCCTAATTCAGTCTAGCAAACGAGGTAAAGAGTTGTATGAAGACTTTGAGGACTACTATGGTTTAGGACTTTAGTTTAGTAAGGACTAAGGGCGTATGACACCAATCAAGTGTTTTTATTAATTAAAAATTACATGTTTAAGTAGTCATTAGCAGTTACAAGGTTAGCCAGTTTTGACACGAATTTAATTATGTATT
Source organism: Scalesia atractyloides (assembly GCA_947069175.1). Taxonomy (NCBI): domain Eukaryota; kingdom Viridiplantae; phylum Streptophyta; class Magnoliopsida; order Asterales; family Asteraceae; genus Scalesia; species Scalesia atractyloides. The sequence continues at coordinate 102,073,441 of CAMTDV010000016.1, forward strand.
ATACGTGTTAACCCATTTAAGACATGAAACTTGTTAAGTTACGCAAGCTTGTTTAACTCCGTGTCGCGTTAATAGGTCGGTGTCAGAATTTGTCAGCACTAGTCTTGGTTCCAATAGATATTATTTATAACATCTTCTTTTATAATTGTCACCTTATTAACTTGTTTGAACTTGAAATAGATATGTATGAGCAAACCATAGTGCATTCATTTTAACCCAGGATAAGTTTTTATTATTTAAAATTGTCATATACCTACGATTATCGATTAAAATGGTTAATCTTATATCGCAGGTGGTGGTACATTTGGTCACCTTTCCGATAGCAAATTGGGAAGGAAACGATCACTAATGATTGTATGCATTTTGAACATCATTTTTTGCCTATTGACATCCATCTCTCCCGGTTATTGGACCTATGCCCTCCTCCGTCTACTCACCGGCTTCAGCAATGGTGGGATTGGCGTTTGTGCCTTCGTTCTCGCCATCGAACCCATAGGACCTGCCAAGCGTGGAATTGCAGGCATGTCCACCTTTTATTTTTACTCAATCGGGATAGCCCTTATCTCTGGCATAGCATACATATTTCAATCATGGCGGTTTCTTTACATCGCTTCTTCCATACCCTCCATCATCTTTCTTGTTTTCATGCTCCCTTTCATCTCCAAGTCCCCACGTTAGTACCTCATTCGAGGTAAAACTGATGAAGCCATGAAGATCATGCAGAATATCGCCAAAATAAATGGAAAGCACCTCTCTGAAAATGTATATGTTGTCCTAGATAAGGAAGCTAAAAGGCGCGATCAAGAGAGTATAGAATCTGGAACAAAAGAAATTGTGGCCGCATCAGTAAGAGATGTGATTAAGTCTCCGTTAATGCGAACGCGTTTGTTTCTTCTGATGGGAATCTACTTTACAAGCTCGATCGTGTATTGTGGAGTAAACTTAAATGCCACAAACCTTAAAACCAATATCTACTTTAGTGTGTTACTCAATTCGGTTGTAGAGATGCCAGGGTATCTTTTGGCTGCATTCTTAATAGATAGGAATGGAAGGAAGTCATTAGGAATAGGAGCACAGTGGTTCAGTGGAATCTTTTGCCTTATAGGTAGCTTGATTGGAAGCAAGGAGAATTGGAAGGCAATGAGGATGGTGTGTGGAGTTTCGGGGATATTCGGGATGGCTGGAACTTGTAATTTGTTATACGTGTACGTGATGGAGTTGTTTCCAACGGTAGTCTGAAGCGTAGCGATTGGATGTGCAAGGCAAGCGTGACAAATAGGATCCATACTAGTACCTTTCATGGTAGTTAAAGGTGCTGGTCTTTCATTTATGGTTTTTGGGACATGTGGAATTATGGGCGGTATTCTTATGTTTTTCTTGCCAGAAACATTAAATAGACCGTTGTATGACACCATGAATGGAGTGGAAGTTGAAGAAAACAAGTTTGCGATGCTTGCATAGAAACATTCAATAAGCCATTATATGATACCATGGACGGAGTGGCATATGAAACAAACAAGTTCCCAATGCTAGCTTAGATGACGTTGGAGCTTCTAGAAAGAAAAATGTAAGTTGGTTGAGTCTTTATGCATAAAGTATTTCATATTGTAAGTTGTTGGAAATTTTTATCTTATGATGGTGCTAATTAATGAGTTATAATGAAACATTTTAATAGGATTTGAGGTCAAATAGAAAACACAACAAATAACCTGCAATTGAAGTGGAGGTTGTTTAGCCTTACTACTACATTAATTAGGAAACATTTTTTGGGAGAAGGTTAATCGATTTATGAACATGTGGTGAAGGTGCCTAAGTAATACACATGATTTTTATATGCTACAATGTGTTTGTCAAACTTGAATTGAGTGGAGAAGATGAAGGAGTATTTCACTTAAACTTCGAAGTATTCTACGAAAAAAAAAAACAAATCACTTTTATACAAATTTTAAAAATCAACCTAAAAAGATCCAAGTCCAGAATACAATCAAATCAAACTTAAAACATAATAACTTTACCAATGTGATGAAAGAGATAACTAGCGATAAGGGTCTAACATACCCGCGACTTTTCTCTCTATTTGAGAAATCAGAGATACAACTGAAACCGAGAGAATAATAGAGAGCTATTGAAGAAGACGAAAGACTATTGTCCGTTAGAGTTAGTACTATAATTCTTATTGAATCCTTACTTTAATAATTGATTTCAAAGAATCTCATATGTCATCAACATATTCTTTCTCGCCATTTTTTCTAATTTTCATCATTTTATAGCAAGTTAAATTTTTAAATCCAATAACGTTAGCGAGTTCTTTTCGGTATAATTAATATAAAAGTTGAACTCTGGTTATTACTTAATTAAGAGTTCCATTAGAACTATTAATCTATTATCATTACTTTTTTGGATGCTTAAAATTAATATCCAGCGGTCTTGATTTTAAGTCCCATATATAGCAAAGAATAAAAGAAATTTGTTGTTCAAATAATAATAATAATAATAATATATAAATGAGGATGATTATATAAACGCAACTCTTTTTAATATTGGTTTTAAAACTGATTATTGTTGTTTCAAGGCTAGAACCGGAACATTAGTTTTTAGTATTCTAAATCGGTAGTGTGTTTATTAAAAAAAGGATGGTTTTACACAATTGATAGTTGATAAAGACGATAAAATTACAAACAAAACAACAAATATCTTGTATCAAGAAGTATTAAGAAATTTGTGAATTGTATTTTTATTTTTTATTGTTGTATGTAATAAAACTACTTCTATTATATAAACTTTTATACATATTATTCTACTTTATTTTCTATCATACAAATTCTAGTAAAAATAATTTATTTTCTATCATACAAATTCTAGTAAAATAACGTACCAGCTCCCCAACCAACTATGAGATAGATTTTAAGGGCCGGCCAGGTTTAGATTATCAAGATGTACCAACTTGACCCCTCTATTTTTTTGTTTTTTATTTTGATACCAACAAAGGTATTAGCCCTTTTCGTACCACGCCACTACTTAACATTGATCTTGTAATAGCCAAATTATGTAATTTTCTAACATTTTTTTTATACCTAACTTTGACTTTGGAAGGATTTAATGTCATACCATTTTGTAGAATATAAATATTATATCACTAGACCATATACATCATAGGTACCAACTTATGTAATATTGATTAAAATCCAAACCATTGATGAGTCATAAGAAACAACCACTAGTTGAAATTTAACTGATTTACCTATTATAATGAGTAGGTAACTAAGGCTGCTCGGTGTAGGGCTCGTTCGCGAGGCGTTCAGGTGTGGCGACGGGCCAGCACACCCCCCCCCCTGATCTTCGCCATCGCAAACGTCCAGGCCAAGACGATGAAGACGACACTTCTTTATACATACACACACATATACATACATACATATATTATATATCATTGAGTCTCATTCCCATATCCTATGTCCATCCCCTTTAGCACTCGTTTACGTAGACACCTGCGTGACGAATCATACGTTGAGAACTACCCTCCTCCACACCCCATACTCTAAAAGTGTTTATAGTATGCAAAATATTCTATGTATTGTTCCAATAATGACACCCTATATATAGGGTAATGAATACAATGGGCCTAAACTCTATAATGGGTATATAAGTTATAACACATACAATAATACAAATATAAAGTGGATAATAGTAACCACTGGTAAATGGACGCTTAACATGTATCGGAAGCTCGATACATGCACCACCTAAGTTACACCATACAAGCAGAGAATATAATTTTGGTACTTAAATCTTATATTATTACAACAATGTCACTAACATATTAATTTTGATTTACTACTTTTTCAAATGTGAAAAGTTCAAGACCTAAATAGTCAACAGTGTATATCAGAATCAATAGTAACATGCTTCAAACCAAGCAAACCGAAAAACTCGTTGCATTAGTAAGAAAACAACAAACATATGTTAAAGATTCAGTAAGAATTCAATAAATAAACATAGGAATATTGGATTTTAATAATCCTAACTATTCGTCGTTAGGCCGTCAACAGTTCCAACTTAAAAATAACTACTGGTAGTCCCAACTATTAACATATCGGCCTCCAATGGACCCTGACTAACAGAACCTTAACGCCGTTGGTCCCCGATCGCCGGAAAAACGGTTTTTGCCGGAAAGCTCATTTTTTGTTAGAAAACTCAATATTTTCGTCCCAAAACTCTTTGTAACCTTATTACAAACCTTTAGGAATCTTTTTCTAGAAAAATAATTATTGAAGTCGCCGGAAAACTCACTTTTTCGCCGGAAAACTTCTTCTTGGCCGGAAAACTCAACTTTTTGGCCGGAAAACTTAACATCTTCATCCCAAACCTCTTTGTAACCTTAGATCGGACCTTTAGAAACACTTTAAGACCAAAAACGTTTTCCGGCGACCAGAGACTAACGGCGTTAGAGTTCTGTTAGTCAGGGTCCATTAGTGGCCAATATGTCAATAGTTGGAGCGTTATGGTTATTTTTGAAGTTAAGATTGTTGCCAGCGAACGACGAATAGTTGTGATTATTAAAATCCAATATTCCATAAACATAATAGAAATCAAAATTACACCTTAAACGCGGAGTTATTTGAATCTTCTCCGGCGCCACTATTCTATCCGTAATCATTCTCCATGTTTACAAAGGCATCGTTCAACTTTAGCAAAAGAGCTTACATAACGTTCAAGTCAAACAGTTGTTACACTCTACATGGTATCCAGATATGTGATGGTATGATTGATTTTACTTATTTGTTTATCTTAATTATGTTTGATGATTTTAACGTATGTGATGGAATCATTGATTTTACCGTTTGTTTATTTTAATTAAGTTTGATGATTTTAACGTAATAAAATTGCAAAGGAAAGAAAATATGTTAGTGTAGTGTGATATTTATATAATATCAATTAGAAACATGTTTAGGCATTATGGTATTGTATATTGTATATTGTATTATGTTTAAAGACTTTTATGAGCTACAGGGTGTTGTAATTATTGTATCTTTTGTGTTTCAATTCTCTTATTTGACACGTGGGTTTAGAGCTGTCTTTCCACCTCTCTTTTTTTACTGCTTTCCACAATCAGATCAAAAGGTTAAAAGAGAGATGGAGAGAACGAGAGAGAGGGGGGGGGGGGGACGGCCGGTCACGATTCCGACAACAGCAACTTAGATTTTTGCGCGTACTGCAACTCGCTCATTGGGTTCTGATGGCCTGCATATACGATCGGAGGTCTGGAGCTGCATTCTCAACGTCACAGGTTAACAAATTGGTTTCCGGCAAGGTTAAAACCATCTATTGGTGACGCATGGGTGGTCTTCGGCCAGTACAACGACGCAAGGTATACAGGGTTTAATGTAATTTGTTCTGCATACATCTGTAAAAACCCTAGCCACTGCCTCGATGAATGGCGACTAGGGTTTCGACGATGGTTCCAACAACTTTGTAAGTCTTCACACTTCATTTTTTTAATTTCCGGCCACTGATGGGTGTTCTTGGTGGTTCTGTACTCCGGAATTCTCCGACGAGGTGGGGTTTAGGCAGCGGTGGCGTTGGTGATCGAAGACAAGACAGTGAAGAGTAACCCTGGTGGTGTGCGATGATGGACCAGATTGTGTTCCAAAAACAGGTCAGTATAATCATCATTCATCACAGTATAATCATCATTCATCACTGGTGATAAGTTCTTGGCTTCCTGTTGTTAATTTCTTAGTTAGTATTACTACATCATCATCATCGTTTGTGTTTGCTTCTAATTTGGGGTACAAATGGAATTGATAACCGATAAGCTGCTATGTGTGGTTATATTCGATGGAAATTCACATCAGGAGTCGATTTCTAAGGTAATTTTAAAGTTGAATTTTAAATTTTCTTCAAGTTATTTTAAAATTTTCTTGCTGGTCTTTTAAAAGTTGTTACACAGATTAGTCTAAAAAATTATAAAACAATTGGATACAATAATATATTGCTATAAGAATTTGTGTTAAAAAAATTACAGTAGTATTTTTCCATGTATGATATATTCATGTGGTGGTTGAATTTATTTTATGTTTTATCAAGAGAAATACGTGTTGGTAAGAAAATACCTCAAGTAAGCATTTTAATAGGTTTGTGTAACAAGTTATTTTGACAATGTGTTATCTCATACTAAAGTAATTCTTTATAGTATCCTCCCTTAACACATATCCACCACTCAAGGGAAAATGTATTACAAAGGCTTAGTTTAACCAATTATGTGCAGGATTTGGAAGACAAGCTGCACCCAGGTGAACTTTTTGACGCATTGATCCTGACCAATTAGCACTATTGAAGGTCATAGTTATTAAAGCGAGCGCCTAGACGCAAATAAAGCCCCGGGCCCAACAAATCGCCCGGAGTGCGCCTCACGCCCTTAATAACTATGTTGAAGGTTAAGGATATAAATAATGGCAGATTGGCAATGTCCTCAATGAGTGCATTGAGAACATTAAGAATTGTTAGGTCCTAAATGGTTATTCTGGTGTTCAGAGGACATCTGCTACTGGCGGTCTGTGAGAGGGTACCGCAAAGGTGCATTTTTATTTTTGTAATTTAGATTTAAGTTGGCTCACTATGTGTACTAATTATTTTTCACCGAATATTAAAGAGTGAGAGATCAAACGAGGATGATATATTTGAAGAATCTGCACCTAGATCATGTGAAACGGTAAGTTATATCTACTTATTGAATTCCTTATTCATTAGCTCTGCAATGGTAACTTTACTTCATGGTTAGGGTTACGGCAATCGTCTTGGAAGACACTTTTGTCATGTAATATTTTGGTTTCGTGGCAATTCACGCATGATGTTAGTTTGTTTCCTGTTTACACCCGTTGCATCGCGACATGAAAGAATATGAACTGATGAAACACGTATGCCTCTTTTTCAAAGTTTACCAAGATCTAATTAGCATAAGAGAATCAAAACAAGGTTAATTTGATTGTTAAAAAACTATCGTGCAAATCCAATTATGGATTTGAAAGTGGGGTTGATGGTAGAGCTCCATTGATAGGGTTATGTTGGTAATAAGTCAGCTGTCTTCCCCTTCAACTACTGGATTATGATGCCGATCCAATTACGTCAGTGTAATTCTCCAACCATATAAGTGAGCTTCATGTATATACATCTTCAAGTTATATATATGACACGCAGCATGGGTTATCTTTCATTCTTTGTCTAACACACACTGTTTCATTTTTCATTTATTGTCAATGTCATTCTTTTTCATTTGAAGTCCAAAATAATACTATATGTGTTGGTTTGGCCACACAACCTTTGTTATGTGCAGTATTCGCGCCGAAAATGACCCTGGAAGTTGTGGTGACCGGTGACTGCTTGCTTATTCTAAGTGTTGGTTGCTTAGTTTTTTCAAGCTTATTCTTCTTTTGAATGTTGAGGTATGTTTGTTATACAGTTGTGCTAATTTTACTCAGAGAGCATGAAGCTACATATGTGCGCGTTCATACTAAGAGTAGATTCTTTCCCTTTTGTAGCTAAACTAAAATCTTAGAATCTTCAGATCCATGACGTAAATACAATTGTATTTTTTGTAATTTAGGTGGAGGGTTTAATATTACGCGTTTGAAACCCCGAAATGGACAGCTCAGGTCCAAGATCTTATGCAAATTGATTTAAAGGGATGGGGCATGGGTTATGTTTCATCGTTTCGACAACATTTCCTGCTACAAATGGTAAATGGTGTTGCTGGTGAGTTACAAATATATCATACTAATATCAAAAATTGATTTTTTTTTAAAATGGATTAGATGTTTATTTAATTTGATTGTTGATTTTAGGCCTATGGGAATATTTTGCTCAAACTAATGAAAGGACTGTCCCACCAAGAATTCATGTATACACAACTTCCTGGGGGCAAGTTCTGAATAGAAAATGGCTGTGTTTTTTTATATATAATCAGGCAATCGCTTTTCCGTATTTTCTACGATAAGTTTATTCTAATTTGTCAAATTAGCGTTTGAAAATTGGGGGTTTTTGGAAAATCATCATGTAACTTGGAATTAGTAGATAAATTATATTGTTTATACCAAATATTGGCTTCTTGATTGTAGTATAGTCGTTGGAGTTTTGAATTTGCAGTGACCATTTTGTTAGGAGGTTTGACTGGTGCTTTAATCGACCAAGAATCAAAGAGGGGAGTCATTAGAGGTGTTGCAGCTGCAACGCAATCTCGATTAAATTCATCACCAAAGCGCACAGCGTTCCACTATTACTGCCAGCCTTCATTGATTTGCATCTTCACCATCGGTTCTAGGTGTTGGGTATGCAAAGTTGTGATGAACTTTCTAGAACCAAACATTTTGTACAACTTTGTTTTATACATTCTTGACATATAGGCTAGGCACGTTGATGTAACACCCAGGTTTAATCAACTATGATGCATACGAAATGGATCCCCGCCGCATCGCGGCGGGTGTTAAATCTAGTTATCATTATGTATTAACCTTAAAAAGTTATAAGTTATATAATGCATACATTTTAATAAGCATTAAAATCGTATTCGTTGTTTGGTACGCTTAAATTTATATAATAAGGTTTTATTTATTCGGGAAGATTAATGATTAAATGGATAAGGTTTATATGGTTTGGAACATCTTATTCTCCACGATAATATAAATACTTTTTGTCGGAAAAGTCATGCTTCTATTAAAAAAAAAGGATTGGAGATGCGGGACAATGGCACAATGCGGCGTGCTCACAACCAACGGGGTAAAATGACACCCCTTCAAAATGATTTATATGTGACGAAAATATTAAAAACAATGAACATAAATGTATTTTTAACCATCTATAAAACCCTATAATATGGAGTAAAAAACTTATATTCGTGAGAAGAAGTCCATGAAGGCCAAAACGAACTTTATATTCTTGTGTTTGATTTGATAATCTTTGAATTAGCGGAAAAGCGCTACACTTCACAAGCATGTATACAATTTTACTTGGTTTCCTTTTTTTATTATATACGTTAAAATAAACTTTAATTTACAACCCTATGATAAGGGCCATTTATACTTTAGACGCCTCTAATGAACTTTTGTTTGTCTACATCCTCAACATTTGAAAAACGCTATACTTCACAACCCTCCATTAGTTGACCAACACTTTGAACGAATGACCGGTATCTTAGTATTGCCCACAAGGGCATTAGCGTCTTTTCACACCCACCAAGCCCTACCTTCTAAAACAAGCCCCCACATTTGTTCAACTACAAGACCCTTCCCAGTATATATCAAATTTTCGACATTTAAAAAAAAGGATTTCGTGTCTTAAACGTGAACTACATAAGGTAGACGTAGATTCAAATTCAAAATACAAACCATGTATTCATGAATGTAAACATGTTAACAAAAGCGTAAGAAGTTAACATTCATTTAGTGTCGGTTCCTTATGCGGCTTAATCTTCATCCGGTCTCCTTGAGTTACATTACCTAATATACAATATTCACTCAAACGATTAGAATTTAAAACATTTGAATGAGATGGTTACCTCCGGAAATCAAAACATTATTTTTCAAGCATTATGGAGCACTGGAAGCATGCACACAAGTTGAAAGTTCTAAACGCGAAAATGGGAAGGTTGGTGGCGCTAATTTCAGCGCACCACAGCAACAATTTACATTTTGGCGCACTGGGCGCTGATTTTTGCTCACTGAGCGCTGAACCCAGACCTGACTCACGAATTTCATGTTTTTGCCACCAAACAAGTGTCCATATCAGTCTGAATCAAGTTTTTATGTTTAAAACTCGTTCCTTATCCTATGTAAATCCGTAACCCATGTAACAACAACCAAATAATCTCACACGCCATCTTGGCGGGGGTTCTGGGGCAGCGCCCCTGAGAAGTAGGGTCCTAGGGGCGGCAGCCCCTAGCAGGGTCCAAGGGGCCAAGGGGCAGAGCCCCTGGCTAGGGTTGAGCTAAAAATACAAATAAAAATAAATAATACGGGCCGCTCACGGGCCGCGACAGGACTTCCCCTGGGCCTCGCGGGGAGCGACCCAGAGATGAACGGGGACACCACAACGTGCCACGTGGTACGACACCCGGCCGACCTACATGTTGACTGGCCAAAGCTAGGCCCTAGCCTAGCCCTCTCGCGGGCCGCGAGAGAGACAAAGAAATGGCTCGCGGGCGCGAGCGACCCAGGTTTCAGCCTATAAAAGGAGGCCTCTGGCCTCAGTTTCGTTCGTTCAATTATTTTCTTTCTCTCAGTCCCTATAATAACTAAACGTTGCTCGATATAATACCCCTATACAGCGAAGCTCTGCTACGTTGTAAGTACTTTAACCCATGTTCACCAATTTGTCACCCTACCCGGTTGACATAGGACCCAACGGTGCATGTCGAGGCTCTGTCAGACTAAATCGTTGGATTTCTGTCCCGTGATGTATGGCTAAAAGTGACTTATCCTACCCGGTTGACATAGGACCCAACGTGTATGCCGTGGCTCTGTCAGACTAAGCCGTTGGAGTTCTGTCCCGCGATGTATGGATAAATGTGACTTGGGTTATTTTACTAACACGCGTGCTTTGTGTGTTTTTAATAGATAACAATCAGGAACATTTTCCAGAAAACCAGTAGGATTACCAAAGATACCAATGTGAGTCATTTCTCTTTTTCTCACAGTTTGTGAGTCATTCTCTTTTTCTACTGAATTGTTTTACAAAACCTCAAATGTTTTAATTATACTTAACAGTGATTGAGTCTTTGTATTCTACCAATGCTGCCGGTATGTGAGGTTTTGTATACACTACTGAATATAGCGTTGCTATTGGACGACGAGTTAGCCAATAGTAATATGACCATAGTCAACATGACAAATACTGAATGAGTACTTGGGTAGAAGTAAACATTGTAATCGCTTATAATACTGTGAAGTATAATATTGTGTCATTATGTAAAATGAAATGTACTCGCCAGTATTTCTTGCTGATAAAAATGTTTTTAAAACGCGTTTCAGGTAACTTAATGTGAAGCTAGAAGAAGCCAGCTATGGAGCACTGAAGGCTTAAAGAAAGTGGCTATAAAAGTTACCTACATAAAAGTTTATGTTTTCATAAATTAGGGTTTACCCCTACGACGTTGTTATGGATAAAATAAGGGTTTTATCCCTTTAGTTTATCAATAATATCTGGTGTTTAAACTCTGAAATTTATTTCCTAAACTACGATCCTGATGTTTAAATTTCGCTGCTAAATTAATAAACACCAATACCACCAGCTGCCGGTTCTCGCGGCCCCCGCTCCCGGGAATAGGGGTCGGGGTTGCGACAACCCACTACCTGGATTCATAATTCATATATTTTACGCTCCCATTACCCGATTTGTGATTATGTTTATTTAACCCGTTTTGACATTTGAGCACTAAAGCTTAAATCATCCACATTTGTTTCGTAGGATTATGAACATGCTTTCACTAGAACTAAATCAGTAATGCAATTACATCTATCAAGATCATCACATTGCTAGTTCATACACAAATTTGGGGTTTCTCATACTAAGATCAAAAACCCATTTCTCTTATATATACATAGAGCCCTAACATCTTGTTCATGTTAATTGCTTCATTATTTAACAAGTATGATGATTCTAAGCATCGTTATACTATCATTTCCACCATAACATCTACAACCATTCAAGAATTGTAAATCGATGAGTTCATCATCAATCTTTTACTTTACCAAAAACGAAAATTCAACATACCTTATAATCCCGTAGTCTAAGTGATCAATATTTCGACTTATGCGTAAGATTTGAACCCTTTTCTGCCTTTCAACTTAACCAAATTGATGGATTAAGTTAGCAAGAAGTTTCTCTCTCTTTCTCTCTGCTCCCGGTTGACACACACACACTTGTGTGTGTATTGTTTTTATTTCATAATTTAAAACACTAGTTTCTCATTTAACAGCTATGGTCCCTCAAGTTTAGTTTTCCTTACAAAAAAGTTAAAACCTATTCGTTTTATTATAATATCACATGCTTTTACTAGGGTCAACACTCCTAGTTACCGTATTTATAATATTAATCAAATATATATACATTTATATAATTTAATATTTTTGGGTGTTACATCATCCAATCAAACCACAACATTCACATTTCCCCGAACCCTCAACTAGGGCTGTTCAAAAAGCTAGGAGCTCGGAGCTCGCTCGAAGCTCGCTCGGATTTAGCTTGGAAGAAGCTCGCTCGATTTAGCTCGGTTTAAAAGTGAGCCGAGCCAGCTCGGCTCGGTTAGAAAGTGAGTCTAGCTCGGCTCGGTTCGACCGAGCCGGATTAGCTCGGTTTGGCTCGTTTGTTAGCTCGGCTCGGTTTAGCTCAGATTGTTTTACTTATAATATATTTTATTTTTCTATACATTATAATATATTACAAAAAACTAATTATTATTTACATGCATTTATGTTTGTAATTTGATATCTATGACTTATTATAATGTTTATTACCATGCTAATGAACTAATAATGTATTTCGTCGAAGTTTAAAACTTATTTTGTGTTGTTTAACTTGATTTTGGCTTGTGACGTATTAGTTGAATTTATTTTGGATATGTTATTTTAAAGTATTGAATAATATTTTAGAGTACTTAAATTTTAGAGATATATATTAATTTTTATTTTTAAAATCGAGCCAAATCAAGCCGAGCCGAGCTAGCTCGGTTTAAAACCAAGCCGAGCCCGAGCTTTGATTTTCAGCTCGGTTTCGAATCTGAGCCGAGCCGAGCCAGCTCGGTTTATAATCGAGCCGAGCCCGAGCTTGGCCTAGCTCGGCTCGGCTCGGCTCATGAACACCCCTACCCTCAACATCCTCAACCCAACAATCCTTCTCCCCTCCGGCCACTTTTCAGGCAAGCACCATCACGATCACCTATTTCTTCTGCGCTGCGCGACTACCACGACCAACACTCTCACCCTGCGCGACCACCGCATGACCACCACTCTCACCGTGACAACCACCACTCGACCACCCAAATTTCGCGCCAAAATGTCATCTGTACTACGAGGGACCGCAGGATCTGAAAATGTGATAGGTAATTTTACGGTTTTACACTCGTTCATTCTGTTTAAGTATGATGTAACGGATAAAGGTTTGTTTCTGTTGCTCGATTTAGGTTGTTCGGTCATGAGGGATGGTTGGTGCTCCACATCCGTTTGGTTATATGATGTCTTAACAATTTGACAGTTGACTGGATGTATACAACGGGGAACAGGGATGCAATGGCTGGGGAAGCAGTAAGTTACGGGATCGTTTCGACGGGGAAGAAGCGGTCGGTGGTTGATGTTGTTAATGGTAGATAATGGTATTTTGAAAACTTCCGTTATATATATGTAGGTATCATGACTTAATGTAGGTTATTTAACTTAATCTAGGAACTCTCGTAACTAAATCTAGGAACTCGAATAAGTATTCTGACTTAATGGTATGGTTATAAAATCATATAGTTTATAGTTTGATGATATTGTGGTTATATATGTTTGATGATATTGTGGATGAAATTGTGGTTATATAGTTTATAGATGGATGATTATACATAGTTTCGGGTGGGTTTCATGTGGTTGATTATATATAGTTTCGGGTTTAGGTGGTAGATAATATATAGTTTCAGGTAAGCGATTATATATATTTCGGGTGGTTGATTATATATACTTCGGGTAGGCGATTATATATAGTTTAATTATAGATAGGTATCAGGTGGTTTCGTGTCGATTATATATAGTTTGGTTAATAAACTATATAATGTGGTTTCGTGTGATTATCATATAGGCAATTATAGTTTTGGCGTGATTTATTTGATGATTATATAAATACATTGTTATATATAGTTTTTGGTTAATTAATTATGCGAGTGTTCGTTCGTTTCGTGTTTGTTTTATATAATGTTTTTTGTGTTTATTTGGTTATATATATGGGTTTCATTTTCATAAGAACTGATGCAGGTGATTAGGATGTAATTAAATTGGTGATTATGGTAATTGTATCATAATTGTGTGGTAATTGTGATTATGCGATTTGAATTTGAAGGAAAATATTGTTGGTGAAATGCAGGTTATAAAAAGAGAATACTTTAAGCCATAAGGACGTGTATTGATATTGAAAAAAAAAACAAAATAGTCTTTGTACTACTAGTCAATTATGTACAAGTCAGCGTGACAGTCAACTATCCAAGGTTATAAAGTGTAGTGCTTTTAAAACGTTGAGGTTGTAAACGGACAAAAGTTCCCTAGGGGCGTCTAAAGTGTAAATGACCTCTTGCCACTGTGTTTTAAATTGATGTTTACTCCTTAAGTTACTATATACCTTACATACCATTAAAATGATATATCATGATTATTAAAGGAAAATTATTTTTAGTAACTCTAACTTTGACATGTTACCGGCATTGATCACATCTTAAGAAATTCTATAGGATAGTCCCAACTACCAAAAATTTTTCATCCATCGAGTTTTTTCAAATTAGGGCCTAACCTAAGTTTTTTTAAGTGGATAAAAACTTAGTTATTTATCTACGTGGCTACTTATGGAGCGTCATCACCACCTTCACTACCACCACCGCATCACCACTCACCACCATGCCTAACCCTAACTTGCTATTATCACCACCATCCATCGTCGGCAGCTTAAAAATTTATTTTTATTATTTGTTTTCCGTTATCTGTTTCAAGTTAGACATCGAATCAAAACCGACATCTAGCTTGACGGGGAATGTTAAAATACAATAGTTAGAGTTATTGTAATCATCTCTATTGTAATTAGAATATATGATCTGATTAGGTTTTTTTATAATTATTCTCGATCCCTATATCTAATTGCTTAATAATACTCAACTAGTGGGATTTCCCCCGCGCTACGCGGCGGGAATTCGATCCGTATCGGTTCCATATCTTACGATATCGACACTCCTTCTAAAATCCGGAAATGAAAAATAAAATAAAAAATAAAGTCGTGACATGTTCAAAAGGATATTGTCACCTGTTTTACATCTATCGAGAAGAATAAAAGTGAATTGATGCAAATGTTGATCATGCAAAATCTGTTTAGTTCTTTACAACATCATTACATCACCTTACCGACGTCCGCTATAGCTTTCGATAAAAAAAACAACCTGTATTTTAATACAACTCAACTTTCAGTATTGTTTGGTTGGAACCAAAACGAATTCAATAGTGTGTAATGGTATCATAGTTGTTCAGATGATACAAAAAAAACATTTATACAAAACGTTTTTTATAATGTAGATAAAAATAAGCATGTTGCAATGTTATATTCAGAATTATAATAAAGCGTAAACAACGTCAATTTACCAAAAAAAAAGGTAAATATAAATATGGCGTATCATTGGTGACATGTACGTCTATGCTTCGATTTCGTGTACATTACCATTCATAACTCGATTTTGAATAAAATATATATCAAGACATATATAACAATATGCAGGTCGCAATGACATATTTAGAATATGCTAAAATATCATATTCGAAAAATTTTAAAAATAGAAAACAAATTATGACCAAAATTAATCATAATAATAAAACAATATCAAAATTATATATTACCACTCATAATCCGTTTTCCAAAAATATATATTATCACCTTGTATTCTAAAGAGTAAATCGCACAAAACATCCTTTATGTTTCCTCCAACTTGTAGGTTTCAGTCTTAATGTTTAAAAGTTGCTAAAAACAGCCTTTAAGTTTATTTTTGTTGCGGGTTCAATCCTTTACAGCTAACCACGTTATTTTCTTCAGTTAAGTTCCCTCACATGTGAGGGTATATTCGTCATTTTGGTTGATCTTCCACCACGTCAATTATAAGAAAAAAGAATATTTAAAGTTTAACCTATTTTAAAAAAATTCTAACCGCAGGGACTAATGTGCAATAAAACCAAACTTTTAAAAACCAAACACCCTCTTTTCCGGTCTTCTTCTCCGGCGACTTCGTCGGATTCCGGCGAACCCGGAATTAAGATAGGAATCTTGTTAAGCTAGCCCACTAAGCTGTAAAGATTAACACAGATTTTGATATGTCAATTAAACTCTTCAGGATTATCATCAGTTGGAAGAATCGGCGCCTTATTCGCATAAGACGGAAACGACAAACGACTCTTCAACCCTAGATACCTCTCACGGAACTCCGGTGCCGTCAAATCAGAGAACTTCGTAACACCGTGTTCAGTAGTCGGATCCAGCAACTGGTGACGCTTAGGACGCCGCAAGTTAGACTTAAACACTATCAAACAGTAATCTTGCTCCTCTGTAGTCGCGTACATTTTACCAAACTTTATTTAAACTAGGTTAAAACTTAAATATTCTTTTTTTTATAATTGAAGTGGGTGGAAGATCAACCAAAATGACGAATATACCCTCACATGTTATGCATGTGAGGGAACTTAACTGAAGAAAATAACGTGGTTAGCTGTAAAGGATTGAACCCGCAACAAAAATAAACTTAAAGGCTGTTTTTAGCAACTTTTAAACATTAAGGCTGGAACCTGCAAGTTTGAGGAAACATAAACGATGTTTTGTGCAATTTACTCTATTCTAAATGTTATAAAAAACAAAATATGATCAAGATAAATCATAATAATAAAACGAACAACATCAAAATTAATTCTATTAACTAACAAAATGTAAGTTAAAAAACAATAATATAATGTTTTACTGTTATAATTATAATTTTACTATATGCTAAATGTTATAAAAAATTTGATTAAAATAAATCATAATAATAAAACTAATTAATTCTATCAATTAATAAAACGTATAGTAGAAAATAATAATACATGTGTTTTACTATTTAAAAATACAAAAATCGAGAAAAATTATAATCATAAATAATAATAGTTTTAGCAAGTTAGAAATTAGAAATAACTAGTTAGATGCCACACCCGCGTTGCGGGGCGATGGCCGAATAATGAGCGAGTGTTAGGCAGCTCGTTGACGCGGAAAACAATTAAATCGAGTCAACCAATAAAAACATAACACTTTTATAGGTTTGCTAAAAAAGCTAAAACAATGGCAGTATTGTTATTTTTAACTATTGGAAAGTTATATTTGTTTCACTAGTGTAAAAAGCAAAATGTATTTAGGTAGAGAAGGTTTATATCCTCTTATAAGAATGGTTTGATTGTCAGCCTAAATCGATTTGGAATTTACATCTCCACCCTCTCTTAGGGAGCCAATGTCCTCGCTGGCACATCTGCTCGGCCCCTAGCTTTGATACCATTTGTAAAGTGATGGCAGTACTGGAAATTGAAAGCAAGGGCAAAAGTGTAAATCTGCGCAAGGGCGAATTCGTACTTTTGAACTTAGGGCAACAAAATAATATAAATTTAAACTAAAGGCACAACCGTAATTTTAGGTTGGAGGCAAAACCATATTTTTATTTTGTACCAAGGGCATAATCGTAATTTTGAGTTGGAGCGAAAAACGTAATTTTATTTTGAATAGGGGCAAAAACGTAATTTTTAACTGAGGGCGAAATCATAACTTTTTAAACGGGGAAATATCGTAATTTTAAGGTGGGGGCCGAGAATTTTTTTTTCATTTGAACAGGGGTGAAAACGTAATTTTGAGTTAGGGCGAAATTGTAATTTTGAGCCGTGGGCAAAATCGTTATTTTTTGCTGGGGCGAAAAGCGTAGTTTTATTTTGAGCAGATGGCAAAATCGTAATTTTAAAGTGGGGGCAAACCCGTAATTTTACAGCGTAAACAAATAATAAATTGTTGGTCCAATGGGGTAGTGCCAGGCCAGCTACCTGGCACTATTCCGAGGGCAATCCTGTAATTTTACAGTGTTAACAAACAATAAACGGCTGGTCCAATGGAAGAGTGCCAGGCCAGCTGCCTAGCAGTATTCCTTTTTTTATCTTAAAAACACTATTCAAATCACTGTGTTTTTAATATATTGATATTGATAATGATAATGATAATACGTATAGTGTTTTATAAGGTATTAATTCTTTTTCATATGTATAATGTATGTATTAGTATGATTTTGTTAGAATAACAAGAATAAACTAAGGTGATTTGAAACACTGGGATGTTATTATGATGAAGGAATATATTTAATATGGATCGCTCTTTATTAAAAGAATATTGGATTTAAATAACCCAAACTTTTATCAATTGGCCGATAATACTCTCAACTTTCGATTTGTACACCAGCACTTTCAACTTTCAACTTATTGGCCGATAACACTCCTTAATTAACTTCACCATAACCCAGTTAGCTGATGTCAGCTGCCACATTATCAAAAATGCTACATCACCAGCCACATCGGCTGCCACGTCATCAAAAATGCCATGTAGGCTGCCACATCATCAAAAATGCCACATCACCTGCCACGTCATATGCCACGTCAGCAAAATGGCCACATCAGATGTCACATCAGCAAAAACTAACTGGCTTAGGGTTCAATTAGTTGGGGAGTATTATCGGCCAACAAATTGAAAGTTGGGAGTGCTGGTGTACAAATCGAAAGTTGGGAGTGTTATCGGCCAATTAATGAAAGTTGTGGTTATTTAAATCCAATATCCCGTATTAAAGCTATGTTTATTTTAGTGAAAGCATTTAAACAAGTGCGTATGCTTACACTAGGGTTATTAATGAGTCAAGCCAAGCTGAGTCAGGGGAAAGCTTAGGCTCGACTTGATTATAAACTGAGCCGGCTTTACTCGGATTTGAAACAAAGCTGAAAATCTAAACTTTGGGTCGACATGGCTAGATTCGATTTTTTTTCTTTTTTTTTAAATAGCATATAGCTTTCAAAACTCAATAGGCTAAAATATCATTCGATAGGTTAAAAGAACATATCCCAAAAAAGTTCAACAAGCCAAAATCAAGCTAAACCAAATATGTCATAGATATCCAACTACATACCTAAATACCCGCAAACTGTAACCATTTTTATGATACGTTATATGTATATAAAAATAAAATATACTAAAGGTAAAATAGTTTGAGTCATATGGTTCAAACCGAGCTAACATGCGAGCCAAACCGAGCCAGTCCAGCTCATTACGAACCAAGCCGAGCTAGGCTCGCTTTCTAACCGAGTTGAGTCGGGTCTACTCAGTTTCAAACCGAGTCATATCAAACGAGCATTTTTCTATGCTAAATTCTAGTGAACTCCAAGCCACAAGTTTTTTTAAACAGTCTAAATAGGGTTGTAAACGAACTGAACGAACACGCCTTGTCGTGTTCGTTCATTAAGAAATGAACATGTTCATGAATAGTTCACGAACACTTACCGAACGAGATTTCCGGTACGTGTACGTTCATTAAGGAAATCAACATGTTCATGAACAGTTACGAAATGTAAACGAACACAAACAAATATTCATGAACATAATTGAACACAACAAATGTTATATATTCACTTTAAAATAAAATCTACATCTTTCATCAGAAAGATTACAAATATTTCACAAAAAAATAAGCAAATACTTAACATAACTATCCGAACATAGTTGACATAATAATTATCATAAACATAAACATATAATTAACACAAAAAGTTAAGAAGTTTGTGAATCCTTAACACAAAACTGAAGTTGTAATGGTCAAATGAAGGAGGTTGACAGAAGTGTATAGTATAACTATTGTTTCAAAATTTTAAAAAGTAAGACCAATAAAATAAAAATACAACCTATAAAAACCTTATAAGAACGAACACATATAATATAAATTAGGGGTGAGCAAGAAAACCGAAATAACCGAACCGTAACAGAAAAAACCGAACCGAAACAAATGCCGAGGGTTCGGTTTTCGGATTATTAATAACCAAAATTTCGGCTCGGTTTTCGGATAAACATTTTCAATAACCAAAAAAACCGAACCGGACCGAACTTAGAAGTTACAATCAACATATTTTTATGTTTAATTTTAAACTGTTTAAGTGTTTAACCCAATGCTAGTAGAAAATATTAATTTTGTTATTGAATGTTAAGTGGTTACAATAAAACATTACATGTTTATTTATAATTGACATAATTTATTTATTACCTATAAAAAATAACAAAATTTAATATAAAAATTAAATGATCTTCAAATTATTATAAAAGAAAATGTCTTAATAAAAACTTTGAAGAAAACATAAAAATATATTAGAATGTTAGTTTATGTAAACAATATTGATTAAAGAGGTTAAATATAACAAATTAAATGTAAACATATAAAAAGATTGTTATAATATAAATTATACCTTTTATTTTTTGAATCTAACATAATTCTGTTCTAAAAACCAAAATAACCGAAAACCGAACCGAACAGATGTAAAAACCAAAACCGAAAAAACCGAAACCGAATGGTTTTTAAAAACCGAAAACCGACATTTTGGTTACGGTTTTGATTTTTCCCAAAAACCGAACTGAACCGAACCGTGCACACCCTAATATAAATGAGCGAACATAAATGAACACATTACCGAATGTTCACGAACATAAACGAACGTACGCAGTGTAACATCCGTCAAAAACGGATTTACCAAACCCGCTCCGTTTATCAACCGAACTGTTAGTTAAAATTTTCGTTGCGAATTAAATGCCCAAAATAATTTTAAACGATACATAATCAATTATTATACGGGGTTATATAATTAGTTTTTGAAAAACTGTTAAAAATCGCAAAATAAAAATGTTTTGTTTCTGCCGGGTTTCGAACCCGGGTCTGTACCGGTTCAACAAACAACTTATCACCCAGCCGATCAACCGCTCCGCCACTTTGATTTTCTGATAATAAAAGGAATCAATTAATTCAAATAATAAAGTGCGGAAGTCAAATTCAGTCAATTAGCGCCCAAATAGCAGTCGTCGGAAATCCCGACGACTTCGCCGATAATTTACGTTTCCGCTCAAGTTAACCGAAGAATTAACTCCCACGACGGTTATAACCGACGTCTGAACCCGCGACATCAGTCGTAACCGCCGGAGAACGGCTGACTTCGAATTGAGACCGAATTCAGACCCCATACATCTCGATACTACCCTAAAAATTCACCCACAACTCACCAGAAACCTTTCACTCTCAAATCGCACCCTTTCTCGGCGAAAACTCACTCGCCGGAAATATTCTGTACGTCGCCGGAAAACCGAGTCCTTAATCTCTGAGCTTTACTGAACCCCCTAAACTTATACCGAAGTCACCCACACCCTTTGTAAGCTTTCTGAAGATTCTCTGCTGCAAGACACTCGTCGTCGGAAGAGATTGCTGTCGCCGGAGTTCTGCCGGAAAACAGAGGAAAGCCAGTCGGTACTTTTCACGCCTAATTTCCTTTCTTTTTACTTTTATCTCATCTGTAATTAATCATAAAACACTAAAGAAACCTTAATCAACACTTCGAACCAGTCAGTCGTCACTTCTGGGTATAACACAACGAAGAAGATGAAGTTCGGTAAACACATAAGTATAATTAAAATCAAGTTATTTATCGGGTTAGACACACAGTCCAGCGGTGGACTGTGTGCACATTTAACGCAAAGGTCTCGAGTTCGAATATTGTTTCCACACACGCTGCCTTAATAAAAATTCCTTTTTTTGTAAATTGAACCGGATTGATTTATGTATATGTTAAGTATATTAATAACCGGAATAATAACCAAGTTAGACACACAGTCCAGCGGTGGACTGTGTGTATGTTTAATCAAAGCACACGAGTTCGAGTCCGGTCTTCTGCATCGACCCAGACAATTATCTTACCTTTTTAAATAAGTCAGAAATGAAAACAAATAGTTTGTATTTAAGTATAATAAAAATTGGATTATATAACATGTTAAACACACAGTCCAGCGGTGGACTGTGTGTTACACAACCCACAGGTCCCGGGTTCGAGACCTGTGGAACGCACCGGTTCTCTGGATTAAAAATCGTTTTTAAAGTAAAGGATTTCTGTTTAAATCTAATTAATATATATATAATTAAAATCAGATATATGACGGGTTAGACACGTAGCTCAGTTGGTAGAGCTGCGTGCACGCGTACGGGAGGTCTCGGGTTCGAGCCTCACCCAGCGCACTTATATTCTCATTCGAACCGGTCAACGGTCAAGTCAACGGTCAACAGTCAAGTCAACGGTCAGAAAAAAAAATCAAATTTTTTTTATAATTTTTATTTATTTATTTTAATTAAAAATCAATTAAAAATACTTAAAAATAACATTTTTAAGGTTAGAAAATAGCCTTAAACTCACAAAAATACACACAACAATCCTACTAAAATAGATTAATAAAATCCGTTTACTTACCAAACCATAATGCGATTTATCTAGGTTAATCTCACTCGTGGTTAAAACCACTTCGCGTGCACTCAACATCATCAACCGAACGCACCCACTGTGAGTGAATTCTTACAAATTCCCCTTTTTATTCATGTTTTGGGGTGTATCATGTGTCGCTTAAACTAATTCTCTTATGCAAACTCGTGCTATACCATTGTATGATCTAAACTAGAATGTAACTATTGTTGGTTGTGATGTATTACATATTGTCAAAGTTGTATGCAAATTATTTAGGCCCATCAGTTCCTCGTGGGAGACGAGTTGAACAACGCGTGCCTTTAAACTCATTCATTAGGCCCATCAGTTCGTAGAACAACGCGTGCCTCAAAACTCATTCATTAGGCCCATCAGTTCGTAGAACAACGCGTGCCTCAAAACTCATTCATTAGGCCCATCAGTTCCTCGTGGGAGACGAGTCGAACAACGCGTGCCTCAAAACAATCATTTGATGTGTGTGTGTGCAATATTCAATATTATGTGTTGTGTGAATAAATTTACATCTACATTTACTCATATGTGGTTATGCACATTATTCATAATCAATTTAATAAACTCGTTCAAATGATTTTCCATAGGATTCACTCGCCAACTTTATGTTGATCCAAAACCTTTTTACACATGATACAGGTGAACAGGTTGAAGCAAAGAAAACATAGGAAATGCCTTAGAAGAGAACAAAGAAGCTTAGATTGATAGTTAGAACATGTTGTATCATTTATTGTAAATTTCCATTAAATTGTATTAATGAATATGAAACGTATAATAAATGTCATGAGCTTTGATGATAACCCAGTTATGCCCCGATCACCTTTTCCGCTGCGGGTCGGGGTGTGACACGCAGCCTCTATTCATGTTTGTTCGTTTAACTTATCGAACGAATTTCTTGTTCGTATTTATTCATTTATTAAACGAAAAAACATAATGAACTTTTCGCTTAACAATTCACGAACTGTTCGCTAAACATTTAGTTTATTTACAACCCTAAGTCTAACTCACACATAGTAATTTACAAAGTATGTCACTAATGATTATACTCTCTTACAAAGTTACACACTTACACTTAGGTTATGAAAAATAGTGATGTCATTAACAAATTAAAAGATTCATTAAAAAACGAGCAAACCCCCGTATATACAATTGAACTCGTGAAGTAAAAGAAACGCATAATTATTATGGGTGCAGTTTCTTTTGTTGCCAGCTTGTACTCTGAGGGTCGTTAGACCTTCTTCCAGGCAAGAGCGGAGATCGGGAAATAGAAAATCCCTGCAGTGTAACAGCAGGCGCTTGCGTTGTGGAAAGATGGGTCTGGTTTCGCAGATTTGGTCTCTTCTCTCTTGAATAGTGGGGGGGACGTTGGGGTTCCTATGAAGGATTCCGGAAGGGGCGGAGACAATAAAAAGGACCCTAATATCAAGCAATGCCTGCGGAAGGTCAGGGATGGGCATTTTACGACGGCGGTCAAAGTTTTATGTTCCAGTGGGGTAGCTTCCTTTGAGAATCGACCATGAAAGCTCTTATTGATAAACACCCTGTGGTGTCACCCCCATCACTGCCTTCCAACCCTGTTTCCCAACCCACTATTATCGCAACAGGGGATTGTGTGCTTAAATGTATTCGATCCTTCCCTAAAGGGACATCTTGTGGCAGAGATGGGATGCGGGCCCAACACCTGTTGGACGCTATGGGTTGAGATTTCGGTAAGTTCCTCAGATCTGCTCACAGCTATTACTGGGGTCGTCAACCTATGGCTTGAGGGGCTTTGCCCTAAGGTTTTGGCCGAGTTTGTGGCCTCAGCCCCCCTCACCCCTTATTGAAACCTGATAATGGTATCAGGCCCATTGCTGTGGGGGGGCATATGGCGTAGGTTGGTCTCTAAGGTGGAAATGAAGAAGGTTAGAAAGGACATGGCCCAATATTTGGGGGATTTTCAATTCGGGGTTGGTACACCAAATGGGGCAGAGGCGGTGCTTCATAGTGCGAAAAGGTTCCTGAACTCTTTTCATGAAGATGGGTCTCTGGCCTTGCTTACGGTGGACTTCTCCAATGCTTTCAACATGGTTGACCGCTCGGCGTTCCTCCAACAGGTCCACCAACGGTGCCCCGCTATCTATCGGTGGGTCCAGTTCATGTACGCCCAACCCGCTAGGTTGTATGTTGGCAGCGAGTGTATTTGGGCCACCACTGGAGTGCAACAAGGAGACCCCTTGGGGCCCCTTCTCTTTGCCCTAGCCTTACACCCCCTTATCCTCCGTATCCAGGAACACTGTAACCTCCCTTTTCATGCTTGGTATTTGGATGATGGGACGATTATAGTAATGCATTTGAAGTTGCTAAAGCCTTGGAAATCATCAACACGGAGGGACTATCCATAGGGCTCCATCTCAATATTAAGAAAACGAAAGTTTACTGGCAATCGTGCGATGGTCTCAAGGTTCAGGACGACCTTTTCCCGAGAGGGATAGGTAGACCGAAGAGGGGGGTTAAGCTCCTTGGGGGGGGGCAGTTAGTCGAGATTCTGGTTTTATCGGGGATTTAGCAGGGCGTCGGGCATCAACAACGGTTGACCTTATGAAACTCTTGCCCTGCCTCCAGGACCCCAGTGCGAGCTTCTTCTTTTAAGGTCATGCATGGGGGTAGCTAAGGTACTGTTTGGGTTGCGAACCTGCCAACCCCACTTGATAGCAAATGCGGTATCCTGTTTTGGCGATGGCCTCCGAGAGGCCATAGAAGACATTGTTGTTTGCGGAGGGTCCTACTTCGGGGACCTCCAGTGGCGTTTGGCATCCTTGTTATGCGCCTGGGTGGTTTGGGCCTCCTCTCAGCCCGGGATGTTGGAGTTTATGCTTTTGTGACGTCTAGAGCTCAGTCGTGTGTATTGCAAGACCATATCCTTCGGAACAGTGGGGTTCCTGAGCTTGACGTAGACTACCAGCAGGCCCTTGAGCACTTACGTATCTCTCTTCCAGACTTTGATATTGGCGGTTTCTCTAAAATGGACACCGCCCCCTCAAAGCCATAAAAAACTTTGGCGAATGCCCAATTTAGCCAAATCGCTCAGAGTCTGGGAGAAGCCTTTGATTTGTCTCCCCGCCAGAAGGCGGTGATTGAGTGCTTGAAAGGCCCCCATGCACAGGACTTTTTGCCTGTTATCCCGATCGAGGGGCTGGGGCAATGCATGTAGGCGGTTGAGTACAAGGCTATCCTCAAATACCGACTGATGATCCCTATGTATACTGAAGAAGAAACCTGCCCAATCTGTCGTAAAGCCTGCATGGATAAATACGGGGAGCATGCTATTCATTGTAAGGAGCTTCCTGGCTTCAAATATCGACATGAATGGGTGACGGATGTTTTGGGGGACATCTTAAGGAGAGCGGGGATTTCTGCCAAAAAGGAGGCCCCTGTGAATTTCTTTACAGATCCTATGGAAGGGAGATCTACGTTGAGACCAGAGGATCTGCTCGTCTTTGGTTGGGCGAGAGGGAAACATGCTTGTGTGGATCTCACAGGAGTCTCCCCCTTACCTGGTTTAAGGGAAAGTGGTTTGTAGCAGGACAAGCTTAAGGAAAGCGGAATCAAAAAATGTGGATAAACATGCTAAAGCCTGTGCTGATAATCAACATGCCTTTATCCCCTTCGCCTTCGACATCTTTGGCTCCTAGCTCCAGAAGCTATCTGTTTGTTGACTAGGGTCCAAAAGGTTGTCCACAGCAGTAGCTCTTCAACCGGGGGGGGGGGGGGTGTCTTTAATAGGCTAGGGTTTGCTATTAAAAAAGGGGTACCGGCGCTGCTTGTTGCTTGCTTACCTGCAATTTTGATGTAACTCGGCCAGTTTTTATATTAATATATGAATTCTTTTACTTAAAAGAAACTGTGAAGAATTTTTATAATATTATTATTTTCATTGTTATACAATTGTTATATTATACAGGCGCTTTCAAACGTTTCAGGATTTTGTTTCAATGTAAAGCAATTCATACTTGACATATAAAACAAGTTTTAGTCAGTACCATAAAAAAATTGTTAGAAGTAATTGTATTAAAATATTTGGCATATAAAATTTATATAATATAAATAAATAAAATGGAAAATTAGCAAAACTTTAGAAACAAACCAAACCTAAATAATTTTGAAGTTTAAACAGTAATCATCCTTGACGTAATATAGTTAATCAACCAATTATTTATGTACAAGATAAGGTTTTTTTTAAAAAATGTACTTCAATCTACTTCAATCAATCATAAAACAAAAGAAAACGGATGTTTCAAATATTAATTGTCCATAACATACAAATGAATCAACGAGTTTACGGGTTCTCTCAATATGGTATAATTTCAAAACAATGTAAGGGTTAACTAAAAGACTATAATGTCAAAATGTGATAGATTTTATGATCACACCAATAATATTTTAAAACAAGTTTTGTTTTTGATTTTAAGGAAACGAAAAAATATGAAATTGTGAAAGGTGTGAAATGTCTTCCACGACACCTTGATATAAATGAAAATAATAGTTTATTTAATTCATACGTAATGAATATATGTTAATTACTGCAACTTTTATTTGTTTTTAATAAAGGAAGATATCAAATAGAAAGTTTGTTTGGTTAGAAAGTATAGAAAACAATAATAGAATGACACATGATAAAGATAAAAAATATAAGGAGAGACATTTTAGTTCAACACAATTAGCCGCATATAATGTTCTTCTTTCTTGAGATTTTTTTACAATAATTGTTGCATCGCTTTTTATTAAAATCACCGTCACTGAAGATATGTAAGTGGAAGCCACTGCAGTTCTTTGAAAATGGAGATTCTTAATGTAAATGCACTAGCTTGACTTCAAAGAGAATAATTTGGCTAGTTCTGATCTTTGTGTATTTTATAATTATGTTTTCTCTTTTTTAATTTTTATATTGCCTTTTATCAACTTACTACGCTTTATAATTATGGTTTTCCCATTTCAACTTTTGTATTGCCTTTATCAACGTATTACGCTCTATAATTATGTTTTTTTATAACATTCATATTGCGTTTATCATTGTTACTAAATTCTTTCTGATAAGATTCATAAAAGTATCAAGTAGAGTGTTTAGGCCAGTACCTCACTTAAAAATCTTATCAAGAAACAAAGGATTTTAGTGCCACCTATCCCATCTTCCTCTTCTTTTCAATAAGTTTATTTAACTCTTCATTAGTTGGACAATCCTCTTAAATGTGTTTTACTTCATTACGTTTTATAAAAAAATATAATTTTTGTGTGTGTTTAATCCATTGTGTTCAAAGAAAATATTTTTTTTATGTTTTAGTCTATTACGTTTTACAAAATAATAAAAAAAACACAGTTTTTGTCTATTGCGTTTTACCAAAGAAGAAAAAAGCAACGTTTTTTTCCATTGCGTTTTTTAAAATAATGAAAAAACACATTTTTTGTGTGTATTTTGTCCATTACGTTTTACAAAATAATGAAAAAACGTTTTTTTTATCCATTGCGTTATTGAAAAAACACTTTCTTTTTTGTTTTTAGTTAATTGCGTTTTAGAAAGAACACTTTACTTTTATGTTTTTAGTCAATTGCGTTTTAGAAAAAAAAAACACTTTATTTTGTATTTTTAGTCCACGCACGTTTTAGAAAGAACACTTTGTTTTGTGTTTTTTATCCATTGCGTTTAAAAAAAAACATTTTTTTTTAGTTTTTTGTCCATTGCGTTTTAGAAATAACATTTTGTTTTGTGTTTAAATCCATTGCGTTTTAGAGAAAAACACTTTTTTTTTTGTATTTTTTGTCCATTACGTTTTAGAAAGAGCACTTTCTTTCATGTTTTTAGTCTATTGCGTTTTAGAAAAAAAAAATTGTGTTTTTTGTACATTGCGTTTTACGGTAAAACATGTCATAAAGTTATGTTGGTTAGGCAAATGTTTCACCTTATAAATAACCTTATACTTTGTCTACACACCAATGTGGGACAAGTGGTTTACCACTTTGTAACATTCATTCAAACACACTTAGACTATGGGGTATGGGGCGGGGGTTTGGGCGTGGGTTGGGGGGAAACGCCCATGTGACCACCCTGGGTGGGCTTGGGTTTGGGCGTGGCCCTTTGGGCGGGGGTTTCAGCACGGGCGTTGGGCACCCTACCCATCTGAGCTGACGGGTGGATATTGATACACCCAAGCCTATGGTTATCACTTAATTAAAAAAAGAAAAAATAAAATAAGTTTGGCCAAGCCATGCCCCAAACCCAAGCCCCACCATACCCCCAATTTTTTGAGTCTTGTCAGGGGAGCCCACCCAGTTCACATGTCAACCCATGCCCCAAACCCTCGCCCACCATACCCCACAGCCTTAATTTCCAACATTATTATCATATAGTTTCATTTCAAGTTCAACACATCATCATAAAACACAATGGACTAAAAAACATAAAATAAATTGTTTTTTTTCTAAGAGTTAATTACTGTTTTCGTCCCTGTGGTTTGTCAAAAATCACTATTTCAGTCTATTAGTTTAAAAATTGCGATTTCAGTCCCTGTGGTTTCACTTTCGTAACCATTTCAGTCCACCTTGAACCATTCCAGTCCCTGTATTTACAGAATAAATGGATTGAAGTGGTTACGAAAGTGAAACCACAGGGATTGAAATGGTTACGAAAGTGAAAGCACTCTGAAATCGCAATTTTTAAACTAATGGACTGAAATAGTGATTTTTGACAAACCACAGGGACGAAAACAGTAATTAACTCTTTTTCTAAAAAGCAATGAATTAAAACACAAAACAAAGTTAATTTCTAAAACGCAATTGATTAAAAATATAATAGAAAGTGTACTTTCTAAAACGCAATGGACTAAAATCACAAAAGAAATGTGTCTTTTGTAAAACGCAATTGACAAAAAGTGTGTTTTTTTGTAAAACGCAATGGACAAAAAACACCAAAAAGTGTTTTTTTCATTCTTTTGTAAAACACAATTGATAAAAAAACACACAAAAAGTGTGTTTTTCATTCTTTTGTAAAACGCAATGGATAAAAACTATGTTTTTTCATTATTTTGTAAATTGCAATGGACCAAAAAACACCAAAAAAGTGTGTTTTTTCATTTTTTTTGTAAAACGTAGTGGACAAAAAACTAAGTTTTTTCATTATTTGGTAAAACACAATGGACAAAAAACACCAAAAAATGTGTTTTTTCATTCTTTTGTAAAACACAACTTTAAAACAAAGTCTAAACTGAAAGGTATTTTGCAATTTTTCTTTGAGACATTTTGTCAAACACCTGGTGTGCAAATTTTTATTAATGATTTCTCAATGAAATTGGAACTAATGATGTTGCCCAAACGCATGAATACATCAAGAGAAAGAGTAGAATCAGAGATATCTTCACTTTGAATACAAAATGTTTGAGAAATTTGAGGAGAGGAGTACCTGTTTTAATAGAAATCTCATATCCCATCGCATCATGTTAAATTAAAAAAAAAACGAGAAATTATCGAAAAATAAACGGGGTTTTCTTCAAAGAAATCGAGGAACACGTTGATTGAGTGTTCGAACCATTCATTGATGAAGAAAATCGCACTGTGATGTATTAATTCTAGAGAGACAAAAGGAATGAAATGTTGAAGATGGTGGGTTTTGAACATCTGGGTTTTGAAGATACAGAGAAGAGAAATAGAAATAATAGATAAAAGGAGATTGACTAAAATACCCTTCCCACTTCTATTTCTACTATTTCAGATGGACGGCTAAGATTACTTCCTATCCTTCCTACCTAAAACATACTTCTTATTTGATATCTCCTAAATATACAAGAGTCAATTGTACAATACGTAACTAAATTTAAATATAAAATTTCAAAAAAACACCAACATTTATATCTTTTGTTTGAGATATATAATATAATTGTTGTCATTCTCCCTTCCGCTACTTCATTTTTATGAGATATTCATATGTATTAAAGATATAAGTGATGAAATTCAACCACTATTAATGGTATCAAATGAAAATGAAAGGTCTACACTGAATTTAGAAAAATATAATAATTAATAAAAGTTCAATATTTACATAGGGTGTTACACTCCTTTTTTTAAAAATTTTAATGGTTACACTCCCCTCTAAAGTTTGTAGATAAATACAATCAACCTTTGTATTTTTTATTTTTTAAAAAATTATATTAGGAAATATCTTTATTTTTGTTTGGGGTTTATCTACTTGTCATGATTTGAATATTAAGATATATGTGTAAATACATATGAACAATTCTATGAAAATAAAAAACTTTTTTTTTGCAGTGATTGAAAAAAATAAGATTAAGAGAGAGTTTTAATAAACAATTTTATTCAATTTTGATTTTCATCATACTTTTAATTGATTGAGTGTACTTAGTATGTATTCATCTTCTTCAATAATACAGTTCTTTTAAAAAAAAAGAGAAAAGAAAAAAAGACTGATCAGAAAAAATTGAATGCTCAGATAAAATATTAACGACATATAAGAAAAAATATAATGCTCAAAAGATAGGAAAAAGCGACTATTCTTGGGCAGTGTTGTTAGATACCACTTTTTTGCATGGATTCTTTCTGTTCTTTTTTCATCTTGTAACAAAGGAAGTATCAGCACTTAAAATTGATTCTAAATGGGAACACAACAAGACCAACAATTTGTTTCGGCCCAATATTGGTAGGTTACAAATTGCTTAATCTAGTGTATAAATTTGCAATAAGACAAGACACATGTATGAAAGACAGGAGTTCCATATATTATATTGCCAAAGAAATAAGAGTGTTTATTATCTGATGATTCAGATGGTATGGACATGCATTAGATTTCGGCAAGCAAGTGTTGCAACAGGTAGCGGAAATAATTGATGGGATCAGTTATATAAAAATATTTTTATAGGGTGAAACTTGAAAAATTATAAAAATTATAAAAATGATATTTTTAAAAATGAAGGTATGAAAAGTAAAAATGTTGTTAGAATACATTGTAAAAGTCAAACGTTTTTAAGTCTACTAAAGTGCGAAGTTTGTGTCGAGGTGTTTGGTAGCAATTGGTTGTTCCGCAGCAACAATAGTTAGTGTCGAGAGGGGTTGTTTTCGATATCGCTATGTAATGTTTATTTTTTTAATAACAATTTAAAATATTCCTAATTTTACACCATTGTCCTCATAGGACTCAAACTCTCAATGATCACATGAGGAAAAACGTTCTATACACCATGATACCGCTACCAAAGACCCGTTGGTTGTTATATATTGTTAAATCTTTATTCTTTTGTTATAGTCCGTTAGGAAAAAACTAGATTAGATGGAGGTCATTAAGAAAAAAGAAGTGAGAATCCAATTAACCTTTTTTTTAGTTACGTATAACTTTTTTTTTCATTACGTATGAGTCATAAACAAATACTAGATGATAATTGTACGTTTCAATTTCAATTGTTGATCTAGTTTTAACACTTACGAAATAAAATACGGTTCTTGTTTAGCTTTATAAAGATAAACGATTGCGTTTCAAGAATTATTCCGTCTATTTCTAGAGAAACTCTTTATTTGATATGATAGATAAGTTACAGTGTGTTGGGAAATTTAGAAATTTAGATATTGAAATACGTGTATACTGGTTGTTATGAATCATATATGAGGCCCCTTAGACTACCCGGTATTGGGGTAGGCATATGCCCGGCAAGGCCCGGCGTCGGACCCCCACACCGCCCCCTTATGCCCATCCCCGGTACACACGGCCAAATGTTGCCGCTCAAGCGGTGCCTATCCCACTCTCACACACCTATACATACATACATATATATATATATATATAAAGGGGTTCATCCCTCACCCCCTAGGTCCATCCCCTTTAGGCCCATCCTCCCACCTATCCTACGTGGCGCTGACATGGCGGCCCATCCTCCTAAGGATGAGCCTAACCATACCCACTAGTCTTACAAATTTATAGGAATGGATAAGGATGAATGTGTTACGTTCTGATTTGGCTGAAATTTGATGAGTTAGACCGGCCGACCATGTTGCTTGACGAGTTATGACCCGGAGCGGCTAACCCGACCCGATCACCCCTTATTATTTTATTATAAATATGTAATTACATACGTTTATTCTAGAATCCTCCATTTCGATATGGATAAATCACGTAACCAAATCTCCAATATTTTTGGAAGATCATGCAAATCTTTAACTTATCGGAGCCCATCCTAAGTTAGAGGAAACCCTAATGGTAAATTATAAATATAGGTAAAACATCAGAGGTATGATCATTCTACTCTCTCTCTCTCTCTCTCTCTCAATACATATTACTACTCCCAACACCGAGACTTATTTTCACGCCGGAGGGAGGTTACAGGATTAACCTCATTCCTGCAACGAGTCCTAACGGTGTTTCTGTTTTGCAGCCAGCTGTTCAAGTCGTTTTAGGGTCGAAGTTTAAGTTGGAGCCTTACCGTCAGGTCAGCGTTTCTTCATTGGCGCCATCCGTGGGACCCAGTGCACCTGCGTTGAGCGGGGATTTGGGGGTGATTCCTACCTCTGTTGGGAGTAGCTCGGGTTCCGCCTCGAAAAAACGTAGGATAGTCCCGCCATTGGCGACCTTTCAAGCAACGAAGGCGGCCCAACAGCTACGCACTGGTATTCCTCTTTCCTCTTACATGTGTAATGTCTGGCATTTCGTCCTCTAACGAACGGTAATTGTTTACATGTGTTATGTCCGGAGCTCCGTTAGAAGGAGTCATCCCGCCGTCATTGCCTTTTGCAGACATAAGTGCCCCAGTTGCAGGTACGCAGGGTATTTCGCTTGCTGAACTCATCACCCAGGCCAGCGCGGGTGCTACCAGCTCTTACGACTCTACCCCCATGTTTACTGCGTCCGTTGTCACCACTACCATCCCACCAATTGTCAACACGGCCCTTCCCCTGATGTTTAATTCCCCTGGAATAGATGTTCCTGGGTCAGGCGGGGACAGGCCCGTTTCGTCTAATAAAACGGAATCCAGCAGTGAGAGAATAACTATCACCCATGATACCGGAAGTTTAGTGATAACTTTGTTGAGGATGAGGCCTTCTTGTTTGATGACCTTTATCTTCCTACTGTGTGTTGGGATTCAAAGCCCAAGATAAACGGTATCAACCCAAGTGGAAAATAGCTGAGTCGACCCGGCTCGTATTTCCCCCATTGTGCACCATTGGGTGGAGCGGTCCTACTCGCCGGCCGAGTCTTCATATGTGGAAGGGCTGGACAACGAGCCTTTGATGAATTCAACCATGGTGGAAGCTGTCAGTGGTCCAAGGAAACTTGCTGAGATTCGGTGCCGTTGGATGCATGATAATCATGAGCTGCGCCAAGTGCGTATGTCCATCCAAGAGCTTGTAGATGAAAAGAATCGACTTGAGAGCCAGCTCCAAGCTGCTCGCGTGAGGGAGGACCACTTTTTATCTGAGAAAGACAAAACGGAGGAGAATCTGAAGCGTGTAACTGCTAACTTAGTAGAAGAGAGGTTGGTCTGGACCCGCGATATGGTGGAAAAAGATGTGTGATTTCCCGCGCCCTAAGCTTTCAAAAAGAACTAGAGCGGAAAGCAGTTGTGGAGGCCCAAAAGGTTAGGTCTGAGTTATCCGCCGAGATAAGAAAGTATCGTATTGACGCTGATTTTGTTTATCAGGTACAGGAAAGATACCAAAATTTGAACCTCGAGCTACAAGCCTCCGAAGCCAAGTCCCAGGCGAGACAGATTGAACTTGAAGAGCGTGAAGAGAAGCTTAGAAGTCTTCAACAAGTTTGTGATGCTCTTCTTGCCGAAAAGAACCAACTTACTCAAGCTTCTGCCCTTCAACTATCACGTCTCAATGAGGCGGAGGATGCCTTGGCTCAATCCCGCGCTGAAATGGATAGTTTGACAAACCAACTGGCGAGTGCCCGGGGCGATAGAAACTGGTTGATATCACAGGGTTTGGTTGGTGCGTTTGAGTATTTACGCCAGTCGGAGCCATTCGTTGCGCTATTGGATCGTTTATCTACCGCTGCGTATAAGTCGGGACAACATGATGGCGTTTACGAAAGCTATGTCAACTACAAGGGGTCGGATAAAGTTACTCAACAATTCCAGGAAGAAGGAGGCAAGTTGACGGCTCAGATGTCGGACGCCTGGAGGCCGTGTGCAATGATCCCTTGCCCGCATATGCCGACCTGACTAGCAAGGTGGATGAAGAAGGTGTAGAATCATTACGCCGGATGATGGAGGTGGCGGAGTAGTCGGAGTAACCTTTTAATTGTTTGCTTTTGTGTTTTGTTTCGAACTTTTGTAAGACGATACTTTAATGGGATGTGTGTTGGTAGTTGATGCAATTAATGAAATACATGATTAGGGCGGCGCCGTCGTTTTCTACACGGTGATTTGACATGCATCATGATTGTTTTCAGTTAATTAATGCCTGCCTACGATTTGACATGTAATCATCAAATTTTGTACCCCATTTTTTGGCAACCTCCCATTATATATTCATGCCATTGTTTTGCCAGATTTGGTAAAAAAAACATGAGTGAAGCGTACCGTTTACGAGAAGTTTCCGATGTTATTCGGACCCTCGATGCGGCTACCGCCTTGCTCATTCTGCATGAGCAAGCGCCTGGAGGCGGAGTAGAAGATGGGGAGCTTGTCCCTTCCAATGTTGTGCCCCATCCTGAGTTATCTGACGAAAACGTCAATGATAATGTTGTTCCCGAGGCACTTGTCGCTCCTGATCCTGTTGTATTGAATGCTGATGCTTTAGTGCCATGGTTTCCCCTGCAGACTTGGGCCGGTGTCGTGTGGTGTACCAGCGTCGTGGTAGAACTCATCGGGCAAACCTGCCTGACGCTCGAGAGCCGGCGGCTATTCTGGCCGGTGTGGCGGAGGATGAAGACCTAATTATGGACCCTCATCCATTGGAGTGGTATGGCGAGGCACTGCACACCCCTGCAGAGGTGTTAGCAATGTTTGCCGATTCGTAGTTGGTTAGAACATGTTCGTTTTTTAGTAACTCCGTATACTGCTTTTTGTTAATATGGGACAAGTACTTGGTTTTGTTTGATAGTGGTATGTATTTATTACTAAAATACCTATCTTTTGTAGTGGTTAATGCATCTATTACCAAGATACCCACTTTAGCGCTGTATAAATATGACTTTGATGTTTATGAAATTGTATTTCGTACCAAAGTTGTTGTGTATGTCGTAAAAGACTAAACATAAACATTTATTAATAAATGATAAAAAGAGAGAGACATCGTGAATGATGGATTACACTTTATTTCGACAAGGAAAACAAATTTCACCGTTAGCGGCGGACATCTATATGTAACACCTCTTTAGCTGGGCTGCATTCCAGCTGCGCAGGACCGTTTACCATCAAGTTTGGAGATGCGGTAGGCCCCCTTCCCCATGACTTCTTGGATTACGTAAGGGCCTTCCTAGGTGGGACCCAGCTTGCGTGTGGGCTCTACCCGGCTTGCTTCGTTATCTCGCATAACATAATCGCCCTCCTTGAAAGTCTGTTGAGCCACGCGTTTGTTATAACATTTCTCTAAGGTTTTCTTGTACTCTGCTTCACTAATGGCGGCTGCCTCACGCCGTTCTTCCAAGATATCTAGGACTTCCCGCAAAAGCTTGTCATTATCGTTAGTGTTAGGTGCCTTAGGGATGGTAGCCCCACTTCTGCTGGTATCATTGCCTCCGTGCCATAGGTTAGGCTAAATGGGGTTTCATTGTTGCTTGTCTTGGGCATGGTTCGGTGTGCCCAAAGGACATTTGGCAGTTCTTCCACCCAAGAGCTTCCCTCATGACCCAATCTTCTCTTGATCCCATCCAACAAGCTTCTGTTTGCCCTTTTCTACTTGGCCATTACCTTGAGGGTGTGCCACCGATGTGAAAACCTGCTGGATTTGTAGCTCAGCACACCAATCCTGCAAAACACGATCTGTGAATTGTGTACCATTTTCAATGACCAGATACAGTGGGAGCCCAAATCGGCAGACGATGTGTTCCCATAAGAATTTTTTGGCGTTTTCAGCGGTGATGTTTGCCAACGGCTTTGCCTCCACCCACTTGGTGAAGTAGTCGATTGCCACAATCAGGTATTTGAGTTTTCCAGGAGCTGGAGGGAATGGTCCTACAATATCCACTGCCCATTTCTGGAAAGGCCATGCTGCTGTCACGAGAATCAAGTTATTCTTGAGTCGTAGCGTTTGGGGAGCATACTTTTGACAAGTGCGGCATCTTCTAAGTTCAGCTACCTCGTCTTCGTGCATTCCGGGCCAATAATACCCGGCCTTTTGAATTTTAGCTACAATTGCCCGAGGTCCGCGTGAATACCACATATGCCGGCATGTATTTCGTGGATCAAGTACGTGGCCTCCGACGGGGATACGCATCGTAATTGTGGCCCCAAATACGTTTTCTTGTAGAGGGTGCCATTCTGCACTTCATATTGTAAGGCCTTTACATGTATTTTTCTGGCTTCGCCTCTGGCGGACGGCAGTTCTCCTTTTGTGAGGTAGTCTAGAATGGGCGTATACCAACAAGGCTCTTCCGCCGTAACCGCGGAAACCTCCCGGTGTTCAATTGAAGGTGACTGAAGTGTTTCCACCTTTACTTCTTTCTCCATGCCCGACGTTGCTAGCTTGCTTAAAGCATAAGCTATTTGGTTTCTTCCGCGGTGAACATGGTTGAGCATGACGCTTTCAAAGGAGGCTATGAGCTCTTTGGTTTTGGACAAATATTTTGTCATCGTCTCGTCCTTAGCCTCGTATGTCTCATTTACCTGGTTGTTGACTAGTAAAGAGTCAACGTACGCCTCAACCCTTGTTGCTCCCATGGACTTGTGCCATTCTTAAACCTGCCAACAGGGCTTCATACTCCGACTCGTTGTTGGAGCATTCGAAATCGAAACGTAAGGCATACATCAACTTTACTTCATCAGGACTTATCAGCATGAGACCCGCGCCGGCCCCCTTTCCACTGGAGGACCCATTTGTATACAACATCCAGGCTTGCGAGGATGTGCTAGCTTCTGACCTGTTGTTAATCACTGGGTCGTCGATGACTTCTCCTTCAGGAATTTCTGCTAAGAAATCGGCGATTACCTGCCCCTTGATTGCCGTTCTTTGATACTCCTCGATGTCCAGGGCCCCTAACTCAATTGCCCATTTTGCGAGTCTCCCAGAAATCTCTGGTTTATGTAGGACTTGCTGTAAAGGGTAATTTGTAAGGATTAGTATGCAATGAGCTTGAAAGTATCTTCTGAGACACCGGTGTAACACCTCGTGTTTATACGTCCAATATTTTTCGACACGTGTCCCGATAATCCTGGTATTGCCTCATACTAAAACAGAAGGGATCAAATTCGTCGAGTTGCGTTAATTATCCTCGTTACGTGTAGAATTAAGGTCAAGGGGCTATATATGGAAAAACGGAAATTTTCAAGCTCTGGAGACCCCTTGCGGACCGCAAGGCTGTAGCCATAGGGTCCGTAAGGCCATCTGTTACTGTGGGCGCCTGAGGTCCTTACGGACCGCAAGGCAACGCCCATACGGTCCGTAAGGACCTGCCAGCGAACAGAAAGGTGGCAGCAGCCTGTTCTGCCACCTTTGTCGAGTTTTGGCACCATCCTTGCATGCTTGCCATGTCTAAGGACACTTGTATTCGTCCCTTAACACATGGTAACCTTCTGTGATCATTTCTTGGCCATTTAATTGATGGAAATTGAGAGTGCAACATACTTTCTTCACCAACTTTCATCAAGTTCATCCTAGTGGAGCTCCTGATCACTCCTAAGCATTTCATTTCGTTCCTACCACTCATTTGGACCTAATGTAAGTGTTCAAATTCATAATTAGTGATTTCTTATAGCTCTTAGCTTGGAACAAAGTCTCGTCGTAATTACACCTTGACTTTGTTCTAAATCCGTGTATACTCCGTCATTATGAGTAACGAAAGTTCCTATACGTTCATAATAATGGAGGTGTTAATCCCTCAAGAGGGCATCTCCAGATTTTCACGGATTCATGGCCAATCGACGAGTCAACCGAAAAGTCAAATAAAGTTAAACTGTCAGTTTTTATAAAAATCATAACTAATGATCTAGATGTTATAAAATATGTTTTGATGCACTAACAACCTAAAAATAAGTATTAGAACATATGTCTACGGATTCGACTCGTCAAGTTTTGGTCAAGGCTCGGTTTGTAGCCAAAAGTCGCAATAGTTGACTTTTGGTTCTAACTCGTTTCGAGCCACCTTTGCTACTGACTTTTGACCATTTTGAGACCATAATTACATTTAGAATGACCATCTAAAGTTTCATCACTCGATTCCTTAGAAATCTGAGTTTACATCCATGCATGTAAATATAAAACATAAATTGATTAGTAAACATAATTTGATTATGTCGAATCTGATTCTAATCCGAGTTTTAGCAAAAGATGCATTTATGGCATCAAAAAGACTAAAATGCCCTTTTCGGCATTTTAGAAAGATTTAACATGGTTTTATCATCAAAAAGACATGTTTATTGATATATATGATAAGTAGAATGGATGTTATTCAGATTACGACCTGAATGAAGGTCTAAGATTCGTTAAATGCCAAGAAATGACCAAATTACCCTTTTTACGAAAAATGACTTAAAACAATCTTTTTGAAATAAGAAATTAAACCTACTGATATATTAAGTTAAATAACATATTTTTGATATATAAAACAGGTCCTAACCTCGATTTATCTTAAACATCGATTAAACGACATTTTAGCGACTTTTACGCTTTTCCGGCGCATAGTATGGTTTAAAACCATAACTATGAGCCAAGACTTGTTACCTACTGATTCATAAACTTATTTTCGCCATCTTAACAGTAAGTACAAGTCCCAAACTCCGAACCCCAATTTTGGCTTCAAAGCTATGTGTGAAATTACTAAAATGCCCTTATGGGACATAAGTTATTTTAAAACCATCAAACACACAATATATTTGAAATCCTACGGTTGTAACACTATAAAATAAGTGATTTATAAAGGTCTTGACATCATATTCATTTTTAACATCTTTAATAAACCTTAAAATGACCAAAATGCCCTTGTAAGGCATAATTCGGTTTTAAATATATCTCGGGCCTACCTTTTGCAAAGCTACTGATTTTATAACATATTTTAAACATATATCCATATGGAACTTGTATATGACTCTCTCAGTTACCCGGTTCTGCCTATGTGCGTTCGGTTAAGCTTACGTAGCTAATTCACGTACTTAAACCAAAACGGGTTTAACTTTATCATTTCTCTATCAAAATCTGGAATGTCATTGGTTTACCCATATTAGACAAATTTATATACTTGTAGGGTCCAACTAACATCCTATTCCGGTCACCGCTTAATCTAGCGTATCTTACCGTATCTTATTTTAGCGTAGGACTAACCGGTCCAAGTCTAGGACTTAATTAAGGACCCGTTAGCATTCTAATATTGGTTATTAATTACTATCACTCCAGACTGAACGCCTTCCGGTAAATTGTACCTGTACTTGCCTTGATCTGCGGCTGAGTTCTGACTTTTCGAAGACTTAACTTCAGGTAAATACCCTTAACTTATTTTCCCTATACGGGCTTGGGATACGGTAAATTATTACCGCTTGATCGGGTATGGGATCATGTTTTATCCAGTTTTGATAATTAACTAAAATCTTACATAACCCGTTTTGATCTGTTTTGTCTGAAACTAAAATACTGGGGGTGGACTTGACCGTGTCCGGGATATCCTTGGCTCACTAAAGTGCTAGTGGCCACGACAATATAGCATGGCGTGTAGGCATACACTGGGTAATTGCTATCTGCTTTCTATGTGAAAGTTCTGAGTGGTGTGTCAGTCGACCAGGTCTCGGTTTCTGTACCGAGCTCCATATGTAAAAGCCTGACATGTAAATCTGTATACAAGGTCATTTGTACTATCCCAAGTTATTTATAAAAATGTGCCAAGTGCACCTAAAACCATTTTCGAAAGGATTTACAAAATGAGTCGGTCGAGTGTATTTACCCATGTAAACTGACGTATTTTCAAAGATTAAAATACAGGTACAAGTACGAAATAGGCCGGAAGCTGGCGGGCGTTGACATTAAGGAGTTGCGACCTTAGAGTTGAGCCTGTAGACTCTGTTATCATTTTGTGTATGTTTATTTCCGATCCTCTGTGGATCTTATTACAAGCCTTGATGTATATTTGTGTTTTCCGAACTTTTGGACACATATGGTTTGTAATAGTTTATATTTTACTCCAAGCCTTCCGCTGTGTTGCTCTATGTTGTAATTAGTTATAATGATATCAACTGTACGTCACGATACTCCCCACCGGCCCACCGGAATACACGTGGAAATCGGGGTGTGACAGGTTGGTATCAGAGCCAACGTTTGAATTCAACACTTGTCTTTAGTGTTTGATCTCAAACGACACAGTAACACACTCCTTAGACTTCCGAGTCTAGGCTATGACCTAGGAATTGTTCATTTCCTTATTTTATTATATTGCTTTGTTTTGTGTTTTTTTAACTTATTTTAAAGCAGGAATCATGCCGCCTAAATTTTCGAGAGGAGCAAAATGAAAGGGACTGATGAGGAGTGGATCCTCAAAACAAGGGCCTTCTAAGGCACCCGTGTACAACCCTTACGAAGGTTCGGACGATTCGTCATCACCATGGGAACCTTACCCTAACTTACCTCATGAGTACTCGCCACCTTCAAACTCCCATCATTCACACAATAGCCATCAATCCTACCATTCACACTCCCATTCTCTTCAAGAAAATTATAGCACCGATATAAAACTCCGATCACTTTCGAAACTCCACCCGAAGATTGTTCTGAACCTATAGAGGAAGATTCAGAACCTGAAATGCCAGCAACAGGATCGATGGGTCACCCCATTGACATATCCAGCGGTTCTAACTGATACAATGGAACCCCTCACCATTACACCGATAGCTACGAGGAGAGGTGGGGACAATATGTATTCTACAATACCCCTTCTGTCCATAATACCCCATCCTATCATAACACACCTTCATACCACACTCCACCACAAGAACCACCAGTGGAGCAGCCACTACCACCACCACCTTCAAGAAGAAGTGGGGCACGCATGTCGGTGCGCCAAGGACCGAGAGTAGGGTCACTCTCACCTAACCCTTACCCTATTATTCCCGAGGACCCACAAATGGGTGGACCCTCACATACTTCACCATTTATGGAGAACCAACCACAACTAACTGTTGAGCATGAGCCTCAACCACCATTTCCTATAAGCGAGCCGCCACCACTACCACCATCAGGTTTTGATAACCCTATCCCTAGTTATTCAAACCCATCTGGATATAACCCATTTGAACCTTCTAGCTGGCCGGAGCATAGCCACAGTCATAATGTACCACTTCATGACCTGTATCTAGAAATGGCCATGAATGCACACTATCCTAACCCCTATCCCTACCAACCAAGTGGATATCCTTATTATAATTATCAACATCCGGTTGCACCATCTCAACCCCAATCTCAAACGCAACCGCAGCAGCCACTGCCAACAATGGAATATCTTACTGAAGCAATAGAAAAAGTCAAGGAACTTCAGGAACAAACGGCTAAAGACAATAAGAAGAACAACAAGCTGTTAAAAAGGCTAGTAAAGAAGCTAAGGGAAAAAGGACTGGATTTATAATTACCTTTGTATTTTATTTTAAATTAAGTCCCTGCATGGACAAGTCTTATTTAGTCCTTAC
The DNA here is from genome assembly GCA_947069175.1 of Scalesia atractyloides. NCBI lineage: Eukaryota > Viridiplantae > Streptophyta > Magnoliopsida > Asterales > Asteraceae > Scalesia > Scalesia atractyloides. Next base: position 102,115,562 of record CAMTDV010000016.1, read on the forward strand.
GTGGACATTTTAATTATTTCAAGTATAGTCCATGCAAGGACAATTTTTCCTTTATTAAAGTCCTAATTGTGGGCACTATTGTATCGCATTATTATTACTAATGAAATATTTGGAATCTTAATTATGTGTTCCTTTCATCAAATTGTTCAAGCGATCGTCTCGATTTTAATTCGAAATTTATGATCTGCGAAATATTTCCAAAAGATGCTCTTGATGATTTACACCCGCCAAGTGATTAGGTCACACAAATTGACGAAACGCTAGTTATATGGTTTCCTACCATGATAGTTAAGGTTGGGAATTCCCTTCTATCCAAGGGTGGTGAACTACGTTCTAAACCCCCTAGTCTGCGTGATCTGGACTAGTTATTTAAATCATCTTAAGAGTTTTGTTCTAAACAGTTAATATATTTAAGATATTAACCTCTTGGTAAGTGTGATTTGAGGAACCACACGAGCCATCAAAGCGATGGACTACGTCCAAACCTACATGATCTATTTTGATTATGATTAATCATCAGTGTGATGATCATTTTACTTAACACCCATTAGTGGTGTGATGCTTTCAAGCTATATTCATGTCCATTAGTGACAATCGACAACGGTAGTCTACGACTCCCAGTCTCGAGGTAGTAAAACTACGTTTGAACCTCAAAGCTTTTCGATGCTTTAGTGATCTTAGCATTTTGTAATTTAAGTCTTTTTGACTAAGCCTTTGGCGCTATTCCTTATGTCCTTGGTGACAGGCCTTCGCGCCGCGCTTAAACACCCCCATAAAATTGACAAGTTAGTATGGCTCTATTATGTTGTACCATACATTGCAAGTCATTAAGCATGTATGACTAATTTAAATTATTATTAATATTATAGCTTCATCAAGCAAGATGGCGGATTCTAACGAAGTGAACAGTCAAAGAAAAGATGATGACGCAAACGAGAACATTGTTATAACAAAAGGAGATCTCCAAGCACTCATTGCTACAGAATTTGAAAAGGCAATGAAGGATCATGCTGATAAGCCAATAGAATCAAGTGCTTCACATTCTAAACACTCGTCCAAGCACTCCTCCAAAACATACCACCAAACAACACTCGAAACCTTCTTCGGAAAAGAAGGAACACTCAGAGCACTCCTCAAATGTGAGGAGAGAGAGAGAGAGAATTATCAGAAAAAGACCAAGTTTTCGAAGGATGGTTGTTCGTACAAGTACTTTGTGTCTTGCAAGCCGCGATACTTTACTGGTGAGAGAGGAGCAGTGGAAACTCTGAGATGGTTAGATGAGATTGAGACGGTTGTAGAATTCAGCGGATGCACGAAAAAGGATGTGGTGAAGTACGTTGCTCAATCATTTAAAGGTGATGCTTTGATATGGTGGAAATCAATGATTCAATCATCTGGGAAAGTTTATTTGTATAATCTGAGTTGGGAAAAGTTTGTGGAGTTGATAAAGGAAACTTACTGTCCACCTCATGAGGTGGAAAAGATTGAAACAGATTTTCTAGGTTTACAGATGAAGAACTTGGATTGCAGAAAGTATTTGTCTGATTACAACTCCTTATCAAGATTGGTACCTTACCTGATTACCCTGAATCCAAACACATCGCACGTTTTATTGGTGGATTAGAACCGGAGATCAAGGGGAATGTCAGGGCTTCAAGGCCTGAAACTTTTAGATCTGCAGCAGAGTTAGCTTTGACACTGACTCAAGACTTGAAGAGGAAGCGATCCATCAAGTCTGAAGCAGACGGAAAGAGAAAAAGAGAAGACGACCCATTTCATCGGTCAAACAAGAATAGGAAGTTTGGGTCAAATAAAAATCGCCATGGATCTGATAATAGGCCTGGGTGGAGAAGGTGCAACAAACGGCACTTTGGTGCATGTCGTAATGAATCCCAAGACAAGCCTTGCGGGATTTGCAAGAAGTCAGGGCACAAGGCCCTTGATTACAAAGATTTGAAGGAAGCCACATGTTACAACTGTGGTGAAAAGGGCACGTCAAACCCAACTGCCCTAAGTATAGGAAAGATGATGCTGCTAGAGATGATGGGTCGAAGAAGGGAAAGGCTCGTGCTTTCCAGATGAAAGCTAAGGAGGCCGTGAATGACGACAATGTGATAACAGGTACGTTCTTTATAAATGATGTTTATGCAAGAGTTCTTTTTTATTCAGGAGCCGATAAATCTTTTGTAGATCATAAGTTTAGTGCCTTATTAAACCTGCCTGTAAGAACTCTAGACATAACCTATGACGTAGAACTCACTGATGGAACGATTGAGACCGCTTCTACGATTCTAGATAGATGCTCCATATCTATCAAGAATCATTCCATTCCTGTTTCACTTCTGCCAATGAAATTGGCAGGATTCGATATAGTTCTTGGTATGGATTGCTTGTCTAGTAACCAAGCCTATATAGCCTATAACAAGAAACTCATCGAGATCAACACCCCAAATGGAGATACACTTGCTATCCAAGGAGATCGTCACTATGGAATGTCAGAAAAAGCATCATTACTCAAAGCATCAAAGTGTTTGAAGAAAGGTTGTGTCATTTATATGGCACAAGTGACCATTGACGAGCCAAAACCAAGAATTGAAGACTTGTCCGTTATCTCCGAGTTTTCAGTCGTTTTTCCTGAAGATTTGCCTAGTCTGCCTCCAGACAGACAGGTAGAATTCAGAATAGATATCATACCAGGAGCCGCTCCTGTTGCGAAAGCTCCATACCGATTGGCACCTACGGAGATGAAGGAATTACGGACCCAGCTGGTTGAATTACTAGAAAAGGGTTTTATTCAACCTAGTTCCTCACCTTGGGGAGCTCTAATCCTGTTTGTAAAGAAGAAGGATAGATCGATGCGGATGTGCATTGACTACCGTGATCTAAATAAGTTAACAATCAAGAATCGCTATCCATTACCCAGGATCGATGATTTATTTGATCAACTTCAGGGAGCAAGCTATTTTTCAAAGATTGATTTGAGATCTGGATATCATCAACTCAAGGTTTGCACAAAAGATGTTCCGAAAACAGCATTCAGGACAAGATATGGACATTACGAGTTCTTAGTGATGCCATTTGGGCTCACTAATGCACCTGCAACATTCATGGATTTGATGAACAGGGTCTGCAAACCGTATCTTGATAAGTTTGTCATCGTCTTTATTGACGACATACTTATCTATTCTCGTAATCAGGTTGACCATGAGAAATATTTGAGGTGTATTCTAGAGTTATTAAGACAAGAAAAACTGTACGCAAAATTTTCGAAGTGTGAATTCTGGTTGCGTGAAGTTCAGTTCTTGGGTCATGTTGTAAGTGAGCGTGGAATTCACGTCGACCCTGCCAATGTCGAGGCAGTTATGAACTGGCAAGCTCCTAAAACCCCTTCAGAGATCCGTAGCTTTTTGGGATTGGCAGGCTACTATAGAAGGTTTATAGAAAAATTCTCAAGGATAGCTACTCCTTTGACTACTCTGACCCACAAAGATGTTAAGTTTGTTTGGGGTCTGAAACAGCAGGAAGCTTTCGATATATTGAAGTAGAAACTAAGTAATGCTCCATTATTGACTCTACCCGAAGGTATTTAAGATTTTGTGGTCTATTGTGACGCTTCACACACTGGCATGGGTTTTGTACTTATGCAACGCGGAAAAGTGATCGCCTACACTTCGAGGCAATTGAAGATACATAAAAGAAATTACACCACACATGACCTGGAGCTAGGTGTTGTGGTGTTTGCGCTTAAGCTTTGGAGACATCATTTACACGGAACAAAGTGTATTATATACACTGATCATAAAAGTCTCCAACATTTGTTCAATCAGAAAGACTTAAACATGCGACAACGACGATGGATGGAAACGCTTAACGACTATGATTGTGAGATCCGTTATCACCCTGGCATGGCAAACGTGGTTGCCGATGCCTTAAGTCGCAAGGAAATGGTTAAACCCATTCGGATTAACGCCAAAAGAATGGAGATAAGGAATAACTTGAATGAAAAGATTTTAGATGCGCAGAAACAAGCCTTGTTAGAGGCAAACCTTCCAAATGAAGAATTGGGAAAAGTTGTGGAACAACTCACACCGGGAAGTGACGGAGTCCTTAGATTCTGTGGAGGAATCTGGGTTCCAGTCTTTGGAGGACTCAGGGATTTAGTTCTCCAAGAAGCACATAGTTCCAGGTACTCGGTCCACCCGGGTAGTAATAAGATGTACAAGGATTTAAGGCCCAGTTATTGGTGGACAGGGCTGAAGAAATCCATAGCTACATATGTAGCTAAATGTTTGACGTGCTCGCAAATTAAGGCCGAACATCAGAAACCGTCGGGATTACTGCAGCCGTTGGAGATTTCTATGTGGAAGTGGGAATGTGTAACTATGGATTTCATCACTAAACTACCGAGGACTAAGCAAGGAAATGACGCGATATGGGTAACTGTGGATAGGCTGACTAAATCGGCTCACTTCTTACCCATCAGTGAGACTTATAGCTCAGACAAGTTAGCAAAGCTTTATGTGGACGAGATTGTATCATTACACGGCGTGCTAGTATACATTGTGTCGGATAGAGACACAAGGTATACTTCTCATTTTTGGAAAAGTTTCCAACAAGCCTTGGGCACGCGACTAAATTTTAGTACGGCTTATCACCCTCAAACAGATGGACAAAGTGAGCGTACTATTCAAACGTTGGAAGATATGTTGCGCGCGTGTGTAATCGACCTAGGAGGAAGTTGGGACAAACACTTGCCTCTAGTCGAATTTTCCTACAACAATAGCTATCATGCAAGTATCCAAGTTGCCCCGTTTGAAGCTTTGTACGGGAGGAAGTGTAGGACGCCCGTTGTTGGGCAGAAGTTGGTGAAGCTCAACTAGCAGGACCAGAGATAGTCCTGGAGACGACAGATAAGATCTTGCAAATTCAGGATCGTCTCAAAGCTGCCAGGGATAGGCAGAAAAGTTACGCAGACCAAAGGCGTAAACCTCTCGAGTTCCAGGTAGGGGACAAGGTCTTGCTAAAGGTATCGCCTTGGAAGGGCGTAATGCGCTTTGGAAAGAATTGGAGCTGTTGCTTACAAGCTGAAATTGCCAGAATAGTTCAGTGGAATCCATGATGTGTTCCACATATCCAATCTAAAGAAATGCTTGGCCGACGAATCATTGGCAATGCCTCATGAAGACGTACAGATTGATAAAAACTTGTGTTTAGTTTAGAAACCGGTTGCGATTGAAGATAGACAAGTCAAGAAGCTTCGTAGGAAGCATGTGCCTATCGTGAAAGTTAAGTGGGACGCTCGTCGAGGTCCTGAATACACGTGGGAGGTTGAGTTCGTTATGCGACAAAAGTACCCATACTAGTTTGATTGAAATCTCGGGGTCAAGATTTATTTTAAGGGGGTGAGGATGTAACACCTCGTGTTTTTACGTCCAATATTTTTCCGACACGTGTCCCGATAATCCCGGTATTGTCTCATGCTAAAACATAAAGGACCAAATTCATCGAGTTGCGTTAATTATCCGTGTTATGCGTAGAATTAAGGTCATGGGGCTATATATGGAAAAACGGAAATTTTCAAGCTCTGAAGACCCCTTGTGGACCGCAAGGCTGTAGCCATACGGTTCGCAAGGCCATCTGTTACTGTGGGCGACTGAGGTCCTTACGGACCGCAAGGCAACGCCCATACGATCCGTAAGGACCTGCCAGCAAACAGAAAGGTGGCAGCAGCCTGTTCTGCCACCTTTGTCGAGTTTTAGCACCATCCTTGCATGCTTGCCATGTCTAAGGACACTTGTATTCATCCCTTAACACCTGGTAACCTTCTGTGATCATTCCTTGGCCATTTAATTGATGGAAATTGAGAGTGCAACATACTTTCTTCACCAACTTACATCAAGTTCATCCTAGTGGAGCTCCTGATCACTCCTAAGCATTTCATTTGGTTCCTACTACTCATATGGACCTAATGTAAGTGTTCAAATTCATAAGTAGTGATTTCTTATAGCTCTTAGCTTGGAACAAAGTCTTGTCGTAATTACACCTTGACTTTCTTCTAAATCCGTGTATACTCCATCATTATGAGTAACGAAAGTTCCTATACGTTCATAATAATAGAGGTGTTAATCCCTCAAGAGGGCACCTCCAGATTTTCACGGATTCATGGCCAATCGACGAGTCAACCGAAAAGTCAAATAAAGTCAAACTGTCCAGTTTTTATAAAAATCATATCTAATGATCTAGATGTTATAAAATATGTTTGATGCACCAACAACCTAAAAATAAGTATTAGAACATGTGTCTACGGATTCGACTCATCAAGTTTTTGTCTAGGCTCGGTTTGTAGCCAAAAGTCGCAACAGATGACTTTTGTTGACTTTTGGATCTAACCCGTTTCGAGCCACCTTTGCTACTGACTTTTGACCATTTTGAGAGCATAATTATATTTAGAATGACCATCTAAAGTTTCGTCACTCAATTCCTTAGAAATCTGAGTTTACATACAAGTTCCGCTAAAATTGTATAAACTTTGCAAAAAGATCTTTTTGTCCGAGTTTTAGCAAAAGATGCATTTATGGCATCAAAAAGACTAAAATGCTCTTTCGGCATTTTAGAAAGATTTAACATGATTTTATCATCAAAAAGACATGTTTACTGATATAATATGATAAGTAGAACATATTGGGATGTTTATTCAGATTACGACCTGAATGAAGGTCTAAGATTCGTTAAATGCAAAGAAATGACCAAATTACCCTTTTTACGAAAAATGACTTAAAACTATCTTTTTGAAATCAGAGCTTAAACCTACTGATATATTAAGTTAAATAACATTTTTTTGATATATAACACAGGTCCTAACCTCAGTTTATCTTAAACATCGATTAAACGGCATTTTAGCGATTTTTACGCCTTTCCGGCGCACAGTATGGTTTAAAACCATAACTATGAGCCAAGACTTGTTACCTACTGATTTATAAACTTATTTTCAACATCTTAACAGTAAGTACAAGTCCCGAACTCAGAACCCCAATTTTGGCTTCAAAGCTATGTGTGAAATTACTAAAATGCCCTTACGGGATATAAGTTATTTTAAAACCATCAAACACACATATATTTGAAATCCTACTGTTGTAACACTATATAATAAGTATTTTTACAGATTTATAATGGTCTTGACATCATATTCATATTTAACATCTTTAATAAACCTTAAAATGACCAAAATGCCCTTGTAAGGCATAATTCGGTTTTAAATATATATTGGACCTACCGTTTGCAAAGCTACTGAATTTATAACACCCTTTTAAACATATATCCATATGGAACTTGTATATGACTCTCTCAGTTACCCGGTTCCGCCTATGTGCGTTCGGTTAAGCTTACGTAGCTAATTCACGTACTTAAACCAAAACGGGTTTAACTTTATCATTTCTCTATCAAAATCTGGAATGTCATTGGTTTACCCATATTAGACAAATTTATATACTTGTAGGGTCCAACTAACATCCTATTCCGGTCACCGCTTAATCTAGCGTATCTTACCGTATCTTATTTTAGCGTAGGACTAACCGGTCCAAGTCTAGGACTTAATTAAGGACCCGTTAGCATTCTAATATTGGTTATTAATTACTATCACTCCAGACTGAACGCCTTCCGGTAAATTGTACCTGTACTTGCCTTGATCTGCGGCTGAGTTCTGACTTTTCGAAGACTTAACTTCAGGTAAATACCCTTAACTTATTTTCCCTATACGGGCTTGGGATACGGTAAATTATTACCGCTTGATCGGGTATGGGATCATGTTTTATCCAGTTTTGATAATTAACTAAAATCTTACATAACCCGTTTTGATCTGTTTTGTCTGAAACTAAAATACTGGGGGTGGACTTGACCGTGTCCGGGATATCCTTGGCTCACTAAAGTGCTAGTGGCCACGACAATATAGCATGGCGTGTAGGCATACACTGGGTAATTGCTATCTGCTTTCTATGTGAAAGTTCTGAGTGGTGTGTCAGTCGACCAGGTCTCGGTTTCTGTACCGGGCTCCATATGTAAAAGCCTGACATGTAAATCTGTATACAAGGTCATTTGAACTATCCCAAGTTATTTATAAAAATGTGCAAAGTGCACCTAAAACCATTTTCGAAAGGATTTACAAAATGAGTCGGTTGAGTGTATTTACCAGTGTAAACTGACGTATTTTCAAAGATTAAAATACAGGTACAAGTACGAAATAGGCCGGAAGCTGCGGGGCGTTGATATTAAGGAGTTGCGACCTTAGAGTTGAGCCTGTAGACTCTGTTATCATTTTGTTTATGTTTATTTCGATCCGCCTGTGGATCTTATTACAAGCCTTGATTTATATTTGTGTTTTCTGAACTTTTGGACACTTATGGTTTGTAATAGTTTATATTTTACTCCAAGCCCCGCTGTGTTGATCTGTGTTGTAATTGGTTAAGATGATATCAACTGTACGTCACGATACTCCCCACCGGGCCCACCGGAATACACGTGGAAATTGGGGTATGACAGCCGGGAGCGTGAATAAGTGCGAGTACAAGCTTTTCTAGCGTAGGGTACCGCGTTTCAGGGCCTGCTAACACACGGCTAATGTAGCAAATAGGCATTTGTTTTCCGTCTCTTTCGACCATGAGAACTGCACTTACCGTGCTGTGAGCTGCCGCCAGATACATATTCAAGAGTTCGTTAGGGCGAGGGGCTGTCAACGTTGGCAACTTTTCAATGAACCGCTTCATGTCTTTCAAGGCCTCTTCTGCATCACTGTTCATTTGAAGTTGTTTTCGTTGAGGCAATCTTTCAAAGTTTTTATAAATGGCAAAGACTTCTCGGCGTGTCTTGCTTCCTTTAGAGTCCTGGGTGACGGCATTCGCATTATGGCGGTTATTTTTCAGGGTTGGCTCTGAAGCCCTCTCGAGTGACTACCACCCCTAGGAACTTGCCTTCTTCTTCTCCGAAAGAGCACTTATTGGGGTTGAGTTTGATGTTGTATTCTCGTAGTTTCCGGAAAGTCTCCTGATGTCGTTGAGCATTTTGTTTCTCTTCCCTGCTTTTGATCACCAAATCATCCACATACACCTCCAGGTTTCTACCAATCTACTTTTCAAAAGCTTTGTCCATGAGCCGCTAGTAGGTGGCACCTGCATTGCGTAAACCAAAAGGCATTTTCGTGTAACAGAAAATAACTATATCAGTATGGAACACTGTTTTCTCCTCATCTTCTCGTGACATCTTGATCTGATGGTACCCTTTATAGGCGTCCAGGAAACTTTTATACCGGAAGGGGACCAGGGAATCGACTTTGAGATCTTTTCCAGCAGCGGATAAGCGTCTTTTGGGCACGCCTTGTTTAAATCTTTGAAATCAATGCACATCCGCCATGTACCGTCTGGTTCTTAACCATTACAGGATTTGATACCCATGTGTGGTATTTCGTTTCTCGGAGAATGCCTGCCTCAACCAGCTTTCGTACTTCCTTGATCACTACTTCTCTCCTATCGGGAGCCATGCTTCGCTTCCCTGGGCCACCGTTTGACGCCCGGGAATGTTGCTAACTTGTGTTCTGCCTTGTCCCGGGGTATACCGGTCATATCAGAATGCTCGAAAGCGAAGACATCGACGTTCCTTGTTAATAGCTGCTTCAAACTGTTCTTGATTCCGGGGAGAGACTATCCCCTATAGTAACTGTCTGATCAGGGTGATGTGTGCTTAATACCCATCTCTTTGGACCAACCGCACCGCTAGGTCCCTCACGACATCTTTTAGCGTTCAGTACTTCTCCCATTTTTCCCGGTGGATTGTTGCAACTCCTCCCTGCGTGGGGAACTTCATGAGACCTCGCGCTGTGGAAACCGCAGCGTCTAGTTTTCACAAAGTGTACCTTCCGATTATTACGTTGTGATGCGAGTCGGCACGTACAACGAGGAAAGTGAGCAGTATGGTCCTTTTACGAGGGGCTAGCCCGAAGGTTACCGGGAAAGTGATTTGACCGATCGGATCAACCTTTTCCCCGATGAAGCCTTTGATAGGGGGCGTGCACCAGTTCGAGAAGTTTCTTATCCTCCGGTTGCATTCTGTTGAAACAATGTTCGTATATTATGTCTTCGGAGCTTCCTGTGTCAACAAGTATCCTTCTCATGTTATAATCGCCAACAGCGGCTGATATGATGAGAGCGTCGACAGTGAGGTCAAGATCCTCCGCCAACGCTTCGACAGTCATGGTTGCCAACATCCAAGTTTCAAGGGTTGAGAAACTTCTTTTTACCCCTTTGCCTTGTCGGCGTATAACATATTCATCTCCCGCTGCCTTTTGCCCGCTCCTTTATCCGGGTCTTCTTTGATGGGGTGCGGGCCTTGCTTTATGTCTCGAACCAAGTGGGCCAGCTTTCCATTCTTCACATAGTACTCAATTTGCTTCTTCGGCTGGTAGCAATCATTTGTATCATGACCATTACCCTTGTGATATTCACAGTATTTACCGGTGTCTTTGTTGGACGTATCTCTCAATGGTTTTGGAGGATTGAGTTTTAAATTCTTGGAGGCCAGGATTTCTGCTAGTGTTTTGCTAAAGTTGGGGTATTCAGACCTGGACCTCGAGGACGAATCGTTTCTTGAATAAGAACTCTTAGATCTGTCATATCGCGAGTCTGAATGATCTCCTTTATGGAACCTCTCGCTTCTACCTTTGGCCTTTGGGTTTCGGTGCTCCTTGTCATCTTGGCCCTTTTGTGCTTCCTTTTTTGGTTGGCTGCATGACTAGCCGCCACCGTTTTTTCTTGTGTTACATACACATTCGCTATTCTCTGGATTTCGTCGATGGTTACGGGTACGCCGTCTCTTCCATAAAGTGTTCTTAACAACTCATCGTCATTTACCCTTGTAGGATAGCACCGCAAGCCAAGTCGTTTGTTATGCCCGGGATTGCCAAGCTTTCCTTGTTAAATCTGACAATAAAGTTCTCGACTATCTCGTTTTCCCGTCTACGAATGTGGAGAAGTTCGTTTCGGTCTTTGGTGTGTCGTCTCTGCTGACTGAATTGCAGTTGGAATTTGGATACCAAGTCCTCAAAACTGTCGATCTCGCCGGTGGGAAGACCATCCCACCATACTCGTGCCGCCCCAACCAACGTTTGGACAAACATCTTGCACCAAAGGGGCATAGCCCAGCAGGCGACTTCCCCGACACTTTTGAACAAATTGAGATGGTCATCTGGGTCGCTTAGCCCGTCGTACTTCCCCATTGTCTGGGGCATCTTGGGTTTTTCCTTTATCGGGGCTTTTGCGATTCTTCTTGTGAACTTTGACTTGTCCGTGGCATCCACGGGCTTGTAAGGTCTGGTAAGTTCGTCATCTTCCATATTAACAGGTTGAATGTGGTGGTTTGTTCCACTGATTCTTACCCCTTGAGTAGCCGGGGGTTGAGATGTGTTGGTAGGACCCTCGCTGGGTGAAAGACGAGGTCTGGCAATGTTACCTCTATTGTAGACAGGTTCCGCGGCTGGCTGGCTCTGACTGTATGCCTGCTGTGATGTGGGATACGTCCACCAAGGTGGCATGCAAGCCGCGTATGGCGGCTGTTGAGTATAACTTTGCACCGTCATTTGAGGGGAGTAAGTTTGGCTGTTGTACGGTTGAAGGTACCTATAAGGGGGTGCATAATAATAGCCCGGGAAATAAGCCTGATTCCCAGGTGTGATTGGGGATTTCATGACTCCAGACGGCATGACCACTAGTTGATGGGGTGGCGTAGACAGTGTTGCTGTCAGTGCCGCGGAATACAACGGTGGCATGGCAATAGTAAGAGGTGGCTGATGATACTGGATCGTATTTGACGGTTGTCCGCCGCTTCAGGGTGCCGCGGATGTAGCCGCTGGTCCCCTTCCGGGACTGAGGTCTGCGCGATGGTGCTTGATGAAGGCGTCTAGACAGCGGCGGGGCTGAAGTGGAGACCACTTATCGAGTCTGCCAGGAAGTGTAGGAATGTGGGTTCCCTGCGACCGATCCATAGGAAACGGCTGGGAGCCTTTGGTATCCCGGCGGAACCTCCGCTTCAAACTCCAGGTCCTGAGACCTGGTTATTGCTGGTGATGTTGGAGTGGCCGTAGCTGCAGGTACTGTTGTTGACATTGTGCTGCTGGTCACTGATGGTTGGTTCTCTGGTGTCGTAGACGTGCTCTGGTCGTTTGCCATTGGGTCTAAGTTTATTGGTTATCACAGGTCCCACGGATAAGGCTCCAACTTAAACTTCGACCCTAAAACGACTTGAACAACTGGCTGCAAAACAAAAACACCGCTAGGACTTGTTACAGGAATGGAGTTATTCCTGTAACCACCCTCCGGCGTGAGAACAAGTCTCGGTGTTGGGAGTAATAATATGTATTGAGAGAGAGAGAGAGTAGAATGATCATACCTCTGATGTTTTACCTCTATTTATAATTTACCATCAGGGTTTCCTCTAACTTAGGATGGGCTCCGATAAGTTAGAGCTTTCATGATCTTCCCAAAATATTGGAGATTTGGTTACGTGATTTATCCATATCGAAATAGAAGATTCTAGAATAAACGTGTGTAATTACATATTTATAATAAAATAATAAGGGGTGACCGGGTCGGGTTAGCCGCTCCGGGTCATACCTCGTCATGTCCCCCAGTCCGAAGTTATGAAGTGAAATTCATGAAATCAGACTTAAAAAAGGAGTCAATCAAAATACCCCTGTGGGTGCATATGCCTCAAGTGGATGTACCGTTGTTGATTTGAATTGTGGCGGCGATGTGAAAGGGAGTGACAGTAGGGTCATCATTAGGATGACAGTTGTACCTGCCTTATTCTGACACGTGTTCCTATCCTGATTGCCTTTTTGAATTCGAAAAACGTTGTCCCTTTTTCTATAAATAGGTCGCCTCTTAGGACTCCAATCATTTTAAACCCATTGCTTCATTTCCCCGAATTCACAACTGCAAATCATGGTTTCTAAAATAGGCGAGTCTTCATCAGCCCCAGCGATTTCCGACGCCCTGTATTGCAAGTGGGGGACAGTATCATTCAACCATCTTTTGCAAGATTATGATATCAGACCGGAGTGGCACCCAGTGTTACCGTCAAAGAAAGATGTGGCATTCCCACCGAAACAGGGCAAAATCACCCTGTTCAGTGATTTCTTCAAATTCTGCAACTTTCGGTTGCCTACCACCAAATTCTGTAAGTCTATTCTAGATGAATACCATATTCACATTTCTCAAATGCATCCTCTAGGTTTGGCGAAGCTTCGTCACTTCGAGTTTGCATGTCTGGCGTTAGGTCACGAACCTGAGATCCTAGTATTTAGGGCTTTCTTCATCCTTGTTTGGAAATCCCCGTTCTTCACATTTGACCGCCGAGACACAGATATATCTTGTTTGAGAAATGTCCCGGCCAGCTCGCGGGATAAAGATTGGAGAAAGAAATTCTTATATATAGATGCTGGCGTAATCCCTGGTGAGATGCACTGGAGGGACATGGGTTCCAAAGAAAAATACCAAGATGAGTGCCCCGCTTTTGAGGCGTACGCGGAGAACGCCCTGTACAAGAAACTATGCCTGCACCCCTCCGAATGCCAAGTGATACCTGAGGGAGCACTGGTACTTGTGGGGATGAGTTTGTTATCGCGAGACAGCTGATTCTACCTAGCATTTCAAAGATTTGATAAAGGTAAGTAACATTCCCCCTTATCGTATTCATGCTGTATTTTGTAATTACCTGGTCTAAACCAGCAGAATTGGCATAGGTGAATGGTCACTGTTTGACTTTGTGGATCCTCCCCAAACGCCGCTTTATGGTCTACTGGACGCGTAGTGGGAGAGCAGGAGTCTGACGTTCTGTCCTTACATATTGAGCGATTTCTTATTCCCCCCGCCGTGGTGATGTCGTCTGCCATGGTGCCAGCTCCTCCCCCCGGCGGTGAACACGGAGTGCCTTCAGAAGGAAAAAGGAAACTATCCAGCCTAAAAGTAGTTGTGAAAAAACCTACTCCCAACGTTAGTGTGATGCCGGTGGGACCTAATGCGCCAGCGTTGAGCGGGGATTTTGGGGATTCCTACCTCTGTTGGGAGTAGCTCGGGTTCCGCCTCGAAAAATGTAGGATAGTCCCGCCATTGGCGACCTTTCAAGCAACGAAGGCGGCCCAACAGCTACGCACGGGTATTCCTTTTTCCCCTTACATGTGTAATGTCTGGCATTTCGTCCTCTAACGAACGGTAATTGTTTATAGGTGTTATGTCCGGAGCTCCGTTAGAAGGAGTAATCCTGCCGTCATTGCCTTTTGCAGACATAAGTGCCCCAGTTGCACGTACGCAGGGTATTTCGCTTATTGAACTCATCACCCAGGCCAGCGCGGTTGCTACCAGCTCTTTCGACTCTACCCCCATGTTTACTGCGTCCATTGTCACCACTACCATCCCACCAATTGTCAACACGGCCCTTCCCTGATGTTTAATTCCCCTGGAATAAATGTTCCTGGGTCAGGCGGGGACAGGCCCATTTCGTCTAGTAAAACAGAATCCAGCAGTGAGAGAATAACTATCACCCATGATACCGGGAAGTTTAGTGATAACTTTGCTGAGGATGAGTCCTTCTTGTTTGATGGCCTTTATCTTCCTACTGTGTGTTGGGATTCAAACGCCCAAGATAAACGGTATCAACCCAAGTGGAAAATAGCTGAGTCGACCAGGCTCGTATTTCCCCCCATTGTGCACCATTGGGTGGAGCGGTCCTACCCGCCGGCCGAGTCTTCATATGTGGAAGGGCTGGACAACTAGCATTTGATGAATTCAACCATGGTGGAAGCTGTCAGTGGTCCAAGGAAACTTGCTGAGATTCGGCGCCGTTGGATGCATGAAAATCATGAGCTGCGCCAAGCGCGTATGTCTATCTAAGAGCTTGTAGATGAAAAGAATCGATTTAAGAGCCAGCTCCAAGCTGCTCGTGTGAGGGAGGACCGCTTTTTATCTGAGAAAGACAAAGCGGAGGAGAATCTGAAGCGTGTAACTGCTAACTTAGTAGAAGAGAGGTAGGTCTGGACCCGCGATATGGCGGAAAAAGATCGTGTGATTTCCCACGCCCTAAGCGTTTAAAAAGAACTAGAGCGGAAAGCAGTTGTGGAGGCCCAAAAGGTTAGGTCTAAATTATCCGCCGAGATAAGAAAGTATCGTATTGACGCTGATTTTGTTTATCAGGTACAGGAAAGATACCAAAATTTGACCCTCGAGCTACAAGCCTCCGAAGCCAAGTCCCAGGCGAGACAGGTTGAACTTAAAGAGCGTGAAGAGAAGCTTAGAAGTCTTCAACAAGTTTGTGATTCTCTTCTTGCCAAAAAGAACCAACTTACTCAAGCTTCTGCCCTTCAACTATCGCGTCTCAATGAGGCGGAGGTTGCCTTGGCTCAATCCCGCGCTGAATGGATAGTTTGACAGACCAACTGGCGAGTGCCCGGGGCGATAGGAACTGGCTGATATCACAGGGTTTGGTTGGTGCGTTTGAGTATTTACGCCAGTCGGAGCCATTCATTGCGCTATTGGATCGTTTATCTACCGCTGCGTATAAGTTGGGACAACATGATGGCGTTTACGAAAGCAATGTCAACTGCAAGCGGACGGATAAAGTTACTCAACAATTCCAGGAAGAAGGAGGCAAGTTGACGGCTCAGATTTCGGACGCCCTGGAGGCCGTGTGCAATGATCCCTTGCCCGCATCTGCCGACCTGAACTGGCAAGGTGGCTGAAGAAGGTGTAGAATCATTACGCCAGATGCTGGAGGTGGCGGAGGAGTCGGAGTAACCTTTTAATTGTTTGCTTTTGTGTTTTGTTTCGAACTTTTTGTAAGACGATACTTTAATGGGATGTGTGTTGGTACCTGATGCAACCTCCCATTATATATTCATGCCATTGTTTTTGCCAGATTTGGTAAAAACAACATGAGTGAAGAGTACCATTTACGAGAAATTTCCGATGTTCTTCGGACCCTCGATGCGGCTACCGCCTTGCTCATTCTGAATGAGTAAGCGCCTGGAGGCGGAGTAGAAGATGGGGAGCTTGTCCCTTCCAATGTTGTGCCCCATCCTGAGTTATCTGACGGAAACGTCAATGATAATGTTGTTCCTGAGGCACTTGTCGATCCTGATCCTGTTGTATTGAATGATGATGATTTAATGCCATGGTTTCCCCTTCAGACTTGGGCCGGTGTCGTGTGGTGTACCAGCGTCGTGGTAGAACCCACCGGGCAAACCTGCCTGACGCTCGAGAGCCGTGGGCTATTCTGGCTGGTGTGTCGGAGGATGAAGACCTAATTGTGGACCCTCATCTGTTGGAGTGGCATGGCGAGGCACTGCACACCCCTGCAGAGGTGTTGGCAATGTATGCCGATTCGTAGTTGGTTAGAACCTCTTCGTTTTTTGGTAACCCCGTATACTGTTTTTTGTTAATACGGGACAAGTACTTTGTTTTGTTTGATAGTGGTATGTATTTATTACTAAAATACCTATCTTTTGTAGTGGTTAATGCAACTATTACCAAGATACCCACTTTAGCGATGTATAAATATGACTTTGATGGTTATTAAATTGTATTTCGTACCAAAGTAGTTGTGTATGTCGTAAAACACTAAACATAAACATTTATTAATAAATGATAAAAAGAGAGCGACATCATGAATGATGGATTACACTTCATTTCGACAAGGAAAACAAATTTCGCCGTTAGCGGCGGACATCTATATGTAACACCTCTTTAGCTAGGCTGCGTTCCAGCTGCGCGGGACCGCTGTACCATCAGGTTTGGAGATGTGGTAGGCCCCCTTCCCCATGACTTCTTGGATTACGTAAGGGCCTTCCCAGGTGGGACCCAGCTTGCCTATGGGCTCTACCCGGCTTGCTTCGTTATCTCGCATAACATAATCGCCCTCCTTGAAAGTCTGCTGAGCCACGCGTTTGTTATAATATTTCTCTAAGGTTTTCTTGTACTTTGCTTCACTAATGGCGGCTGCCTCACGCCGTTCTTCCAAGATATCCAGGCCTTCCCGCAAAAGCCTGTCATTATCGTTAGTTGTTAGGCGCCTTAGGATGGTAGCCCCACTTCTGCTGGTATCATTGCCTCCGTGCCATAGGTTAGGCTAAATTGGGTTTCATTGTTGCTTGTCTTGCGCATGGTTCGGTGTGCCCAAAGGACATTTGGCAGTTCTTCCACCCAAGAACTTTCCTCATGGCCCAATCTTCTCTTGATCCCATCCAACAGGCTTTTGTTTGTCCTTTTCTACTTGGCCATTGCCTTGAGGGTGTGCCACCGATGTGAAAACCAGCTGGATTTGTAGCTCGGCACACCAATCCTGCAAAACTCGATCTATGAATTGCATACCATTGTCACTGACCAGATACAGCGGGAGCCCAAATCGGCAGACGATGTGTTCCCATAAGAATTTTTTGGCGTTTTCAGTGGTGATCTTTGCCAACGGCTTTGCCTCCACCCACTTGGTGAAGTACTCGATTGCCACAATCAGGTATTTGAGTTTTCCAGGAGCTGGAGGGAATGGTCCCACAATATCCACTTCACATTCTGGAAAGGCCATGCTGCTGTCACGGGAATCAAGTTATTTTTGGGTCGTAGAGTTTGGGGAGCATACTTTTGACAACTGCGGCATCTTCTAAGTTCAGCTACCTCGTCTTCATGCATTCCGGGCCAATAATACCCGGCCTTTTGAATTTTAGCTACAATTGCCCAGGGTCCGGCGTGAATACCACATATGCCGGCATGTATTTTGTGGATCAAGTACGTGGCATCCGACGGGGATACACATCGTAATAGTGGC
Source organism: Scalesia atractyloides (assembly GCA_947069175.1). Lineage (NCBI taxonomy): Eukaryota > Viridiplantae > Streptophyta > Magnoliopsida > Asterales > Asteraceae > Scalesia > Scalesia atractyloides. Next base: position 102,133,415 of record CAMTDV010000016.1, read on the forward strand.
CCCAAATACGTTTTCTTGTAGGGGGTGCCATTCTGCATTTCGTATTGTAAGGCCTTTACTTGTATTTTTCTGGCTTCGCCTCTCACGGACGGCAGTTATCCTTTTGTGAGGTAGTCTAGAATGGTCGTATACCAACAAGGCTCTTCCACCGTAACCGTGGAAACCTCCCAGTGTTCAATTGAAGGTGACTGAAGTGTTTCCACCTTTACTTCTTTCTCCATGCCCGATGTTGCTAGCTTGCTTAAAGCATCAGCTATTTGGTTTCTTCCACGGTGAACATGGCTGAGCGTGACGCTTTCAAAGGAGGCTATGAGCTCTTTGGTTTTGGCCAAATATTTTGCCATCGTCTCGTCCTTAGCCTCGTATGTCTCATTTACCTAGTTGTTGACTAGTAAAAAGTCAACGTACGCCTCAACCCTTGTTGCTCCCATGGACTGTGCCATTCTTTAACCTGCCAACAGGGCTTCATACTCGACTCGTTGTTTGAGTATTCGAAATCGAAACGTAAGGCATACATCAACTTTACTTCATCATGACTTATCAGCATGAGACCCGCGCCGGCCCCCTTTTCACTGGAGGACCCGTCTGTATACAACCTCCAGGCTTGCGAGGATGTGCTAGCTTCTGACCTGTTGTTAACCACTGGGTCGTTGATGACTTCTCCTTCAAGAATTTCAGCTAAGAAATCGGCGATTACCTGCCCCTTGATCGTCGTTCATTTTCGATACTAGATGTCCAGGGCCCCTAACTCAATTGCCCATTTTGCGAGTCTCCCGAAATCTCTGGTTTATGTAGGACTTGCTGTAAAGGGTAATTTGTTAGGATTTGTACGCGATGAGCTTGAAAGTATCTTCGGAGACGACGGGTAGCGTGAATAAGTGCAAGTACAAGCTTTTCTAGCGTAGGGTACCGCGTTTCAGGGCCTGATAACACACGGCTAATGTAGTAAATAGGCGTATGTTTTCCGTCTCTTTCGACCATGAGAACCGCACTTACTGCACTTTGAGCTGCCGCCAGATACATTTTCAAGAGTTCGTTAGGGCGAGGGGCTGTCAACGTGGGCAACTTTTCAATGAACCGCTTCATGTCTTGCAAGGCCTCTTCTGCATCACTGGTCCATCTGAAGTTGTTTTTTTTGAGGCAATCTTTCAAAGTTTTTATAAATGGTAAAGACTTCTCGGCATGTCTTGCTAGGAACCTATTTATAGCAACCAACCGCCCATTTAGCGTCTGTGCTTCCTTTAGAGTCCAGGGTGATGTCATTCGCATTATGGCGGTTATTTTTCAGGGTTGGCTCTGAAGCCCTCCCGAGTGACTACGACCACTAGGAACTTGCCATCCTCTACTCCGAAAGAGCACTTCTTGGGGTTGAGTTTGATGTTGTATTCTCGTTGTTTCCGGAAAGTCTCCTCGATGTCGTTGAGCATTTGTTTCTCTTCCCTGCTTTTGATCACCAAATCATCCACATACACCTCCAGGTTTCTACCAATCTGCTTTTCAAAAGCTTTGTCCATGAGCCGCTGGTAGGTGGCACCTGCATTGCGTAAACCGAATGGCATTTTCGTGTAACAGAAAATGCCTATATCAGTATGGAACGCTGTTTTCTCCTCATCTTCTCGTGACATCTTGATCTGATGGTACCCTTTATTGGCGTCCAGGAAACATTTATACCGGAAGGGGACCAGGGAATCGACTTTGAGATCTATTTCCGGCAGTGGATAGGCCTCTTTTGGGCACGCCTTGTTTAAATCTTTGAAATTAATGCACATCTGCCATGTTCCGTCTGGTTTCTTAACCATTACAGGATTTGATACCCATGTGTGGTATTTCGTTTCTCGGAGAATGCCTGCCTCAAAAAGCTTTCGTACTTCCTTGATCACTGCTTCTCTCCTATCGGGAGCCATGCGTCGCTTTCCCTGGGCCACCGGTTTGACGCCCGGGAATGTTGCTAACTTGTGTTCTGCCTTGTCCCGGGGTATACCGGTCATATCAGAATGCTCGAAAGCGAAGACATCGACGTTCCTTGTTAATAGCTGCTTCAAACTGTTCTTGATTTCCGGGGAGAGACTATCCCCTATAGTAACTATCTGATCAGGGTGACGTGTGCTTAATACCCATCACTCTGGACCAACCGCACTGTTAGGTCCCTGACGACATCTTTTAGCGTTCAAGTCGTTTTAGGGTCGAAGTTTAAGTTGGAGCCTTACCATCAGGTCAGTGTTTCTCTCTCTCTCAAGTACCGAACGAAGTACCTAACGCCAGACATGCAAACTCGAAGTGACGAAACTTCGCCAAACCTAGAGGATGCATTTTAGAAATGTGAATCTGGTATTCATCTAGAATAGACTTACAGAATTTGGTGGTAGGCAACCGGAAGTTGCAGAATTTGAAGAAATCACTAAACCAGGGTGATTTTGCCCTGTTTCAGTGGGAACGCCACGTCTTTCTTTGACGGTAACACTGGGTGCCACTCCGGTCTGATATCATAGTCTTGCAAAATGTGGTTGAACGATACTGTCCCCCACTTGCAATACAAGGCGTCGGAAATCGTTGGGGCTGATGAAGACTCGCCTATTTTAGAAGCCATGATTTGCAGTTGTGAATTCGGGGAAATGAAGCAATGGGTTTAAAATGATTGGAGTCCTAAGAGGCGACCTTTTTATAGAAAAGAGGGACAACGTTTTTCGAATTCAAAAAGGCAATCAGGATGGGAACGCGTGTCAGAATAGGGCAGGTACAACTGTCATCCTAATGATGACCCTACTGTCACTCCCTTTCACATCGCCGCCACAATTCAAATCAACAACGGTACATCCACTTGAGGCATATGCACCCACAGGGGGTATTTTGATTGACTCCTTTTTTAAGTCCGATTTCATGAATTTCACTTCATAACTTCGGACTGGGGGGACATGACGAGGTATGACCCGGAGCGGCTAACCCGACCCGGTCACCCCTTATTATTTTATTATAAATATGTAATTACACACGTTTATTCTAGAATCCTATATTTCGATATGGATAAATCACGTAACCAAATCTCCAATATTTTGGGAAGATCATACAAATCTCTAACTTATCGGAGTCCATCCTAAGTTAAAGGAAACCCTAATGGTAAATTATAAATAGAGGTAAAACATCAAAGGTATGATCATTCTACTCTCTCTCTCTCTCTCTTTCTCTCAATACATATTATTACTCCTAACACGGAGACTTATTCTCACTCCGGAGGGTGGTTACAGGAATAATCCCATTCCTGTAATGAGTCCTAACGGTGTTTCTGTTTTGCAGCCAGCTGTTCAAGTCATTTTAGGGTCAGAGTTTAAGTTGGAGCCTTACCGTCAGGTCAGTGTTTCTTCATTGTTGTTTAAAGCCTCACAAGTTGGTGGTAGACAATGTAAATCTAGTAACAAATGGGTTTTAGGGTTTACGAGGTAATTGAGGTTTTGCTAAATATTTCTTGTTGACCAAGTCGGGTATTAACTATAGGATGTTGGGGTGTGGGAGCGGGGAGCACCTCAGGGCGCTAAGGTGGCTTCGGTCCCCGTCAGGGAACACCCACCCCCCACCCCCGGTCCTCTTTCGGTGCACTCGGGAACCCAACCTTGTCCTCCCTGATCTGCTGTGCTTGTTGATGTTGTTGGTTGTTGCTTGTTAATTGGTGGGAAGAGGGAGGTGGAGGTGACGTGGATGTTAGGGGAAGCATAACCACACCCCACAGTCTAAATGCATAGCTAAGTTTAGGTTTACGTATAGGAGCTAGAATGTTATTGTATTGTTGTTTGAGTTATTTACTTATTTTCCATAATAACAAAAGTAAGGTACTCTTAAACGTGTGTTCGGTTTATAGATTGGGTTAGGACTTGATATGATATCAAAGCCAAGTTCAAGAACCCTAATCAACTATGTTGTGTTTGTCGTCATACGTTGTCAAGACCAAGTTGCCGCAGGGGAGAGAGCGCGACAACAACCAAGAACTGTGTCGTTGTCGACAGTCACTACGAGTCATAGGATTCTCAACGCCGGTGATGTTTGGATTTTGTTTGGGTTTTTTCTGGATCGAACCTTTCTATTTACCGCTTTTGTTTCCTGTCGTCTACTATTTTGAGATTAAACAAGGAGACAAGGGGTTCCATCAGAGGTTTCTTTTTTTTTGTTTTCGGTTGCTGACACGAAATTCAAGAAATCCAAACAGGTTGTTTTTCGTTTTGGGTTGTCTCAAAAATCAAAGGGAAAAAAGAGAAAGTTATGTATTGTTTTGGTAAATCAAGTAGTATTTGACCACCATTGACAACTTATTTATTTGGACTGGACAAGTGGGTTTAATTCAGGGTTTGATTTTTATTCGAGTTAAAAACAAGTTGGATTTGACTAGGGTTTAATACCGAACCTAAACACCACTTATCTATCATCGAAGAAACCAAAAGGGTTCAATGGGTAATGAAAAGCTAATCGAATTGTGGAATCAAAGGGCTCAATTGGTAATGAAAAGCTAACCGAACCGTGGTTACAAACTTATGGTAAAAGAGAATTAAGACAAAGATAACAAGCATGGAGATGAATGCCCATCTAATTCGCCTAAACAAATTAGGGGGTGAATGTTGGCCGTGTAATTACTTCATAAGTCATTGACTAACTGGTTTTTAAGGTTTAAGGGGTAATTATGGTTGTGCTTAATGTTTGTTATTGACCAAGTCGGGTTTCAACTATAACCACATAGCCAAGTTTAGGGTTATGCATTTGAGTTAGAACATTTTTGTCTTGTGATTTTAAGTTATTTTCCATAATATGATTAAATTAAGGTTACTCTTAATATGGTTTTTGTAACATCCGTCAAAAACCGGATTTACCAAACCCGTTCCGTTTATTAACCGAACAATCAGTTAAAAAATTCGTTGCGTATTTAATGCCCAAATTATTTTTAAACGATACATAATTAATAAGTATATTGGAAAAAATAATTTATATTTGCAAAAGTATTTAAAATAAGGAAATAAAAATAAAAGGCTGCTGCCGGGTTTCGAACCCGGGTCAGCCAGCGAATTCAACAAATGACTTAACACTCATCCATCAAACCACTGCGCCACTTGTGTTTCTTGTTCATTATTAGATACAATTAATACATAACATAAATGTCGAATTCAAAACCGACGCGCCTAATCGCAGTCGTCGGAAATACCGACGATTTCGCCGAGATTGGACGGTTTCTTCTGTTTTAACCGAAGCCTTAACTATTACATCGGTTATAACCGACGTCTGAACCCGCGACGCAAGTCATAACCGCCGGAAAACTTATTGACCGACAATCAAGACTGAAAACGGACCAAATTCGTCGATGTTCTGCCCTATAAATACCCCCTCTAACCTCTGTTAGCTTTTTCGCTCACAATCACACTTTTTCCCGACGTAATTCCACTCGCCGGAAAACTTCTGCAACTCGCCGGAAAACCGAACCTTTCACCTATGTGCCTTACTCTAAACACTGAACACCCAGAGCTCATACCGAAGCCACCCACACTCACCTCAAGCTCGCTGAAGACCCTCTGCCGCAGGACACACGTCGCCGGAATAACTTGCTATCACGGAGTTTCGCCGGCGAAACAGAGGAGCCACTGTTCGGTATATCTTACACTTAATCTCTCGTTCTTTTTATTTATCGCACATGTAATTAATCACAACACACTAAGGAACATGATTAAAATCGTTGAACCAGTCAGACACCGATTCTGGTTAAGTCTAACGAAGAAGACGAGGTTTCAGTATTGTATATGTTTAATTAAAATCAAGATATATCCCGGGTTAGACACACAGTCCAGCGGTGGACTGTGTGCAAATAAAACACGCTTACGTCCCGAGTTCGATTCTTGTCCCACGCACACTCGCCTTAATAAAAATGTTCCTTTTTTTTAACCGAACCGGATTCACTGCAATAGATGTTAAGTTTAATAAAAACCGGAATAATAACCAAGATAGACACACAGTCCAGTGGTGGACTGTGTGAACGTTTAAACCACATGTCACGAGTTCGAGTCCAGACTACCGCACCGGTCCGGACAATTATCAAACTTTTTATATAAAGCAGAAACGAAATTATTTAGTTTGTATATAAGTATAATAAAAATCAGATTATTTAACAAGTTAGACACACAGTCCAGCGGTGGACTGTGTGTTAACCTAAACCACAGGTCCCGGGTTCGAGACCTGTGGAGAGCACCGAGCGAGTCATTTAAATTGTTTTTGAAATAAATGATTTTCGGATTAATTCAATTAGTATATAAATATAATTAAAAACAGAAATATTTCGGGTTAGACACGTAGCTCAGTTGGTAGAGCTGCGTGCACGCGAACGGGAGGTCTCGGGTTCGAGCCTCACCCGGCGCACACAATTGCACAATAAAATTCGGTCAACAGGTCAACGGTCAACAAAGTCAACAGTCAAAAATCAATATTTTTTTTATTACTTTTATTTATTTATTTACATTAAAAATACTTAAAAATAACATTTTTAAGGTTAGAAAATAGCCTTAAACTCACAAAAATATATCCAACAATTCTACTAAATTGATTAATAAAATCCGCTTACTTACCGAACCATTATGCCATTATCTAGGTTAGTTTCACTCGTGGTTAAAACCAACTTCGTGCGCATTCAACATCATCAACCGAACGCACCCAATGTGAGTGAATCTTACAACTCCCCTTTTTAATCACACGTTTTGGGGTGTGTCATGTGTCACTAAAATTAACTCATTTATTTAAACTTGTGCCATACCATATTGTGATCTAAACTTAGATTGTAAATATTGTTTGTAGTTATGTATTTCATAGTGTCAAGTTATATGCAATTCATTCATTAGGCCCATCAGTTCCTCGTGGGAGACGAGTTGAGCAACGCGTGCCTCAAAACAAATCCATTATTGTTCGTGTGTGCATTATTTAATATTAAATGATTGGTGAATATGTTTACATCTATTTTTACTCATGTGTGGTTGTGCACTTTATTTTATAATCAATTCAATAAACTTGTTCAAATGTTTTTCATCGGATTCACTCGCCAACTTTTTGTTGATCCAAAAACCATTTTTACACATGATACAGGTGAACAGGATGAAGCAAGGAAAACATAGGAAATGCCTTAGAAGAAAACAATGAAGTCTAGAATGATGTTTAGGACATGATGTAATTATGATTGTTATTTCCCATTAAATTGTATTAATGAATATGAAACGTCATAATAAATGTCATGAGCTTTGATGATAACCCAATCATGCCCCGATCACCTTTTCCGCTGCGGGTCGGGGTGTGACAGATTGGTATCAGAGCCATGACTATAGGGATATAGGATAGGTTATTAGACCCTTAGAGCCTATACTATAGTTGACTAGATTTTAATTATTCATGTGGTTACATGCAAACTTATGATATTTATTTGTTTCATATTTGTTTATACTTACAGTCAAACATACATACTTACATACACATTCATCATACATATTTCAATGTTCATATATTCAAATCATCTTCATACTTTTGTTATTCAAAGATTTTGTCGCAATTTTCAAATCTCATCAAAGTAAGTTCTGCGACGGGCATGTAGTAGCTGGAAGGGTACAAGTACCGGTAGTCGGAACGTCCTGTCTAGGTTGGCATTCGTATAAATCTAATATAACGGACCAGTTTGCCTACCTGGGGACTAACGATGAGAGTACGAAGGACCTATTAGGCCAAAGCATGCCACACCAAACGTCGTTCGAACTAACCCCACTTTGAGGTGTCACCGTGTCTATACCTGGACACATTCCGAATATCATACGTTACATATTTCTCGATTTTCTCCGGGTTTTAGTGTACGTAACCAGGCTAACACATGCGAACCGTATGAAAAACCCGGTATTCATGGGGACCCACATGATTACGAAGGTGAAGTATGGCGGCATGCAAGGCCCAATGACGAGCAAAGCCCAAGACATCCTATGGATGTAGTAGATTTATTTTTCTATATTTATTTTATGAATGTTCATTCCTAAATACGACCCATGATCCCAAAAACATCCAACTCATACTCATGATATGTATTCCTTGTAGATGTCTTCTAGCCTCGCCCGTAGGAAGATGAGAGCAGGAAAAGCCCGCGAGCACATGGCTGCCCTAATCGCTCAACAAATGGCTGCCGTAATACCCAACATTGTAATTCAAGTCCAACAAGCCCTTACCGCTAATCCTGTCAACCATGAAGATCAAAATGTTATCAACCCTCCCCCAAATACCACTAAATGCACCTACAAGCATTTCAAATCATGCGACCCTCCAAAATACGAAGGGACTGAAGGTGTCACCGCTCTCCTCCATTGGTTTGAAGAAATGGAGAACACTTTTCTAAATTGCGATTGCCCCGATGATCGCAAAGTGCGATATGCTACCGGTCGTTTATATGGAATAGCACTTACTTGGTGGAATACAGAGAAGGCCAAACGAGGCGTTGAAGATGCTATGACTTTGACTTGGGAAGAGTTGAAGGAAATCATGACAAGACGGTTTTGCCCAAGGAGCGAAATCAAGAAATTAGAAGATGAGTTTTATTCGTTGAAGCAAAAGGAAGGAGACCACACCACATACAACAAAAGATTCCTCGAGTTAAATCAAATGGTTCCCAACTTGTTCACTCCCCTCTACCGTTTGATCGGGCACTACATTCGAGGTCTTCCGTCAAAGATTCAGGACTCTGTAATAAGTACCACACCTGCAACTTTGGAAGCAGCAATGGAGTTAGCTACAGAGCTCACCGAGAACCGCATCCGGAATAAAGACTTCAAGGAGGAGAAGAAGAAGGATAAAGCATCAACTGAAACTTCAAACTCCACCCAAACCGAATCCCCTTCTCAACCCATTTCTAAGAGAAAAAGAGACGGGCAACTTTTCGCTACTACCCAACGTAATCAACCAATTTCACAAGCCATACCATCCAAGCTATCCCAATCACTCAAATAGCACCCAACTCAACTTACCCAAATAAGAAACCATACCTTGGACCTCACCCTCGATGTAACACCTGTTTTTATCACCATCCCCTTACCTTACCGTGTCAACTATGTGCAAATTGTGGACGCTATGGTCATTTGAGCAAGGTTTGCCGCACCCCTCAAAACCAAATCTCTCCCCCTACTCAAAACATGATCCAAACCTATCAACAACCCCAATACCCCATGTTCCCATATGTTCGAGCTTGTTTCAATTGTGGCGACCCTACCCACTTTAGAAACACGTGCCCTCGATTGGTTAACATCATAAACGCTCAAGCTCAATCAAACCCAGTTAACCAAGTAAATCAAGAAAACCAAATCGCTAGACCACCAGCAAGAGGAAGAGTTTTCAACATCAACGCCAATCCTGTTGAAGATAATGACGGCCCAAACGAAACCACCCAACTAGTCCCCTTCACCGAAAATCAAGATTCAACTCCAATCGTTTAGTTTTATGTTTTTCTTTATGTTATCTCAAGCTTTGGTTGATTGTGTTTGTTTATGTTTTAGAATCACATAGAACCAATCATAACTTAAGGATAAAGCCAATGAAAATTTGACAAAAATATGGTGGATACGCCGCTGGTACTTCCTATATATAAGTATTCTTGCCAAAGGATCAGAGGCATTATCTGGCGGTTATGAGAAGTTCCATGTGGAATTTAGCATTGTCTTGATTGAAGTTTGTTTTGTACTTACTGATTTAGCATTTATGGCATCTTATCATTTAAAGAAATTGGATTGTATTCCATTTTTACATAGACTAACCTCTCCATCACAACAAACGAGAAAGGTATTGTCATCATTCCAACATGTATAATATTAGAATTTAGACACAAGTTTTGGTTGTTGTGTTTGTTTTAGAGTCACATAGAACTAATCATAACTTGCGGATAAAGTCAATGAAAATTTGACGAGAATATGGTGGATACGCCGCTGGTACTTCCTATATATAAGTATTCTTGTCAAAGGATCAGAGGCATTATCAGGCGGTTATGAGAGGTTCCATGTAGGATTTAGTATGTTTTGGTCGAAGTTTGTTCATCATACATTTCAGCGTATTCAATTTCATCATTTAAAGAAGTTGAGCTATGTCTCACTTCCACAATGACTAACCTCTCCATCACAACAAACGAGAGAGGTATTGTCATCATTCAAACATGGATACTATCAGAATTAAGACTCAAGTTTTGGTTGTTGTGTTTGTTGTAGAGTCACATAGAACTAATCATAATTTGCGGATAAAGTCAATGAAAATTTGACAAGAATATGGTGGATACGCCGCTGGTACTTCCTATATATAAGTATTCTTGCCAAAGGATCAGAGGCATTATCAGGCGGTTATGAGAAGTTCCATGTAGGATTTAGTATGTTTTGGTCGAAGTTTGTTCATCATACATTTCAGCGTATTCAATTTCATCATTTAAAGAAGTTGAGCTATGTCTCACTTCCACAATGACTAACCTCTCCATCACAACAAACGAGAGAGGTATTGTCATCATTCAAACATGGATACTATCAGAATTAAGACTCAAGTTTTGGTTGTTGTGTTTGTTGTAGAGTCACATAGAACTAATCATAACTTGCGGATAAAGTCAATGAAAATTTGACAAGAATATGGTGGATACGCCGTTGGTACTTCCTATATATAAGTATTCTTGCCAAAGGATCAGAGGCATTATCAGGCGGTTGTGAGAAGTTCCATGTAGGGTTTAGTATTGTCTTGGTTGAAATTTGTGTTACATTCATATCATCTCGCCATTTAAAGAAATTGGATTGTGTTCTATTTCTACATAAACTAACCTCTCCATCATAACAAACGAGAGAGGAACTGTCACCATTCAAACATGTATGCTATCAGAATGTGGACTCAAATATTGGTTGTTGTGTTTATTTATGTTCTAGAGTTACATCATAGAACCAATCATAACTTACTGATAAAACCAATGAAAATTTGACAAGAATATGGTGGATACGCTGCTGGTACTTCCTATATATAAGTATTCTTGTCAAAGGATCAGAGGCATTGTCAGGCGGTTATGAGAAGTTCTATGTAGGATTTAGTAATTTCTTGGTACATTGGTTGTGGCGTTTATTTATGTTTAGAGTCACATCATAGAACCAATCATAACTTACTGATAAAACCAATGAAAATTTGACAAGAATATGGTGGATACGCCGCTGGTACTTCCTATATATAAGTATTCTTGTCAAAGGATCAGAGGCATTGTTAGACGGTTTTGAGAAGTTCCATGTAGGTTGTAGTATTAGAAATTTTGTTTTAGGATAAACCCTATCCTTCCAAACATATCAAAACTCTTACGTATGATATCATATTTAGTGAATCAACTCTGCTTATCAATATTTTTACCGTAGGAAACAAAAAGCGATTCCTGTAACAGGGTACTTAACCCTTACAAGGGACGTTACCGCCTCAAACAAAAAAAACTTAAACTCTTACTCTTTTTCTAAGCATGTAACTGTCAAACTAAACACCATCCTTTTTAGACAAATATGTCACTACTTAAATTTCGGGACGAAATTTATAAAAAGCAGGGGATACTGTAACATCCGTCAAAAACCGGATTTACCAAACCCGCTCCGTTTTTTAACCGAACAATCAGTTAAAAATTTCGTTGCGTATTTAATGCCCAAATTATTTTTAAACGATACATAATTAATAAGTATATTAGAATATATAATTTATATTTGAAAAAGTATTTAAAATAAGGAAATAAAAATAAAAGGCTGCTGCCGGGTTTCGAACCCGGGTCAGCCAGCGAATTCAACAAATGACTTAACACTCATCCATCAAACCACTGCGCCACTTGTGTTTCTTGTTCATTATTAGATACAATTAATACATAACATAAATCTCGAATTAAAAACCTACGCGCCTAATCGCAGTCGTCGGAAATCCCGACGATTGCGCCGAGATTGGACGGTTTCTTCTATTTTAACCGAAGCCTTAACTATTACATCGGTTATAACTGACGTCTGAACCCGCGACGCAAGTCATAACCGCCGGAAAACTTATTGACCGACAAATCAAGACTGAAAACGGACCAAATTCGTCGATGTTCTGCCCTATAAATACCCCCTCTAACCTCTGTTAGCTTTTTCGCTCACAATCACACTTTTTCCCGACGTAATTCCACTCGCCGGAAAACTTCTGCAACTCGTCGGAAAACCGAACCTTTCACCTATGTGCCTTACTCTAAACACTGAACACCCAGAGCTCATACCGAAGCCACCCACACTCACCTCAAGCTCGCTGAAGACCCTCTGCCGCAGGACACACGTCGCCGGAATAACTTGCTATCACCGGAGTTTCGCCGGCGAAACAGAGGAGCCACTGTTCGGTATATCTTACACTTAATCTCTCGTTCTTTTTATTTATCGCACATGTAATTAATCACAACACACTAAGGAACATGATTAAAATCGTTGAACCAGTCAGACACCGATTCTGGTTAAGTCTAACGAAGAAGACGAGGTTTCAGTATTGTATATGTTTAATTAAAATCAAGATATATCCCGGGTTAGACACACAGTCCAGCGGAGGACTGTGTGCAAATAAAACACGCTTACGTCCCGAGTTCGATTCTTGTCCCACGCACACTCGCCTTAATAAAAATGTTCCTTTTTTTTAACCGAACCGGATTCACTGCAATAGATGTTAAGTTTAATAAAAACCGGAATAATAACCAAGATAGACACACAGTCCAGTGGTGGACTGTGTGAACGTTTAAACCACATGTCACGAGTTCGAGTCCAGACTACCGCACCGGTCCGGACAATTATCAAACTTTTTATATAAAGCAGAAACGAAATTATTTAGTTTGTATATAAGTATAATAAAAATCAGATTATTTAACAAGTTAGACACACAGTCCAGCGGTGGACTGTGTGTTAACCTAAACCACAGGTCCCGGGTTCGAGACCTGTGGAGAGCACCGAGCGAGTCATTTAAATTGTTTTTGAAATAAATGATTTTCGGATTAATTCAATTAGTATATAAATATAATTAAAAACAGAAATATTTCGGGTTAGACACGTAGCTCAGTTGGTAGAGCTGCGTGCACGCGAACGGGAGGTCTCGGGTTCGAGCCTCACCCGGCGCACACAATTGCACAATAAAATTCGGTCAACAGGTCAACGGTCAACAAAGTCAACAGTCAAAAATCAATATTTTTTTTATTACTTTTATTTATTTATTTACACTAAAAATACTTAAAAATAACATTTTTAAGGTTAGAAAATAGCCTTAAACTCACAAAAATATATCCAACAATTCTACTAAAATTGATTAATAAAATCCGCTTACTTACCGAACCATTATGCCATTATCTAGGTTAGTTTCACTCGTGGTTAAAACCAACTTCGTGCACATTCAACATCATCAACCGAACGCACCCAATGTGAGTGAATCTTACAACTCTCCTTTTTAATTACACGTTTTGGGGTGTGTCATGTGTCACTAAAATTAACTCGTTTATTTAAACTTGTGCCATACCATATTGTGATCTAAACTTAGATTGTATATATTGTTTGTAGTTATGTATTTCATAGTGTCAAGTTATATGCAATTCATTCATTAGGCCCATCAGTTCCTCGTGGGAGACAAGTTGAGCAACGCGTGCCTCAAAACAAATCCATTATTGTTCGTGTGTGCATTATTTAATATTAAATGATTGGTGAATATGTTTACATCTATTTTTACTCATGTGTGGTTGTGCACTTTATTTTATAATCAATTCAATAAACTTGTTCAAATGTTTTTCATCGGATTCACTCGCCAACTTTTTGTTGATCCAAAAACCATTTTTACACATGATACAGGTGAACAGGATGAAGCAAGGAAAACATAGGAAATGCCTTAGAAGAAAACAATGAAGTCTAGAATGATGTTTAGGACATGATGTAATTATGATTGTATATTTCCCATTAAATTGTATTAATGAATATGAAACGTCATAATAAATGTCATGAGCTTTGATGATAACCCAATCATGCCCCGATCACGCTTTCCGCTGCGAGTCGGGGTGTGACAGTTTTGATTTATCAATTTGGCCAGGACATGAAATCTCAATTAATAAAGTTGGATTTATTTAGTTATCTTGATATGAGAGAAAACTAAGATCATAGAATCAGTGTATACTTGATGAAAGAGTTAAAAAAAGAAAATAATCTTACTTTTAGAAGTTAACACTTAAATTGAAAAACAAATTCCCCCTTCAAAATCTAAAAGTATCCTTTAATAGAAACTCTTAAACAGGTAACTTTTAGTAGAAACTCTTAAACAGGATAATAACGTGTTAACTTATTTATTAAATATGTTATATTATATTATATTATATATTAAAAATATCATCTTATTAGCTACAAGAGGTTTTTCATATTTTTGTTTTTGACTCCAATCTTTTGTAGCTTTATAATTTTGACAAGAGTCTTCTTTTGTTTTTATTTTGTTTTATGTTTTGACCACAATTGTTTTTTATTCTTATATTTTTGTCCCCTTCAACTTTTGTTACTTTTTTAAACCATCTTACAAGATTTCTTTTGTTTTGTTTTATAATTTGACCACCAAGGTTTTGGTTCTTACACTTTTAGCGGCTATATTTTTTTTCTTTTTGTAAGTTTTAAATTAGCTCTATACATTATCATAAATTATGGCTATAACCCAATAATTTTAATGTTTTATTTTCTTTTTGTAACTTTCATTCGTTAATTTTTTACAAAAAATAAATACGCTATATAACTTTTTGCGGAAAAAAGACTCAACATCACGTCACCACCACCATTTTTCTGTCCGTTTGTCCGAGTCGCAACACCATGTCACAAGTACGACGTCACCATTTTTTTTCCATTTATTACATTTTATTTCAGTTTTAGCTTTTTACGCATATATATTTTGCATCTTCATATCGGTCTTTACCATTTAATTCGTACGAGGATTTCCTGCCGCAACGCGCGGTGGGGAAATTCTAGTTCAAGTTAACTTGTTTACTATACTAGTCGATTAGTCGCGCTAGCTTACTAAAGGCCCTTCTCCCCCTATTTTTTCTATGTCGTGTACGAGTCATGTTTTGAACCCGTGATCACGTTTACCGATTTTAAAAGACTATCGGATCCTTTGTCACCTGAATTCTTATACGTTATCCATCATGCTTGCTTATCGGACTCGTCACCACCACGCACCATCACATCTCCTTTTTATTTTATTTTATTATATTCATTTTAATAAAATAAAATAATAAAAATAATATCAATATTTAATCCCATTTATTCTTCATGACTTTATTTATTTATTTCCGTCCAACTTACTCCCACAATGTTAATCCATTCACCGCCAAAACATTCTTCAAAGTTCAAACAAGCCACATTCATGAACCCAATAATTCTTATTCTCTCATTACTAATCACATCATGCAGGTTTTTCCGATCGGAATCCACTAGCAGATCCGATTTCCCACATGGGTTTACATTCGGAACAGCCTCATCTGCTTTCCAGGTTCCGATTTCTTGTTCAAACTCATTCAGGCATTTCATCGAACACGTTATGTGCATATTGTAACTGATCATGTGGGGTTGGTTAATTGATCGTAAATTGCAGTTTGAAGGGGCAGTTGATGAAGGGAATAAAGGAGATAGCATCTGGGATACTTTTTCGAGGATACCCGGTAGTTGATTTAGTAATTTGAGTTTGTTTATTGCTGATTTTGACTTTTTTTATATGCAATTGAAGAAGTGTTTTGAGTTTGGGTTTGGTTGATTGATGTGGATGAATATTTATGATTGTTGGTTTATTTGAATAGGGAGGATATTGGATTTTAGCAATGCGGATCAGGCGGTTGATCAATATCATAGATTTAAGGTTAGTTTTTTGTTTAATTTTGTGGAAAATTAAGTTGTACGATGTTGATGGTTCGATTCTTTACTTTGTTGTGTTTGCAAGCAAATTTGATGCTTTGTGGAAGAATAATATATGGGTAGAAAGTGTTCTTGAAGAAAAGTAATTTTACTTTAATTATTATAAGTTTAAAAGATTAAATGAGGTCCATAGGGGATTTTAAAATCGGCAATTTTTTAATTTTGTAAGTTGTCAAATAAATACTGAAATTGAAGATTGAGTAAAATACACGGATGGTCACTGGCTTTTCTAAAAGTACACGGATGGTCCCTGTGGTTTGCACTTTGTAACGCATTTAGTCTCTAACTTGGATCTGCTGGAGCCTTTAGATTTGTTACTTGGGGACTAAATGCATTATAAATACAAACCATAGTGACCATCTTGTCCAACCGTGTACTTTTGAAAAGCTAGGAACCAAATCCAAAATTTTGGCTAACCACAAGAACCATCTGTGTACTTTACTCTTGAAGATATAAATGAATGTGTAAATTAGAGCAATCAATGATTAATGCGTTTTAATTTTTTTATAAAAAAACGCTACAAATTAGACTATGGGGTGTGGAGGGGCTTGGGTTAGGGGCATTGATCGACACGTGGCAAGTGTGGGATCCACAAGCTAATACCAAAAAACTAAGGGTGTGGTGGGGCGTGGCTTAGCTGGGCGTGGCTAGCCATGTGGCTACTTTGAACCAGCCAACCACGGTTCGCTATGTCACCCAGCCCCCTCACCCCACGCCAGGCAGAATCTCCACGCCAAAGGGGCGACGCCAAGCACAACGCCAATCTGGGGTGGTGTAGCCGGCGTCAAAACCCCCTCCAACGCCCCAACCCACGCCCCACGCCCCACACCCCATAGTCTTAGGGAAAGAGAAAAGTCTTTGGTGACGAAATCAAAGCCCTAAATGATGGAATTCGGGTCCAACAGTTATGACAGTTTGCTGCATGATCCGGCTCATCGAGACCTTTCCGTTCCGTCTAATACTTATAGGCCCTGTAACTCCACTCGTAGCTCAAGTTATACTTTTTTTTTAAGTTTTGGCATTTTCTACATGTTTTTCTCTGTAAGATGGTTTAAGTAAGAGTAGCTTTTGGATCATCACCTTATCAAAATAATGAAATTGAAATTTATGTCATTCTTGTGATCAGACGGATATTGAATTGATGAAGGATCTGGGAATGGATGCTTATAGATTCTCAATATCATGGTCAAGAATATTTCCAAGTAAAGTTACAAATCCCCATAAATATCATATGGTATAATGTCGGTTTCTTTGAAACTGGCAGATGAACTAAAATGTGGTTTCGTTCCAACAGATGGAACAGGCAAACCGAATCCACAAGGGATCGAATACTACAACAACCTCATTGATTCTTTGTTGGAGAAAGGTCAATTCTTGTTTAAATTTCATAAGATTGCAATTCGTACATTTTAAGAATATCGTACGCAAATACGGCATCTAATACAGGGTATGTGTATCTATCAGGAATTCAGCCCTATGCAACTTTGTATCACTGGGATCTTCCCCAAATGCTTGAAGATGAATATGATGGATGGTTGAATACTCAAATAATGTAAGCAAATTAAATATTTATTTAATTACAGTGAGAACCGCAAAAACACTTGTACCTGTTGTTTTAATGTGATGCATAAGTCGGTTATATCACCATCTGTCAAGCACTACCTACTAGTGCGTTATGTTATTATCCAATTAAAACCAGTTCTCTAGTGAACTTGTCCGTACCAAGGTATATGGTAAATATTGAAAGTACGCTTACGGAGCATTTTTTTGTTCCTTTTGTAGAGAGGATTTTAAGCATTATGCGTTTACATGTTTTGAGGCATTCGGGGATAGAGTGAAAAATTGGATAACGTTTAACGAGCCTCACGGATTTGCAATTCAAGGATATGATTACGGAATTCAAGCACCTGGACGATGCTCGTTTCTTTTCCATTTGTTATGTAAAAAGGGGAAATCAGATGAGGAACCATATATTGTAGCTCACAATATTCTGTTGTCTCATGCTGCTACTTATCATGGATACCAAAAACATTTCAAGGTATTTCTTCGATCTAATACCCCCCCCTTTAGACGGCTGTTTTGACAATCTTGAAAGTCTGATCATTGTACATTATTGGCCCTAATTCCGACTCGTTTACTTGAAAATGGACTAATTTGGGTAATATCTCAAGTAGTATATGGGTCAAAAAAGTTTTGGTAAAATAGATGAACTTAGCTAACGATGAGACAGGTTGAAAGTGGCCCAATGCTTTCGACATTCTAAAACGGACTTTGAAAGAAAGTAGATATTCTTTTAAGAGTAAAGTACACAAATGGTCCCTGTGGTTAATCAATTTTTTAGATTTACAACAGTACACGAATAGTCCCTGTGGTTTGTACTTTGTAACGCAATTAGTCCCCAGGTCCAAGTTAGGGACTAAATGCGTTACAAAGTGCAAACCACAGGGACCATCCATGTACTTTGGCAAAAGTTGAGGACTATATGCGTTACAAAGTGCAAACCACAGGGACCGTCGGTGTACTTTTGGAAAGATAGGGACCAAATCCAAAATTTGGGTCAACCACAAGACCATGTGTGTACTTTACTCTTCCTTTAATAACACAATTTTCATAACTATATGAAAGAATTTAAAAATGGGATAAAAAGTGTTGATGGGTCACCCAGCCCAACCCGTTTAGTCATTCATAAAAAGTATCCATTCGACTTGAAAACATATGACTCTTTACCCGATCCACCCATTTTGCCACATCTGTTAGCAGCATCATATGTAATCTTTCATGGGCATTTATGAAATCTGTAACTAATTTGTACGTTCTCCAGAAAAATCAAGGAGGTCAAATCGGGATTTCATTAGATATAAAATGGTACGAACCGTTCTCCGACTCTGATGAAGATCAACAAGCGGCAAATCGAGCAATGGATTTTGGACTCGGCTGGTAATTATTTATAACATTTAAAAAAACGTAGTAAAAACTAAAAATGTTACTTTCAGGGTAAAATACCAATTTCACCTGTAACGCAGATTAAAGTGAATCAGGTTTCTTGATCCTCTTTTGCTCGGAAACTATCCTCTTTCTATGCAAACGCAAGTAGGTGACAGGCTACCCGAAATCACTCCCGACGTTTCAGAATTTGTAAAGGGATCGTTGGACTTCGTTGGCATCAATCATTATACCTCGTTATACGCTAAAAATGACAAAACGCGTATCAGAAAATTTATACTGCGAGATGCGTCCACAGATGCCGCTGTCATTACATCAAGTAAACCTTCTTAACTAAGTCTATTAGTAAAAATAAATAAAATGTCATTTTCGTCCCTGAGGTTTGGAGTTTGGACAGTTTTGCGACTTTCGTCCAAAGGTTTGTTGTTCCGCATCTGGACCCAAAAGGTTTGAAATCTTGTCATTTTCATCTGGCCCGTCAACACCATCCATTTTCCTCCGTTAAGTCGGGGTATTTTCGTACATAAAGCGAAAAAGACCATATTGCCCTTTTTGTGAATACTTATACATTATGCTAAATGCTTGTACATAAAGTGAAAAAGACCGAATTACCCTTTTAAGGTAACACAGAAAGACAGAAATACCCCCGACTTAGCGGAGAAAAATGGATGGTGTTAACGAGCTGGATGAAAATGGCAAGATTCCAAACCTTTTGGATCCAGATGCGTAAAAACATACCTTTGGTCGAAAGTCACAAAAATGGCAAAACCTCATGGACGAAAATGGCATTTTCTTCTAAATAAGAAAATATGGATTTTTGGCACTTTGATTTATCGGCTGTTTTTTTTAATGTAATATAGCTTCTAGAAACGGAGAATCCATTGGAGAAACTGTAAGTCAGCAGTCTCAGTAAATCATATTGATGACAAAATTATACGGGAAAAATGATTTAGAGTTCGATATTATTTGCAGGCTGCTTCCAGTTGGTTACGCATCGTGCCATGGGGATTAAGAAAAGTAGCAGTATACATCAAAGAAAAATACGGGAACCCGCCAATGATCATCACAGAAAATGGTAAATTTGACCTCATTTACTTGTAAACGGGTCACTTTAGATTATATATTATCTCTAACGGGTCAAATGCAGGTATGGATGATCCGAACAAAAGTAACATAGATTTAGAGGAAGCGCTTCAAGATGAAAAGAGGATAAGCTACCACAGGGACTATCTATCGAACCTATCGGCTGCTATTAGGTTCCCAAACGCTAAATTTCATTTAATTGAATTAAATTAGTTTTGTGAAATGTTAATTAAATCGACTAAAAACTTGGTGATTGCAGGGAAGATGGGTGTGACGTTCGGGGATATTTCGTGTGGTCGTTACTTGATAACTGGGAATGGAACTATGGGTATACGGTTCGGTTTGGACTTTATTATGTTGACTACAAGAACAATTTGACAAGGATCCCGAAGTCTTCGGTCAACTGGTTTAAGGGTGTTCTGAAATCTGATGATTATATAAACCCATTAGTTGTTTAATTTGATCCTCATTATATTACCCATATAGAAGTGTACATGATGAAACATAAACATACTTGTTTATCTGTTTGTTAATTTGAAAAGATACTTTGTAATTTGTATCAATTTATTAAGTTGAAAAAAATTGGCATATTTGTTACGTTGTTGGTACGATACCGCACTTAGTATAGCAATCAAAAGAGATGTGTTAATCGGTTGGTTTGTTATGGCACTAGTAGGAACGTCAAGAACCCGTAAAAACAAAAGCGATACCGGAGAAACCATAGAAACGAATAGCAGTAGGCGTTATTGTTCAATTCGTCACGATAAAGAACAAATATAAAACAATAATAGTTGACTCGTTCGCTTTTAAATAAAACTCTTAATGTAACGTATATAAAAATAAGCACTTCACAAATGGTATACATTATATTATTAAAAAAACAAAAAAGGGTGACAAGTGTCATTGTATATAATAAAATAAACTAAAATGTGATGCTTTGCTGACACGTACGTTGGTGCTTATGAGCCTATATACAACCTACAAAGGTTATATTTATCCAATGCACAAAAAAACTAAACTGTGATGCCGCTCGTGTGCCCGTCACCTACATATGTTAGACGCGCCTTGCTGTCTTAGACGCGCTTTTTAAAGCTAACGACGTGATCGGCTAGGAACAAAAACAACAGTAATAAAACCGAAACGGAATAAGAGATAAACTTAAAAGTCTGCTAAAACTGGACAAAAACATTCCAACTTAAAACAAGATTGTTCAAGTGTCATTACAAGATTCAAACAAACTGGATATATGCATTTATAGCGAAACTGCTTTATTAGCGTAATCGACAAATTACGAGCGCTTAAGAACAACCACACTGATAACCATGATTGCCAGTCCCATAAGCGTCGCTCCAATAGCGGTTTGCTCCATAGATATGCCAGCGGTTCCATCTGGATTCACCGTGACCCCATCTTTCGACGAACCGCCAAAAAAGGACTGGAAAGTATCAGATAAAGTGTTCATCATATCAACCACTGTAACAGTAATCTTCTGTTTGATTTCCTCAACATAATCCATAAAACATTTTCCTGCTGCTTCTTTGGTCGAATCAAACGCGCTGTTTTCATTCGAATCCACTTCTGGAAAAACAACATCTGCAAACATACAATTACAGTGTTTTCATGGAATACGATGAAGAAAAGGTTTAAAAAAAAGCTGGACAGTTGCTAACCGGTTTTATGGGTCTGTAAAAAATCAACGAGATCGGGGTTTTGCAGAACGGCATTCCACACGTTTGGATCAGAAGCAATTGAAGCAACGACACTCTTGTAAAACCGAAACATTAAATGTCATTATGGCAAAGCAAATTAAACAAAAGAAAGATAGATACATTAGAAATCGAAAGAATGAAGAAATAAACATACTTGAGCTTTAGGGTTTTCGTTAAGAAGCCTAAAAGCTTGAATTGCATGCTTTGATGGTACGGGAGCAACCAATGTTTCACTAACAAGACAAGGTTTAGTCTCCGCGTATTCTGAATCGGATAGCTTTTGTGCATTTGTGCCATTTGGATGCAAATAAGTCCTGAAGAATAACAAAACATAAAAACGTGACGTTGAGTGATTTCCGAAATGCATAAGATCCGCTAATTCATATCTTTTGACTTGATACCCAAAATTTAAATAATAGTGTTAACCACCAAGTTTCTCAACGCATTATCAATGATCTAGATATCCTATTTTCCGCTTAATATGTTATCATTTTTTTGTATCGAAACCCATTCTGGACAAAAAAAAACAAAGTTCACACAAGAGTAAATCAATAAAGTAGCGATCTTAGAACACACAAACGTCCCCAATGTCACATAGACGCGTATCACACACCACGATACTGCATATGTAAATGCATGTTCTACACAACCACTACTCGTGTATTACTCTTCCACTCGCATAAATTTAGAAAGACCAACAAATATTCAATATCTACATGACCTTCGACTCGTGTATCGTCCATTATAATCACATATCTGTATCTATATTGACAACACAACCAAGCAATAATCAAACATAACATAACTCACATAGCACAAAAACCTTCATTTTTTACGCAAGTGAAAGGTTATACCAGAGACAGTACTATAGAACTAAAAAAAACTACTTATTTATAAAAAATCAATCTTTGATCACCCAAGAATCATAAACTCATCTGGCAAAAAAAAAAAAAAAAAAAACCCTTATCTGTTTATTAAATAATAATCAATCTCACTTCCCCCTAACCTAAATTAACTTTACCTTAACCAGATTCCTAAAAATGACACTAGTATGAACAAATCACAAAAAAGTTAAAAAAAAAATCATATAAATAATATGTGGGCCATTAAAAATCACAAAATCTAAATTATACAAACAAAGTACACAACAATATATCACAAAAAAAAAAAATCAAATTTACATACTTCTCAAGAGCATAATTGAGATCAGAAGTAGCCTGTCTAGCTTCCTGAACAGTCGGAGCCCCACCAAACACAACCCGGGGCACCGGTTCACCCGCTTCCATAAACAACTCATCTTCCACACCAGCAAACTCCCAATCATCATCACTGGCTTTCTCCACCAACAAACTCTTATTATTATTATTGCAATCGTTATTACAACCGACAGACAGTTTCAGATCATCGGACGAACAACTGGACACAACAGACGCAACCGATCGTTTGGCCTGTCGGGCGGCGGACACCACGGGGCTTTCGCCGCCGCGGAGGCTGCCGTTCAACACGCTGATTCCGGCCACCTTTGCTGCCGCTCTCATGGCTACTCCACCGCCCATGATTCCGGTTTTGTGATGGTGACGATTGGTGGTTTCTTCCTTTGGTGTTAAGGTAGAATAATAATAATAATTTATATACAACCGACTACATAACCTATGATCCGGTTACCTGAATTTGTGTTGTGTTTCCGAAAATATCTACATTTCAAGTTTCAAATAATTGGATAAACCGAAGTTGTTGTAAAGTTTGTTATTATGTTTATCACTTTTTTACAAAATATTTTTATTATTTTTATTGTTAATCATTCCAATTTATGATTTCTCTATAATAATTTGTGTTCTATTTTACATTTAAAACTGACTTCTTTTATAATAATTTGTGTTTGTTAATTTAAAAAACAACAAATCTGTGTAGTGTTTAAATTTTTTTCTCGACATTATGATATAGTTTTTTTTTTTTTTTTCTAAAACAGAGTTGTATTTAAATTAGAGTATATACTAGGCTTAAACCCCGTGTATTACACGGGTTGAATAAATTTAAGCATATATACTAATACTAAGTAATAAAATAGTTATATCTTTTAAAAACAAAACTCATGTATTGCAAGAATTTTCATTAATTAAAAGTTATTATATCTTTAGTCCTCAAAAAATTTCATTATTAAAAGTTATTATATCTTTAAATAAACGGTTGAATAAACTCATGTAATACACAGGTGAATAAATATAGAATATAATTGATAATGTTTATTTCATAAATGGCAATGTTGAATAGAGGTATTGACAACTTGGGTTTAATACCAACTGACTTATGTATACGAGAAATTGGGAATGAATGGTTAGAGTTTATATATGATTTATTGTTATTATCAATCATCATATGAAACGTCAAGTTAGTTTAGAACGTCTAACTCTAGTTTTATATACATGTTATTATAGATTATAGATTGTTAGAGTGTTAAAAATATAGATTATTTTGTTATATGTTATTATGTATGTATTTATTATTACTTGCATTTTTTACTTATAGTTTAATTTAGAAAAAATAATACTTATGCTTACTATTATTGTAATACGTAGGGTATATTATTTATTTAATTTTTAATTAATATATAATAAAGACAGATAAAATAAAATAAAAAAACAAAAAGTAAAAAAAAAGATAACATTCAACCGTAACTTGTTCTTTATTATTTTTTAATAATAATAAAGATAAATGTTGTATATTAATAATATTATTAGGAGATAGATTAAAGACATATATAATATAAATAAAAACAAAAAAGTAAAAAAGATAACATTCCCTAGAGATCAATCGTAACTTGGTATTTATAATTAATAATAATAAAGACAAATATTAATAATATAATAATATTATAAGGAGTTAGATTTGAAGTTTAAATAATTTAACTACATTATACATTATAATAAATGGGATAACTTTATTTAGGCGATAAGTTGATAACTCTATTTAGGCGGGAAAACGCATCAGAGAGCTCCTCATTAATGACAAGTGTCCCTCCATTGATTTACTTTATTATATGTATAGAATAGATTTAGCATCATAAGCTATAGTGATTGTCAATACATTTTTTTGTATATTATTACAACCGGTCCCAAACTTTTCAAAAGTGCACAGATGGTCTACGTGGTTTGCACATTGTAACACATTTAGTCCCAGCTAACAAATCTAAAGGTTTCAGCGAGTTTAAGTTAGGGGCTAAATGCGCTATAAGGTGCAAACTATAGGGGCCATTCATGTACTTTTAGGCAAAGTTGGGGACTAAATGCGTTACAAAGTGCAAACCACATGGACTATTTTTATACTTTTAGAAAGTTAGGGACCAAATCCAAAATTCTGGTAAACCACAAAGACCATCTATGTACTTTACGCTTATGCATACAGAACATATTTAGAGACATACAAAATCAAAACTGTTGAAATTTCATTAATTAAAACGTAAGTACAATATGCAACTAAATAAGATCTTTAGCAAATCTCATGTTCGAAACACAAAAAGTCTCAATTAAACACACATAAGCCCTAATTACTTCAGTCTCAATCATCTAGGAAGGACTTATAAGATGACATATCACGATCGCAATCATGACTGTCAAACCTCTCGTGCCGACGATGACGTCCATAGTCATTAGAAGATGGATAAACTGGGTCTTATTTAATATATTTTTCTATTTTTAGTTTATTATAGAATTATTAATTAAAAAATAATATCTAAAAACAAAATATTAAAATAAATTTATGAAAAAAATATTTTTTTTAATATAAAAGAAATATAATTTTATTTAAACAAATTATAAATATATTAAATAAGGTTGATATAGATAAAATAAAAGGAAAATTAGGTGATGAAGTGAATAATAACGTGAAGGTTTGAAATGGTTTATTGTTGGGAATAAAGTGGGTTTGAAATTGTTAAGGTTTGAAATGGTGTTGTGTGCGATATGGTGGGTTTGGCTTTCAAACCACCTTTATGGTTGGAGATGTTCTTAGAGTATCAACAACGCTTCCGTCCGGAAGCATTGGAGGGAATGAGATGGCGCATCCGGTTTGGGAGGAGTCCGCTCCAGCGAACCGATTTGTTTGTGTGGGTGGGGCCTATTTGCAATATATTTGAATATAAAAAAGGGTTTTTGTGTGTGGCTTTTGTGTTAAAAAATATTTTTGTTTTTTAATTAAAAATAACTTTTAACCTAATAAAATTAAATATAAAAAACAAATTACATAAACATAATTAAACTATTATATGAACCTTATTATAATATTACACACACCTAAATTAAATATTATTCACACTAATTAAAAAAATATTATACAAACCTATAATTAAAAAAAATATCGTTGCTGGTAGACGGTTTGATGGAGCAGGGTTAGAATGTCAACAAGATGACCGCCTGAGGTTCGACGGTCCGGCTGCACCACTGGGATTATAAACACCACCCATATCTTGAAATTAGTTTCATATTTGGAGTGAATTGTGAAGTGAGAGGTGCAAATGTGGGATGTAAAACAAAATGTTGTATTTATAGGGACCAGAAAAGTAGTCATTTGAAACTAGCCGTTGAAACAATAGTTGTTTGAAAAAAGACTCGTTATAACGGTAACTATTTCAAAAAAAAAACCATTGGGACAATAATCGTTTGAAAAATAGCCGTTAGAAAAATTAAATATTATTTTATCATTTAATTATTTTTATTCAAAAATAATAAATAAATAATAAAATCTAAAATAAAAGTAATTTAATACAAAAGTTTAAATAAAAAATGGTTAACAAAAGTTTCATGCCTAAGTGGGTTTTAGGGGAAGGGGCACCCAAGGGTAGCACCCTTGCCCCGATCAATCACAGTCCACCATGTAAAATTTGTTACAAACTACCCTTATGCCACAAAACACTAGCATTACCCTACCCTTGCAATAAACTTTTTTTAATCCAAGATAGTAGTAAAAAAAACTGAATTAAATTTTCTATAAAATAAATAATAGAATTTAGATTATCTAGTTTTTAATTGTTATTTTTAAGAAATAACTTCAAGGACCATTGTGGTCATTTTAGAAACTTAAAAGCTTTAAGTTTTAACTTATATTACAAGATTTTTGAAACTCTAGGGGGCTAAGTTGCATCAACCTAAAAGTTGTTTTAAAGAAACAGACATCACACCTTGGTCCTTTTTCCATTGATCTAATTCCAACGAACCGGTTCACCGGCGACCGATTTAAAACGGTTTTTATTTCCGCTTGACGTCTTTTAACTTATATTGATTGTTCAACGGTCCAAAGACCATCGAAACACACAACACGCATACGGATTTCTCTACTCGCCGAGCCAACCCGTGGAGGTGTTTGGAGCTGGAAACGGCTTACGTTCTCTGATAGGAATAGAATCGAACACGAAGAATCGTAAGGGGGAAAGCTCAATTCATTATCCAGATGATGATTATAATTGACGCAACTATCTAATATACCGACTCAACAACCTAACCAACTATTTACAAACAAGTCCCTGAACTGTGACAACACTACATACAGTCCCTCTACTTATTTGAACATAATTACTATTATACCCCCTGACTATTTTTAACATGTAACAATACTCCCTTCTTTTTAAAAATTCTTGTCCTCAAGAATTAACATCAAACTCTGGAAATCTAGTCACAAACTCTGAAGCAACTACCCAAGTAGCATCATGTAGGGGTAAATCCTTCCACTGAACCAAGAACTTAACCACCAGTCTTTGTCCTTGTCTTGCCAACTTTCTCTCTAAGATTGCAGAAGGCTGCAACCCTGTTGGTTCTGCATTAGGCAACTATATTTGTTGTGCAGGTGGACCATAAGCCTGTTTTAACAAAGAAACATGAAAGGTAGGGTGAATTTGGGAACCTGCTGGAAGGTCCAACGTATAAGCAGCTGCACCAATCTTCTTTATTATTAAAAATGGCCCATAGTACTTCTGAGACAGCTTAGAGTACTTATGTGTTTCGTAATGAAGATTGCACATGTGGCTGCAGCTTTAAGTAGACCCAGTCTCCCACCTTGAAGCTTCTTTCACTTCTTTTCAAATCTGCAAATTGTCTCATACGATTTTTTGCTTTCTCCAATGCCTGTTTAAGAGTGGTGATCATTAACTCTCTATTTGAAAACCAAAGCTCCAAATCTTCAACTTGAGTATCAGAAGGAATGTGTGGCAAGTGTATTATAGCTTCAATACCATACAAAACCTTAAAAGGAGACATACGAATGGCAGAATGCCATGTGGTATTATACCACCATTCAGCAAGAGGAAGCCATTTTGACCAAGAAGCTGGTTCAGACATAGCCATGCACCTAAGGTAGGTCTCTAAACATCTGTTTAAGACCTCTGTTTGTCCATCCGATTGTGGATGGTAAGCAGTTGAAAGGGCCTGATCTATTCCTTGCAATCTCAAAAATTTCTTCCAAAACAAACTCAAGAACAAAGGATCTCTGTCTGAGACAATGGTCTGAGGACACCCATGCAGTTTGAAAACGTTATCCATTATCACTTGAGCCACATTCACAGCCGTGAAAGGATGCTTTAAAGCTATAAAATGACCATATTTAGTGAAACGGTCAACTACCACCAAAATTACATCTTTACCCCCGGATTTGGGTAAGCCACTTATAAAATCCATTGAAACATCTGTGAAAATGGATTTAGGAGTAGGTAATGGTTGCAATAGCCCAGGAGTAGCTACTGTTTCATATTTGGCCTTCAAACATACATCACATTTCTTTATTAGGGCTTTAATATCTTTAGAAGCCCTTCTCCAATAGAACATGTCTTTAAATCTCTGAATTGTTGGTTGTACCCCTGAATGACCTCCTAAAGGAGAGGCATGACATAGCAACAAAATGTCATTTCTCAAACTTTGATCTTGCCCAATCCATAATTTCTTCTTTCTAGTTAATAAACTACAATTCCACTCTATATTCCGAGTGACTTCACCTTGTGATAATCTTTGAATTAGTTGCTGAGCATAACATCAGTTTCCCAATGTGCTTTAATCCTTTGGAGAAGAAGTGGATCATAAGAAGAGACTGCCATTTGAAATAATGTGACCCCATGTACTCTAGATAAAGCATCAGCAACATTATTATCTACTCCTTTCTATAGAAAATATCATAATCTTAGCCCATTAGCTTGCTTAACCATGTATGTTGTAATGGAGTAGTAATTTTCTGCTCCAATAAATGTTTCAAACTTTTTTGGTCTGTCTTTATAATAAAATGCTTCATAATAACATACTGATGCCAATGCTTAACAGCTAGTAAGATGGCTAAGAGTTCTTTTTCATAAACAGACAAGGTGCATTATCTAGCAGATAAGGCTTTACTTACAAAAGCAATGGGGTGCTTATCCTGCATAAGAACTGCTCCAAGACCTTTTGAACTGGCATCAGTTTCTACCACAAATTCTCTTGACCAATCTGGCAATGCTAAAACTGGTGCGGTAGTTAAAGCCAAATCTGTCAAAAGCCAGCTGGGCTTCATTTGACCATTTAAAAGCATCTTTTTGAAGCAACTGAGTGGGAGGTTTAGCCGTAGCTCCATAGGAAGCAATGAACCTCCTATAGTAACCAGTTAGGCCCAAAAACCCTCTTAACTGTTTAATATTTGTAGGAGTAGGCCAATTCTTTATAGACTCTACTTTTGATGGATCAGTAGCCACACCGTCTTTGGAAATAACATGCCCCAAATATTCAATTTGAGACCCACCAAAACTACATTTGGATTCCTTTGCATACAATTGATTATCTCTGAACAGTTACAGAACTTCTCTTAGATCCTGCACATGCTGCTTCATAGACTTGCTATAGACTAGCACATCATCAAAGAATATGAGCACAGATTTCCTTAATAATTTTTGGAACACAGCATTCATAAGACCTTGAAAGGTTGCTGGAGCATTTGTTAACCCAAAAGGAAGAACCAGAAATTCAAATAGACCTTGGTGGGTTCTTAATGCGGTTTTATGGATATCATCTTCATGCATTCTAATTTGATGATATCCGGATCTGAGATCCAGCTTTGAAAATACTACTGCTCCTCCCAATTCTTCCAACAATTCCTCAATGAGAGGAATAGGAAATATGTTTTTTATAGTTTGATCATTCAACCTTCTATAATCAACACAAAGTCGCCAGGTTCCATCTTTTTTTTACCAAAACTACTGGAGAAGCAAAAGAGCTGACACTATGCCTATAACACCCATATCTAACATCTCTTGCACCATCTTTTCTATTACATCCTTCTCGCCCACAGGATATTGATATGCTTTCGGATTAATGTTGACCTTCTCATCTATCAACTGGATTCTATGGTTACAAGTTCTGTCAGGAGGCAAAGTCTTTGGAGTTTGGAAAACATCCTTGAACTCTTGCAACAAGGCCTTCATTTCATCATTAGGTTGACAACCAACTATTGATGATTGATGTTGGAAGGACCCATTTTCCAGTTGCATACTATATAATTGCACCTGTACCATAGGGTTATCCTTCTCCAATATATTTGTTAACCTCTCCACTGAACACAAGGATACCTCATTGCTATTAGATCCCTTTAACATGATTACCTTTGAATCCACCTTAAATTGCATGGTTAATGCCTTGAAGTTCCAGACTATATCATCAAGGGATTGTAGCCATTGAACCCCAAGAACCATATCATAATTGTCTAGTGGTAGGAGTAAAACATCTGTTTTAAACCATACCCCTTGCATAAGCCACTGAAAGTCTTTACATAATTGGCTGCAATCTAAATTCTTCCCATTTGCCACTCTTACCTTCATGGCTAGCACCCCTTTTGTAAAGCATTGCAGTTTGGATGCAAGCTTAGAATCAAGGAAATTATGAGTGGAGCCCGAGTCAATCAAAATCTGGATTTGCCTAGTACCAATAGTCCCCACAATTCTCATAGTTGAAAAAGAATTAACTCCTATTATTGCGTGAATGGAAATTTGAGGATCTAAATTCATAGCTTGTAATTCTCCAGAAGTATCACCATCTTCATCTTCTATATCATCATCCCCATGGATTTCTAACACATATAAGTGTTTGAACTTACACTTATGTGTTGGTGTATATTTTTCGTCACACCAAAAACACTCATTTCTGGCCTTTTTTTCTTCAGCCACTTTTGCAGGTACCTTTTTAACATTTTTAAGCATCTTATTGGCGGGGGTGTAGGTAACAGTGCCAATGTATTGACAGGGTTTCCCCCTACCTTGGCACTATTACTATTAATGTGATTGCTTACATTAATAGAACTGACCTTATTTTCTTTATCCCCAAAAAGTGTTGCATAGACTACACTCTGCTACTTAGCCATAGTTATAGCATCTCTCATGGATCTTGGCCTAAAAATTTTGACTAAACAACGAGGTTTTAACCCCCCTACAAACAAACTAGCAGCATATTCATCTGTTAGTTTGACTCTATTAAGCAATGAATCAAACTCTTTAGTGTAATCTTGTAACAAACCTGTTTGATGGAGGTTCTTCAACTCTTCCATAGGATCTTGTGAAAGTCTCTCTGAAAACCGATTTATAATGGATCTTGAGTACTCATCCCAAGTAATGTCTTCAATTTCTCGATCTTGACTATCAAAATAACCTTGATGCCAATCTAAGGCTGCACCTTCCAAATTGATAACTGCGTAATGTACTTTCGCAAATTCAGGAGTCTTGTCTACTGCAAAGTAATGGTTGCAGCGTATCACCCAACCTTCCACTTCATTACCATTGAATTTCGAAAAATCTACCTTCCCGAGCCGTATCAACCGATCTTGGTGACCCTCACCTTGATCATGGCTCATCTTGTTGTTAATTTCTGTCATTTGAGTCACCAATGTTGTCATACTGATCTGTAACAACCGAATAGCCTCTGAATTCTGGTCTAAAATTGCTTGCTGAGACTCAATCAAGCTAGCATTACCCTGCGCTAACTTCTCTAACCTTTCCATTTCTTGTTGCCTAGTTGCCATTGATGATTATCAAAATTGATTGAAGAATTATCACGAAGATTGAAACTGGAACAATCTGTTCCAACGAATTGAAAAGAAACCTAAGGAAAATTGCTCGAGCAATCGAAGCAATTCAAACGAAAATTGAAGGAATGAACGAATTGGGTTTACAATTCGAGCGTGTCCAAGGATTGAACAGCTCTAATTCCAATGATAGGAATAGAATTGAACAAGAAGAATCGTAAGAGAGGGAAAGCTCAATTCATTATCCAGATGATGATTACAATTGACGCAACTATCTCATATACCGACTCAACAACCTAACCAACTATTTACAAACAAGTCCCTGAACTTTGACAACACTACATACAGTCCCTCTACTTATTTGAACACAATTACTATTATACCCCTGACTATTTTTAACATGTAACATTCTCTACGGTTGAACTTGCGGAATTTGCTCTTGACTTGGCGTGGTTCAAGGTTCTGGTAACAAAGATAGATGGATGTGGATGGAGGATCCTTCAGGTAAGTTCTCTGTTGGATCGGTCAAGAGATTGTTGAATTCAGGTATTGACTCGAGCCAATCATTTGTAATGGAATGGTGTAAATGGGTGGCAAGTAAGTGCAATATTTTTGTGTGGCGTACGAAAAGGAACCATCATCCCAGAAACTAATGATCACATTTTCTTTTTTTCATGAGATGGTGATCGTAACATGTTGGCGAATTTGGAAGGCTAGGAATGAAAGATTATTTTTTCAAACAAGGAGATCAAGATCGAAGATATTATTGGTGATGAGAAGTTTCTTGGGTTTATGTGGTAGAAGAATAGGTCTAATTTCAAGTCTACTAACCGGTGTGATTTCAATTTGTTTTAATTATTTTATGATGTAGTTTTTTTTTGCGGCCCATGTTTTTCGATGGGTGTGCGTGAATGAAATTTGCCTTCAAATATGAAATTTTCGGCCCAAAATCCAAATGTATCTTAACAAATTTCACGACCAATTTAATTATTTGGTGTTAATTTTCGTGAGGTTCAAAAATCCAGGCATTAATATAAAAAATGTGTCTACTACAAGACTTCACTTTTCACCGCATGTCCAAATAAACCTTTAAGTGACATGTACAAAAAAAAAAGAAGAAGAAAGAAAGAAAGCAAAAGCACGTATGTACAAACTGCCCATCGAACATATAAACAAAGATACCTAAAATCAGATACAATGTAAAAAAAAAACATTATTTGAGTAAAAAAAAAACATCTTACCTTTATTAAACAGTAACCCAAACTAAAAGTCTAAGCCCAAATTGACAAACTGGACTAGTCCAATAACAATGACTATTGGGCAATAAAATAAACAAAAGATAAGACCAGAGGTAATTATTGTTGAATTGACATGATTTGGTAAGGGATATTCTCTATGATGTTCTAAAGCAGGCAGGGATTTCGGCGAAAAAGGAGGCTCCGGTGAACTTTCTGACGGATCCGCTCGACGGGAGGTCTACTCTTCGGCCAGCTGATATTCTTGTGTTTGGGTGGGCTAGGGGAAAACACGCTTGTGTGGACCTTACAGGAGTGTCCCCTCTTAGTTGGACTCAGGGATAATGGGTTTGTTGCTGGCCAGGTTGCGTTAAAGGCGGACTCAGGCAAGGTCGCTAAACACGAGAAGGCTTGTTTAGAGAATCAACACGTGTTTATTCCATTCGCTTTTGATACATTTGGGTCCCTAGCCCCAGAGGCTGTGGAATTTCTAAGCAGGGTCCAACAGGTTGTGAATAGTAATCTTTCAACCTTTAAGGGCCGTTTCGTCTTTTGTAGGATTGGTTTTGCAATTCAAAAGGGGGTTGCGGCGCAGCTTGTTGCCCGTTTACCTGCCACTTATTTGTAATTTGTTACTTTGGTATATAATTGAGTATTTTATTAAAAAAAAAAAGAATTGAAAATGAAAAAAAAATAGTCCAACCTTCAAAACTTCGGTTGACCAATTTAACAAAGTTTGAAAACCTCCGAAAATCATCGGGTTATTGTTTTCCAATAACCAAAGTGTTCGGTTTCAGTTTTAAGGCAACTGGTGTGATTACCTCACGCGTTGCAGCCGGCAAAACTCATTGGTTGCGGTTGGTAAATAAAAAAAGAACATGTAATAGCTTGTGTTGTCTCTTATTTTTTACCAGCATGAAAGATAAAAAATTTATAAAAATGAATCACATTAAGCACTATTTAACAACATATTTGTAGTCTTGTTTCATGCTTATATTAAAGAAATAATATTACATGGTAAAACCAAAATTGTCAATTATGGACCATGTGAAAATGTGCTTGTGAGAACATCATGTTAAATTGCGTTTGGATTGAGCTTCAAGTAGATTAAAAAAATAAATAAATGAGTTATAATTTAAGTCAAGCTCATATTGCTACATAAAATTCTATAGACACAAATCCAACACCATAACGTGCACTTTAAAAAAATATCTTACATGCATTGATATGAATTTAATAATTGATATGACATATATTACAATAATAACTTAATATTATACAAATACCACAAACAAAAGAACTCGATACTGTAATTTGATTTAGGTAATTGAAGTAATATATACATAATTTGTGGGGTAGCTCGTTTGATAGAGTATATGTTTTTTAGAGGTGAGTTCGTAGATTCAAATATAGGCAAATGATGTAATTTAGGATAGTTATTGGTGTAAATAAGAAAAAAACATTTGCCATTCCAAAAAAATATACATAATTTTTACGCATATTTATCCTCATTTTATGTTACTTTTTAGGGCATTATCATCGGAAACAGTAGCTAAATCGTTCCTAATTGATGAGTGCATTTTTGTAGACGCTCCGGATAAAACGAACTGAAAAAGACAAAAAAAAACGAAGCAAAAATCCGGAAATCAGAAGACCTAGCACCGCCATGCTTACACCCCTAAAGAAAACCTGAAGAAACAAAGATGCGCAATTGTGCCAGACCATAGGCACGATCATGCACACCCAAGAAGTCAACAAGAATGCAAAGGCATGCTTGTGCACATGCAGGCACACTGTGGGAGGAAACGACAAACTTTTGTCGTGCACAAGTACAAGCACGCCCATAACTGTAACGGAAAAGACAGATCTGTCAAAAAGTACAAGATCAGAGATTTTGTCGGATACATGTCCAGGCACGACCGTGCACAAGTATAAGTAGGGTCGTGCACAAGTTTAAACACGATCGTCCACAAGTACAAAATGAGAAAATCGTTGTCGGAAACATGTAGGACGCACGACTGTGTATCACATGGCACGACCATGCACACTAACAGACATGGGCCTATAAATAGTAGTCTCTGTGGCTCATTTCAGGCATCCCTGCAATCCTATCCTCCCTCATATCACTCGTATGTACTCTCTCTTCCTGAGAAGTTTCAATTCCACCATTGGAGCTTGGCATCACTTCAAAAATTCACCAGTAATAGTTAAAAGATAGAGAGAAAGAGAGAGAAACTTGTTCATTCACATTCAAAAAGTTCTTAGTTATTACACTTATTCAGCATAATTCATTCCATGATCATTGTTTTTGAACAAGCTTGTTTGGCCATTCTTGGCTAAACTTCTTGTAATGCTTAGGTGAAGATGGAACTTGATATGAATTAGATGTTTAATCTTTAGCAAAGTAGTGTGTTTATGTTTTTGATAATTCTTTTGACCCCTTTTCTTTGTTGATGGAACTTTAACTCTATTTTGGTCTTTGATCTTGTGAGTGTATTTGATAACTTAGCGATGTGAAGCTCATCAATACACTTATGGTGTGTGACAACCCATATATTGGTGAAGGGATCCTATTTTGTAGCGGTTAATGCATTTGTGGATTGAAAAAGCCACATCTTGTGAATAACCCTCGGTTATAAACCTTTACTGGAGCATGTAGGGTCTGTATAATAGGCTTCAATGTTAAGCCAAAACTTGGTCGGTTGACATCGACTACACGATCATTATGCTAGGAATTGGCGTGGACCAAGAGTTAGTAAGCTCATGTTAAAATCTATACGTCCTTATATATATTATTATTATAATGCCTCCCGTTAAATAAAGATTAATCACCTCTATTAGTAAGAACAAGTGTCCCGCCAAAGTAGTGCGACCCCGACTAGCGCGACTACTTCGTCATATTAGCGACATTGTTACCAAGTACTTATGCCTCTGATGGACCCGTAAAGGGATCACGAGTAAAGAGGCACAAGATTGTACTAATATTGTAAATGGAAAGTGTAGTTTGATGTCACACCTCGACCCGCTGTGACAACTGGCAATTTTTGAGTAATTACCGTACAATTAAACTATTAATTTAATCATGCAATTATATGTTAAAACACCATGTTCTGCTAGATTACATCTTGTATATCTGAAAATGTCATGAATTACATTTAAATAGTGCATACTATTCATTTTGAACATCGGGCCTGAAAACAATTAGACAATGCACTAGAACAACTAGTAGACTTGCCGGTTAGACTAGCTGTGTTAGCACTAGTCCGGTACCCAGCTTAACGACAGTTCTAGGACTTAGATAGAAGTCCAATAGCAATTACACATTAAATCCTAGGATGGAAAACAAGGATTTGTGATAACACCTTTCGGAAACATTATAAGCACTAAAAAGTGTCTGAACCGGACAATAAATAACTAT
Source organism: Scalesia atractyloides (assembly GCA_947069175.1). Taxonomy (NCBI): domain Eukaryota; kingdom Viridiplantae; phylum Streptophyta; class Magnoliopsida; order Asterales; family Asteraceae; genus Scalesia; species Scalesia atractyloides. The sequence goes on from CAMTDV010000016.1 coordinate 102,169,770, forward strand.
TCAGCAAAAAATCAGCATTTTAACTTCTTACTAGCCAATGCAATGTCCAGAAATAAGTCCGAGCAACTTAAAGTACTTACAAGAGTATTGGAAATCACATGGTGATACAAAAACACCTTAAACCAAACAAAGTGCACTACTTGACAATTTAACGAACCGAACACGAAACGACCACCCGAACACTACTAGAAGCATCTAGTGGACTAGTTAACACTATTTTGATGTTGTAAGGCTAGTTAAGGTCACCCGACACCCTATTGCACTTATGAACATCTAATACACATAACACCTTAACTAATTACCATCAAATTCCAACTAAACATGTGACTAACCATTGAAACTCAACTACATACCCCCCCCCCATTTTTGACGGTCAACATGTGGGACCCCCTAGCCCACATGTTGTCTAGAGTTGTTGAGTGAAGATTTTTGGATAAAAGGATTGTTTGATGGAGGAAGAGATGTAATGATGTTATAAGTTCCCTAAATCCCAACATTATCTTCATAACCTTCAACACAAAATTCAAAACACAAACCACCCCCACCTTCCTCTACCTCACAGCCACAATCACCACCACTTCACCTCCATTGTTCATCTATCTCCAAGCTATTCTAAGTCATACAAAGGTGCTACAAGATCATCTAAGAAGGTGCAAAGCATTGGAAGCTCAAGGACCTCTTCAAGGAGCTTTTATCCACCTCATTTGTGCTATCTTCATATCTTGTTCTTGTTTGCCACTTCCCTAGCCACAAGAGCTAGTAGTAAGCCTCTTGATCTATGTTTTAATTCTTGTAACTAGTATATTTATCATGTACAAGTTAAATCCATCAAGAGACATAAACTTAAAGTGATGAACACATGAAGAACACTAAAGATCTAAAGAAAACCAACATAATCTTGTAGTGTAATAATATTGAGTATGATTATTTTGTGCTTAGCTTGATGATCATCATGTGTAGAATTGTTGTATGTAAAGATCTTGAAAGTGTATGCATGGATCTTGAAAGTTCCATGAAGAACAAAGTGATGAACTTGATGTATTTCACTAAAGAGTTGGTTAAAATGATTTACAAGACGTGAACATGGATTTAAAGCTAATCTTGAAAATATATGAACAAGTTGTTAAACAAGATTTTTACAAAAGTTGTGTAATTAGTGGATACTTAGTGTTTTTGAAGATAAATAAACATGTTAAACATCATACTAAAAGACTACATTTTTTATAAAGTTTTGAGTTCATCATCATGTAAAAAGTGTATGTATGAAGTTGTTTAAACTTATAGAAATTATTTTGTTGATCAAGTGAGTTTTGTAAAGCTTAAACACATGTATTAAACATGGGAAAACTCCTAAATCTAGGGGAAACTATGGCCAAATTTTTATAAAAATTACACACTTAGAAAAATATAAAATTTACTACTAAACTCTTGATTTTTAGATGTTTAAATAAATTAAACATGGACATGCCTATTTTTATATAAAAATACAAGTTAAGAAAATAAATATTTCTTAAAGAATAAAAACAAGTATAAATATATATATTTAGGAAAATATATATTTAGAAGTCACCAAGTATTTATGTGCTATGTGTATACTAAGTGTATTATATGGTAGTAGACAAATTAGGGGATTCAAAACAATAAATACCCCAAAGGAGTATACACACCAATACCCCCAAAATACCAAGAAAAATACTCAAGGAGAACACACAAAAAAGCCCATACTTGGGTGCTTGGACAAATACAACAAAATATATAAATAAACTTATATATATATATATTCCTTGATTTATATGGACTTGGACAATTAAATGGACTTATACACAATATATATATTTAACAAGATTAGTAAAAATATATATATTCCATACAAGCCTTAAAAATATTTATTTTAAAATATAATTTCCGGAAAAATATGGAAATTACAAGTAATAAACCTTGTCAAGAAATAAGAAATACATGAACTTAAACACGAGGATACATGTCTACTTTCCTAAGTGTACATTTGGTAAATAACAAATGCACTTATACTAAAAATAATATTGAAAATGTTATTTTACAAAGTATACATATCTATTCTTGAGAAATAAGTATAAATAAACACATACTTTGACTTGGTCAAAGATGTATAACACCAAAATACTTGGAAAAGCTTTAAGAACATAAATACAAATATGTTAAAAATCACATTATTTTTAACAACCCATCTTACTTGGAAAATATATTTATTCAAGAATAAATATAACATGGGCTAGGCCCAATGACAAAAGATATGGGCTAGGCCCAAAGACATACAACATGGGCTAGGCCCAATAACACAATGACATGGGCTAGGACCAATGACACGCGTGCTAGGCACGAGGACAAGGAACAAACAATGCCATTCAAACACCATTCAAGACTCGATAACAAAATATATATTACTAAGGCAAGAAATAATTAATCAAGAAAACAACTAAGAACAACTCACATAAGATGGGAACTTGTACATAGAACAAGCATAGACTTAAGTGTCTAATGGGATTTAGGACACTTGTAGGTTTCGGTTCGAGACCAAGGAAAACATTGTGAGTTTACGCAAGAACACGAATCAGTAAGTTCATGTCCCCCTTTTCCTTTTAAACGCTTTCGGTTTTATAACATTCGGGGGAAATACATGTTAAGACATATGGTATGTTAGTTATGGAGTTAGATGATAATAAGATCGATATGCGTAAGTAGGATTGATAACAATATAACATTAGTAACCATTAATCACCTAGTGACCAAGGTGCAAAAGGTGTAGATCTATTGAGCTTGAGGCACACTCCACTCCTAGTTGTATACCATGGAGTGCTTTTGTGATCCCAATTGAGAACAAAGTGTCTCGTTTGGTTATATACTTACGGCGCATAGTATCGGAGGGCTCGCTACCTACTGATAGATCCTTATATTCCATAATCATTTTACATACCTGGATTTCAATATTGGATAACAATTATGAAAATTTATTCGAAAACAAAACTACATGAACTCGCTCAACTTTTATTGATTTTTCAAACTCCATGTATTTCAGGAAACAGGGTTTAACCGGTGATGGATTCTCTGAAGATACAACGATGGCCGCTTTTGGAGGATTTGCCTCATATATCCCTTCCTTGTTTGGGCATATAGGGGTCAAAACCTCGACTTAAATCTACGAATTATAACAAACCTATTTTGGAGATGTAACTTAACTAAATATTGTTTTGGAAAACTTATGAAACTTGTTGGAAACATGTAAACCTTGAATTTGAATTTATATAACATATGGCATCGTTGTTGGTTACGATTATGTTTATACGATTGATTGCAATGATTACCGTTAAGTCACACGTTTACGCTTCCGCTACGACCAGGGTGTGACACCCGCAACGGATTTTGACGGGTGTTACATTAGATGTCTATAATCTAGACCTCACAGTGGCTTAATTAGTAAACTTCCAAGAGACTAAGGGTTGTGGTAAGCTTAACAAAAAACCTTCCAAAATTAACATTAAATAATATATTTTGTAAACTTAATGAAAACACGCCACCATCTTTAGCTAGGAATTGGGTATTTTTAATTTGTTCCCTACACCACCAAGCTAATAACTTAAAATGAATTCATCACAAGTGGATTCCATCCCAAGCAATACCTCGTATGATATGATTCCCTCCACTCATTTACTATTACTCACATATACTTTTTTGTCTTTTACTTTATTGTCTACAAACCAAATGAAATAAATTAATTAAAATAATTGGTAACAGTGGCGGACCCAAAACCTTTTTTCATAGGGGGCATAATTTTTTAGGTGTGTGTTGTCTATGCTAAATATTAAAAAAGGTTTAAGTGTATTCGGTTCAGATCAGGTCACATAACAAAAGATTAAGACTAAATTAAGTTTCAGATACATTATAAAGATACGTTGATTGTTATTCAAAAATCATAATAGAAATACAATATACTTAAAAAGTGATAATCCAATAAAATAAAAGACACAAAAAATATAAATATTAAAATATAAAAAATAACTCTACATTACAACTCCTAATTAATATAATCTTCTCTATACTAATAAACGAAAATCCCTTTTTGACACATGTCAATCTCTGATGCCTCCTTATTTTATTTTTCAATTAAATAATAATATATAATTTAGATAAGAATAATAATTTTTTTATATTATTTTTCAATTTCTTTTTCTATTAAATAATAATATATAAATTAGATAAGGATAACAATTTTTAATAAACTTTGAAATAATATATATTAATTTGTATTATAGGTTAAGTTTCTATTAACAATAGTTTAACTAGATAAGAATAATAATTTTTTTATCAAACTTTGAATTAATAATAATATATAATTTTGTATTTTCTCTTTCTTCATATGAGATAGAAGAAGTTATTTTTTTTGTTGTAGAACCAAGCAAATATTTAATCTCATTTAAATTAAATTTAGTTAAATTATTTATTATTATTATTTAATATTTAATATGATAGAGAAATAAGAAAATAATATTTAATCACAAACTTCACGGATCTCTCTTACTTATTTGTAATTCTTTTTATTTTTTCTGCTTATTTATAATCATCTAAATTTCATTGGTTTTACCACGTGTAATATACATGTTTCTAACCTAATAATAGATAAAAAAAACAAATTAATTTTTTAATAAGTAAATAATACATCAAATTCATTATTTAAATACATATTGTTAGATCGCTCCATGTTTAGCATAGGAACTTAAATTGGTATCTAACGTTCGTATAAGCGGAAACTATATGACGTGTTAATCGAATATGCAAAGATTTACTGTTTAATTGTTGTTATTGATCATAAAGTTCATTTACATGTCAAATCCAGATCGGGCAGAACTTCACCGTACAAGTGACAAAGTTGCAGAAGTTACAAATGAAAAACCCAAGTCACCTATTTATAGTGTGACAAGTTCGCTGGTGGCTACACAAGTTCGGGCGAACTTGTATAGAACAAGTTCGGCCGAACTTGTTCTCACATCATGATTCCAAGCGAACTTGTCATACTATGTACATAAATATGACTATTTCTGACATAATCTAGACCAAACTAAACAGACTCGATCCAAGATTATGACATAGATATTATGTACTAACAGACTCCCCCTTGGATATCGTCTTCGTCTTGATCAGTCTTCAAAACTCTATCTCTGCCTCACGCGTCCAAAGAAGTTCTTGATTCGCTTCTTTCTTCGTTCTTGCGATGGAATCGGCGTTTGATCTGTAGGTGGCACTTTTATCATGAATTGAAAACGTCTGAGTCTTGCCTCCTTTGTTCTTTCTAGAAATTGTTCCCGACGCCTTTCTTCTTTCAGAAACTCTTCGCGTTCTATTTCTCTCCAACTCGATTTCCACATTCTTCCAGAATTAACTTCATGCGCATAACAGACATTCACAACTCTCTTATATTGCATCGCTTGTTCTTTCTCACGTTCTTCCTAACAAATCTTGCTAAAGAATAAACACTTGATATCCTCCTTCGAGCAATTCACTAGCCACATCGGATCTAGTATTCGTATCGTTCTCCACAACCCTCTCAATCCTTCTATCCCAAACATTTCAACCCTTTCTTGAGTGATATCCAAATGATCTTCAAATCTTAGTACAATCACTGCTTCACACGTTGTCGGATCTATTTGCCACCACTTCAATAATGGATAGAAATTCTGTTCAATCGGCATTAAGGGCATGTTCCTCATTGCTCTTGGACGCTTCATAATAAATGTAATATCTTTAACTCCAGTCTTCTTATCTGTTTTGATTCGGCGTTTCGGAATGAATGGTTTCCAATACTTAAAACATTGCGTCGCTTTAAACTTAATCATCTTCCATAGCAACTGATCAATAAACTTCATATGATATGTGACATTTCTAGTCTGCACCAACTCTTCTACATCCCAGTAAGGAAGAGTTTTGAAATCTGCCAAGTATTTGAAGTATTGAACTCCAAATTCACGTTTAATGGCATAAACGTTCAATTCTTTAAACCATCCCCAGCTCAAAATATCTCCCAATGAAACATCTTTATCTCTGGTAAAGAATGCTAATGGACGTCGAAACTTTCGTTCTCTTGGAATTTCTTTAAACCAGGATTTCTTTGCTTGTGGAATTTCTTCCTTCGTCATTGGTTTAGGGATTTGTCCTTCTCATACAGACTCAGCAATCTTATCTTTCAGCAGATCTTCATTCAACTGATCATGCATCTCTTCAAATGTAGGAAAACTATCTGTATTCGGACCAGTGTACTTTCCAGCCTCATCTTTCTCATCGTCTGACGACCAATCTTCAATGATCACCTTGTTATAATCGTCAGCTTCAGATCTTCTTTTATAACTATATTCATTAGGCTCGAACGTATCTATGTTCCACCACATCTTCTTCAAAGTCAAAGTCAAACGATTCAGCATCAACATTAAGTAACTTTGCTATATCTTCCTTTGAGTAGTTGTGAACAAACTCGCCTTCCTCGACATTATGTTCAAGCATTAGCATCTTCGGCTTTATTGGAATAGCAGCAACATGCATAACAGTAATAGCACCTGTCATATCAACATCTTTTTGCCCTGTTTCCCCTGTCTGCTCCCCTGGCTTTGATCTTCCATCATATTAGTATCATCATTTAACAATGAGGAAAAATCAAATTCATCATTCATTTTGGCATCAACCACTTTCAAACCAACTCCTCCTTGATCATCATTATCATCATCATCATTGTCGGAGTCGTCTTTTGTATCATCTGTAGGTTCATCATCATCTTTATCCTTAGCTTTTTCATCATCTTTCTTTTCAATTTCTGTTTCTGGAATAACACTAGACTCTGAAGCTTTTGCAGACTAGATCACAGTATCTGTAATCTCAGGCATACTTTCAACAACCTGCTTTCCTTTCCCCTGTTCAGCAATTTATTTCTCTGCTTTATCATTTGCTTCATGCAAATCTAAACGAGCATATTCTGCAGCAAAGTCAATTCCCAAACTGTTGGATAATACTTTCTGCAGCTGTTGAATCTTCGATCGTTCAAATCTCTTTCAGATCTTAGCTTTGCTATCTCTTTCTGCAATCGTTCGTTAGCTTCTTGCAAGCTTTCAATTAGGGCCTTCAAATACCCTCTATCACCTTCCAAGAATTTGACTTTGTCGTTTAAGATCTCTTTTTCAACTTCCCCTTGCTTCACCAACTGTTCTAAAGCAGCCGTCTCCGTTTCATTCTTAGCAACTTTTTCTTCAAGAACTTTCACACGCTTTTCAAGTTCATCAACATCAGATTCTGGGAAGAAATCATTCAGATCTTGTAGAGAAACAGGCTCATCAGGAATATTTCCAAACATCTTCGACCTCGGAGTAGTCTTAGGTGTAGACTTTGGTGTACTCTTAAGTGTAGACAGTGGAACTTCTTTAGGTGTTGAGCTTTCAGGTTTAACTTTCTTTTTCGGTCTCTTCTCCTCGGTATCTTTTTCAATCTCCGGTACATAATCTGCATCAATTTCTTTCACTTTCTCAGCAGCTGTTTTGGTGATTGATTTCTTTGTAGCTTTTTCAATCGAATCATCATTATCTTCGTCCTTATCGGATGTAGCAGAGATAACATCATCTTCCTGCGTAGTCTTTTCAACCTCTTGACTCTCAATGTTCACCGCAGCACTCGATCCAGCTTCTGTTTGAACATTCTCAGGCTCATCTTCGTCAATTAACATCGTTTTGACTTTCTTTGGCTTTCGTGACATTTTCTTCTTCTCTTGAACAACAACTTTCTTTAGAAACCAGTCGCTTCTTTTCTCTTTGAAGGTTGACAGCCATTCAAGTTCAGTATTTCTTTCATTCTCGTCACCACTATCATCTTTCCTCCACTTGTATTCTGATGGCACGACATAATTCTCAAAATCAATATCATCGAATAAAGGCTTTGCAATTGGTGCTGAGGACTGCTTCTGGAATGTGATAAGCTTTTTGACAGTAGTATCATCCAAATGACTAACATACAAGATGTCATTGAGATCCTTAGCTACCTTCTTGAATTTGTCGTCGATCAACATTTGTACGAATCTTGGATACATCACGAGCATGTTGGATCCCATGTTATTCTTCATATGTGTGAATACCACCTTCGAATAGTTGAATCTCTTGTTCAGAATAAGCGCCGTAGCCATACATGCCATGTAATCTTGCACATCTCCAACCCAGCCTTTTGATGACTAAATGCATGAATAATAGCGTGCATTAAGAACTTGTAGGGGTTAGGGACTGATCCTTTCTTCAAAGTAGACTCATTAACGTGCCCCTTAAATCCCATTCGGCAAAAACACCCTCTAACCATTCGTTCATCAACATCATCCGATCATCTTTGTCGGCGTTGAAGTTCAGAACCTTTCGAATATCAGCTTCAGTACAATAATTTCTTTATCTTCTTCTCCAACACGAACCACTGATTAGATCGTTGTATCATCCTTATTTGTTGGGATTGAACCTTATGAAAGGAACAGATGAAACAAAGCCAAATAACACTATCCGAGCTTTGGTTCAACTATCAGAGGTTACAACCTCTGTTGTACATACACTGCTTTCCCTAAAGACTGCTTTCCTATCATCTGACTTCACAAAGTTGCAAAGGTCTGCCAGAGTTACAAGGACGGAGGATAGAGATCAGAGCTTAGTCATTAGATAGATAATCAATGTAACATTTCTAAGCACTGATAGTTAGTATTAGCAGTGTTTGTAGTTAGTTACATATAGTTTCCTGTCACTATCAACCCTGACGTCATCAAAGATGCTCAGTGGTTAGATACTTTAGTATAAATAGGTAACTTATGTAATAGTTTAATTCGTCTATCAAAAGATCAACTTTCACATATCATCTTCTCTGCATTTTCTTACTACCAAACTTCAATTGCAAAGGCTGAGGGGGAGTTTGTGAATCACATGCGAGTTTACCAACTTGAAAGCATGATGATGGTGAAAACAAACGACCATTGCTTGTAGTAAAAGTTTTCCATTTATTTCCGCTGCAAATCTCTTTTAAAACTCAATCATTTTCCATCTTTGAAACAAAAACTACAAGTAATTCAAACTCAGATCCTAACAATTGGTATCAGAGCTTGATTCATCAAATTCGATCTAACAATCGATTAGATTTGAATAGATCAGCTCTCTGCTATTTAGTTTGGTTGTTTTTGCTTGATAAACTGGGTTTTATTACGTTCAAAGTTTTTAAAACAGAAATCTTTGAAAAATCAACTGAAAATGTCTCAAAACACACAGGATGCCAACTCTGGATCCTTGTTCAAACCGCCGATGCTCAAAAGAAATGAATATTTCATTTGGCAACGACGAATGGGTCATATCCTTGCTCAGCAAAACGCCGGTTATTGGAGATCTGTTGCTTATGGACCTCATGTTCCGATGGTTCCAAGCACAGAGGATCCAACTAAACAAGTGCCAAAAAATCCTGAAAACTTTTCGGAGCAGGATTTCCAGAAAATTGAATTGGATGCTAAGGCTTTTAGCATAGTTGCTTCGGCCTTACCCAATGAGATTTATGCTGGTCTACTCCATTGCAATAGTGCAAAGGAGTTATGGGATGCACTGAAAGAGCAATTCGGTGGGACTGAGGAAGTGATTGAAAGGAACAGAGAAGTTCTAAATCAGCAGTATGAAACGTTTTGTCACTTGAAAGGAGAGTCTCTAACACAACAGTTCGAACGTTACAGCTGTCTCATCAGTGAACTTAGACTAGTTAACGTGGTTTTTCCTAATTCGACTGTCAATAGTCGTTTCCTTAGATCGTTACCAGATAAGTGGGAGACTGTAGCTTATGTAACACGAAAGTCTGTTGGGTTTAAAGAAATGTCGTTGACACAACTTCATGGGATACTCCTCACTTATGAGAGAGAGTTAAACCAGAAAAAGAAGTTGCAAGATTCTGGCAAAATGACTGATGAATATTCCTTGGGTAACACAGCTCTTTTTGGCCACGAAGAGGGATCTAGCAGCCGTAAGGACCAAAGTTATGATCACTATATAGATATTACTTCTGGTGGGAACTTTGGATTTGAAACATATGCACCTAACTATGCTTTCACTGCTAGTGGGGAAAGCCAAACCTCTGACAATCTATCCTTTGAGCTGAATGACCTGCAACATTTTAAACCTTCTGATCTTGAAGAAATGGATATTTTGCACCAACTGGCCTTATTGAGTGTTAGGGCTAGTAAATTCTATAAGAGATCTGGTAGGAAATTCCTAAGATTGCATGGGGGATTGAAGGTTGGGCTGGATAAATCAAAAGTCAAGTGTTATAAGTGTAATAGGTTAGGACACTTTGTCAGAGAATGCAGGTCTCAAAATTCTGGACCAATAGTGACTCATCCTGGCCCTAGACCTCAGCACACACAAAACACTGTTCATTATTCCCAATATACCCCTACTCAACATGTTCAAAACACTGCCCACTTTGCACATCCTGCTACTACGGTTCCAGTGCATTATGTTCAATCCACTGCTCCACAAATTCAATATGTTCAGGCACCATCACATCCTCAAGTGCATGTACAACAAGCACCCATTGTCACACAAGCTGCTAAAACTACTGCTAGTCCAGCAGAGGTTGGTCAACAGAGCTTTTTCACACAAAGTTATGTTGACTGGAGTAGCTTGCCTGAGGATTTGACTGATGAGAACTTTTCTTTAATGGCCAAAAATGATGTTGAACAAGAATTTTGTTTAATGTCCTTAGAGACAATTGCCGAAGGTGTTGAATCTGTGGAGTTAGTGTCAAAAATTGATGAAGTTCAAGTTTGTGATGAAACAGTGGTTTCAAGTAACGAAAAGAAAAATGCTGCTGAAAAGGAAAAGAACTCTCCTGCTGACCCATGGAATGTTGATGTGTGTGAAGATGAGTGTGATTGTGCTCTCATGGCTGCTACAAAGGTATCACCTCAGATCCTTAAAGATCTATGTTCGGACAAATGCATCATTGCTTTTGCAAACATTAAGAAGGTGAATGAAAACCTGAGGAACAAAATTTTAGAAGATGAACTTAATTTTGAAAAACTGATTAAAGAGTTAAAATCAAAGTTAAGTGAAAAAGATTCTGAAATGAGTAGCCTGAGACATGAATCAAGCATAACCAAGGACCAACTCCAAACTATGGTAGAAAAATACCAAGTGTGTAAAAAGGAGTTAGAAGAAACCTAAATCACTTGTGAAAAATGGGTTGAGTCCTGTAAAGGTTATGAGATTATGCTTGATGCTCAGATCAAGAGCAACATTAAGTTTGGTATAGGTTTTAGAACCTATGACCAAAATGAGAAAAATGTTGCTGAAATTGATTCTGAGTTGGTTGAATAGTCCCAACAATTTTGGCTGGTGAAGAAATAAAAATCACAGATAAATCTGGAAACAAAATTGTTTTGGAAAATCAGAGGTTTCAACAAAAGATAAAGAAATTGAAAAATATCAGTTTAAACTAACCTGGTCAGATGAATGTGATATTTTAGAAAACTTTAAGCCAATGGACTTTACAACCTCTGATGGTATTAAAGCCCCAAAAGCACTGGTGATCCCTATCAAAGATGTACAGCAGAGGTTACAACCACTGCTGATAAAAAGTCTGATAGGAAAAGAAGAGTAAGATTAAAAACCTATTTTGTGAATTTTGTGAAAAAAGAAATCATGTGGCTGCAGATTGTTTTCTTTTAAAAGCCCACGACATTAACAAAACTTGTGTTATAAAAAATTCTTCAAGATGCACCATCTGCAACAAAACAAATCACTTAACTCAAGAGTGTGCCTATCTCAAAAACTATGAGCAAAAGGTAAAAGAGATCAAGGCAAAAGCACTAGAAAGAGAAGGTTCAAGTTCTGCTGGAAATAAATCTAAGCAGAGTTTTGAACCAACTGAAACATCTGTTACAAAAGCTTTAAACAAAACCTCTATTCCTAGAGAGGTGCAAGTGACAGATGCCCCACCATCAAACCTATTTCCAAGAGGGTATGGCCAACCAACCTATAAACGGGTTCCTCTTACTTATGAAGGGCACAAAAAGCCTTCAAAGCAAAGAGTAAATAAGCATCCTTATGGATACAATCATCTGATAGGAAATGGTCAAGAGAAGATGTTACAAGAAAATATCCTAAAATCACTGACCATTGTCCTAAACTTGAGGCTAGACCATCTATGACCCCATCCAAAGCCATTTTGGCTTTGGAGACCTATCTTAACTGATCTACTTACTTGATGTGCAAGGACCCTCTACTTGCCTTGTTAGCTTATGGTATGTAGATATTGGAGGTTCCAGGCACATGATAGGATGTAGAGCCATTCTCAAGGACTTCATGGCTCATGGGGGGGGGGGTGATATATCTTTTGGTAATAACTCAAAGGGAAAGGTTTTAGGGTCTGGGTCGGTTCTGGCTGGTAAACTCAAGTTTGAAAATGTGAATTTAATTGACAATTTGAAATTTAACATGCTGAGTGTCTCACAAATGAGTGACAGAGGGTATGGATCCTTCTTCACTAAGAAAACTTGTCAAATTGTGGGACCAGAGGTTGTTAAAAAGATTGATCAAATCATTGCTGAGAGCAAAGCACAACTCACTGCACACAGAAGTGGGAATGTGTATGTGGTAGATATGCTAAAAGATAATCCGATGTCTGGAATATGCTTATTCTCCGTTGCTTCTAGCAAAGAGACTGAGTTATGGCATCGAAGACTTGGACACACAAATCTTAAAACTATCACCACACTCTCAAAACAAAGTCTTGTAAGAGGTTTGCCTCACAAGCAATTTTACTGTGAAGAACATTGTGTTTCCTGCTTAAAAGGAAAACAACATAAAAGTTCTTTCAAATCAATTGAAGAGTCCAAAACAAGCCAGTGTTTACAATTGCTTCACATGGACTTGTTTGGCCTAGTGTAAATCATGAGCTTAAAACACAAAAGGTATTGCCTAGTGATAGTTGATGATTTCTCTAGGTTTACATGGACCTTCTTTCTCCACTCTAAGGATGAAACTGCAGTCATTTTGCAAAACTTTGTTAAACAAGTAGAAAAGCAATTTGATCTTCCAGTAAAAATCTTTAGGAGTGACAATGAAACAGAGTTTAAAAATAGGGAGTTGGATGCTTTTTGTGAGTCAAAAGGAATTGTTAGACAATATAGCATTCTAAGAACTCCAGAGCAAAATGGGGTGGTTGAAAGGAAAAATAGAACTTTAATTGAATCAGCAAGAACTATGCTTGCAGACTCTGGTTAACCCTTGTCCTTCTGGGCAGAGGCTGTAAACACTGCTTGCTATGTCCAAAACAGAGTTTTGATTAACCCAGGCATCAAAAGACTGCCTATGAGATTTTGTATAAAATCAAACCTCTGATTTCCTCTTTTAAAGATTTTGGCTGTCCATGCTTCATTTTGAACTTAAAAGATTCTATATCTAAGTTTGCAGCCAAAATTGACTGTGGTTATTTACTGGGATACTCAACCACTACTAAAGCCTACAAAGTTTTTAACTCTAAGACCAAGTGTGTTGAAGAAACTTTGAATGTGAAGTTCAGTGAACTCTCATCACTGAAAATCCCAGCAAATCCTGCAGAGCTTTTTGATTTAGATAAATTCACATTTGCTGATGTTTCTATCAAGCTAGACAATGCAGGTACACCACAATCATCTAGAGAGGATCAAGATCAAGAATAAGACTGTGTGCTTCCACAAACAAAAGTCAATTCTTCCAACAGAGGATCAGGTGCCACAAGCTCTTGTGTAAACTCTGCCACTTCTGGGTCAACGGTGGTTGATCCTCAAACCTCTGCCAGTTCACAAAATCAAACATCTATTGATAAAAGTCCTAACAATTGGACAACAAAATCATCAGAATGTTACCTCTATACCCCCAATACCACCACCTCCATTTCCATCAGCGGCTGATACTTCAAATTCACCAGCAGAGGTTAGCTCAGATGATACACATTTGCAGCCATCACCTCAAAATGCTATTGTTCCATACCAAGGTGATTTGATTTTCTCAAAAGCCATCCAGCAGATCAAGTTATTGGCAACATCAAATCTGGGGTGCTCACACGGAGCCAATACCAAAATATTTGTCTTTTTGCTGGTTTTCTATCACTCACACAGCCAGTCAAGTACAAGAGGCACTGAAAGACAACAGCTGGGTAGAAGCCATGCAAGAAGAACTCCTTCTGTTCAAGAGACAACAAGTTTGGGAGCTTGTGCCACTGCCAAAAGATGTAAGTCCAATTGGCATAAAGTGGGTCTTCAAGAACAAAACTGATGAAAGGGGTATTGTTGTAAAAAACAAAGCAAGGCTTGTGGTTTTTGCTGGTTTTCTATCACTCACATAGCCAGTCAAGTACCAAGAGGCACTGAAAGACAACAGCTGGGTAGAAGCCATGCAAGAAGAACTCCTTCAGTTCAAGAGACAACAAGTTTGGGAGCTTGTGCCACTGCCAAAAGATGTAAGTCCAATTGGCACAAAGTGGGTCTTCAAGAACAAAACTGATGAAAGGGGTATTGTTGTAAAAAACAAAGCAAGGCTCATGGTTCAAGGCTACAGACAGGAAGAAGGTATAGACTATGATGAAACTTTTGCTCCTGTAGCAAGGTTGGAAGCTATTCGCCTGTTCTTAGCTTTTGCTGCTAACCACAACATAAAGGCGTATCAAATGGATATAAAGAGTGCATTTTTGTATGGAAAAATCGAAGAAGAGGTGTATGTCTGTCAACCTCCATGTTTTGAAGATGCATTCCATCCTGATCATGTCTACAAGCTCAACAAAGCATTGTATGGCTTGAAGCAAGCACCAAGAGCTTGGTATGAAACTCTATCCACTTTTCTCTTATCCATAGGGTTTACTAGAGGTAAAATAGATAAAACCCTATTCTTAAAATGGAAAGGAAAATATTGATGCTTGTCCAAATTTATGTGGATGACATCATTTTTGGATCCACAAGCACTACTATGTGTGAAGAGTTTCGAAAACTCATGGCAGCAGAGTTTGAGATGAGTGCAATGGGTGAGCTCCAATGTTTTCTTCGTCTCCAAGTTAAACAATTGCAAAATGGTACATTTATCCATCAAAACAAGTATGTGAAAGAACTGCTTAAAAAGTTTGATATGGATGATTGTAAACCATGTAGCCCACCCATGGCAACCACCAAGCTAGTCACCATTGATGGTAAAGATGACCTTGTTGATCAAACTCTTTATAGAAACATGATTGGGTCTTTATTGTACCTAACTGCATCAAGGCCAGACATCATGTTTGCAACATGTGTTTGTGCCAGATCACAGACATTACCTAGAAAGTCTGATCTTATTGCTGTAAAAAGGATATTCAGATACATAAAAGGTGCTCCCACACTTGGTATCTGGTATCCAGCTAATGGGAATATTGAGCTTTCAGGTTTTTCAGATAGTGACTTTGCTGGGTGCAAAACTACAACGAAGTCCACATCAGGATGATGTCAATTCCTAGGTGATTGTCTAGTGTCTTGGCAAAGCAAAAAGCAGGGTGCAGTTTCAACATCCACTGCTGAGGCAGAGTATATTGCTGGTGCTAGCTGCACTGCTCAACTCTTGTGGCTTCAAAACCAGTTGTTGGATTTTGGTGTAAACTGCACTAAAGACTCCACTCAGATTGGACAGAAGCTGCTGAAAACATCACTAAAAATCCAATTTCTCATTCAACTACAAAGAACATTGACACCAGACATCACTTTGTGAGAGATTGCTATGAAAAAGGTTTGATTTCTTTGCATCATGTCCATACTTCAGATCAGTTAGCAGATGTTTTAACCAAGGCATTGGATAATCTACCTTTGAAAACTTGATCTCAAGAATTGAAATGCTAAACATGGATTAAAAACAAATTTTCTTGTAAATCCATGCGTACATAGCATCAAAATGTGTTCAGAAAATCAAAAACTCATCCTTAAAAATAGTTAAAGTTGAAATTTTTCAATAAATCTTTAAAAGTCTGCTCATAACATCTGTTTGCTCAAAACCTCTGATAGGCTTCAAAATCTTATCCACTGTTAAAGTGTATCCTCTGACTTCCATTTTTACCACTTTTTCAAAACACTGATAGCTATTCACTGATAGTGTTAAAAATCAGTACTTTTCTCATCAAATTTACACGTGGCCAGATGTTAGCCATCAGATCTTGCAACAGATGTCACGTCATTTTCACTTTTTCAAAACCCTATAAAAACCCTGTTTTATCCCTCACCAGTGTTTACCCTAAACTATGTCGATTGCCAAAATCTCAAAACAGTTTCTTCTCTCTAACACAATGGCTCCCAAATCAAAATCTTCGAAGAAATCCACACAAGCACTTCCACCCTACACTCTCATAATCAAAACCCCACATAATTACACCGCCATACTTGAAGCAAACGACACAAATACTAGCTATCATCCAATGATTCGAATTTTGCAAAAGTCGAAATTCAAGCACATGTTAGAAGTCAAAGCCCCAATTTACATTGATTCTCTTCGTGACTTCTGGAATAATGCTAAGGTTTCACTCAACTGCTGCTGGTGTTCCTAATACAATAATCTCAAGAGTAGGGGGAGTGTTGATGCAAATTAGCCCCCAATCGATCTCTCAAGTTTTCAAGTTAAATGATATAGAACACCCTGTGTCATTTCCCCGAAATGAGATCCAAGCAGAGTTTCTGGAAAGAGGTTATGTAGGCCAGATGAAAGGTATGACCATCTTTAAACCTAACTTTCCTGCTGAGATGAGATTTTTCTTTCACACAATTCTAACTTGTCTCTCAGCAAAAACCACTGCTTTCAATGAAATTCCATTGAACATGCAATATCTGGGGTATGCAATTTTAACAGACACATATTTTAACTACTCCCAGATACTGTTCAATGATCTTGTGAATAATTTTCAAAATATTGCAAAAAGAAAAGCTTTTTGATTCATCCACGTTTTCGAAGTGTTTACTTACAAGATCAAATTAAAGGTCCTGAAAGTAAATTAGGCGCTGTGACTAAACCAGGCTGCCTCACTCATGAAACCTTCACCAGAATAACAAACCAAGATAAAGTTGCGAAAACACAAGTAGAGGAGGCTGAGAAAGTTTTACCTGAACAAAATGTTTAAACTCAACCTCTTGCTACTGAGCCCAGTGCTCTTGGTGATCAGGGCACCACAACCGCTGCTCTGAAGCCCACACCAAAAATCCTCAAAAAGAAAACTAAAACACTTACCAAAAAGCCCACCAAACCCAAAAAGGGTCCTCTGGAAGATGAGATCCCAGAGGTTAACCCAGTGACAGCACCAAAGTCACAAACCACTACTGCTACTTCTTCACAGCAGATGGTTCAAAGATCTCCAACCGGCTTTGAAACTCCTCCTTCTTCCTCACAAAAGGAAAGGGTTGTAGACACAAGGACACCAAATTATGAAGCTCCAGATCCACTTGGTTCTATCTTCCACAGCCCCTCTCCCAGGGCTTATCGCTTTCTACACAGCCACCTTCACCAATGACCATACTTCCACCTACTATTTTACCATTGCTGAATGCAATTGAATTAGACCAGGCACAAACCAACACTTCTCAACAACCTACTACTGAGAATATACTTCATCAAGAGGCTGGGTCTGACTCTTTATTCGTTGCTAGCCCATCAGCACATGAAGAGGCTACATCCCTTGGGTTACATGTAACCATTGGTGATAGTTCAACTCAAGCAGCCACTACAATTGCTGAACTCCCAAGTTCTCGGTTGGACAATGGTTTCATTACTAAGACTTGGTTGAAGGCAACCACTGTTGAGGCAACAACTGTCACCTCTGTTGTGGGAAGTCCCCAGATCCAAGACAAAGGGCATCTATGGTTGAAGCTGGTACTAAAACCTCTGCTAATGATACCATAGATACAACTACCACTTCCGGTAAGAGTTCAGATGATTCTATTAAATTTGGTGATGAGCTAAAATACCAGGATTTGACGGAGAGAGTGACAAGGATAGAAAATTCTGTTGATGAAATCAAAAATTTACTGAAGCAGATGATAGCTACAAAAAGTCAACCCTTTGCTTTATCCACTGCTGATCTCAAAGAAGCTCTTAACCCTCAGTTTCAACATCAACAACATTATTTGGATCTACAACACAAGCACCAGATGAATGATGTTAGAAACATGGTTGAATCAAGGTATCAAGACACTGCAGCAGACATTAAAGCCATCAAAGCTAACCACTGGCCATGCACCTCCAACGGTTATCTTCGTTACAACAGATGAAGCCAAAAAGGGGGAGAAACCTTTGGGTCCAAAGAAGTTAAAAATTGATGATGACATGAGCAGGCCAGCAGTGAACATTTCCAGGCTTGATGGATCAAAGAAAAAGGATCTAACCGATGAGTGCTGCTTCCCAAAAATCAAGCACACCTTCAAAACCACAACCCACATCCACACAAGCAGATGTTACAGCACCTGTTGTGTCAACATCTGTTGATACAGCAGAGGTTGCAACAGATGCATCTCTATCCACCGCCATGATCACATATCCTACATCAATTCATCATTATCCACACCACCTAAGATCCCACTCCCACCATCACTCACTTTAAGGTTTAAAAGGAGAAAGATCACAAAATGATAAATGATGATGAGATTCATGCACCTCTTCCACTATCATCACAACCAATGATCTCCACATCAGTGCTTACAACATCTTCAACTCTTGAATTACTCCTGCAGCAAAGCTGTATCCTCTTGATTTACCAGCAGTCAGGGAAGAGATCCTAAGTTTCTTTTCAGAGGATGACCTTGACAAAAGAACAATCCTATCCCTTGATGGTTATCCAAGACCTGCAAATGTTGATGATTACCTGGAATTAAAACGGAAGCAAGCAGAGGATATTGCCAAAAGAGAATCAGCTGGTAAAGATGATATAGAAATACAGATTGTCATGTCCTTTCAACTAAGTAAAGCCAACATTTTACAAAACTTTGTCAAGAACCTGAGCAACCAGTTGTCAGAAAGGGAAGATAAGCGGCTCAAAAGTGAACTCATTGAGTATATCATGGAGAAGAAGATGTATAAGGCAACAAGGGCATTGTTCAGGGATTGGAGCATAAATGAGCTAAGAGAAGAAATCAACAGAATGCAAGAAATGTTGAAAGATCCTCTTAAAAAGCCAACTCCTCCCAACTGGGATTTATACAAGAAAGATATGCCTGAAAGAGACTTAAAATTGAAGAGAATGAAGAATGAACTAATTCAGAATCGTTATGGTTCAAATAACCAAGTGATGAGATGGGGTGAGGTCAGGGTGATAGACACTTACAAAAAGTTGGAAGAAAGGAGGAAAAAGGATCCATCCATGCCTCCTAAACCTGATTACTCAAAAGAAGATGCTATTCTCAAAGCCCAACTCTCCAAAAAGTCCAGCACAACATCTGCCCATTCCACACTTGCGCTGTTACACAGAAAAAGGCAAGGAGAGATGTCTGAAAAGACTGACAAAGAGTTTGAGGATACATTTATCAAAGAAGGTATCCAAAACATGATTGATTATCCAACAGATGATTCAAGTGCCAAGCTGGCTAAAGATTATCACAAATAGCTCCTTCTCAATCC
The DNA here is from genome assembly GCA_947069175.1 of Scalesia atractyloides. Taxonomy (NCBI): domain Eukaryota; kingdom Viridiplantae; phylum Streptophyta; class Magnoliopsida; order Asterales; family Asteraceae; genus Scalesia; species Scalesia atractyloides. The sequence continues at coordinate 102,189,425 of CAMTDV010000016.1, forward strand.
TCAGCAATAAAAGCTCCTTCAAGATAACTTTCAGACCCAAAAATTCTAAAATGGAAGGTCGACAAAGACACCCATGAATTGACACTGCTCAAGTCTGATGGTAATGCCACTAAACTATCTATGGAAGCTGCTTATGGGCTTACAGTAGAAGACATCCAAGAATTATTATGTTTAGAGCTAGAGAAGGATGATGATGACATAGAATCTCTTAACTTTGAACTTCAATTCAAAGGTCAAATAAGAGAATTCTTCCTGAGGAATAAAGACCAAGAATGAAGTGTTATTGGCATCATCTGTTCCACGGGGAGATTGTTGGGATTGAACCCTATGAAAGGAACAGATGATACAAAGCCAAATAACACTATCCGAGCTTTGGTTAAACTATCAGAGGTTACAACCTCTGTTGTACATACACTGCTTTCCCTAAAGACTGCTTTCCTATCATCTGACTTCACAAAGTTGCAAAGGTCTGCCAGAGTTACAATGATCAAAGGATAGAGACCAGAGCTTAGTCATTAGATAGATAATCAATGTAACAGTGCTAAGCACTGATAGTTAGTATTAGCAGTGTTTGTAGTTAGTTACATATAGTTTCCTGTCACTATCAACCCTGACGTCATCAAATATGCTCAGTGGTTAGATAGTTTAGTACAAATAGGTAAATTGTGTAATAGTTTAATTCGTCTATCAAAAGATCAACTTTCGCATATCATCTTTTCTGCATTTTCTTACTACCAAACTTCAATTGCAAAGGCTGAGGGGGAGTTTGTGAATCACATGCGAGTTTACCAACTTGAAAGCATGATGATGATGATGAAAACAAACGACCATTGCTTGTAGTAAAAGTTTTCCATTTATTTCCGCTGCAAATCTCTTTTAAAACTCAATCATTTTCCATCTTTGAAACAAAAACTACAAGTAATTCAAACTCAGATCCTAACATTATTCGTCGCTGCAGAACTCCAAAATCTGTAAACATGCGATCTATAGACCACCGTCTTTTCCGTAATAGCTTTATGAATTAGAATCCGCTCCATAAATGCGAGAATACTATCAAATGCTTCGAGCGATAGACAGATAGTCTTGTCTAGCGTGATGCACGTATTGTGAAACTTGTTGAACGAGAGCTAAATATTCTGTAAACACGAAGATCGAGACGAAAGTAGCAATGTTTGAGAATTTTCACAAAATCCATATCAAGTTCGGGCGAACTTGATTGTCCAATTTGATATTTCGTCAAGTTAAGTTCGGGCAGACTTGCAAAAATTTAACATTTGAAATTTTATTAGACAAGTTCGGTCGCACTTATCAAACATTTATGAATTTTCTTAAATTCCCATATAAGTTCGGTCGAACTTATAAAAGATATTATTTCTGAACTTATGAGGACAAGTTCGGCTGAACTTGGTTCAAAGAACCAACAGACAAGTTCGGGCGGACTTGTCATCCTTTTCACCAAAACCTGCAACACCATTTCAGGATCGACTTGAATCAAATTTTTAACATGATTATGATCGTTTATCATTCTGTATCATATTTAAGTGTTCAATTTGTCCGATATCATCCTAAACCAAGTCTATTCGTTCATCACAGGTCCATATCATTCAAACTATATCTTTTTACGGTCCAAATTCCAATTACTCTCCATAGCCATGAGTCTTAGTGCCACTCACTAGGATTCACTCAATAATCGGGCAGCAATTCGACGTATGTGTGCCAATTTCAAAAATAGCTTAAATCGCTCAAGTTCGCTATGTTGACTGTGATAACTGATAATGAAGTTCGGTCGAACTTGCAAAGTATTTATACTTAACAAGTTCGGGCGAACTTGTTATTCCAATCAACAAAAATCAAATCATAAGTCCGAGCGAACTTGTTAACTGTTAACACATTATGAGCTTATACAAGTTCGGTCGAACTTGATTACAAGTCCGGGCGAACTTGATCAATTTCAAACCCTAATTTTTTCAAAATTTTCAATTTAGACCCTGAACTTTTTCAGATTTTACCAGTTTTAACAATCCACTCAGTTGACCAAGTCCAAACTAATGACCTTAGTTAACCAATTTGTCTGCCGAGTCCAAGTTAATGACCTCGGTTCGACCCGTTATGAACAAACTGTTGGTTTTTCTCAAATCAAGTATCAAATTAATGAACTTTAATCGTTTTTGGCTTATCAGATTTTACAGATTAGCTCCCAACCCGTTGTCAATTAGATTTCCACCAGTTTAGCACCTTACCAACTTCGAAGATCCGTTCTCCAACATTGGCTTGTAGAAACTAATGTAGAAAAAAAATCTTTTTGTATTTTTGTAAGTTTATGCTAAAACACACTGAAAATCTTTTTGGTTTTAATCTGTAAAGCAGATAAACTATGTACAGAACAAAGTAAACTATGTACAAACATAGTTACAAACATATTTTTGTGAATTCGTGTCTAAGGATCATATCAGTTGATTGAGACACCTTTTGATGACTTTAAGTTTTAAACTCGTTTACCTAGATTGTCGATATGTTTGTCCACTTAAACTCTGACACATTTCTCAACTGTTCCAAGATATGTTAGGTATGAATTATGAAACTTGACTTAACTATGGTTCCCATCTCAGAATATACTCCCGTATCAAGATTCCCTAGATTTCATCTTACAGGTGAGTATAGTGTAATTGATATCTGCTAGACCTTGAGAGCTCAGGTTAATACCACGATATCGACAAAGAGATGAAGGCTCGACTTTAAGGTAGTGTTCCACTTAAAGAATCTTTTAAGCACTGCAAATGATTATTCGATTCTTTTCAGCTTTGCATGCAGTTTAGGGGTTTTTAGCAAAAGCATTATAGAAGTTCTAGGCTATTGCTTCCGTAAAATCAGAAGAACTTGTATAATACCCCAGATATCAACTATCTATAAAGACCTCGTATCTCAGAATCAGGCAATCTCTCAAACGAAATTTCGGAGTACTAAGTCCATATATCCGAGAGATGTTAATCCACAAGATTAAGCAGTTGTAAAATTTAGTTATTTCTCGGAAACAATATACTGAACGTGTAAAGTCTATCGACACATCCATAGTAAGACTTGTTTATCACTTTTAAACTTTACAATTCTTTAGCATACTGTGATAGTCCACTGATGTACTATCATTTCCTTTGTGACACTAAATTCTTTTCGTCTTTTTCAATGTTTTTGTATTTTTTGTATTTTTCATATGTTTTTGTATTTTCTCAAATATTTCTCCCCCTAATCAAAAACATATTTTTGTATTTTAGTTTTTTTAAGAAATACTTAATCTAAAAGATATACAAACCAATGTGGATCACATGAACTCGTCGTCCGATCCATATTCAATCTCTGCTTCCGAACCTGTCAACAAATTTTTAATACCGTTAAGCCTCATGAGATATTTAAATCTTGTTAAAGGAAAAGCTTTGGTATAAAAATCAGCTTTTTGTTCATCAGTGTAGATTTTTTCTATTCGTACCAACTTCTTTTCGTAGTAGTTACGAATGAAGTGATAACGAATTTCTATGTGTTTAGTACGAGAGTGATGAACAAGATTTTTAGTGATGTCGATTGCTGCCTTATTATCTACATATAAAGGCGTATCAAGATATTGCAATCCATAGTCCCTTATCTGTTGTTGAATCCAAAGGATTTGAGAACAACAGCTGGAAGCAGAAATGTATTCTGCCTCACAGGTAGAGAGAGAGACCGTGCTTTGTTTCTTGCATTGCCACGTTACTAATCTAGTTCCGAAGAACTGGCAACCAGTCGTCATAGACTTAGAATTCAGCTTGTCCACCCCAAAGTCTGAATCAGCGTATCCCGTCAGATCAAAATTATCGTTCTTTAGATACCACAAGCCGGTGCTAGGACATCCCTTCAGGTAACGGAATTTTCGTTTGACTATCTGCATGTGTGACACGCGGGGACTGGACTGATATCTCGCGCAAAGGCAGGAAGGATACATGATATCTGGGCGAGATGCCGTCGGATACATAAGAGATCCTATCATCGACCGATAGAGTGTATCGTCCACTTTGGTTCCTGTTTCGTCAATGCAAATTCCATGATTCAGCGCCAGAGGAGTCGAAAGTGGCTTCAAGCTATCCATTTCAAACTTCTTCAGAATATCATGAACATACTTTGTTTGATGAATGCATATGCCGTCTGGTAACTGATCGACCTGTAATCCGAGGAAGAATTTCATCTCGCCCATAAAAGACATTTCAAATTTCTTCTTCATGATCTTTTCGAATTCTTTGCAAAGACTATCATCTGTTGAACAAAAAATGATATCATCCACATAGATTTGTACGATGATTAGATGGTTTCCGACTTCCTTGGTAAATAATGTACTATCCACTGTGCCTCTCGTAAAGCCGTTTCCAACAAGATGTTGAGATAACGTCTCGTACCAAGCTCTCGGGGCTTGATGTAATCCGTATAAGGCTTTGTCTAGGAGATAAGCTTTGTTCTTGTTCAGCGGATCGACGAACCCCGGTGGTTGGCCGACGTACACTTGTTCGCGTAGCTTACCATAGAGAAATGCGGATTTCACATCTAACTGGTACACCTTAAAACCTTTCCAAGCTGGAATGCAAGGAAAATGCGGATTGACTCTAAACGTGCAACCGGTGCATAGACTTCCGTATAGTCAATTCCTTCTTGCTGGTGAAAACCTTTGACAACCAACCGAGCTTTGTTTCTAACAATCACACCTCGATCATCCCTTTTACACTTAAAGACCCACTTTGTGTCTATCGCTTTCTGCTTAGGTGGTAAGTCGACAAGTCTCCAGACTCCTAGTTTCTCAAATTGTAACAACTCTTCCTGCATCGCTATCACCCAATTCTCATCACCCAGAGCTTCATTCACAGTCTTTGGCTCTATTTGAGATATGAAACATGAATAATAACAATAATCTTGAGTAGGAGCCACTCGGGTATATAAACAACTTAATGCTTTGTTGATTTGACTTCTTGTTCACACACCAGTTTGTACTCTCCAATAATGTTTATTGAAGGATGATAAGAATAAGATCGTGGCATCTCCTCGCTAGGAACATCAACTGAGCTATTCTGATTTGAGACATTCAGATCAACATTCAAATCAACTTCAGGAGCACTAGATGTAGCTTCATTTTGATTGCTTGGGCCAGCAGATTGATTCAACATGTTGGATATCTGCTCGGATTCGTCATCGGAAGAGGATTCTCCATCATCATTGAAAGTCGGAGCTTCATCGGAGTCGGAATTCTGATTCTGAGAAGTATTTGGCACTGAGGTTGCATTTCCTGGTTCAGTGGAAACATTTGCTGGAGTTGTAGTAGGTGTTACTTCTACTTCAGAAACTTGTTCAACCGGAACACCACTATTACTCGGACCTGCACCAGAAGATGAAGTAGAACCAGTGGGTTGATTAACCATAATTGGTCTTATAACCTGTTCTTGGTTTGCCGACTGTTGAAGATAATAAAGAGCTGCAAGTTCTTCATCAGACGGTTTTTTCCGGCAAGTCGAATGACTTCCACAAATCTTGGTAATTGAACAACCACGCATCACCTTTCCTCTGAATAGGAATTGTGTACCGAAAGCAATCTACGTGTTGTGCTTCGATCACTTTTCTCAAAGCAGGAACATAAACTCTTCTTAGCGGACTAGAGTAACCAACGAAGAAACCTCAAGCGTTTTAGCACCAAATTTTCCATCTTGGTCAATCACTGTGCATGGTGCACTAAACGACTCTAGATATTTCAGGTTTGGTTTCCTTCAATTAATCATCTTGAAACATGTCTTTTTAGTCGGTTTGACAGTTAAGACCCTATTCAAAGTGTAGCATGCCGCTGCAACCGCCTCACTCCAAAAGCTAACAGGAAGTTTTGAGTCTGCAAGCATTGTTCTTGCTGTTTTGATCAATGTTCTATTCTTCCTCTCAGCTGCGTCATTTTGTTGTGGAGTATACGGTGCACTAAATTCTTGCAGAATTCCTTTGGCGTTGCAAAACTCTTTCATCTTGTTGTTCTTGAATTCCGTGCCATTATCACTTCGAATCCGTATTACAGGCAGATGATATAGATTTTCGAGCTTCTTGAAAAGAGTCACCAGATTATCGAACGTTTCATCCTTGGATTCTTGAAAGAAAGCCCATGGATATCGAGAATAGTCATCTATCACGACCAAACAATATAGATTTCCGGATATACTTCGTACATTTACCGGTCCAAAAAGAACCATATGTAGACGTTCAAGCGGCAACTTAATAGAATTCAGAATCTTCTTTGGATGTGACTTCTTCTTCTGCTTCCCTTTCTTGCATTCTAGATAGTGATCCGTCATGTGGAACTTTGAAGATTCACCCCCTCGAATAAATCAATATGAACCCGAAAATTCATTTTTCTCAGACGTATGTGCCCCATTTTTCTATGCCAAAGAATTAAATCTTTCTCCGTGGCTTTAGTGACAAAATATTGAGCCGATTTTGATGATGTTGTCGCGTTGCCCTTATCTAACACATAAAGATCATTTTCGCGCGGAGCACGCATGAGAATCCAATCATCCGAAATTATGAAACCCGGCTTAAGTATCATACACTCCTTATTGTTGAAGTGAACTGTGAACTGCTTGTCGCAAATCTGTGAGATACTTAGAAGATTGTTCTCTAGCTCAGCAATATAATTCACACGATCAAACGATACAACGCCATTTAAGAGTTTTCCTTCGGCGACGATCCTTCCTCCTTGATTACCGGCAAAGCCAACATATCCACCGTTTATAGCTTTGATGTCGAAGAGAAGAGCTTTCATCCCTGTCATGTGTCTTGATGCTCCACTATCTAGAATCCACTTTGAAAGAATAGATCTCTGGAGCCCCTACACACATTATCATTCAGTTAAAAAGCGCGACCCAAGCCTTCTTGGTCTTGGGTTTGGGATATAAAGCTTCATATCATCCTCAAAATCACCATCTAATATGTCACTATTGTTACCAATTTCAAAAGTAACTTTCTTTTTATCTTTTGATGATTTGACAGTTTCAATTTTAATCTCAGATTTAGACTCTTTGTTGTTACCAGTCTTAACTAGCTCAGACTTGGTAACTTCAGATGTTGATGATTTCTTTTTAGCAATCCAGGATTGTGATTTTACGTTTGCCTTTTTTATGTAAAACCTTGATTCATTTGACTTGGAAGTTTCACCTTTCTCGAAAGTTGAGTTTTCAAATTTAGTTTTAGGTTTAACTTCAAGTTTAGTTTCATTTTCATCAGAATTTTAACAGGTTTTACAAACTCTGGTTGCTTAGGATTTTCAATATCTGAACTTGTTTTCCTTCGAAGATAGACCGACTTAGATTTCGGACACTTGCGTGCAATGTGACCAACTTCATTGCATTTGAAGCAAGTCCGATCATCATGAGAATGTCCACTGGTGGGTTTTACACCACTTGCGAATTTAGCCTTATCTCGAAGTTCTTTTTCTTTCTTAAACTCATCGTCTGACTATTTTCCAATCAAACTTTCTTCCTGAACCGTGCTCGTCCCATACACAAATTTCATGTTTTTATCTTTATATTCGCGAATGGTGACATTTCTTGCTCGGTTCTTCTTCTACAACTAAACCCAACCCCGCTCTCCTATGTTGTGGAAAGTCACCACCATTCCTTCGGTAGTTGCTTCTTTTAGGTTTAGAGTAAAACTTCTTTTGATTTATTTCCAAATCTTCTGATGAAACTTCAACGAGTTTGAAGAATTTATCAAGTCGTTCTTCTTTCACATTCCGAATCGGAAAGCTATCGTCGAAGTATAGTCTATCAGAATCCTTAACTTGTATATGCCAATGTTAGGATCATCACTTAGGCTATCTTCCGATGATGTATCGTCATCTTCAAATTGTGAATCAGAATTATTCGAACTCGAGTTGGCGCTCTTAAAGCTGCCATCATCAGAATCATTCAAAACATTTTCAACAACATTCTTAACCACTTCTTCGCCATCATCACTTGTGTAGGTTATATCAATGTTCTCAGGAAAGCTCATTTTTCTTTTCAGTTAAAAGTTCAATGTTGAGCGCCTTTTCCATCCCCTCAGCCTTCTTGCGACAATACTTTTCGCATAGGGGTGGTGGAACATTGCTATAGTCTCCACGTTTCTTACCTTTGGTTTTCTAAACATTTTCTTCCGACAAGATCATTGGAAGAATATGATCGATGACATATGCATTTGTGGTATAGCTCTTAAGAAGTTGTCTTACTCTTTCAGTTTCGATTGTCATGTCTTGAAGTTCTTGTTTTACTTCAGCAATGTTATTTATATAAACGTTAATAGCTTTTTGTTTTTCCATTAGAGTAGCTTTTAACATTCTGATAGTATCATCTTGTTCAATGTTATTTCTATCAAGTCTACCATAATCTACTTTCATTTTGTCATATGCTTTTCATTGTGCGATAATCATATTTGAAATTGTTATTATGCACATTGAGTTCGGCTATGATCTGAGACTTTTCAGGACATTGAACACATGGTTCAGCACATTTCGTACATGGTTTTTCAACCTCGACGATTTGTACTTTTACAACTTCCTTTTCTACAACCTTTACCTCCGGACCTACCCTTGTCAGATTTGCCATCATAGCTTTGTTGGCAATCTACGTTAGGTTTTCTTCATTCATTTATTTGGTTACATTGATAACCTCTTCAACCACAGGTTTCTCCTCGGCAACATGTTCCGAAGTTGTTGTATCACCGAAACAACCTGCAAAACTAGTAGTTATGTTAGGAGAAAGGATACTCTGCACCTTTGTGTGGTGGTAGATTTCCTCTTCCTAAGCTTGATACATATATTCTTCTAGCATTGCATTCTCCATAGCTGCATCTTCAGTAGATTCTTCTACGATCTCAGCCATTAGAGCAACTCCGGTTTTCTTGCCAATGTATGAATTCCAGTCAAAACTGTCATCTTTGTTCGAAGCAACCCTTGCTTTTTCTGTGGTGTTGGATGGTTTTTCTTGGATTTTGACTTGAGTCTTCTTTGGGAAAGGCTTGTATTGTAGCGACTTCTTGTAATAATCACTGCCACCTCCAAATGGACTTTGGTTGCCACTCGCTTCTGGATTCTTGCATTCTCTTTTGAAGTGCCCTTTTTATCGGCATTTGAAGCAAGTAACATTCGTTTTGTCGAATCCAAATTTGTTGCTTGAATTCCCGATATCTCTGCCGTTAGAGCAACAAATTTAGTAACCCTTCGAATAATCGAGGCTAAGGACCATTTGATGTCCATCATCTAAAGCTCTTCCTCATCCACTTGATCATAGTCTTCGGCAGTCATCTCCGGATTACCAATCTTTCCAGCCACCAAACTTTCATACGATCCACTTGATCATAGTCTTCGGCAGTCATCTCCGGATTACCAATCTTTACAGCCACCAAACTTTCATACGATTCCAACACCGTGGCAAGTAGTACCATATGTTGTTTAGCAACTTGTTCAGAAACAACATTGTTTAAGTTTACTGCAATGTTACATTTGAAAACATTTGGATCAGAATTCGATTGACTATTCTGATTTGAACCCGTGCTTGAATATGAAGAATTCTGTTGACTCTGATCATATTTCGGATATGATTGATTTTGACTCTGTGGCGAATGATTCGAAGAATTCAGATTCGCGCTAAAAGCAGTTTGAATCTTCGAGCTAATAATATTCTCTTGAGCTCCTGCCTTGTAGTAAAGCCCTACATCTTGAGCAACATTTGAATTCTTTGATTTTGCTATCTTTAACAACTCCATCTCGTGCCCTTCTAGTTTATCAATGAATGTGGATAATTTGAAGAACTCCCAACTCGAACTTTCTTTGAGTACCATGAGATAAGTCGTCCACTCACCCTCAGTAAAGCGTCAGCTAGTTTATCAATGTATTCTTCTTCTGTTTTCTCAAGCCCGTGTCTCCTCATGATCACTTTCAGATGACAGAACCTTTCAATCATCTGTTTCATTGTTTCCCCTTTAATCATCGTAAATATGTCAAATTCTTTCATGATCAGTGCTTTCTTGCTTTTGACCATTTCTGCACTTCTCTGGTATTTGTTCTTCAAGGATTTCCATAGCTCTTGTGTAGTCTTGAATTCCGGTAGAAGCACCAAAATATCTTCTTTCATCGACTGTTGGATTAAACTTATCATTTTCTTCTCGGCGATGTAAGCATCTTTCTGTAAAGTTCAGAACTTGCTGATGTCGATAACATTGTAATTCTCATCTCTGGGCCATGTATAACCAGTCTCTATTGCCACCCAGCTATGGAAATATGTAGCTTGGACCCAATTCATAAACTTCTCTTTCCATCCCTCATATTCGTCCATACACATGAGTTTTGGAGGCTTTACAGACGTGCCCATCTCGTTGTCGATGTTCACTTGATTCACCATTTGAGCGTTTGAAGCTGAAGCCGTCATGAATGCACTGTGAAGATCTTCCATCTTGAAAATTTGACAAATATCACTGAAAAACACACGTTCACAAACTTCGAAAAACGATCAGTACACTTAGAAGTTCGGGCGAACTTGCAGTTTGAGAAAAATCAGATTTTGATTTACACAAGTTCGGGTGAACTTGTGTTTGAATTTTGAAAATTTCTCCCTGATTAAGTTCGGGCAAACTTCTAAGATTTTCAAGAAAGATTATCAAGTTCGGGCGAACTTATAAGTGAAATTCAACAGAGTTTAATCAAGTTCGGGCGAACTTGATAGAAAATCTAGTTGAAGCACAAACAAGTTCGAGCGGACTTCTCAAATACACTTGAAATATCAGTCAAGTTCGGGCGACCTTGATTAAAATCAAAGAATTTTAATCAAGTCCGGGCGAACTTGATCCTAAGTTCGATCAAAACAAGTTTGCAAATCATGGTTTTTTGAACTTTTTAATATCAATTCGTGTGAATTTGATGTTCAAACTCTCAGGGGTTTATCACAAGTGTATTTTATATGACATATTCAAAAATTAGCAACTTTTATCCATGAATTCATTGTTTTCTTTGAAAAATGAAGAAAAAATGGTAGAAAGAGGTAGAATAAGAGTAGATCTTGCAATGATTTCACCAATTCAGATATCCAGGCTCTGATACCACTTGTTAGATCGCTCCATGTTTAGCATAGGAACCTAAATTGGTATCTAACGTTTGTATAGGCGGAAACTATATGACGTGTTAATCGAATATGCAAAGATTTACTGTTTAATTGTTGTTTATTGATCATAAAGTTCATTTATATGTCAAATCCAGATCGGGCAGAGCTTCGCCGTACAAGTGACAAAGTTGCAGAAGTTACAAATGAAAAACCCAAGTCACCTATTTATAGTGTGACAAGTTCGCTGGTGGCTACACAAGTTCGGGCGAACTTATATAGAACAGTTCGGCCGAACTTGTTCTCACATCATGATTCCAAGCGAACTTGTCATACTATGTACATAAATATGACTATTTCTGACATAATCTAGCCCAAACTAAACAGACTCAATCCAAATCTAAGACATAGACATTATGTACTAACACATATCTTGATGACTGTATTGTTGATCGATTACATTATATTTATTTAATTCGTCCAATACACTAAGTATTTTAAAGATATAACTATATTACTCAATGTATAACATTTAATTTATGCAACCCGTGTAAAACACGGGGTTATAAACTAGTAAAAAATATAAAAACAACATTATATCACTTTAAAATTTACAAAAATCCATTACAAATAAAAAACGATCAACCAAATTATACAAAATAATCACAACTCAATTTATTTGGCAAAATTACTAAAGATACATCAGCCTAGGATATCAAAAAGATGTCCAACAACTCAAAGTTAAGACCATGACACACATCTTATTAGTTTACATGAGAAACCCTAGTCTGCCATTTCTTGTACTACCTTATTCATCTTCTCCAAATGCACCAAGCTTCCTGCCAGTTTTTTTCATCTCCGTATTATTTCTTTTCTTTTAGTTAATATTCATTGCTTCAACTATTCGTTCTTTCATGGGATAAGGTGTCAAAATTTCATGGGGGCGCCCAGGATTTTCACGTACGAATAATATTAAATAATTTTTTTTCAAGGGGGGCTGTAGTGATCCTGTATTTCATACTTTCTATTTTTAGCAAGCTTGTATTCGTACTTTGTATCAACCTTTGTAATCTCGAGACTTTGAACATAATGGAAAGACATTTTAGTTCTACTTGTTGTAATTTATGCATACATGATACATACTCATTCACAAATACACGTTTTTATGCGAAACGAATCATACTCGATGTTTATTTATGATCTGAATCATACTCATATACATTCATGTTATTCACATACTCATGCATGCCCTAAAAAGGCCTTAAAACACTTAACATATCAAAGAAATGGCATACGTGAACGAACCACCAAACATCAAGGGCCAAAATTGTTTTTTTTAAGTGGGAAGCCCTTACGGACCGCAACCGAGCGGATTGGACCTCCCATCCACCTCCTTTCTCCTCTAGTCACCTTCTAACCTTCTTTAAAACCAAACCCTAATCCTCCATTATAAATGCATGTCTTCCACTACTCCACTCTTTACACACTTCAAATCCACTCTTTGATCCTCAAATCATCTCAATATTTCCAAGTTTTTGGCAGATTACACTTGTATTCAATACAGTGAGTTTGAACACCTTTCTCCTACTTTTCTTCTTGTTTTCTTGTATCAAACTACTTTGATAACCTCCAAGGTGTTACCCAAAGTTCACTAAGGTGTACAAGGTGGTACATCACTTATATGAGGCTCCAAAGTGAGTTCAAATTTCTGTTTTGTTTAAACTTTACAACTTGTTCTTGTTTACATTCATCTTGTGAGAATCTTGTACCAAACTTTGTCCCCAACTAAACTCATGTTGTGGGGCTTATGTTATGGTTTCTTTCCAGAAGATAGAGTTCCAAAATCTCCATTATTTACTCTCCTAAAGACCAACATAGTGTTGAGACCAACCAAGCTTTCAATTTCCAACTATGATTCCACCTCCTCACTTAGTTAGTTAATCCATTTCTACATGAGCTAAGTCACCAAGTAAACTTTCTAGTAAGAAAGTGTTCAAACTACACCAAGTCTCCAAACATTTGTCATGTTTAGAATGCACTCGTCTAGTCTGAGCTCACTTGGTTACTTGGTGAATTAGATGAGTTGTTTACATTAACTGTAACATTCATGACCATCTGAGATCACCCTATTAGTGGTTTTATGCATTGGTGAACTGTAATAGGTTTGTGGATTACCCAATCTCCATATATGACAATCTTGACTTGGACTACAAACAAAATTTAAATATATATATATATATATATATATAAGTCTCATATAAACCGAAACATGATATCAATCAAATCATGATTAAATATTATGAGTTATGGTGTAACCATCTAAGTTCTTGATTCCTCAAAGTATGGATTCTAATGGATGAGTTAGTATCCATGAAAACACAGTAGTACATAGTGCCTAAACGAGTGTCTAAGACAAGATGTATTTTCTCATCACACACACACACACACACACACACACACATATATATATATATATATATATATATATATAGGGTAAGGATCCTAAGAGAAGTTCACCCTATTTAAGAAACTTGAGAAGCATTCTAGACCACACATTTCTGTTAGCTTTTCGTAATATACACATACGTATAGTTTAAAATTCATGATATACATATGTGTATATTACGAAAAGCTAAGAGAAAATGTGTGGTCCAGAATGCTTCTCAAGTTTCTCAATTAGCCTAGTGCTTCTCACATGATCCTAACCCTATATATATATATATATATATATATATATGTGTGTGTGTGTGTGTGTGTGTGTGTGTGTGTGTGTGTGTGGGAAGGATAAAATGAAAACCCATTTGAGTTAAGAAAACTCAAGAAAACCCTATGTAACATTTTTATTTTTTTCTAAAAAAAATAGGGAATGTAAGTTACATGTTAATGAATGTTTTGTAACAAAAAAAGAGCCGAGTGGATTTTTTTTTATAAAAAAAAATTACAAAAATTCAGTTTTTTAGCATTTTTTTATAAACACTGAAATTTTAAAAAAACCATCGGCCCTTTTTTTGTTACAAAATGTTCATTAACATGTAACTTAGATTCCCTATTTTTTAGAAAAAAGTAAAAATGGTACGTAGGGTTTTCTTGAATTTTCTTAACTCAAGTGAGTTTTCTCTCTATACTTCACCTATATATATATATATATATAATATATATATATATATATAATATATAATATATATATAATATTCTATCATTTTAATCCCAAACCCAATCCATCAATCAAAGTTCATGAACTCATGCACCTTCGTTTCCCTATTGTAGGGTAACTTCGTTGTTCCAATCTCAAGACTCATCAAACCCACGACTTCTTTGGAAGCTTTGCAAACCATGAGTTTACATGATCCTATTTACATTTTATATACTTTTGGGCGCAATATGCACAACCTTATCAAACTCACAGTCATATTATTCAAATCAATCAATCCATTATTACATGCTTAATCGGTATGCTTATGGTACATACATGCTACAAGCCTTAGTTGCACAGTATTGGTCATTAACATCATGAGCCAACCTTAACATGTACAACGCTATAGGAGTAGCACACCACCCTTAGGAAGCGTCTATGTTAATGTCACACCCCAACCGATGGAGGAAACATCGGGGCACGGCACTAAGCGAACCAGATTGTCTCACGAGAAATTCCACAAAATTATTTAAGTGATAATATTCAAAGGCTAATATCCCATACTATTAACATAAAATCCTCAAACAATATTACAAAATATCCATATCTCATAAACCAAATTCAAGTTCGATCTTCCCTAGATTTCTATTACATGATTTCTAAGCAAAACCTAATCTAAGCATCCAAGCTAAAGTCCTCAACCTGCCACAAAACGTCAATACAATTAAGTAAAGCTGAGCATACGAGTTTTGCGTACAATATAGATATAAAAGCGTTTAGCATACACCGCATGACATACGTAATAGTTGTGAATTATGTAACTACTCAGATTCAAGTAAACCAACAAACCGCGATTGATCAAGGCATGGAAATAAGTGTCACATCCTAAAAGAGAAAATAAATGAGAAATGAAAATGCGAGCCTTAACAACCCTGGGCCTCCGGGTGGCGGGTCAACCTCTAGTATACTATCATGTTAAGGGTGGCGTAGAAGCAATCAAGCAATACATACAATTCAGCAGATTCCACGTAAAGTCATGTATAAGCGGGATGTCGAATAAGCATTTGAGTTGTGTGATGTGTTTTGATATACGAACATATGTGACACCCAAAAGTGCGTTTTAAGCGAAAAAGGGTTCAAGTATACTCACTGTTGGATCGTTTCGGGAGAGATGAGAGATTTGAGAAGAGTTGTGGAGAGTGCCGGATCAGCCTGTAAGCGAACAGAAGTGCATCAGTCTTCCGAATTGCTGAAACGGTTAACGGTTTGACGGAACAGCATACAAGTTCGGGCGAACTTGTGCCATTTCTCTAAAAGGGAGCACAAGTTCGGGCGAACTTGTCCTGATTCATTGGAATCAGTACAAGTTCGAGCGAACTTGTGTGTTGGTTAAAGAAGGATGTACAAGTTCGGGCGAACTTGTTTGATTGTTGTCACATTGATCAAGTTCGGGCGAACTTGGTCACCAATTTGGTGACAAGTTCGAGCGAACATGATGTCTTTCGAGCGAACTTGACTGTTTTGGCATCCAAATCGTGTGTTTATGCGTCGTGTGCTGAGGAAATCGAGTGTCCATCCCTCCAACCTTAGGCTACTGTGCAAAACCAAGGCTAAAGAGGTCTTTTGGAGCGAGTTTTAGCCATTTTACAGAAACTCGGACTAATCCGGGCGAACTTGAAGGTTCGAACGGTTTAGTCCAGTTTGTGCAAAGTGACGTTTTCATCCTTGTGCTTCCGGATCTGAGATCTAGCTCGACAACACCTTGTTCCACTTCAAAGTGAACAAAATATACGTCGTTTAGTCCGGATATTGTGTAAAAATCAAGGTTCTAAAGGTTTTACTCAGATCTAAGATCTGAGTGGAAAACAGAAGTTTTGCATAAAAAGATGAAGATTTTCATAAACAGAAGAGATTTGATGAAAACGAAGGCAGAGCCTTGTGCAAAATCGTTGTAAAATGTTGTTGAACGTTGTTGTAGCTGAAAACGGGTTGAATCTTACTTAGAACACAAAAGGTTTCGGTTTTGGGGAGCTCCGAGCGAACTTGCAGCAAGTTCAAATGAGAGAATGGAGCTGAGTATTTATAGGTGAAGTGAGAATGAGTGTTCAGATAGCAAGTTCGGGCAAACTTGTACCAAGTTCGGGCGAACTTGTTACAAGTTCGAGCGAACTTGTATGTTTTCTCCTGAATTAGAACAAGTCCGGGCGGACTTGTTGGAAAATAAGGTTCTTGGTACACTAGGCAAGTTCGGGCGAACTTGTGTTACACAAGTTCGGCGAACTTGACCTAGTGGCCAAGTTTTGTTCGATTATTTTGCGTTACGAGTTCGTTTGGTGATTCGGTTTGTATTAAATAGTTATATTAAGCGTTATAATTGATATAATAATGCGATGTAGCAATTCGTGCGTGTGAGAGCGTTGCGATATTAAACCATACATAAATAAACATAACACACGTAAACCATAATTCCACATAATTAACTGCGTTTTGCGATGCGATGAGATAAACGATGCAAATGGCACAAGTGTTTATTAACCAATAACACACTCGGCTCGTATAGTAGCATAATTAGTTGTGATTGCGTTGAATTAGCGATAAATAAGCGATTAAATGCGATATAGATGTGATAAAACATAGTTCCATTAACATAACCTTTCATAATACAAATCTCGGAGTACAAGATGATTGAGGTACACAAAATTAGCAGAAATAAATAACAACAAAAAAATTGGAGTTATTACAGTTAAGTTATTCAATCACGGACTTATTCGCTTTGGTGACAAGATACATAACTTTGTGGACACAATTGGTTTGACATATAATTGTTGCATTATTGTTATGTTATGTTTTATGCTTACTATACTTTTATGCCATGTAGGATTGATGACAACTTTTATATCTATGCTAGTAGCCAAAACATGTATGCTCACCTGCTTTATTGTTGAGCGTTACTTTAATATATATTGCAGGATGGATTTTAGAAACACATTTTAAGTTTATGTACTTTTCATTTTGTGGTAATTGAATTTCTTTGTTGTATTTCCATTCCAAACAATGTACCACTTAGTTCATCAATGAAAATAGAATTTTATCTAATTATTGTCATAATTAGCAAGTTGCGATGTCTCAAACAATCTATTTCGTCTCACCCTGATGTTTCCACCATCGGTTGGGGTGTGACATGGGAGCCCACACCCCCACCCTTGGCTTTGGGTCCGCCCTTGGTTGGTAATAAAAGAAAAGTTGAATAGTAAAAATTATGACCTTTGGGTTCGATACTTCGTTCTTACCTAAACTTTACTACATAACGATAGGTACACTTGCATGTTGTGTGTTAAGTCTAACTAAAAACCATTCTTATAAATTTAAAGCCTTGAAAATGTGTTTAAAGTACCACTTAAAACATTACTAACACACGTACATCAAAATTTTGGCGTCATTGCAGGGGACATGACAACTTTAAATAATATTTTTTAGTTACTAACATACTTTTTATTTACTCTCGTAACTTGTCCTTTCTTTATTCGCAGATAGTGTATGATCTTACGTTTTGGTTATGCGATAGTCAAACCATTAGCCGAACCCGAAAGATTCTCTCACAACAAATTAAGAGAAAACGCTCGATCAAAATGGCACTTAACAATCGAGACCGCACCATCTACAAATTTTCAATATCGTCGCTTGACGCCTTGGGATCTAGTATCGCTAGACCGTTATCATTGCCGACCACTTTGAAATCAAGTCTCATGTCATCCACATGATCTAGTCATCATGCACTTTCCATGGTTTATGCGATGAAGATCTTCATGTACAAATTGCAAATTTCATTAAAATTTGTGACACTTTCAAATGGCATGACGTATTGACGTCTCAATCGATGCTATATGACTCGCGTGCTTCCTTTCTCACTAAAGGTTCGTGCAAAGGCATGGTTGAACTCTCAACAAACGAGATCGATCACCACATTGAATGATTTCGTGTAAAAGTTTCTTTCAAGAAACTTTACACCCGCCAAGACCGCTAAGTTAAGGAACTATATCTCCACTTTTTCCCTAGAAGATGTGGTGAATCACTATACGAGGCGTGGTAACGTTTTAAGGTTATGCTTTGAAAATTTCCCCAACATGAACTTGAAGTTTGGCTTCAAGTTTCATCTTTTTACAATGGTTTGATTAACTAAGCTCGTCAAACGCTATATGAAAGAGCTAGAGGAATATTGGAAACAAAAGGCCATAAAAAGCTCATGATTTCATTGAAAAATTTGTCATAAACACGACCCATTTAACCTGAAAAAAAAACACTTTAAAATTCTAAAGTAATATTGATGCAATTATTTTTTCTACATAATTTTGCATATAATTGGCAAGTAGTTTAACTATTACATAAAAAGTACTGTATAATCTAAAAAATGGGTTAAACGGATCAACCCGATGGACCCAAAAACCTATTGGATTGATACGGACACGACCATTTAGCTAAACATGTTTGCGGGCTCGATTCGAAAATTGACCTTAGCCTGTTTCGAACTATATTCTAACTCATAAATTTTGTGTTAGATTTGTATCTGATTTTCATTTCGTGATAAAAAATCATACCGCTACAATGGTCTACACAAAAACTAAACCATCAGTACGTCAAGTTGAAGACGTTAATCTTGAATTAAGGAGATAAAGATCAAGACGGGTAAGTCTATAATTCTTGATGAATTCTTTATTGAGTCTATTATATTTAAATTAAGAATCATTGTTAATTTGAACTAATAAGATTTATCTAGGGGTTTATTAATTTATTCAATAGAGTTTAAGTTGGGTTAGGATTAGAATGATTTTAGCGTTAATAGATAGTTAAGGCTATTGTAAATGAATTATAGGGTGGTGGGAGGTTATTCAATCTCGTTTGTTTCGTGTTCGACTTTGAGGCCTGATTTTCCAACACGAGCTTCTTTGCTGATCCTGATTTATACAAAACAAATTACTTATACATTACTCTATAAATATTTTTATATATATTATATAAAAACATTAAAAACAACCTTACTTGTTTTACGAAAATATATTTGGAAGGATGTTTGTGATCTGTGAAGACCTTACAATTACAATGAGATTGATGACTGTTGAAGCTATGGCCTGCCATTTAAATGTTATATCCCATGGAACAGAAAGGACACAATTAAACACTCCCATCCCATGTTACTTCTTCAAAACTTTGTGGGCCATTAGTCTTTTTCAGGTCATACATCATTGCCAAAAAGCCTATAACTGCGGAAAGCATTTACAATTCCTTTTTTTTCTAATGTAAAATATATCGTCGTAAAAAAATTAATTGCTAAAACTCAATCATAAAATATATCGTCGTAAAAAAATTAATTGCTAAAACTCAATCATTATATATATATATAAAGTCTTTATACAAGTATTTTTATTACAATTTTCGGTTGAACTTGAATTCGTCGTTCAAAAAAAAGAAAAAACTTGCAAGCTGATGAAACCGGACTCAAGATATTCAACTTTTACTTTTGAGTAATGTGGGGGTGATAGGAGTTGTGATAGACAAAACAAATTATCAATGTATCTATAGTATCTAACATCATAAATCTTATGTGTATAGTTGTTTATATTTACTATCAACTTTTTTATATTAATTGTATCTATGCCAATAACATAAATGAAAATCTATATACTTCTGTACCTTTATTTTTTCCATTATTTAAAACTTAATATATATAAATATATTATTTAATTAACTTTTGTATTTGCCGTACACTATTAAAAGTAATCTTGTTTTATTAGACAATGATATTTAATATTTAATATAGTAACGTACTTTAATAAAGGTATTGTTATATTAAAATTGTATTCTGTCATTTATAATTAAGTTTATTTGTATTCATCAACTTAAAAATGAAATATTTGTCAAGGGTTAGGGTGTATAATAAATTTTTAATTGATATATTGTTAATATCCATAGCAAGAAAACTAATTATTAGTATTTGTAGTAATATTTGGGAGACCAAATTAAAATTTATAAATAGAAATGAAAAAAAACATTATAGAGCTTTAAAAGCTATTAATAATTCAGACATCTTACTGGTTCAGTGAGTGGCGAAGCTTGAGATTTCTGACCGAGAGGGTCGAAAAATAAGTTATAACCCAAAAATTTCTATACGAAAACTACATACTCTCCCCTACTGAGCGAAAAGTTCGGGGGTCGGCCTCCCCCTCCCGCCCCCAAAACCTGCGCCTATGGTTTAGCACTTAATAGTTTAGACTGTTTGTTTCACGAGAAGATGTCTGAATGGTTCAGACAATTACCTCTGAATGATTAAGCGTTATACTACGTCTGAATGGTTAATACCTCTAATCTGAATTGGTCAGACATTTGCCTTTGAACGGTTAAGTATTATACTAGTCTTAATGGTTCAAACCTCTTACTGGTTCAGACATGTTACTGGTTCAACACTTAACTATTCAGAAGTTACCAAACAGCCCCTAATATATAATTACCTTTAGGGTATAATAGTAATATTCGAGTGAATTTACGATTGTTTTGCTCAACGATTATTCAAATCTTATACGCACGACTTGCATATTATATGTCCCTTGCTGAAAAGTAAGTTAAAGCATATGTCAAGTTGTGACGGCAATGAATGGACCCGTATGGAATCCCATGAAGTTCTTCTTCACTAGGAGATAAATGTGAAATAACTAACTCTTTACTCATAATATAAGATGCCGTTTAGTGGAATCTAGGGAAAAAAATGGGTTGAACTTTAGGCTTGAATAGTGTATACATAATTGTTTTTTCGTGAGTATGTGATCTTCTTTATTAGATGTTATTCACAAACTAAGAAATGTTCGAAATACATCTAAGGTTAACGATCATCAAAGCTCAAAGTATTATTTTCGAAATGGAAGTGATTCGGAAATTGAGTGACAAATTTTGAAGGGTTTATATGTAAGGAACCAAATATTTGATGAATTGTCATTTTTTGAGTCGGATTATAATGTTGTCTCGTCCCCTGTAGTTTTCTACTAGCTGGGTTCCTTTTAATATTTTTTTCACATAAAAAAAGTATGGTCTTGAATTCATTGCATGTGTTTTACCTCAACATCTACAAGCACACATAAGCGTGTAAAATTCGATCAAAATACCTAGAAAATCCGAACTTGTGCATGTCAATGACTTGCGGACACGAATGTAAGACTAAACTTATAGGTTTATAAAGT
Organism: Scalesia atractyloides; assembly: GCA_947069175.1. Taxonomy (NCBI): domain Eukaryota; kingdom Viridiplantae; phylum Streptophyta; class Magnoliopsida; order Asterales; family Asteraceae; genus Scalesia; species Scalesia atractyloides. Next base: position 102,210,895 of record CAMTDV010000016.1, read on the forward strand.
TTTTCTAAATCAAATTTTGCCAAAGCTACATGAGGATACTTTAACAAGTGAATATGGGTTGATCCAATATATATTTTAGCTATAACATCCCGAACCAATTAGGGATGACGTGTCACTATTGAAGATTGAGTTGATGGAAAAAAAAACACAATGCATTTAACAAAGAAAAGTAGAATTCAAAAGATAACCAAAAGTATTGAATCAACCAAGAAATCTTATGTCTCGTTCATTAAAATACTGAAATAAATAAAATAAGAACTTTGATCATCAGGTGGATCTTGTTCTCCGATCGGCTATTTTCTATATGGATATTTGTTGGGCATTTCCCCGGTTCGCATAACTGTGTGATAATTCCTTGGTCGATCCTCAACTGTACATTGTCGGAAATAAGAAAGACAGAAAATGTAAAATCAATATAGCGTGAGACACACGACATGTGTCTGATGTGACACGATCGGTGTCTAATGGCTAAAGACAAATTATGTGTTTCATCCGCAGCGATGGCTGGTGTAGCCGTAGGATACATAATATTCTTATGTTAAAAGACCCGTTTCTAAAAGGCAATTATGAAAAATCTGATAATAATAGATTTAAATTAATGTTTGGTTGAGAATTGCAGGTAACTACTAAAATGAGGGTGTCTTAGACGAAAAAGGGTATAAATGGAACAACAAGTGAAAAGAGAAAACGATAAGAAGATTTAAGAGCTTTACGACCCGTACCCGTCCTGGGGTTACGAATCGTATACGCCGCAAGTTGACTAGAATATAGAATCAACATTGGGAATTGGGCCAGAGTGGGTCCCACTTAGGTTACGAGCAGTGGGCCTAGCCCTTGTTTACGACTCGTAAGCAAGACAAATCTAGGGTTTAGCCAGTGATATAAGAAAAATGCGACTGGAAACCTAGGAGATACTTGTAACGCCCAATGTTTTCATATTTTCCATATTTAGAAAACTCGTGTTGTATTTCTATTTTTGGAAACATTTGTAACTTGTATTCGTCCTTTCGTTGTAACCTTTGTAATCTTTGTAAAACGAGACTTGAATCATAATGAAAACTCATATTGTTATTCTCATTCGTGTTATACTTATTCGTAATCATTTTATACATATACACATTCAAAAGTTCATGCTTGATACTTAGGAACGTGACAAACTTGCAAATACGTGACATACATGCAGCATACGATACTTATACACGATTCGTATACTTAATCATACTTGTTAGTACTTATTAGTATGCTTACATTACGTAAATAAACCTTATACTAGGCCTTTGTTGCATAAATCACCCTAAAACTCGCCAAACACAAACTACAGGGGCTAAATGTGTCAAAAATAACCAAACTTTGGGGATTTACCTACTCGCGGGCCGCGAGCGTGTTCCCCAAATCTTCTCGCTCCCCGCCAGAAGGCATAATCCGCAGAATAATGTTTTCAGCTCATGGATTGGTCATTAGTGTGTTTGTTTGATGTGTTTTTTGCATTAAACACTACCTACTTAACCCTAATCCTCAACTATAAAACCCACACTACTTCCACACTTCCTCCACTTTACAAATCACTAATCTCACTCTCAAACACTCAAAAACCAGCTGGAAATCAGTAACTTGGCATATTCATCTCAAGTTACTAAAGTGAGCATAACTCACTTATACTTCATCTTTTTCACTCATTCTTTCTTCTTAGCACTTGGAACAACCTTAGGTATGTATCCACATGTTTTTCCATGGAAAACCAAGGCTGGAACATCAACCAAATAAGGCCCAAAGTGCAAGAAAACTTTATGTTTTCATTCAAACTTTGTTAAACTTGTTTAACTTGAGTCTAACTCATCTCAAACCTATGTCCGAATGCTTACAACACTACTAGTGGTTGGTTAGGCTTAAAAACAAGGTTGAGACATGTCCAACTAGAGGTTAAAGACCTCACACACTTTCTGTTTTTTACTAGGGTTTACACCCACAAGTAGTGTCCAAGTTAATCTTGTTGAATGTGTGATATTTGGATTAGCTTGGGCTATCCTTCATAGAAATCCACACACTACTTGATGTTTTTCCTAGATTGGTTATACTTTAATTTCATTCTTGTTGTATATTCTTGACCCTCCGTGTTGTCAGTGACAACATGTGTAGTGGTGAATACCCAAGAGGTACCTAAATGGAAGATTCATCTTCCTACCTCATGCATGACTTATATGAATCTACACGAGGTCTTAAGTGGACGATTAATCCTCCCACCTCCTACTTGACTATATATACTTGTACTATATAAACTGTATAAAATCCCTAAAAAACCAAACCCTTGATGATGACTAAATAGTTATTCGTCAAGCTACTAAGTTAGATCACCAAAGTGTTTAGTTCCTCGTTGCGATTCTAATAGGTGTTAACCTATGAAATCATATAAACCCAAATGGGTTCTCATAGTGTCAAACGAGTGCTAGCCTTAGTGATTATTTTCATGTATGATTACTTTGTTATACTTTATTTCAAATTCTGAACCTCCCATCAACATCCAACCCTCACACTTATGTTTCCTCTTGTAGGATAACTTGGTGTTCCCCCATCAACTTACAACTCTTCACGAACTTTGCTAATCGTATCGCTTGCAAAACCGTGAGTATACTCAAACCCCCCTTTTACGTTTATCACTTTTGGGGTGTAACATGTTTAAATATCATAACAAACACTAAACTTATGCTTTATTACTTGCACAAACAACCCATTCTACATGAACGCTTTGATACGTATGTTATGCTTATACTAGGACCGAACGTATGTGATACCATAGTCATTAGCTTATTTTTGAGCCTCCATTTGACATGTATAGCGCTATAGGAGTAACGCACCGCCCGTGAACGAGTGGTCATAATTTGTGTAAACAGAGGGTTGACTAGAAATATCGCATGTCTTGTATTAGCTCGTATGTAAACTTAGTTGCCATGTGGATTTGTTTAAACTTATGCTTATACGTATGCTATGCTCAAACTTGTATACTCGCATTTGCTTTTGCATTGAACTCGTATTTTAAAACATGTTATAGCTTGATGAAGATGATGCTATGAAATCGAAGTAGCATTGAGACTAGATACACACATAAAACGTTAGATTTATTATTGTTGTATCAAATATTGTCAAATTAATGTTGTTATTTGAAATTCCCTTGCATTGTAATGACATTTTGCTATGAAATGAATTTCGGATTTAAATTAATTATTGTCAGCAATTAGTATTTTGAGCAATGAGCAATCTATTTCGTCCCGCCTTCGATGTTTCCGTCATTGGTTGGGGTGTGACAGATTGGTATCGGAGCCATAACTGTAGGGAATTAGGTAGAATTGCCATGTTCGACCTAGTCTATAGTTTAAGCATCCCGTTTTAACTATTCTTAATCATGCTTAAAACTTTATTCTTCCTCATTGCTTCTTCCTTATCTTTTGGTCTTAAAACTTACATAACGTCTTTCCTATGACGTTTACACAAATCCACTTGAAGACACTCATGATGCAAACGAGGCAATTTGCACCAAGATAGGTCCAATGGCTTACAATTTTTGGTGAATTCCCTCATTCCGCGTATTCGATTTTCACTAAGTTACGCCATCAAGTTAGGAGTGATATCCACATCTTGATGGATAATTTCCATCTCATACTCTAGTGGATCTTACTAACGGGTCGGAATATGCCCCTCGTTTAGTAAGAAACAAACCACACTTAGGGTACGATGTTGTCAAGTTAGGGTGAAACCCGCACTTGTCAACTAGTCCCGTTCCTCAATTTTCAATCTCGCCAAAGTCTCGAATTTTCGATCGACTAGGGACATGTAGTAACTGGAAGGGTAAAATACCGTTAATCCTTCTCGACGAGAGTATTTACCTATTAGGCCAAAACATGTTCCCTAACTCGAAAGATCTTACGAACCACTTTGGAATAATCGACGTTTCTCTACCCGAAACAATCCTATGTTTTATTGAGCCAATCTTTTATGTTATCTCCATTATAATGTGATTTTATACTTGTTACCTTATTCATTTTAAACCTGTTACACAATTTGCACATTTATCGTAATAAAAAACAATAATAATCCTCGTGAACCAACTAAATTTATACTCTTTACGCATTCATACATGATTATGCTTATTGAATACATGTTGAATACCTGTTAAATACATGCAACATACGTGAACTATCCATTCTTATACATGCAAAACTTATTTTTACATTATGATCAAGTCTCATCCTTTTCCTTTCTATTTCAACCCTAGATGTCTTCTCCCAACTCATCCGATGACCACAAGAAGGCAAAGAAGGGTTCCCGCTCTATCTCCAAGCAAGAACTCTGAACCTCGGCGCTGAACAAATGGCCGACCAAATGGCCCGAGTTATACCCGACATAGTCAGCAAGATCCAATCCAACACCGAATCGCCACACAGTTCCGTGGACTCCAAGGTTGAAAAGCCTAAGTCACAATTTCTTAAACAGTTCGTTGCCTGTAAACCTCTGGAGTTTACAGGTAACGATGGCGCGACCGCTCTGTTGACTTGGTTTGAAGCCATGGAGATCACCTTTCGCCAAAGTGGCTGCCCCGATGACTTGCGCACCCAAAACGCCACGGGGGTGTTCCGCTCGAGGGCTCTCGAGTGGTGGACCTCGAACGTAGCATAAGAGGGGATGATGCCCCCACGCGTTACCATGGGCCGGATTGAAGAAGATCATGAGGAACGAGTTCTGCCCTCCACATGAGCTTAGGAAGCTAGAACAAGAGTTTTGGTACTCAAGCAAATGGGGATGATAATGATGGTTTAACCCAACGCTTCAAGCAGCTTAGCATCCTTTGCCCTAGCCAAGTTGATACCACTGAAAAGGCTATCAACAAATACATCCATTGCCTACACAATTCTTTCATGAACCTCGTGAAAGCTGCTTTCCCAGCGACTATCGAGGAAACCTACCGCTTGGCTGCTCGCCTTAACAACAACCAGGTTGAGCGCAAGAACGCCGCAAAGGCCTCGCTGAAAAGCGCGCACCAAGCCACCGCCGAACCTACCACCGTTGAACCCTCACCCAAAAACACCAGAAACAGCAACCCCAAGAACAAGAAGCGGAAGGCTTCTCATCAAAATTGCGTGGTTGTTACTCCGCCGAACCCTCAACCCATCCAAACCGTTGCAGCCATCACTCCTGCTAACCCAGGTCAGCCAAGGCAGGGCTTCGTTGGGTCTCACCCCAGTGTACGACCTGTTTACGCCATCACCCCACTGGTACCCCATGCCATAAGTGTGCCCAATGTCAAAGGTTTGGACACTTTGCTAACTGTTGCCGCAACTTCCCGCAACCCCAAAACACCCAACCTCAAGCCCTCATACCTAACCCTGCTCAACCTCAAACCCAACCTCAGAATGCTCTTGTGCGAGCATGTTTCAAGTGTGGTGACCCGAGTCATCTTTCCAACATTTCCCTCAGGCAATGTCAACCAGCAGCCTCAGCAGCAGCAACAGCCTCAACCGGACGCGGAAGAGCATTTGCCCTCACCAACGCTCAGGCTCAAAGTACAAACGACGTTATCATTGTACGTTCCTTGTTAACCATGTTTATGCTTCATGTCTATTTGATACTGGCGCCGATAAAAGTTTTGTTTCGACTGAATTTGAACCTTTACTTAAGTGCGTGCGTTCCAAATTGCCTAATCCTTTCGATGTCGAAGTCGCAAACGGTAAAACGTCTCTGTTGATTCTATTCTTTAATTGTTCCTTGATTCTAAACGATCATACGTTTTGATCGACCTCATACCTATCAAATGGGTAGTTTCGATGTCATAGTAGGCATGCATTGGCTTAAGCGAGTTCGTGCCGAAGTTGTTTGTTCGGAAAAGTTCATTCACCTTCCCCTTCCTAACAACGATTCCTTACACGCTATGGCGAGAAACCTTCTAAGGGTCTTAACTTATGTCGTGTATCCAAATAAAAACAAATATTTGCGCAAGGAGTACTTTGCCTTTCTAGCCCATGTTGTGAAAAAGAGAGACAAAGGCCCGAGCGTGAGCGACGTTCCTGTTGTTTGCGATTTCCCTGATGTCTTTCCAGAGGATCTTCCTGGTCCTCTGCCTCCTCAATCTGTTGACTTTCGTATTGACCTCATACCTTGCGCAACTCGGGTGCGAAAGTTCTTTATCGTTTAGCACCCTCGGAGATGCAAGAGCTATCTAGCCAACTTCAAGAGCTTCTTGATAAAGGCTTTATACGCCCTAGTACTTCCCCTTAGGGCGCTCCCGTTTTGTTCGTCAAGCAGAAAGATGGGTCCTTTCGGATGTGCATTGACTATCGTGAACTCAATAAACTTACAGTCAAGAACCGATACCCACTTCCTTGTATCGACGATCTCTTTGATCAACTTCAAGGTGCGACTTGTTTCTCGAAAATCGACCTCCGTCCTGGCTACCATCAACTTCGAATTTTCGAGGGAGATGTACCTAAGACTGCCTTTCGCACACGTTATGGACACTATGAGTTCGTGGTCATGCCTTTTGGTTTGACTAACGCGCCTGCAGTGTTTATGGATCTCATGAACCGCGTGTGTACACCTTCCTCGATCGCTTCGTAATCGTATTCATCGACGATATTCTCATCTATTCCAAAACGAAAGAAGAACATGGGCGACATTTGCAACTTATCCTTCAGCTTTTGCGTACCGAACGTCTTTATTCCAAATTCTCCAAGTGTGAATTTTGGCTAAAAGAGGTTCAATTTATTGGTCACACCGTCAATGAACCGGTATTCATGTTGACCCCGCAAAGATAGAAGTTGTGAAGAATTGGATTGCACCTAAATCGCCTTCTGAAATTCGTTCGTTTATTGGTTTAGCTGGCTATTATCGTCGCTTCATCTCGAACTTCTCCAAGATTGCCGTTCCTTTAACGTCGTTGACTCAGAAAGATAAACCTTTTGCTTGGGGTCCCGAGCAAGAGGAGTCTTTTCAAACCCTCAAGGACATGCTTTGTAATGCTCCTATCCTTACCTCCCTGATGGAAACGACGATTTCGTCGTGTATTGCGATGCTTCAAACCAAGGTCTTGGTTGCGTTCGTATGCAACGGGACAAGGTTATCGCTTACTCGTCGAGACAACTCAAAATACATGAGAAAAACTATACTACGCACGACCTTGAACTTGGTGTAGTTGTTTTTGCATTAAAGATTTGGTGGCACTACCTTTATGGTACTAAGTGTACGGTCTTCACCGACCACAAGAGCCTTCAACATATTTTGATCAAAAGGAACTCAACATGCGTCAACGTCGTTGGGTAGAATTGTTAAACGACTACGACTGTGACATTCGCTACCATCCTGGCAAGGCGAATGTTGTAGCCCATGCACTAAGTCGTAAAACTCATGTCAAGAGTGTTCTTTGTCACCAAATCATGGGAAAACTTCATGAGCTAATTCGCCAAGCGCAATTTGCGGTCATTAACGAGGGTAACCTCGATAACGAGTTAAATTGTGGAGTCGAAAACCCACTCGCAGCTAAACCCGATGGTATCCTTTACTACCATGATCGCATTTGGATTCCCAATCGTCTTAACCTTCAAACCACCTTGATGGATGAAGCCCACAAATCCCGATACTCCATTCATCCGGGCGCCGACAAAATGTACCAGGACCTTCGTGCATCTTATTGGTGGCCTGGGATGAAGAAAGATATCGCTCTCTACGTCTCGAAATGTCTTACTTGTTCCAAGGTAAAAGCCGAACATCAACGCCCCTCTGGCTTACTCGAACAACCAGAAATTCCCATCTGGAAATAGGAGAGTATTGTTATGGATTTCATTACCAAGCTTCCTCGTACTTCGTCTGGTCATAACAGTATATGGGTTATCATTGACCGATTGACCAAATCCGCTCATTTCCTCGCCATTCGTGAAGATTACAAAGTCGAGAAATTGGCTCGTATCTGCACGGATGAAATCATTAGTCGTCATGGTACTCCTATTGACATAATTTCTGATTGCGATGCTCGTTTCACCTCCCGCCTTTGGAAAACATTTCAATCCGCCCTTGGCACTCGTCTTAACCTTAGCACCGCTTTCCATCCTCAATCTGACGGTCAAACTGAGCGTACTATCCAAACCTTAGAGGATATGCTTCGGTCCTGCGTAATCGATTTTGGCGGCAACTGGGATTCGCACTTACCATTGGTAGAATTCTCGTACAATAATAGTTATCACGCAAGTATTCAAATGGCTCCATTTGAAGCACTTTATGGTCGTAAGTGTCGTTCGCCTATTTGTTGGCACGAGATCGGAGACTCTCAAATCACCGGTCCTGAACTGATACAAGAGACAACGGACAAGATCTTAAAAATCCGTGATAACCTCCTCAAAGCTTGAAGCCGACAAAAGAGTTATGCCGACAGAAGACGTAAACCATTGGAATTCAACGTGGGTGATAACGTACTTCTCAAGGTATCCCTTGGAAAGGTGTTGTTCGATTTGGTAAGAAAGGTAAGCTCGCTCCTCGCTATGTGGGTCCTTTCAAGATTCTCGAGAGGATTGGCAAGGTAGCGTATCATCTGGATCTTCCTCAAGCGCTCAACAAAGTCCATACTGTCTTTCATGTTTCAAACCTAAATAAGTGTCTAGCTGAAGAAGACTTCAAGTTTCACTCGAAAATCTTCAAATCAATGAGACCTTGATTTTATGGAGAAACCAGTTGAAATCATGGACCGAGGAATCAAGCAATTAAGGCGCACTCGAATTCCTATCGTCAAGGTTCGATGGGAAGGTAAGCGTGGCGCTGAATTTACTTGGGAACTCGAGAATGATATGAAGACTAAGTATCCGCATCTCTTCGTTGCATCTTCCTAAATTTCGGGACGAAATTTCCTAAAGTAGGGGACACTGTAATGCCCAGCGTTATCATACTTTCCATATTTAGAAAGCTCGTGTTGTATTTCTATTTTTGGAAACCTTTGTATCTTGTATTCGTCCTTTCGTTGTAATCTTTGTAATCTTTGTAACCGAGACTTGAGTCATAATGAAAACTCATATTGTTATTATCATTCGTGTTATACTTATTCGTAATCATTTTATACATATACACATTCAAACGTTCATGCTTGATACTTGGGAACGTGACAAACTTGCAAATACGTGACATACATGCAGCATACGATACTTATACACGATTCGTATACTTAATCATACTTGTTAGTACTTATTATTATGCTTACATTACGTAAATAAACCTTATACTAGGCCTTTGTTGCATAAATTCCCTAAACTCGTCAAACACAAACTACAGGGGCTAAATGTTCAAAAATAACCAAACTTTGGGGATTTACCTACTCGCGGGCCGCGAGCGTGTTCCCTAAATCTTCTCGCTCCCCGCCAGAAGGCATAATCTGCAGAATAATGTTTCAGCTCATGGATTGGTCATTAGTGTGTTTGTTTGATGTGTTTTTTGCATTAAACACTACCTACTTAACCCTAATCCTCAACTATAAAACCCACACTACTTCCACACTTCCTCCACTTTACAAACTCACTAATCTCACTCTCAAACACTCAAAAACTCAGCTGAAAATCAGTAACTTGGCAGATTCATCTCAAGTTACTAAAGTGAGCATAACCTCACTTATACTTCATCTTTTTCACTCATTCTTTCTTCTTAGCACTTTGAATAACCTTAGGTATGTATCCACATGTTTTCCATGGAAAACCAAGACTGGAACATCAACCAAATAAGGCCCAAAGTGCAAGAAAACTTTATGTTTTCGTTTAAACTTTGTTAAACTTGTTTAACTTGAGTCTAACTCATCTCAAACCTATGTCCGAATGCTTACAACACTACTAGTGGTTGGTTAGGCTTAAAAACGAGGTTGAGACATGTCAAACTAGAGGTTAAAACCTCACAAACTTTCTGTTTTTTACTAGGGTTTACACCAACAAGTAGTATACTCGAACCCCCCTTTTACGTTTATCACTTTTGGGGTGTAACATGTTTACATATCATAACAAACACTAAACTTGTGATTTATTACTTGCACGAACAATCATTATACATGAACGCTTTGATACGTATGTTATGCTTATACTTGGACCGAACGTATGTGATACCGTAGTCATTAGCTTATTTTTGAGCCTCCATTTGACATGTATACGCTATAGGAGTAACGCACCGCCCGTGAACGAGTGGTCATGTTGAATTATTTACACTAGTTGCGTAAACAGAGGGTTGACTAGAAATGTCGCATGTCTTGTATTAGCTCGTATGTAAACTTAGTTGCCATGTGGATTTGTTTAAACTTATGCTTATACGTATGATATGCTCAAACTTGTATACTCGCCTTTGCTTTTGCATTGAACTCGTATTTTAAAACATGTTACAGGTTGATGAAGATGATGCTATGAAATCGAAGTAGTGTTGAGACTAGATACACACATAGACGTTAGGTTTATTATTGTTGTATCAAATATTGTCAAATTAATGTTGTTATTTGAAATTCCCTTGCATTGTAATGACATTTTGATATGAAATGAAATTCGGATTTAAATTAACTATTGTTGCAATTAGTATTATGAGCAATGAGCAATCTATTTCGTCCCGCCTTGATGTTTCAACCATCGGTTGGGGTGTGATAATACTGGAATTCGAGAACTTGCGAAAAGGGGCTGAAGAAAGAAAGAGAAGACAAACAAAAAGAGAGAAGATAACGAGACTGAAGATTGAAGGCACGAGAAAGCAGTGGAGCCGATTCTACGAGTTATTCTTACAGTTTTCTAGTCTTTGAACTCTCTGCAATGATTACGAATTTGATTTCATTGTTGAATTTGTTTATCATGTTTGGCTAAACTTAGTTATAACTATCTAGATGAGATGATACGATGATTTGTTTATATGGATGACTGATTTCTTGTTTGTATGATTTTAGTAGTGTTATATGGTAAAATATTGTGATGCATGGCTGTGTGTGAATGGTTATGTGTTGTTTTGTGGTGATATTGATCTTTCTATGAGGTTATGCATGTTAGATTCAGTATTTGCTATCTCTAGGGTATATTGACGTATATTAGCCTAGGGCTTAACACTTTAATCGGTTATAGATAACTAATCGTCATAATTGGTTAAACATATGTGCTGCTTATGGAAGGGTTCGATTAAAAAAGTCTAGAAACTAATTAGGGTTTTCTAAGTGTCTCACCTTGGAACTTGTAATCCGCCTTAAGCAATAGGTTAGAAACCTCAAATCATGAAAGTTCATACTATCACTAGCTTTACTGAAACAGGTCTAAAGGTGTATCTATAGCCTTAGCCCTAGTTTGATAAGATTAACCTTACGCGACCCTAGTCTATTTTAGCACTTCATATGCCATATGCAAGTTAAGTCTTGGAATGGTTTAGCAGCATCATCCATCCTCAATCTAAATAGTCTACGTTGATTCGAGTCTAGAATGGTTATACATTCTTAACTCTTGGTAGTAATTCTTTGTAATTCAGGTTATTAGATCTTAAGTATTGATTTTCTTAGTTCATCGATTCCATATTAAGTAATAAGTTTAGCACTAGTAGATAGTAGTGTAAACGGATTGATACTTGGGTACTTACCTATGCTACACTATATACTGATAGGTATGATTGCCTAGAACGTGAGTAGTTAGTATTAGTGTTTTTATCCTCAAAACTCGGCCGTGTTATGTTTCAATATTGTTGTTGCTATCTAAGCACGTCAAGGGTAGTGTCTAGATATGAGCAATAGGTAACCAACTAAGAAGAAGCTGAAACTCCTTTGTCATGTATTTTGTTGATTCGGTTGCAAAAGTTTCAAGAAGCCGAAGCTCTTGGCATGGAGGCTTTTGAGAGCGATTTCAGCCTCTGTGCATTTAGAAGATGGTTGGGAAATCTCTTCAACAGTAATCTCCTTTTTGGATTCTTCTTGTGCAAACATCTTAAGAATTTGAGATTCTAATACATTAAGACACCTAAGGAAACTCACCTTCCTTGCACATGACAAGTGGTTTGGATTCATATGGATAAGAAGAAAAGTGTGAGTAAGCGTGTATGGCGTCCACGTCTTCAATTGGTTGTGGAAATGATTTTTCTTGAAAACATACAGGGGGTAGTGTTTATATCGTAGCAATCCTGCTCGAAAAAGGATCCCTGCAAATTCCACACCAAGTATCATAAGATGTATGTACATAAATATATTAACGAAGATAAAAAATGTAAGAAAATTGTTCTAGGGCCAGCCAAGTCTCATGGTTTGTTGGCACGAGGCATATTAAGGGTTTCAGCACAAGAATTTCTTTTTTTTTTTTTTTGAAAATAAAGGGAAAGGCTAAAGAGATAAAAGATTAGGCCGTTAATTTAAAACTTTTCTAAAAAAATTGTATTCTCGGCAACGACTCAAAAAACTTGATTTGCTTTGGAGTGTATATAAATCTTAAATCAATTTTAGCCGGTTTTTACACGGAATCATGTCTAAAATTTGTAAACACGATACAACGCTATTACTCAAAATGACACGTTAGGGCAAATGCACCCGTCGTTAATGAAATATAGTGATGGTAAGATACCGAGATCGTCCAAGGATACAAAAGTTTTAGTACCGGAATGTCATCAACTTGTAGTTAAATCCATAAAAAGAGATGTCTGTTGTTTTTGTGATTTTATATTTGAAAACATAAAGATAAATAAACAAAAAGATGGTTTAGAAAAATAGTTTTAAGAATAGGTCACTTGGGTTTAGCTCCCTCTTGATGACTTTGATAACTTAGTTGATTAAGTATAACTATACGAAAATAGAAATGGCCCCGATTAAGGTTACAAATCATACTCCTATTTGAAAAGTTGTTTCGAGTACTTTGCGAAACAATCACCTAAGATTGTTCGTTGGCGTAATATAGTGATGGTAAGATTCCAAGGGCGACCATCCACAATGTCGAGTCAAACCCGCAACTAATGGAAATAGATGTCGTGAAAATCTGTGGAAACAACACCTACCCAGCGTTGGGGTTAGTATTATGTAAAAACCACTCATGAGAGGTTTAGTTCCACCAATCATACGGATCTCTTTATTTGGTGTTATCTCCTCAAAAATAGTGGAGATGAAAAAGACCAAGTCCACAATGCTAAGATTTTGCCACTACATTGAGGTAAGAATTACCAAACCCGAAGTCCCAAACCATAACCTCTAACCCTCTTTTAAGTAATTAACATGTTGGTTACTACATAGACATAAAAAACATGAATGTTTGACTCAATAAACACAAGTTTTATGATTGTTTATAACAATTTAGAAAATTCACATTCAATGTAGTGATTAATTATTTAAAGTCATTTACACACCATAAGGTTATCCATAGTATTTTAGTTAACGATCCATCATGGGTTTATTCATCCAAGTGACAAAAGAACTTAGCCGTTGATGGCTTTAATGATATATATTAACAAACTTGATTGGTTTTTATTAAACATTACAAGACTGAAAATATATATAAGTGTTCATACAATCTTGAATATCTTGGTTGTGGGACATCCTGAGAAGAGCTAGGATGTCTTCTAAGAAAGAGGCTTCTGTGAATTTTCACGGACCCTATGAAAGGGAGATATACTCTGCGACCAGCGGATCTGCTCGTCTTTGGCTGGGCTGGGGGAATCATGCGGTGTGGACCTCACAGGGTTGGTTGGTTTAAGGGAAAACGGTTTGTAGCTGGGCAAACATTAGAAAAGCAAAATCAAAGAAAGTGGATAAACACGCTAAAGCTTGCGCAGAGAACCAACATGTCTTTGTCCCTTTTTGATACCTTTGGCTCCCTAACACCGGAAGCTATCCATTCTTGACCAAGGTTCAACGGGTCATCCACAACAATTGTTCATCCCAGGGGCATGGGTGTGTTTTGGAAGATTATGGTTTGCAATTCAGAAGGGGTGGCGGCACAGCTTGTTGCCGTCTACCTTCTGTTTTGATGTAACTTGACAAGTTTTTTATTAGAACTTATTAATAAATGTATTAATTGTTCTAAAAAAAGTAGAAAGGAGTAGAATTAGAGTGTAATCAAAAGTGAGCGGAAAATTGAGAAAGAAAAACAGGTGGAAGAGGCTTCAATTTACAGCTGAACTGAGCGACTCGGGCACAGCTAATGCCCACCAGGCATAACCTTTGCCTAGTACGAAATCCAGCAGGATCTTGTACAGTGACTGGAATGGAGCGTTATCAACTTTTATGGGCTAGGGGAGATCTTGAAAGGTCTTATGAGATTTTTTTTATCGTTTCCGAGATTGGTACGGAGCGTGCCTTCCAGGCACACAGCCTATGCCTAGGCTATTTTATTGACAGATCACCATTTTTTTAATCTTTTTTGCTTCGTTTGTCCATCTTTGGCCCAGTTTGTTCTGAAAATTCAAACTAAAACAATTAGAAGTCTTTTACGGATATTCTCAAAAAAAATCATTAATAAGTGGGTTTTAAATGATGTGAAAATATGTATAATTATACGCACAAGATGCATGGTGTTAAAGATATTTTGATAACGTTTCAGCACCATTGTGTGCAAACATAGATATGTTCTCTAAATCAGTAATGTTTTAGAACTTATGCAAATATCTATGATCCATATCTTATGATAGACAAATTAAATTAATATGTTCGAATACCATATCCCTTATGACGATGCTTATTATCCTAGGATAAGCAGTATCGGATCTAGGATTCGTTCGTAGCGGTAACGTTTTATAAAAAAGAGGTAACGAAATCGAAAAAAGTCAAATTTTTCCAAAATTTACACTAATTTTACACTACCGTCGGAGCGCCAAGCGGTAGCGGGCGTGGCCCCTAGTTAAACACTAGATCCGCCCCTGAGGACAAGTTCGTATATATGCATGTGATTAACGCTTACTTATGTTCTGGTTTGACGACATATGATTTACCATCCATTTCGACGGTTAAGATAACATAGGAATAATATATCATCCGATGTGTGCTTTAAGATATTACAGGAAACGAATCCCGTCCGTCACTATGATCCTTTGGATACTATGGAAATCCTAGATAAAGGTGTCCGCTATATATGTGTTGCCATGAGGCATATTCTTATGTTTATGGCTTACAATATTTGATATGCTTAATGTTTTGGTAAAGTTGAACATGTTATGAACTATCAGTGGATTATAACAATTATGTTGGCTATCCGCAGGGAAGAAGACTTGGCAAAAAGAACTTTGATGCCTTAAGCCATTTTTTTACTAGTTTAGTTTGTATGTTTGCTTTTGTAAAACCCTAAATAAAAGACTTTGTTTTTGTGTAAATCAAACAAGAAGTCACGCCTGGTTTTGAGGGAGACACATTTAGGATAACTATTGAAAAAGAAAACGAAAGTCGTTAACTTGGGGTAGGTAATCAATAGTAATAGGAAGTATAATATTATAATAAACCCCAATATTTGCTTCATAAGTAACATATAAGTTAAGAAATGATAAAATAAAATATTATATTATATTATATTATATTATATTATATTATATTATATTATATTATATTATATTATATTATATTATATTATATTATATTATATTATATTATATTATATTATATTATATTATATTATATTATATTATATTATATTATATTATATTATATTATATTATATTATATTATATTATATTATATTATATTATATTATATTATATTATTAACAAATCACAAATTTGATGCATACTCACGAAAACATTATTCATCATGTCATATTGATTTTATATGTATACATTGTTATCCTATTTAATTTGATTTTTTGCTAACTTTCATTCATTAACTTAAAAATGAATGTATAATTGTGTTTAACTTTTTTTCTTGACATTTTGATATAAATTTTATTAAAAATAAAGTTGTATCCAAATTAGATTATTTTTTTGTTTCTTGACGAACCATACCAATATTGACTAAAAACATCAGTACTAATATTGATATTTGTCTTTAAGGATTTCGATAGATTTAAATCATGACCTTTTACATTGGGATATATGAGGCAACTTTTGTTTAATTAAACTATCGTAAAAAATATATTTTTTTACCGAGTACCAGTACAGTAATGCACCGACCCAAAATAGATCAAACAACATCGATACAGGTATCCGTATTTGTTTTTATGGTTTTCATTCATTGTAAAACATGTTTAATTATCCTTTTGAACATGTCAAACTTTGATTTTTTGGGTTAAATGAGAGAACAATTGTGTAAGACTAATAAATTGCATTTTACGTACTTTAAGTTTGAATCAAGTTGTAGGCGCTATCCTTTAACTACCGAAATTACATTGGATGTCCTTTATGTTACTATTCCTCATAGGGCAATTTGGCCTTTTTTTACCTTTTTTCTTTAAAAAATCTTACTAAATTTAAAACAAAAATCTTAATGAAATATACACCACCATCCTCGACACCAACCAACCGGCAACCACCGTCCTCTACCACCAAGCAATCACCGTCCACCGCCACCATGTAGAAAAGCAAACACAAAACCTGCATTTTTAATACAATTAGCATTTAAATTAAACGGTCAAGCGAACTAAAACGCCGAAGAAAAACACAATTGTGGAAACAGGGCTCCTTCGCACCACACGACAGAGCACACTTGTCCCTTCACGTGGCGCGAAGAGAACCTGTTTCTAGAATGTTTCCAGAACTAGCAGTTTTTACTCCTGCACAGAACCTAGCCAAAATTTCACAGTTTTTGCAGGAACTTGACCCAACTTCAATTTTATCATTTTTAGAACCTTCCCTCGCATTTGTGGGTTTCAAAACCTTGATCTGAACCCGGATCCTCTAGTTTTTAAATCACTTTTTCAGTTTAAAATTAATTACCCAACCAACCCATTAGGAGGCATTTTGCAATATAATGCATACCTCCTACTTTCTTACCAATATTCTAGATATTTGTAGCAACCACAACTCGAATATGGTTTGTTACATTAGAAAAACCTTAACTTTTCATTATTTTCTTCCAAGAAAACATTTTACCCAAAACAACCCGTTAGGCGGTATTAAGCCAAAAAGCTTACGCCTTCGACATTTATATTACCGGAAGGATCAACCCAAATACATGACTCCTTTTTAATCTATCCTTAAGGGTGGTTTGCCCGATTTATTAACCGGGGGCGTTTTTGTCAAATTTAGTCCTTTTCACAACCAGGGAACTTTAAGAGCTTATTTTAAAACTAGCGTGCACTTTTAACTCGTTAACCCATCTAGATGTATTATGTCCCTTTGACATAAAAATTTTCCAATAGACTAGTGTTTTAAATCTCATTTTGTCATATTTTCGCATCATGAACATGTGAAACCGCAACTTCACGTTAATGCTTTAACCTAACACAATTATTTTGGTCGCACAATCTTTTAGCATTGCTTGGAACTATGCATACTTTATACATTATTTGAAAAACACAAGAACTCTGTGTGCTGTAACTGTAAATTATATGTGGTGTGTGTGTTTTATGTGAAAGATGATACTTAGGGGTGATTATATAATTAGTGAAACTCTAATAACTCCTAACCCTAACTTCCCTTTCACAAATCATTCTACGGCATTTCAATTACTCTCTACAATCATCTCCTGCAATCATCTTCTTCATCATCCTTGTCTGCACAAGTTCTCAATCATCATTCTTGATCTTTCACTTCATCTAGAATCAATCTAAGATAAATGTTTAATGATTGTTTGTTGTTAACCCTTGATCATTTGATTCATGCAAACCCTAGTTCTCCAAACAATGGTTCTGTGTTTATTGATCATCCTGATTATTGTGCAATAGTTTATGAGTAGTTGTGTGATCATTTGCCTGACATTATGATGTCTGATATGTTAGAATTGTTAGACTGTTGCTTGTTTACAACATTGTCATTGAATGAGATTAGGGTTTCTGATCGTCTGGAACTGTTTCATTGAAAACCACTAATTGTTTTAAAATTTCGTATGTTTGTTAGTCCGGGGTTAAGTGTCAGGGCTTTGTGAAGTCACAAGTCCGATTTATCATTTGGACAAGGGTGTCCGGGTTGGTTAAGATACATTTTATTGAATCCGAGTTTAACAAAATCATTTAGTCTGAGTTTTAGAAAAGGACCAAAAGGGTCCGAGTTTTTGTAAAGAGTCTAATGATGTCCGAGTTTCATCCAAGGGGAATGGGAGTACGAGTTTTTATAAGGGAGAGTAAGTATCCGAGTTTTATAAGGGGGATACGAGTTTCGAGTTTAATAAATGATATGTGGTCCGAGTTTGTAACAAGGACTAAGGAGTTCGAGTTTAACAAGTCATGTGTGTCCGGGTTTTATAAATTGAATGGGTCCGAGTTTTATTAAGGATGAAGGTGTTCGAGTTTATGTATGTGATTGCATGCTTGTCCGAGTTTAAATGTTGAATGGATCTCAGGGTTTAGCTCTCAGGGTTGTTAGCTCTAGGTTTAGTTGTCAGGGTTTAGCTCTCAGGGTTTAGCTTTCAGGGTTTAGCTTTTAGAGTTTAGCTTTCAGAGTTTAATGTGTTACATATGCTAGGTTCGAATTTAAACGCATGACTATGTTGGTTCCGAGTTTAATAAATCCAGCTAGAATATACATGTGTTTAATTGTTTCGATTATGTACATACGTATGTGACGCCCATTTTTCCTAAAATCACATTAAATTTCACCAACTAGAGAATCCACTGTGTGTTACTATATGATAAACATGTTAACCTGATCACGTGAACACTGGGTTGTTTGGACACTTAGGATATTGCAAACCCTACTTGAATATATATACTTACATGTAACGTAAACTAGGTCGCGTGTAACAGACCTAACACTAATTTAACGCATAAAGACACCTATCATTTACCGAACAAACTGAGGTGAGTTCACTACCTTTCACAAGTATGCGTCCCGTGGGGGACAAACTGCTATTCCTTGGAGGAATACTTTTACAACTGTCATAGTTTAATTTCGATGTTAGTTAATAAACTCAACTCTATCATGGAAGGTCCCTACTTACATACCGAACTAGTTGCCTGAAGGGGGGTATTAGTTGATAACGCTATTAGGCTTGACAAACCTCACACCGTACCTGGGAGGACGGGCGTGAACTATGACCTTAAACATGTTGATCAATGATGATACACATTGATGAGGGCACCAAAAACAGATAGTCAATCGGTACCGAGTTTATTATTCGTAACATATCCTTAAACTAAACACCTACTTGTTTTATGTTGAACAAAACTGTGAACTCGCCATCTTTATCACTGATACACTTGTTTTCTGCATGCTTGCAAATCGTTAGATATCTGGCATGGGAGCTTGCAGTCTGAGGAGCTGGAGTGTCATGGGTCGAGATGTTGGATTGCGAACATTAAATAACTTATGTTTTTAAAACATTTTGATTTCAAATTGTTGAACCAGTTACATTCTTCGCTGAACATATGTTTTGGGAATCGTCTAATTTAAATGTCACTTTTTCATGAGTGTTATGATGAGTTTTTATAATATCTACTATTAGTTCAACGTGATTAGTGGCTAGATCCTGGTACGTCACACGCCTTGCGGTAAAACTCCGTCAAGTGGTAATTTGGGGGTATGACAGAACATGTCTTCGACTCTCATGGTCGTTTTACCCAAATAATATGCTTGAGGTGATCTAGTGTCCACCCTTGACTCAACTAACTTTAGTCGTATCGCAAGCACTCACCGGAACATGACCACTAAACATACCTGGCGCGGGTCAAAGCAATGACCCGTTAGCAATACCTTGCAATTATATTTTCTAATTCGTGGTATTGCATGCCTATACATCATGCTTACCTGTAAATGGATCATCTATTGACATGTTTGACCCATTTCTTGATTCACCATTTTTTACATATCGGTATAACCAAGCATTTTTATTGCTAAAATGTATTTACTTACCATTTTATTCGTTTGACCCGCTATGGTTCGCACCATAGGGTCTCGTTTCTAAAATTCATTATATTAATAACCGATATATGGTTATTCGTCATTTTGCTCGTTTGACCGTTATGGTTTACACCATGGGATCCTATTTCTAAAACTTATCGTTAAATCACCATCACGTGATCTAGTTGTCCTTTTACTTATTTGACTCGTTATGACTTACGCCATAGGGTCTTATTTTAAAACTCTTGTTTTATCACTAAATTATGATTTAACAAATTCCACCCATTATGACACGTGGTGTGTGATGAGCGTATTATATTTTTATTAATATTTTTTAGCCCTTTTTACGCATTATTCAAGTTTTAAATCTTAAAAGCACGATATTGTACTAACACCAAACACACACTTGGGCAAGTGCACCCATCGTGAGCGTAGTATAGTGTTGGTAAGATACCGAGATCGTCCAAGGACACAAGAGCTTTTAGTACCGGATTATCGTCAACGTCTAATCAATCTAAATTTGGACAAAAGTTTTGAAGCATAAAAATAAATAAAAACAAAAATAAATAAAATGAAATACAAATAGACAAGATAGAATCACTTCGATCCAACTTCTCTTTTATGTATCCTCTGATAGTTTTTGCACTTTCGGACTTTTTAAGAGATTATCTTAGTTATAGTAGTAGACCCCTCTTTTGAAGGTGACGTTACCCTCAACCAGTGGTTTGAGTCAGAAGGGATACAATCCCAAAGGGTCAGAATATTGGAAGACAATTAAATAAGTTATTAATGCGAAAAGTGGTAGGTCCTCTTTTGAAGGTGAGTTACCCTTGGCTAAGTGGTTTGAGTCAGCAAGGATACAATCCCAAGAAGCCGGTTCAAAGTAATAATAGTAGTTTACATATGAGGGGTTCAAGCTATTCGCGCCCCTGCCATCCAATACCCATAGAGCATTGAAGGAGGCCCTAGTAAGCTTTAACCAAGTCCTCGCAGGATCTATACACTGAACGAGACAAGAACTTTACCAAACCACCCTTCTAACCCCCTTCCAAGTAGTTAACGCGCTTTATATAGACCGTAAAGACATGAATGAGCAAATCAATGACATCATGAAGAAATGGTTAGGAAAATTCACTTTCAACATAAGAAACTAGTTATTAAATTCATTAATACAACCAATTAAAAGTGCCGAAAGATTAAAAACTAAAAGTAATACATAAAAGATTAGTCTTCACCAAGTGATGTAAGGAATTTAGCCAAGCATGGCCTTTGTTTGACAAGAACCCTTACAATCTATCTTGGATCCCGAGACTACTACACACTCTAAAGATGATTCATGGATGGGGTGTGGGTGTTGGTGTTGTAGTGGTGGTGGAGTGGTGGCAAAGTGAGAGAGAAGTGGTTTGCCAAGGAATGCCTTTGAAGTGAACCAAGCACCCCTATTTATAGTCCAAAATAGTAGCCCGACACGGCCCCGTGTCCAGTGAGCACGGCCCGTGCCATCCATCTCTCTTCCTTCATTTATTGCATCTGACAGCAGAGGGCCACACACGACCCCTTGGTCTCTAGCACGGCCCCGTGGTCAACTGTTCGCTGTACTATCTGGATTCTGCAAATATTATAGTTGACCACGCCCCATGTTGGTCTGGGCACGGCCCCGTGGTGGGGGTAGAAGCTTCTACAGGTTTTGCTTGAAGTGCAAGGTCTTGACCACGCCCCGTGTTTGGCTGCGCACGGCCCCGTGGTCATCTTCTGTTATCTTGTTTTTGTCTTTGGGGTGTTGTTGAGGGATCAGGCATGGCTCGTTATTCCTTCTTTTCGTATTTATGTTGGTTTTGGCTGCTTATTTGCTTCTTTTATTCTTTTAAGCTCTTTTATCCTGAAAATACAAAAGGAACAAAGAAACGTGCTTTTCCCAATATTAGTACTAAAAAGGTTACTTTTATGCTCATTTGATGTAATTTATATGTTGTAACACACTCAACTCGTTTCATGGTTTTCACCATGTGTGTCTTATGATAACATTTTTCTTTGTCATCAACATTAGTTGTGATAAATTATTCATTTTGACCCGTTTCATGGTTTATACCATGAGGTCTCCTTTTGACCTTTTTATACATTTAACCACAACCTGCATCTTTATCATTTAAATTAAAGATGACTATCTCATAACTTCTAGTAGAAACATTATTACGATTTTGCGTGCAACTACATACCTCTGCAAACCATACGAAAAAGCTTCCTGGAAATCAAACACTGAATGGATTGAGATTTTAGAATGACCAATAAAATGAGGTTGTCTATCTTTATCATCTCAACAACAATTTTCTTTTATTTGTCATCAAACAGATCATGACACCTCTCCATGTAAATCTAATAGTGTGGAATCTCTACACTTTTCCCATTCATCTTCTCGCACTTAAAAAAACCATTGACGTTTCCATTGGTAAATAACCTAGCACCTCATCATTTCCATTCTTATACCTTCTTGTTTTCATATCAAGTTTTGATGCATTAAACAAGCATGTCTGACTCTACGTTCCATTGAAACTTGATTGTGATTTTGTACGTAATGGAAATAAGTATTCTTTTGGAGATTCCTTTAAAAGAAAAGTATCAGTAAAAGGTGTCCTCTCAGTTATGCAATCTTAGTTGTCTGTTTCTGTAATTTTATTTGTATTCTTATCAGTTAGTAATTTCCTAAAGCTTATGCTCTTTTTCTTATGCCCTTGTTCGGAAACAGTTAACTGAATCGACCCTTCGGATTATGGTATTGATTATGGGCCATGACGTATAAAAATGTATACAAATGGCGTTTTTTTGGTTCTTTAGCTGACATATTCAATGCTTGGTCTATGGATGCTATTGCTACTTGAGTTATATTTTACGGGTTAACAAGAATGGCCCCTGCACTCAATGACTCTGCAACACCAATAGACTCACTTAAAATGAACATTCCTCTTTTAGCATCTGGCATGCAACAAACTGGTAACTTACAAGATTCATCCCATCTCGTGAAAATGTGACTAATGCTAAATCAGTGACGACTTACAGTCTTTCTGAAGCATCAAAATCAAGTGAGCGATACATATGATGAATGGGAACAATAGTCAATGTCCCAAATCTACCACCATTCATCCGCCCCACAATTTCATGAACTTGACTAATGAGTTTTTTATATTCAGGAACATTGGTTCTTGTTGGTACCGTAGCAAACTGTAGCGAAACAACTTTATAACGCTAAAGTGGATTTTCTTCTAGAAACCTTTGGAAGGGCATTATCTTCTTTTGTGGGATCCCTTTAATCATATCAACTCGATCAATACCTAACATTACCCTCAAACAAATCCCAAACTAGAACCCTATGACACCCCTACTAATACCCCATAGATAAATACATCATGCATTTGATCCATGATTAGAAGTTCATGTTGCCTGACCCATCAAGCCACGAAATTCAATATTTCCATCAATGTAATAGTATCCATTCATAATCACAATCGGTAACAACACTTTAGAGATCAAAAACAACTGGTACAACCCATCATAACTAGGCATTACAATAAATTTCCACTCTCTCTTCCAGTTTTCTTGAGTAAAAGCAACATGTCTTAAGAGGTGTTAATCCAACATTCCAAACCTTGTTTTGGTCTACTAGTTTCATAATAATCTCATTACTATTACATGTTGGATTACAAACGCACCTGGTATCCATCCACTTAAATTGTTTCACATCACGAAGAAATCCAACACCAATTCCCATAGGAAAACTAACCATCTGTATTACCTCATTACCACCCATTTTTGGGTTGACATTCACATCATGATTCAAAACCTCACTTTCATCTTGATTATTTGAATTATCTAAGTTTTTATGGACCCCTCTTACATGATTCAAAACCTCACTTTCATCTTGATTATTTCAATTTCATTTTCCTCTAAATCATCCTCACCAAATGATTCTTGAATCTCACTTTTAAAACTACTGGTCATTCCACCAAACACCTTATCTTTATTCAGTTTATGTATAGAGAAAATTTTGGATTATAAGGAGAAAATGAATCTTTCAACTTATTTGCATCCAATTTCAAGGCTAAATAAATAGTGTCTTTCAAATTGTGAAGACTATATTGATGCCATGTTATAAAAAACATCACTAATTTTTGGTTCTAGACCATCTATAAAAAGGTATATAGCATAATATTCACTAATGTCTTCCAAATTTTTTACCTCATTGAACAAAAAAAATCGAATTCCTCACAATGATTCTTAATCTACCTTCTTGTATTATTGACATAATATTTTCCAAAGCCATTTCATGTTGTGAATCACCCGAATTAATGGTTGAACATGTTTCTTGCCCTTTTCCAATTTGTTGCTATAAGGAATCCTTTGTTGCCCTAATTTCTCAAATACGCTTCTTGAATCATCAATTGAGATCACCACGTTGAATCACCGAGAATCGTTGCTGATTCATGAACTCCCCCCCCCCCCCAATTGTTGAATTATCTTGTCATTGTTGTTTTTTGTTCTTGAAACGCTAGTGATACGAATCACCGGTATTTCTTGATCGTTGCTTCAAATTGTTGTTGTAAAATCTGAACCTAACTAACGGTCGAGAGGAAAGGAAGCTTTGATACCAATGCTACATACCAAACAAGAGAACTCAACAAAAAAGACTAGTCTTATGGGTGTATAAAACCCATTTGGTATATAAACCCCAAATTGGTTGCCCATACAACCGATGTGAGACATGTCTCATACCTTGCAATGGTTTTAGTCTATAACAATTGACCCTCCTTAAGGCCAACATCCTTGTTGGTCACGACTCGCTCTCTCCAAGCCACCACTCCATAGGCCACCACTCTGAGGTTGGCTCTGATACCATTGTCACGTATCAAAGTGTTGATCGATTATAGAGAAACAAGAACACAACATAAAAAGAGGTTTCTCTCAAATCATCATCGATAGATTCATGTTACTGATCTGATTGTACGATTGTTTAAGTACAATCAGGTTAACCCAAAGTCACATAATGGACCCTCAACTATTCAACTATTACATTTCCAATCCCCCTACTATTTAGCATGTATCACTTTGCATTTGTCTAAAGTTAACCAAAACATTTAACCGGGTTATGGCTAAAGGACTTCGCCTATAGAAACGTTAAAATTCAAGGACATCCGGTGTAATTTCCGTAGTTAAAGGACATCGCCTACAACTTTGTTCAAACTTAAATGACAAAAAGTGCAATTTACTCTCTGTGTAATTAAACCATATATGTTTCACCGAACCATTGTTTTTTTTGGTTTCGATACGAGTTGGTTTCGATATTTTTCAATATTTTATCTTTATCCATACATAAGCGACACTATATGATAATGTAACTCGCACCCTTTGTGTATATATATATACCTATTGTATTAGATTGATGCTATTGTAAACATTATTCTACGTTTTGTACGTATATTGAAGTCCTACCATATCACACGTATAAATCCCAGTTATATATATTGACGTACTTTTTAAAATTTTGAATATTATTATGATGATGGTTATTATATTTTTATTTAATTAATAATAATAAAAAGCATTTCATTGTTATTTATCGAGACCAAAAATTTCATACTTTTATAAAATATATAATATAAATATATAAAAAAGGTGGAGAAATCTATTTGAAAGGTACTGAATAACCAATGTATTAAAGTTTGCTTAAACATTGCTTTCCAGAGGTTCCAAGTTTTGTTTTCACTCGAATCACAACAACAATTTCAATAATAATTTATTAATAATACAGAATAAAATACACACAATATTATAATAATTCAAGCGTAATAATCGCATTTTGAACTTTGAACCGGTGTATAAAGCCACAAAACCAGTTCATAAACCCTAGAAAAAAGCTGGATGTGAGATGTCCCCACAATATGATTCAAAAGACACCCTTGAAGGCTCTATGTCCAATCAAATTCTTGCTGGCTGGCATCAATCACTAACAATATTAATAAATTTATAATTTTTTAATTAATTTATTCAATCATGAATCATTAAATTAAACTCGCAAACAAAGGGTACTCCATTAACATAGTGGTTGTTTCCATCTTGGTAAAGGCTTGGCCTGGAGTTTTATCCAGGTTCGAGTCTAGGGGGACGCAGTTTTACCTATTCCACGGGGTTTCTTCCATCAGGGGTGTGCTACGCTTTCTAGCGGTGGTCGAGTAGTCGGCCTTTGGACATAGCTCCGAAAGGGTGGGTTTACACGTGGAAAGCAGTTAGCCGTTAAAAAAAACTCAAAAACAAAACAAGATTAATTAGAGAAGAAGAAGATTTCAAAATTTACATTGGTACCATCACCTAAAAACAATTATGGAAAACTCAATCTAAACTAGACCATTAAAATTAAAATTAAAATTAAAATTAAAATTAAAAAATGAAATAAAGTGAAAGATTGTTGTTAAGTTTGGTGACGAAATCTGCTCCTACATTTGAGCATCAAATCCTATTTCCTTTCTTGATCTCTTCTTCAAATTCAACATATCTGCATCAGATTCATACTAAAATTCAGATTCATTCAAAAAAAAACAAGTAAAATACCATTTCAAATATTCCTAAAATATTTATCTACCTCTGAATCAGTCAGCATGTTTCTGAAACTTATCCGTTAAAATGTGTATTTTAAGTGAACCAAACACCAGTACCTCTGAAGCGGCGAATTCCAGATGTGCCACTAGGATCTAGTGTTTATTTTGAAAATTAAACAAAAAGAAATTGAGTGTAGGTTGCTAATCTAATCACTTTTTCAACAAATGAATGCACCTCATTATTAAAAAAAATATATATATATCAAAACTCAATCCACTCGAATTGCTCGTAAAATTCGACTAAAATCAACCGATGCAGCCTCTGAAGCATGTTTCTAAAACTTACCCGTTAAATTAAAATGTGTATTTTAAGTGAACCAAATACACGGAAACCTAGGATCTAGTTTTTTTTTTCTTTTTTTAACGGCAAATTTGATGATCTAGTGTTTGGGTTTTGAAAATTAAACAAACAGAAACGGACTGCAGTGTGCTAATCTAACCACTTTTATAACATTAAATGAATGCACCACATTATTAAAAAAAAAAAAAACCAAAACTCGATCCACTCAAATTGCTCACAAAATTCGACTAAAATCAACAGATCCACCTTCAGATTTGCAATCAGGAGGATCTTCAAACAACGAGAGCGACAACTGCTTATGCGCAAGCCCAATATCGAACAAAATAAGCCCAGATTTCGGATCATCAACAATAATATCTTTAACAGGCAACCATAGAAACAATTCTTCCTGAGAAAGCCCTTCAACGCCAGTAAGACTACCGTACGTAAGGTTTGCTCTAATCGTGCTCTCGTAAAACACCATCGTATCGAATTTCGTCAAGCAGGGTCCTCGGAGAAACACTTCTAGCAATCCTGTGTCGTACAGAGTAAATGATTCCACTTCTTTAGGGAACAGACCCACTGGTAGCCCTTTGCTTTTGAGCAGATCGTGGATAGAGGATTCTGTTACAAGTTCTTGTTGAAATATGGGGAACATACATAGAATATGAGAGTGAGGGTGAGTGTGTGTTTGTGAGGGAAGATTGCCATTGTGGTTGGAGGGTTTTGGTTTGGGAGAGGTGGAACATGGTTTTATTTAAGGAGTAATGTCTGGTTTTACTAAAATGGCCCTTTTGTGTGGATGTCACGTGACAAATAGGTTTTTTTGTTAGATGACAAAAGTAGTTTGGTGATGGCCAAAATTTGCTAAAAAGGGCTTTAACTATCAAATATGCATATATGACCAAATCAATATCTTGTATGACAAAAGTAGTGAAAACATATATAGTTAGTTGTATGTGACACAAACAACCTAATATGATACTATGATTGATGCTTGTTTGTGACCCATTCAAATCGATAAAGCCGAACAATCTAATCATTTTTGGTTTTGTGTGGGAGTTGTTTTTCTTATTCTCAAATCGATGATTTTTTAAAAACATGCTAAGTTGTTTTGTTTGTGGAAATTGTTGTGAAATTGAATGGTGTGCGCAATAGTATAACAAAATCAATAATATCTTACAACATGGTTCAAAAAGTTGTCCTTTTACAAATTTGTTTTTTCTTTTTTGGTTTAAAATTGGTTTTCTGTGAAGTTTAACAAATGCCATTACAAATGTCGTATAGTAATAGAATCCAACTCGTGACAAATGTTGCCTATTTGGACCCATTTGCTCGATAAGATTTGGTATGTTCACATTTATCTCATTACTATTCTTTTCTCGTTTACTAATGGTTTGACCTAAAACATAAAATAGACCGAACACCATAATTTGCATAATTTGATTGTACATATTACACAACTTATTTCACTTATTCATTGTAAAACTAAAATACCTATCCAATTTAAATTATGGTTCGTTTATTGTGATGACAATATATAGATGTTAAGTTTCAAGAAAACCAAGACAAAATAACATAGAGTTATAGAATAAATCGAAGAACAAAAAGATAAAAAAAAAAAAAAAGATGAGTATAAAAAGAAGGTTTTAACATGTAAATGTTCAAGAGTAGCCAAGTCAATCCGTTAAAATATAAGGGAGTAAAAGATGGAGAACAAAATGATTGCATGTTACTTATTGATATCAACATATGGTGTTTGCATAATTAAATATGATTAGCGTGCCAAAGAGGGGTGACATATTTATGTTCCCATGCAATTTCTATTTCATCCACTTTAATTTTTCATAACAATAACAAAAGAAATAGTTAGTTATATATGTGGTTTTCTTTTAATAATACATAGATTTATGAGAATCATATAATTTATTTATACATTTTTCAGAACAATAGACATATATATATAAAAACTAGTGAAACGCTAGCAAGGGAACAAGAGTCAATTATATGACAAGAAGATGCTTTTAATCCACTCCAATTAAATAACAATCTCTATTACTAAGCCACCAAAACGAATAGTTACGAATAGAGTAAAACATAAGATCTTTTCTATAATCTTCACGCGAAAAGACGACCTCATTTCTAAATCTCCCAATCACCCACCAAGCTAAAAGAATAATATCATATATGAGGTTCTTGAAACACGAAAGTCAAGCCAAATCAAGATCTCTGAACAAGTAGGATCTCGAATTGGCAATAAGTCGCCATTTAGAAATAGCAATCTAGACCCATTAAGCAACCTCACAAGCGCCAAACAAAATACCCATAGTCTCCTTCAATTCATAACATATGGGGCAAAGAACCGACGACACATAAAATTCCTGATCCACCATATTGGGACGAACAGGAAGATGATTTGAAGAAATCCGTCATTCCAGAATGTTAACTTTAATAGAAATGAGATAATTCCATCCGATAACTAACACCATATCTAGTAAAGTCATAAAATCGATATGCTTCCAAATGAATCATCAACGTCAAAATTCCAAATCCACGAATCCCGACCAGAGTTAATCGTCGCATGCGCTATATCAACAAAAAGCAAATCGTATTACTCATGTTTGGCTCTTCTTCTTATTGATCTATTCCACGACCAAATCCACTCATCTGGAAATAATACACAAGACGGTTATGTAACTACCTATTTTTATCTCTCACCCTATTTCTAATTATTTTTTATGTACTATGTAAACAAGTTCATTACGTCACACTAACAATTTTCAACATGTTATTAGTTCTGATACCAACATGTATAACTATGCTATATTATAATGCATTTGGGAATGCCATTTTAAGATACTCAAAAGTTAAGAACTTTTTTTAGTTTAATGCATAATGTACAACCTAAGGGTAAATTAGTCTTTTAAATAAAAAATTCACATTAATTCTTCATCTTAATTACACTTTAATCGCCTTTACTAAATTTTGGTTAATTAATTAGTAGTTACATATTATCCTTTTATATTATCTCCACGATATTTAAACGGCTATAACCTTTTCGTACATTAATATTATTTAAAAAAAGTACACCATACAAAAAAGAATTTTATTCTCTTTAATTTAAGTATACTATTGTTAGGGTTGTAAACGAACCGAACGAACACGAACAAGGCCTTGTTCGTGTTCGTTCGTTAAGGAAATAAATGTGTTCACGAACGGTTCATGAACGCTTACCGAACGAGATTTTATGTTCGTGTTCGTTCATTAAGGAAATGAGTGTGTTCGCGAATGGTTCACGAACACAAATAAATTTGGCGAACATGATGAAGGATAAAGGCAATGGATCCCTTATTGTGGAACGAAGGTCGAATGTATTCATCGATGTAAATAATGAGAAATAAAAGGGGGGATCGGTGCATAAACAAGTGAAATAGGGTTTCCTAGTTTAATTGTTAGGGTAGTAATATAAATAAAAGTTTAATGGTAATAAAATAAATAAAAGTTTAATAACATAAAAAGTATAGATAAAATATACGAAAGTACACAAATCTTTATGAACATAAACGAACGCAAATGAATGAATGTTCATGAACACGTTCACGAACACCTTACCGAACGTTCACGAACACAATTGAACGAACGAGACCTTAGTTCGTGTTCATTCATTTAACTAATCGAATGAAATTTCTTGTTCATGTCCGTTCGTTTACTAAACGAACGAACATAAACGAACTTCCCGCCGAACGGTTCACGAACTGTTCGCTGAACGTTCGGTTCGTTTACAGCCCTTGTTATAGTTTTTTTAATAAAAAAATATTGATATGGTACGTGATTAACAGTGTCAAGGGGTGAGTAATAACTGAATCATTAACCAAAACCAAACCGAAATCAACCAAAAACCAAACTAACCAAAAACCGGTTGTTGTTTTTTTTTGTACTCTCCTTTAACCAAAATTAACTAAACTAAACCATTCATATTTTCATATATTTCTAGCTTTTATATCTCCTTCAACCAAAATTAACTAAAC
Source organism: Scalesia atractyloides (assembly GCA_947069175.1). NCBI lineage: Eukaryota > Viridiplantae > Streptophyta > Magnoliopsida > Asterales > Asteraceae > Scalesia > Scalesia atractyloides. The sequence goes on from CAMTDV010000016.1 coordinate 102,241,758, forward strand.
TGAACCATTAAGCAAAAGTTTTAGTCAAACTAAACGATTAGGGTTTGGATTTTTTTTTGTTGTGTATTCGAACCGTTTTGAACCTCCTAGGTATGTGATTGCGTGTCAAATTTGTAAACATGCGATGATAAAAAAAGCATGATCGGCATCAAGGGTACAACTCCCTACTATACCAGTTGCTTGGTTCCTTTTGGTGGCGATTTGTTGTTTGGTTGTTGTGTTTTGATTTTGTTGGAGTTGTTTTTTTTTTTTTAGGGGGGGGGGGGGTTGTTTATGTGTTTCTTTTGTTGTGTGAATCTTATTGTTTCGATACGATTTATTGGATTAACGCTTTGTTGGTGATGAAGGTTTTTTGGATGGTGTTTTTGGATTTGTACACAAAGTCTAACCTCTGTTCCATTTACAAACTTTTGGTAACTTGTTTGATGAAGATAAACACTTAGTTTAATCCGAGAATCTTTGGGTTAATACCTTTTGGAAAAACATTTTATGTTCTGCTACTTGCGTTATGTGGAAATGTTAGTTTGTATATGTGTGATACCTTTAGTATATGGTTGAGACGGTTTTATTGTATGCTCACTTTTGATGACCACGAATAAGTGGTTTCATCCGAGATTCTTTATTGTAGGTTTGTTGGCTGGTGTTTCTATGAGGATGACTATAAGCTCATCTGAGAATTATTTGTAACATTTATGAAAAACGGGTTCCAAACCCGCTTCGTTTAATAATCAAGCATTCGGTTAAAAGTTCGTTGCGTATTGATTGTGCCGACTATTTTTAAACATCTCATAATTAATAAATATTATAGAAGTTAAAAACCATAATTAATAAATAATAATAATAAGTAAAATAAACTCAAAAAATATAAATAGAGTCGCCGGGTCTCGAACCCGGGACGCAAAGACACACACACATCACCACTCCGCCACACACATCCTTTGTGATATATACTGAAACAAATAACACTTATAGTAAAAACCGAAAATCAAAACCTGTAAATCGGCGCGCCCAGAACTCGCAATCGCTTGGAAAAACCGAAACTCCGCAAATGTGGCTATTTTCCTTTGACTGAAATGCATAAATTGATTTCGACATCAGTTATAACCGTTGCCTAGCACTCAATTTCAGTCAAAACCGTTTGAAATCATTGAACGCGAATCTTGACCCCTAATTCGAACCCAATCGGCCTGTCCCCCTTATAAATACCCACTCCAACTCCTTGTAAACATTTCGCTCAGAACCACACTCTCTTTCTGAAGTTTTAATTCTTCCGAAGCTCGTCGCCGGAGATCTTCGCACTCGCCGGAATATCGCCGGAATCACTGATCAGAAAACCGCAGTCGTTCTTCAGACGGTATAATTGTCTAAACCTCCTTACTACCTCTTGATTGATAATTTAATTGCTCAAATCAATAATCAAAACTGTTAAATCAGTTCATTCAGCCGGAAATCGCAAATCAGGGTCGACGAAACTTGCCAGAAATCTGAAGAAAACTCTCTGTTTTGGTATATCATATTACTTAATCTTTATTTTTCTATTCTATTTCAATCGAGTATAAGTTTGTTGGTCGATTAAGCAAAACAGTCGGTTTCACTGTTCTGTGTTTTTCTTAGTGAAGAAGACGATGCCTAAGTTGTATATTAATGTAATTAAAATCGGGTATTTAATCGGTTAGACAGCGGTGGACTGTGTGCAAATACAAAACGCACGTCCCAGGTTCGAATCACGCATGTTTCCGACTTTCTGAAATAAAACCAACATTTTTAAACCTATTCAGATCAATTCACAGTATATATATAAAAGGAATATAATCCAGTATTTAAGCAGATTAGACACACAGCCCAACTTGTTGGGCTGTGTGCACTCGAACCGAAGGTCCCGAGTTCGATTCCAGGTTTCTGTAACCGGTTCGGCCATATTAAATCATTTTTAATAAAAACTAAATAAGGTTAAAGTTAGTTAGTATATATGCATAATTAAAATAGAGAATATTTCGGGTTAGACACGTAGCTCAGTTGGTAGAGCTGCGTGCACGTATACGAGAAGTCCCGAGTTCGAACCTCACTCGCGCCTGGAATTCATGCTGTCTGACCGGTCAGACCCGGTCAAACCTGAAAAAGTCAACCCATTTTTATTTATTTTTGTTTCTTTTTATTTATTTATTAAATTGAAAAATTAATTAAAAATACTTAAAAATAAGGTTTTTAAAGTTAAAAATTTGCATTAAACTCACAAAAATAAATCTAAAAATCTCATTAAAGAGCACTAATTAAAAATAGTAATCTCAAATAAAATTTATTTATTTATCGAATCGTTTCGTTATTATTTAGGTTAGTTTTCCCTCGTCGGTTGAATCATAAAATTCATGCGCATTCATCGTCATCAAGAAACGCATCCACTGTGAGTGAATCTCTACCAATTCCCCGTTTTAATCATGTTTTGGGGTGTATCATGTGTTGTAACATCCGTCAAAAAACGGATTTACCAAACCCGCTCCGTTTATTAACCGAACAATCAGTTAAAAATTTCGTTGCGTATTTAATGCCTAAATTAATTTTAAACGATACATAATTAATAAGTATATTGGAATATATAATTTATTTTTGAAAATGTATTAAAAATAATGAAATAAAAATAAAAGGATGCTGCCGGGTTTCGAACCCGGGTCAGCCAGCGTTTCAACAAAGACTTAACTTCTAACCATCCAACCACTGCGCCACTTGTGTTTCTTGTTCATTAATGGAAACAATTAATTCATAACATGAATCTCAATTTCAAAAACCAACGCGCCTAATTGCAGTCGTCGGAAATCCCGACTATCTCGCCAAGATTGGACGGTTTCTTCAGTTTTAACGTAAACATGAACTACTACATCGGTTATAACCGACGCCTGAGTCCGCGACACAAGTTATAACCGCCGGAAAATCTTTAACCGACGAATCAAGACGGAAATCGGACTAAATACGTCGATGTCCTGCCCTATAAATACCCCTCTAACCTCTGTTAGCTTTTTCGCTCACAATCACACTCTTTCCCGACGTAAATTCACTCGTCGGAGAATTTCTGCAACTCGCCGGAAAACCGAGCCTTTCACTTCTGAGCCTTACTGAACACCCAGAACTTATACCGAGGCCACTCACATCCATCTCAAGCTCGCTGAAGACTCTCTGCCGCAAGACACACGTCGCCGGAATCATCTACTGTCACCGGAGTTCCGCCGGAGAAACAGAGGAGTCCAGTTCGGTATACCTTACACTTAATCTCTCGTTCTTTTATTAATCTCACCTGTAATTAAGCGCAACACACTAAAAGAACTTGATTAAAATCGATGAACCAGTCAGACTCCGATTCAGGTTAAGTCTGACGAAGAAGACGGAGTTTCAGTATTGTATATGTATAATTAAAATCAAGATATATTCCGGGTTAGACACACAGTCCAGCGGTGGACTGTGTGCAAATAAAACACGCTTACGTCCCGAGTTCGATACTTGTCCCACGCATACTCGCCTTAATAAAAATGACCTTTTTTTACCGAACCGGATTCACTGCAATAGATGTTAAGTTTAATAAAAACCGGAATAATAACCAAGATAGACACACAGTCCAGTGGTGGACTGTGTGAACGTTTAACCACACGTCACGAGTTCGAGTCCAGACTACAGCACCGATCCGGACAATTATCAAACTTTTTATATAAGGCAGAAATGAAATAATGTAGTTTGTATATAAGTATAATAAAAATCAGATTATTTAACAAGTTAGACACACAGTCCAGCGGTGGACTGTGTGTTAACCCAAGCCACAGGTCCCGGGTTCGAGACCTGTGGAGAACACCGGTTCGATGCATTAAAATCGTTTTTTAAAATAAATGATTTTCGGTTTAATTCAATTAGTATATAAACAGAAATATTTCGGGTTAGACACGTAGCTCAGTTGGTAGAGCTGCGTGCACGCGAACGGGAGGTCTCGAGTTCGAGCCTCACCCGGCGCACACAAATACACAGCCTGACCGGTCAACAAAAGTCAACAGTCAACAAGTCAACAGTCAAAAATCAACATTTTTTTATTACTTTTATTTAATTATTTACATTAAAAATACTTAAAAATAACATTTTTAAGGTTAGAAAATAGCCTTAAACTCACAAAAATACATCCAACAATCCTACTAAAATTGATTAATAAAATCCGCTTACTTACCGAACCATTATGCTATTATCTAGGTTTAGTTTCACTCGTGGTTAAAACCAACTTCGTGCGTATTCAACATCATCAACCGAACGCACCCAATGTGAGTGAATCTTACAACTCCCCTTTTTAATTACACGTTTTGAGGTGTGTCATGTGTCACTAAAATTAACTTGTTTATTTAAACTTGTGCCATACCATATTGTGATCTAAACTTAGATTGTATATATTGTTTGTAGTTATGTATTTCATATTGTCAATTATATGCAAATCATTCATTAGGCCCATCAGTTCCTCGTGGGAGACGAGTTGAGCAACGCGTGCCTCAAAACGATCCATTATTGTTCATGTGTGCATTATTTAATATTAAATGATTGGTGAATAAGTTTACATCTATTTTTACTCATGTGTGGTTGTGCACTTTATTTTATAATCAATTAAATAAACTTGTTCAAATGTTTTTCCTATGATTCACTCACCAACTTTTTGTTGATCCAAAAACCATTTTTACACATGATACAGGTGAACAGGATGAAGCAAGGAAAACATAGGAAATGCCTTAGAAGAAAACAATGAAGTTTAGAATGATGTTTAGGACATGATGTAATTATGATTATATATTTCCCATTAAATTGTAATAACGAATATGAAACGTTATAATAAATGTCATGAGCTTTGATGATAACCCAATCATGTCCCGATCACCTTTTTCATCTGCGGGTCGGGGTGTGACATCTGTACTATTCTTTTATTTTATTTAAACACTTGTGCATACATCATATCCGTGATCAAATGTGTATCAATTGTTGTGTGAATTATATGTAGATTGAATTTTATCATTTTAGTGCACGCATTTCATTAGGCTCATCAGTTCCCCGTGGGATACGGGTTGAGCATCAGGAGCCTCATTAGATCGGCTCTGTTTGATTGAACCTTGATCTCAAATACATCATCATTCATGTCATATACTCATCCAAAGTGGTTTGTGATTGTTTACATATATATGTTTGCTCACATGTGATTAATGCACGAATTTAATTTAATAAATAAAACAAGAAATTTGTTAAAATGTTTTATCAAGGTTCACTCGCCAACTTTTGTTGACCCAAAATCTCCCCGTTTTTACACATGATACAGGTGATCCAGCCGAGACAGGAAACACATAGGATGGCCTAGAAGAATAAACAAGCTTATGCTTTGGAATAAATTTATAGTTTCATTTTCCTTTGTAATTGTATGAATTTTGTTTTTGGATATTTAAGTTTGTAATTTGAATTTAATAAATATGAAACATCTTAGTAAATATCATGAGCTTTGGTGATAACCCAATTATGCCCCGACTTTTATTCCGCTGCGGGTCGGGGTGTGACAGATTGGTATCAGAGCTTGTGACTATAGGGATATAGGATAGGTTATTAGACCCTTAGAGCCTATACTATAGTTGATTGAATTTTAATTGTTTATGCGTTACATGCAAAATTCATGATGTTTATATGTTTCATGTTTATTTTCACACCCAATGTTATGCAAGCACGCTCATAAATACATGTTATTATGCAATGCTCATCATAAATCATATCCTCATAACATATCATATCCATGAGAGCACGCACCTCACGATTTCCATGATTTTGCAATGATTTTTGTATTTTTCAAATCACATCAAAGTGAGTTCTCATGACGGGCATGTAGTAACTGGAAGGGTACGAGTACCGGTAGTCGGAACGTCCTGTCTAGGCTTGGTATTCGTATAAATCCAAAATAAAGGACCAGTTTGCCTACCTGGGGACTAACGATGAGAGTACGAAGGACCTATTAGGCCAAAGCATGCTATACCAAACGTCGTGTGAGCTAACCCCACTTTGAGTTGTCATTGTGTCTACACCTGGACACCCTCCTACCATACATCTCGCAATCATATTTTACGATTTTCATTCGGGTGTTGCGAGTGTTAATCCGCCGACACCAATGTGAATCCTACCAAGCCCAATAGTCATGGGGGCCCACATGACTACACAGGCAATGGTATGGGGGACACTTGGAGGCCCAAACATAAGCAAACCCAAGACATCCTATGGATGTAGTTAAATTATTGTCAGTTATGATGTTTTTCATTCTTTTTACGACACATGACACCTAGAAAATTCTTAAACTCACAATATTCCTATATATGTTCCTGTAGATGTCGGCTAGGTAACTACGTGGAGGTAGAAAGTCAGGAAGGTCAAATGAACGCTTGGCCACACAAATTGCTAAACAAATGGCCGCAGTGCTTCCTGACATCGTGCTTCAAGTTCAACAAGCTCTCACCGCAAATCCCATCAACCCTCCCAATCAAGAAGACCAGAGCGTCGCCAACTCTTCTTCCAAAACTCCCAAGTGCACCTACAAACACTTCAAATCTTGTGATCCCCCAAAATATGAAGGGACCGAAGGTGTTACCGCCCTCCTTCACTGGTTTGAAGAAATGGAAAACACTTTCCTCAATTGCGACTGTCCCGAGGACCTTAAGGTACGTTACGCGACTGGAAGACTGTTTGGGGTAGCCCTTACCTGGTGGAACACGGAAAAGGGTAAGCGAGGAGTTGAAGATGCCATGGCCTTAACATGGGAAGAGTTAAGGGAACTCATGACAAGACGTTTCTGTCCAAGAAGCGAAATCAAAAAGTTGGAAGACGAATTCCACACACTGAAACAAAAGGAAGGAGATCACACTTCCTATAATAAGAGATTTCTCGAGCTGAACCAGATGATCCCCAATTTGTTCAACCCTTGTACCGCTTAGTCGAACACTACATTCGAGGCCTCCCCTCGAAAATTCAAGATTCGATTTTAAGCACATCGCCTGCAACACTTGAAGCCGCAATGGAGTTAGCACCCATTGATACCCCAACTCCAAACCACCTCGTCTCATCCTCGAAGTTTGCTGGTAAGAGGAAGCGAAATGGCAAGAATTTTGCTGTCACTCAAACCAACTCTCCTATCACTGTTGCACCAATCACCCAAATTTCCCCTCCAGCTGCACCATTCAAAAAGCCATATACTGGCCCACACCAAAAATGCAACCGCTGTCAATACCATCACCCTCCCGAAAATCCCTGCCAATATTGCACAAGTTGTGGCCGTGCGGGTCACACCATCCAAACCTGCCGTACCCCTCAACGAATGAATCGCAATCAACCTCCAACCCAAACCCAAAATCAGATAGTGGGTCAAGCCCAACAACCCTTACTTTTACCACCTGCACAACACGCAGCCCAATCTTACTACCAACCCAACTACCCCATGATGCAACCCATGCGAGCTTGTTTCAACTGTGGGGACCCAAACCACTTCAGGAACACATGCCCACGCCTAGTGAACATCATCCATGCCCAAGCTCAAGCGAACCCGGTAAACCAAGCTAACCAAGCTCCCCCACCTGCCAGAGGGAGAGCTTTCAATATCAATGCCAACCAAGCCAGGGCTGACAACAACGTGGTCAACGGTACATTTCTCATCAATGGTAGTTATGCATCCATATTATTCGATACTAGTGCAGATAAGAGCTTTGTGTCCTTAGAATTTGAATCTATCCTCGACCAACCTCGTGTTAATCTCATCGAATCTCTAACGGTGGAAGTTGCTGACGGAAATCCCGTTTCATTAAATTCTATTATACGCAATTGTACCCTCACTCTAAACGATCACGATTTTCTAATTGACCTCTTTTCTATGAAGTTGGGAAGTTTCGATGTTATAATCGGTATGGAGTGGCTCAGCCAGCAGCACGCTGAAGTGGTGTGCCACGAAAAATTCATTCGCATTCCTCTTGCAGACGGTCAGACACTACGTATTTTTGGGGAAACCCCTTCGAAAGGACTCAAATTAATGTCCTGCCTTCAAGCCCGAAGATATCTCCGCAAGAACTATGTCGCATTCCTAACTCACGTCGTCAAAAAGGGAAACAAGGAGAGGAAACTCGAAGATATCCCAATTGTGAAGGAATTCCCACAAGTCTTACCCGACGACATTTCAGGACCTCCTCCTGTGAGAGAAGTCGAATTTCGCATCGATCTTGTACCTGGCGCTACACCAGTCGCAAAATCTCCTTATAGGTTAGCCCCATCCGAAATGCAAGAGCTGGCCAGTCAACTGCAAGAGCTGACTGACAAAGGATTCATACGTCCTAGCTCATCGCCTTGGGGTGCACATGTCCTGTTTGTGAAGAAGAAAGATGGAACGTTTCGCATGTGCATTGATTATAGAGAACTCAACAAGTTAACGGTTAAAAATCGTTATCCACTGCCTCGCATCGATGACCTCCTAGACCAACTTCAAGGTGCCACCTGCTTTTCAAAAATCGACCTTCGTTCTGGTTATCATCAGCTCAGAGTGCATGAAGAAGATATCCCAAAAACCGCCTTCCGGACTCGTTATGGTCATTACGAGTTCTTGGTCATGCCTTTCGGTTTAACCAACGCCCCCGCTGTCTTCATGGATTTAATGAATAGGGTATGCAAACCCTACCTCGACCGTTTCGTCATAGTCTTCATCGACGACATCCTTATTTACTCCAAGTCTAAATCCGATCATGAGCGACACCTTCGACTCATCCTTACACTCTTAAGGACTGAAAAGCTTTACGCTAAGTTCTCAAAGTGCGAATTCTGGTTAGGAGAAGTACAATTCCTTGGACATGTCGTCAATGACAAGGGAATTCATATCGATCCTTCAAAAATCAAGGCAGTACAGGAATGGCAAGCACCACGTACCCCTACCGAAGTTAGGTCATTTCTTGGTTTGGCTGGTTACTATCGACGCTTCATTGCCAATTTTTCCCGTATTGTTGTACCACTCACGGCCTTGACTCATAAGGGAAAACCCTTCATATGGGGACCTAAGCAGGAGGAGGCCTTCCAAACTCTAAAGCAAAAACTTTGTGACGCATCTATCCTCACACTCCCTGAGGGTTGCGATGACTTTGTGGTATATTGCGACGCATCAGGGCAAGGGCTAGGCTGTGTATTGATGCAAAGAGGAAAAGTGATAGCCTATGCCTCTAGGCAACTCAAGGTTCACGAGAAGAATTACACCACCCACGACCTGGAACTTGGAGCCGTTGTGTTCGCTCTCAAGATATGGAGACATTACCTCTACGGTACTAAGTGTGAAATATACACTGACCACAAGAGTCTCCAACATATCTTCAACCAGAAAGAGTTGAATATGAGGCAACGAAGATGGGTCGAACTTCTCAACGACTACGACTGTGAAATTCGGTATCATCCTGGCAAGGCAAACGTGGTGGCCGATGCGCTCAGTCGAAAAGGTTATGCGAACTCCATTCGTCTTCTATGTTCGTAAATCATAACCGACATCAAAGATCGAATCCGGGCAGCTCAACATGTTTCGTTAACAGAAAATGACGTACGCGATGAGCTGTCATGTGGAGCTGAACTCAAGATCGAAACCAAATCCGACGGTATTCTATACTATTTAAACCGCATATGGATTCCTGATCGCGACGTGATTTCCTCATGAATGAGGCGCACAAAACTCGATACTCTGTACACCCAGGAGCCGACAAGATGTACCAAGACCTACGATACACCTACTGGTGGCCTGGCATGAAAAAGGATATCGCTATTTTTATTTCCAAGTGCCTTACCTGTTCCAAAGTAAAAGCTGAACATCAAAGACCTTCAAGACTTCTAGTCCAACCCGAAATACCTGTATGGAAGTGGGAAAACATAACCATGGATTTCATTACCGGGTTACCTCGCACCTCCAGTGGGTATGACACCATATGGGTAATAATCGATCGTCTTACAAAGTCATCTCATTTCATTCTGATTCGCGAGGACTTCAAGAACGAGAAGTTAGCTCATAACTACATCAGTGAGATCGTAAGCCGTCATGGTGTACCAGTAAGCATCATTTCAGACCGTGGTGGTCGTTTCACTTCACGAACATGGCGAGCCATACAAACCGCCGTGGGTACACGATTAGACCTCAGTACCGCTTTTCATCCTCAAACTGATGGTCAATCTGAACGCACCATCCAAACCTTTGAAGACATGCTGCGAGCATGTGTCATAGACTTCAAAGGGAACTGGGACGCTCACTTACCATTAGTTGAATTTTCGTACAACAATAGCTATCATTCAAGTATCGGCATGGATCCTTTCGAAGCTTTATATGGACGTAAGTGCCGATCTCCAGTATGTTGGCACGAAATTGGGGAAGCGCAAATCACCGGACCAGAATTAATTCAAGAAACAACCGACAAGATCCTTCAAATTCGAAACAATCTTCTAGCGGCTCAAAGTCGTCAAAAGAGTTATGCTGACAAACGAAGCAAGCCCTTGGAGTTCGACATTGGTGATCAAGTACTTTTAAAAGTATCACCGTGGAAGGGAGTGGTTCGTTTTGGCCAGAAGGGCAAGCTAGCACCACGCTACGTAGGACCTTTCGAGATACTCGAGAGAGTAGGTCCTGTAGCATACAAGCTTGACCTACCAAAAGAGCTCAACAGAATTCATCCCACATTCCACGTATCAAACTTGAAAAAGTGCCTCGCCGATGAAAACCTCCACATTCCTCTAGAAGACATTCAAGTCGATGAATCGATGCACTTCGTTGAAAGACCGGTGGAAATCATGGATTTTGGAGAGAAGCGTTTGAGGCGAAGTCGTATTCCAATTGTCAGGGTACGTTGGGAGTCAAAACGAGGGCCCGAGTTTACTTGGGAACGTGAAGACTCAATGCGCGAAAAATACCCGCATCTCTTTCCAGTTACCACTACTACTTAAATTTCGGGACGAAATTCCTAAAAGTAGGGGATACTGTAACATTTATGAAAAACGGGTTCCAAACCCGGTTCGTTTAATAATCAAGCATTCGGTTAAAAGTTCGTTGCGTATTGATTGTGCCGACTATTTTTTATAGAAGTTAAAAACCATAATTAATAAATAATAATAATAAGTAAAATAAACTCAAAAAAGATAGAGTCGCCGGGTCTCGAACCCGGGTCTCCCGCAAAGACACACACACATCACACCACTCCGCCACACACATCCTTTGTGATATATACTGAAACAAATAACACTTATAGTAAAAACCGAAAGTCAAAACCTGTAAATCAGCGCGCCCAGAACTCGCAATCGCCGGAAAAACCGAAACTCCACAAATGTGGCTATTTTCCTTTGACTGAAACGCATAAACTGATTTCGACATCAGTTATAACCGTTGCCTAGCACTCAATTTCAGTCAAAACCGTTTGAAATCATTGACCGCGAATCTTGACCCCTAATTCGAACCCAATCGGCCTGTCCCCCTTATAAATACCCACTCCAACTCCTTGTAAACATTTCGCTCAGAACCGCACTCTCTATCTGAAGTTTTAATTCTTCCGAAGCTCGTCGCCGGAGATCTTCGCACTCGCCGGAATATCGCCGGAATCACTGAAGAAAACTCTCTGTTTTGGTATATCATATTACTTAATCTTTATTTTTCTATTCTATTTCAATCGAGTATAAGTTTGTTGGTCGATTAAGCAAAACAGTCGGTTTCACTGTTCTGTGTTTTTCTTAGTGAAGAAGACGAAGCCTAAGTTGTATATTAATGTAATGTAATTAAAATCGGGTATTTAACCAGGTTAGACAGCGGTGGACTGTGTGCAAATACAAAACGCACGTCCCGGGTTCGAATCACACATGTTTCCGACTTTCTGAAATAAAACCAACATTTTTAAACCTATTCAGATCAATTCACAGTATATATATAAGAGGAATATAATCCAGTATTTAAGCAGATTAGACACACAGCCCAACTGGTTGGGCTGTGTGCACTCGAACCGAAGGTCCCGAGTTCGATTCCGGGTTTCTGTAACCGGTTCGGCCATATTAAATCATTTTTAATAAAAACTAAATAAGGTTAAAGTTAGTTAGTATATATATATAATTAAAATAGAGAATATTTCGGGTTAGACACGTAGCTCAGTTGGTAGAGCTGCGTGCACGTATACGAGAGGTCCCGAGTTCGAACCTCACTTGCGCCTGGAATTCATGCTGTCTGACCGGTCAGACCCGGTCAAACCTGACAAAGTCAACCCATTTTTATTTATTTTTGTTTCTTTTTATTTATTTATTAAATTGAAAAATTAATTAAAAATACTTAAAAATAAGGTTTTTAAAGTTAAAAATTTGCATTAAACTCACAAAAATAAATCTAAAAATCTCATTAAAGAGCACTAATTAAAAATAATAATCTCAAATAAAATTTATTTATTTATCGAATCGTTTCGTTATTATTTAGGTTAGTTTTCCCTCGTCGGTTGAATCATAAAATTCGTGCGCATTCATCGTCATCAAGAAACGCATCCACTGTGAGTGAATCTCTACCAATTCCCCGTTTTAATCATGTTTTGGGGTGTATCATGTGTCGTACTATTCTTTTATTTTATTTAAACACTTGTGCATACATCATATCCGTGATCAAATGTGTATCAATTGTTGTGTGAATTATATGTAGATTGAATTTTATCATTTCAGTGCACGCATTTCATTAGGCCCATCAGTTCCCCGTGGGATACGGGTTGAGCATCAGGAGCCTCATTAGATCGGCTCCATTTGATTGAACCTTGATCTCAAATACATCATCATTCATGTCATATACTCATCCAAAGTGGTTTGTGATTGTTTACATATATATGTTTGCTCACATGTGATTAATGCACGAATTTAATTTAATAAATAAAACAAGAAATTTGTTAAAATGTTTTATCAAGGTTCACTCGCCAACTTTTGTTGACCCAAAATCTCCCCCGTTTTTACACATGATACAGGTGATCCAGCCGAGACAGGAAACACATAGGATGGCCTAGAAGAATAAACAAGCTTATGCTTTGGAATAAATTTATAGTTTCATTTTCCTTTGTAATTGTATGAATTTTGTTTTTGGATATTTAAGTTTGTAATTTGAATTTAATAAATATGAAACATCTTAGTAAATATCATGAGCTTTGGTGATAACCCAATTATGCCCCGACTTTTATTCCGCTGCGGGTCGGGGTGTGACATTATTACATACCATGCTTATAAATGCGACGATGTTGTTTTTCACTTGGCAAGGTTGATATAAGCAAAAATGCACATGTTTTATGTCAAATTATCACCCATTTATAATATGTTTTGTTAATGTAATGTATAAAATCGGTTTAAATTGGTTTATATTGAGTTTTCAGGTAAAAAAATAACCCAAAATTAACAAAGGAAACAAAACCGGCAAAAAACAGAGAAAATGGAAGAAGTTGTCCAAACAGGCCCCATGACTCGGAAGACACGCCCTGTGCCTCGGATCCATACACCTCCAGAAGCCCACTGCACGAAGATCGGGCAAAGAAAGCCATACACGCCCTGTGCCTCGGCAGTACAAGACAAAAGGAAAACGTCTAGAAGATTTAGAGGATCACATGGGGCCCACATAGTTGACCATGACCCGTGTTTATGAGACACAACCCGTGCCTCGGTTACCGGGTACAACCAGTCACTTAGCCAGGCACGGGGCGTGCTTCGCCCCCAGCCAGCCTATAAATAGAGGACTTTTCCACTATTTTCACTTGCTCATTCTTTCCCCTCTTCTCCACTACACACTTCTCTTCTACCTAAACTCTCTAATCATTGTAATCAGTAGTAGAAAATAAAAAAATATTAGTGTAATTAATCTTTTAACGATTTACATAATATTTTCAAGTTTGATCTTATCTTCATTCATCGTTATTCTTGGCTAGATTCTTGAAGGTGTTTAGAGGAAACTTTTCCCCTGAATTTCAAGCTAACTAAGGAAGATCATGAGTAAGCAAGGTGTGTGTGTATATGTTAATGACTTTAACTAATTAAACATGGTTTATTGAAAGTGAGTGAAATAATAGTGTCGACATTAACTTGGGTTATTAGAGTTTCCGTTTAACCCTTAAAATCTACCAATAATCTCATGACGCCCTAAACTTGGGTCGTTCATGTTTCTATGTCTATGTAGAGTCAAAACATGTTGATGCTCTTAGCAGAGGTTAAAGGTTTTGGATGGGACTTTGGGTTGGGTAAGTTCTTGCCTTTGTGCGGAGATAACACCAAAGTGTAAAGGTCTTGATATATATATATATATATATATATATATATATATATATATATATATATATATATATATATAAGTAGTTACCTTTGGCGAATTAACGACCCACCGACGGACTAATAGACACTAATGTACATCCGTTAGACTAATTAATTAATTAATACCATATCTCGACCTCGATTGGCGTTTCTCTGCTGATTCAAAGCGGAAGGTTCGAATGTGTTAGGATTCCGACCCAAATACTGAACAATAATACACATTAATACACATATCTCCTCGTCTAACAATTGAACCCTTGCAACCCCATGGTCCGATCTAGTTAACAAGACATCAAGATGTAGTTGATCCTAAACAGTCATTTTCCTATCATTGATTACTACCCTTTTATTTCCTCTTGAGCCATTTATTTTCTTTTCTTTTATTTTTATTTATTCTTTTTTATACAAACCCAACTTTTGGATTGGGTTAATCATTTCTGTAATTGTAATCTTTGGATTGTTATTATAAAACAATTTTGATAAACTTTCCACTCTTATGGTTAACTTCAATTTCCATTGCATTCATTACTACTTTCCATAATTCATATCAACTTTATCTACATTTCATTAATCCATATCATAGAACAAACAAAAGTGAAAACTCAAATCCTAACAACTTTTGATTAGAACGGGGATACGAGTCGATTGATGTAAAATTTACCTTGAAACAGTGCTCCAAACGACGAAAACGGTGCTTTAATTCAGGTGTTCAAACTTCTAATTAACAAAAATCAAGCCATTTGGAGCACCCGTTTAGAGGTAAGTTTTGCATCAATCGATTCGTATCCTCGTCCTGATCAAAAGACCTAAAACATCGGTTTGTAATTCGAAAAAAACTTAACTTCGTTAAGTTATTTAACGGCGGATCATTATACAAACAAAATGAAAAAGGTTGGACCACTGGTAGGAATAAACTCAGTTGATATTATTATTGGTCAAAAACAGCCAGATTGGATTATTTAAATCCAATTTGCCAAAAAACAACTGATGTTAAAACACTGATTGTGTATAACATTTTGTGTGATGAGGCTATATAAAGCATATGAGTGTTACCAATGAAAAAAATGACCGATGTTAAAACACTACTTAAAAGCGTTGATCTACATATTGATAGAAAAAAAAATCCAAAAATACATCTACACATATATGTTAAAACACTACGTAAAATCTATGATCTACATGTTGATAGAAAAAAAATTCAAAAATACATCTACACATATACGGAAGTAAATCCAAAAAATAGAGACGAAAAAGCACAAAATCCAAAATGTAAGCATTACAGGTACTTGTAGAAAATCCAAAATTTTTATTTCATACATATGTGTGTTGCATATCCGTAGGTAATTAGCAATGACATGCTTTGTTGACAAGAACTTCTTTGCTACTGAAGGTTGTCATTGCTACTGAAGGCTGTCTTGCTTTGACACGAAATCAGTTCCCACCGACAGCTACCAATGGGTTTCAAATAAAGCCATTAACAATGCATGTATGTACACACAAAGCCAATTAGTGATCCATTCTGGTGGATATAACAGTAAAGAGTCATTGCATACAAAATGACCACCAAAATGGTCTGTAAAACCATCAAAACATTGTTGTATTTCGGATTTATTATATCAAAATTCCTCATAAAAAACTTTCAACATACCTTCTGATATCTCTTCCCAAATTGACAAAATTCCATCAGAACATATGCATGCTATCTCATTACCATACTTCGGAGGAACCCACACAACTTTTGTAACACTTTCATTATGAACCTAAAATTCAAGTTATTAGTAGCCATCTGAATGCAAACAGTCATCCTCAAAGTCATTCACAACATATGAATAAAGTCAGTTGACCATAATACATGGTGAAATTAGAGGTGTTCATTGATTCGGTTATCAGTTTATTCAAACCGAAAACCAAACCGAACCAAACCATATTAACCGAATAAAACTTTTGGCCCATTTTGGTTTCTATTGAGGTTCCCAAGCAACAACAACAAATTCAAACCATACATTATTTAATATAAAAACCTTGTTATATGCATAAATCGAATAAAACCCTAACAACGTAAAGTGGTTTATCGGTATTACATACCGAGTAAAGTTTAGGGTTTATTGGAATATCTAAATTAGATCTGAAAGTCGATTTGGAACCCTGATGGCTAGCGTTGTTGGGAAGACGACAACCGGCGTAGAAAGATCGCACATCATCCCCCTCCACCACAACCTCTCCTTTTTCTCAATCAAAGGGCTGATGATTTGTGTTGGAAAATGATGAAAAGGGACTGGAACCTTACCATAAAATCCTAGTCCCTTGAAACCTTTGCAACGATACCTTTATTGCCGACGTAAATGGGCAGCTAAACGCCGGATATATAGAGAGAGAAAGCAATGAAGATGGAGACCAGAATGGGTTATCTGGGGTAGCCACTTGACGATATGAAAGTGCTTGTGTTTAATCACCTTCATGTGATTTGAACATAAGCATAAGATGGTTGTACTCTATGCTGGCAACCCGTAATAAATAGCTACATTAACTTGCTTTCATTGAGCAAAGTTATAATTTAAAATATATCATAATATGACTCATTTGTTCCTTGAAACATTTATTAGACCATATTATTAGTGTGAGTTCACGGGCCCAACTTAGGTTTCTAAGGCTTCATATATTCTCTATTGAATATATAAAACTTAGAAACCTAAGCTGGCCCCTAGGCTCACACTATTAATATGGTCTAATAACATTTTCTTATTTCTAATTTTTCCAATTGTACATTTTTGGTATGTCACGTCAACATCATTGGATAAACATGCATGGACGGATCGAATGTAGTGGGAAGAGGAAGGGGTATCTAGGGTGACTGGACTATAAAAAAATTAAGTTGTCGATCAGGGCCCTAAATTTTCTATATATATATATATGCTAAAATTCCTTTTACATATTTTAATTGAGTTTTGGTCTTCTCAACATATCATAAACTCTTAGGATAAATAACTTCCCCCATATATCTTTGTGATTTTTTTCCATTTCACAAATTGGATTTGAATAAGTGATTAAGGGTTTGACTTCGTTTATTTTTTCAGTTTTGATAAGCTGAGCAAAGAACTTGTTTAATCCGAAGGGTTTTCATTTTTACTAAAACTCACTCCAACCCTAATATGTGTGATTATATATCTTTTGTAAATAATATACAAAACATACATGTCATCAAATTTCTGTATCTCAGGATCTTAAGTAAAAAATATTTTTTAATGAAATATTCCCGATTTTAGAATCCGTTTTCGTCAAAAAGTACCTCATATTTTTAGTCTGACTTTCATAAAAAAAAAAAAAGAATTTATAATTTTTGATAGTTTAAGACCGAGTTGAGACATGATTGTCTGGTTTTAGGATTTTTCCCCTTTTTTAGAGTTACAAAATTAGCCATGTTTACGTGTGGGACTACAAGAAGAGTTCTAGACACATTTCCATGATGCCATCCACTCAAGTCATCACAATATTAACTTTTTTCACATCTGTAAACAAGTTTTAGTGTGACTTTTAACTTTAGGTGTAATTATCATAAACATTGGGAGTTTATTTCTGTACCACTCAATTTAGTTAAAGTTTGAATGAACACTTCAATTACCTATTTTTAGAACTTTAAATATGGAAGAAAAGTAGATGAAATGTTGAACTTCAAATACTATACCATGGTCTCTTTCTTAGAGGCTTGAGGATTTTGTGTTTTAATGAAGTTCATCTTTCAAAAAAAATTACTATACCATGGTAGAAGTAATGAAAATCAAACTTTTTCAATATAAAAATCACCAGAGGATTCTGTGTTAATCTACCAATTTAATTTACAAACACATTAATAGGATGACAATCGAACCCGAACCGATGGATAAACCCGAAACCTGACACATTTGGGACGGGTTTGAGGTCTGTTAATCGGGTTTGGGAAAAGCTTTTAATTTTTTCGCAGGTTTGGAATTTGTTGATACACCTGTTTACCTGACCCAATTACCCGATAAAGTGTACCCGGATTTACCCGATTTTATACCCAATATAATCTTTCTATACTAATAAACGAAAATCTTTTTTGGACACGTGTCACTTCCTGATAATTTCTCACTTTATTTTTCTATTTATGTCTTATAATTAAATAATAATATTAATTTTAAACAAAATATTAGATAAGAATAAATATTAGATAAGGATAAACGTTTGTTTTTGTTATATCATATTAAATAATAAAAACAATTTTAAACAAAATATAGATAAGAATATAAACGTTCGTCTTTATTATGATCATATCTTCTATACATATATACATATAATAAAGTAAAACAATGGAGGACACGTGTCATTCATTGAAGCTATCATTTTTTGTTTTACCCGCCTTTATCTTCTACTTAATCTGGATAATTAATCTTTAATTAAATCCTCTATCTTCTACTTATTATGGATCATAATTATAAATTAAAGTTAATTATTATATCATTATCTAAATAAAACATCAATATATATTTATATTTATATTTATCTATATTTATATCTATCTATCTATCTATCTATATCTATATATCAAAAAATAATTATCTAAACTCTAATAAAGGATTTAATACATAAATATCATTTATCTTTATCAATAATAATAAAATCAATTAATAAATTATTACAAACAATTAATTAGTTAAAAAGGTTTAATTACTTACAAATCACTACACTGGTTTGTATAGTACCCGAAAGTTAATTTACATATTTATAATATTTATCCACAAATACTGACGTATCAATATAACGCAGTGAGCAATTGATATATTTAATTGAAATATATTATTAATTGTAATACAGTGCAACGGGTGGGTTCGTCATATATTACAACTAAAAAATATCTTTTTAATAATTAATTATAGGAATCTACCCTTTTAAATAATTAATGATTCCAAATAATGTCAACCCGTATAATACACGTGTAATAATTAATTTAAAAAGTTTATAATTCATATTTTTCTTTTTTTGATATTCAACTTTTGTAATATACGGGTTTTCAAAGAATGTTACATATCACTCACTTATATTTATTTATCAATTTCATAATAACTATAAGTAACAAATTAACAATATTATATTTCTTAAAAGTATTTGTTTACGATAATATTTATTTATTCAATCCGTGTAACACACGGGGTTCTAACCTAGTTTCTTTAATATATTAAGGTATTTTATTCTGTATACATTGTAGTTATCTGATATATTTTATAGTAATAATACTAAATGTAACCGATTAGTAATGTTACCCAATAGATACCTGATGGGTTTTGGGTTGGGTATACCTAACAGGTAAGCTTTTTAAATTAACGGGTTTACCCGAAACCCTTAGGTATACCCTATGGGCATTTACCCACTAGAATCGGACGCATTTTGAGACGGGTTTAGGGTTAGAATTACCTAAACTCGTCCCAAACTCGATCCATTGTCATCCCTATACATGAATGTGACATGGTAACACGGTGTACCAAATACTTCGAATAAGATGGGTTTCAGATTTTAAAAATACAAGTGAGCATTTGTTAGTTTGGTTTGGTTATGGTTTATAGCTGAACTCAATATGATATTTTGCATTTTATATTTTTGTAATTGACCAGTTTAAATTACAAATTGTTCATCATTTTAATTATTGTGAAAATATTGGTTGGTTAGTTATGAATTATGATAACCGTCTATTAATGACGTTTGCCAATTCAAACTCGTTGCAAATTTTGCAATTAGTAAGTGTTGGTCTAAATATTCAAACAAGAAACGTACTAATTCATAAAAAAAAGTTTTCAAAAAGTTATAAATGGTAGTGAAAATTTTTTCCGATATTTAAACGATATATACTCGAAACGAATGAAAATATTAATCAAACTATAAAATTCTCTAACTTATTTTTTTTCCTACTCCTCTCTAAAAATTATAACAATGCTAAATTTTCATTTTGGAATTATAACTATGCTAAATTTTCATTTTGGAACTTAAACTTCAAATGATGCTACACATGAGTCAACAATCTTTGTATGAATGGCTTAAAGGTCCTTCTGTCACTGTTTTGTGAACCAATGAACATTTAGTCAGCACTGATCAACCTGCATGTTTGCATTTCATGACATGAGTTTCAGAAAAAGAATATACAAACAAAAAGAATCCTAACAACATGCATCTTGTTTAGAGTATGGGTGTGTAGGGTTTGGGTTAGAGGCATTACTTGACATGTGATAACGGTAGGATCCACAAGCTAATACTCAAAAACTAGAGGTGTGGTGCGGCGTTGCTTAGCTGAGCTTGGCCAACCATGTGGAATACAGAGTGGGAAGGTTTAAAAATGGGTTTTATGCGATATGTAGCAACCACGTTAATACATGTAAAAAAAATGGCGTGTTGCATAAAAAGGAGTGGGATGGGGCGTGAAAGGGTGGCGCTATGCGATGACACACACTTTTTTTAATTATTATTTTATATATTTAAATTAAATAAAATCTTTTAAATTAAAAAAAACATTAATAAAAAATGATATAATTTAAAAAAAAATACATAAGTTAAAAAAACATACGAAATAAACTAAAAAAAACATTACATAATTACAATTAAACAGTAAACCTAAAGATAATTAAACCAAAAATCTGATTATCTGCCACGCCGAAACGTGTTTGAAGTCACGGTTATATTGGTGCATGTAGTCAACGGGGGCGTCTTGTATAACGTCGTCTTCTGAAAGGTCACCACCGTCATTTTGCACAACATTGTGCACCATCTCAAATCTTAAACTATCCTAAAGAATAGACCTGAAACGCGAAGAAAGTGTATCCATGGTTTGGGTGGTGTCACCACTATGAATACAAAATTGTTGGAAAATACGCCTCCAAAACGGACCCGGGCGATCACGAGGCGTATAGTGGGTAAGCGCTTTGACCCAAGATTGACACAACGCGATGTCTCTTCTTCGGTCCATGGAATCGCTGCCATTTTATCTAAATATTTGAAGAGAAAATAAGATGAAAGTTGAGAGAAAATGAGATGAAATGAGAGTTTTGTAAAGTAATAATATTAGAATTGGTTTGAATATATAGGTGAAGTTGTTATATTAAAGTGAATATTATTTTTTTTAAATTCAACCGTTGGGGCAAGGGCTATAACCCACACCCAACCACATCATGCTATGTCACCACATCAAATGCCTCCACGTCGGTGGAAATTATCCCGTCTCTAACCCCACGCCGGCCTCCATGCCATTCGTGGGCCGATATGCACGGCGTGAAGAGCCCACTAACTACAATCCCACGCAAACTCCGTGTGGTCTTAATAAGAAGTTTAGTTACTAGAAAAAAAACATGAATCATGGTTTTACAATAAACCTGTAAACTTAGAGTTACAAAATTATTCAAAAACTAGTATTTAGGACCCACGCTTTGCGAGAGACCATTAAACCAAATAAAAAGTCAACGTAAAATGTTGAACCACACATGCGCATTGTGGTGTGTTAACTCGGAATAAGTTTGACCGAAACGTAAAACAAAGAAAAGAATAACTAAGTCGATTTAGGACCCCGTCGCGTTGCGACATGAGCGTTTAACCACAAAATAGACGTAAAAATGTTGACCCACACACGCATGTTGTATTGTGTTATCTCGCAATATATAGACCAAAACGTAAAGCATTATCGTTAAAAAACTAAAAAACTTTAACTGTAATAGTAAGTAGTAGTTAGAAAACTTTAACTCAAATAATACTAGTAGTAGTAAGTAGTAGTTAGTAAACTTTAACTCAAATAATAGTAGTAGTAGTAACTAAGTCGAATGATAATAGTAGTAGTATGAGCAGCAACGGCAACAGTAGTACTGAGGACTCGTACATTGCACCGGACCCGTAAACGTATACTTGATTTAGGTAAACCGCATGGACCAATGTAGTGAGATAATATCCATATTTTATGACATCCGCATATAACACGTGTGTTTAGAAATCTCGAAAATTAAATTACATACGCTTTAAAATTAGCATGTACTTTAAAAATGAATAGCAAAAACCCGGACCAATAAAAAACAAAGCGGGTTTAACTAATAATAAAAATCATACATTTATTAAGTATACGGTTTATTAAAACTTAATGTAAACCTGTTATTTTGTATTCTTATTATTAACAGGGAAAGAAAAGTATAAAAAGAGGTTTAGTATAAAAGCAATATATATAAATGTGGATACGGATAGCTAAAAATCTATACATATAATAAAGGAAATTTGATATGAGACACGTGTCATTCATTGGATGCATCTACCTTTTTATTTTCCCGCCCTTTCTCCTATTTATATTATCTTAATTAAATAAAAATATATAATAAATCAATATTAAAATTTTATCACGTGGCCTTTATCTCATAATATTACAACTCTTATGATCTTTATATCTCATAATTAATAGATATTTATCAATTCTATTAAAATAACGTAGATGATGGATAAATATAATACCAGAAGATAATTATGTTGCAATGTTAATTTTAAATACCAAAGAGGTATGAACATTAGGCGGTTGTAAGTTTTCTTTTTTATAAAAGTCTAATATCATAAAAGTGATATAGCTTTGTAAAGACATTTTATACTAATTTTAATATTTTATTTTATAGATATTTCAACCGAATAGTTTGATATAACACTTATAAAATTATTGCCAATTAATAATTTTAGCAGGAGATGTTTATTTTATTTTATCACTAGGTTAGAATCCGGATATTACACGGATTATAATAGTCAGAAAATGATATTCAAATCACTCTATAAATCTTGCACCTAATTTTACACAACAAATTATGTAACGGGTTTTATAAAACCATATTTATCGAAAAGTTAGATGTATTCAACTCGTGTAACACACGAGGTTAACTTTATAATTATTTATAAATTACATTTATTCAATATACAGATATAACTTTTTCTTATTATTTGTAATGTATAAAATTACATTTATTCAACATACAATGTTTTTAAAGATATTTTTTTTATTATTTAGTATAATTCAACCCGCACAATACACGAAGTTCTTAAAGATATAATTTTTTTATTTAATATATCTAAAATTACATTTATTCACCCGTGTTAAATGAGGTTTTAAAGACATATTTATTCAGCCAATGTAATACACGGGGCTCTAACCTAGTATATATATATATATATATATATATATATAATATAAAGCTATGATGCAAGTTGTCAGAGCCCATAAACTTTGGCCTAGTATTAGTTTTAACTGGGTCAGCCCACTATAGTGCACATTCATGATTCATATCAACGATCAAGTAAAATGACGCTTAATTTATTTGTAAACAAAGAAGTCAAGTAGTAAAAAATTAAAAAGTGTCAAATACTCACAATCTGGTCTTTGCAAATTAATATATGGAAAATTATTACCTTAGTTATGGCTACTGGCAAATTATATTATAAGATTCTATGCATAAAGATTTATTATAATAAAATTTTGATACTAGTTTGTTATTTAAAAGTGTAGTCAGAGAATCATAACTTTCTGGTTAGGAGTTATCATTAGTTCTCATCTATTACGAGTTAAGGGTTATAGCCAAAATTTATTTTGGAATGGTGTACATGGTTATTGGCTAAGTGGGGGAGAGTGGAAATGAACTGGCTTCCTACTCGCATGGTGTAACTTAGGAGGAATGTATAGGTTCTCTCGACAGTGGCGGAACCATGATTTATTTTTTGGGGGTAAAAACGAGGGGCTCAACCAAACTTTCTAAGGGGTGTGATTGGGGTTTTTGCCTATACAATACACTATTTGTTTAAGGGGCCGCCTGCCGTCACCAGTTCACTTGAGTCCATCCATGTCCCTTGGATAAATATGTTTTCTGCGAGGATTATCAGGAAACCTTGGACCATCTATTTTCGGCTTGTATGATCGCTTCAGTGATGTGTCAGGTGCAACTTACCGCCTATGTTTGCTTTTTCGTTTAGAGTCCAAGGCTTGATGCAAAACTACTATTGAGCCGGGGGTCTCACTGGAAGCTGTCTCTCTATTCCTACGGGGTAGATGTAAGGTTGTCTACATCTTACCCTCCTGAGACCCTACCTTAGCGTTGCTGTTGGTGGATTTACTGAGTATGATGATGATGGAGCATCATAAGAGCTATAGCTAGGAAAGAATGAAAGGTTATTGTCCACTGGTTGGTCTTTATTACACGTTGGATCATTTGGAAAGCGAGGAGCGAAAAGAGTTTTTTTCCAACAAAAATGTCAACATTGAAGATATTATAGGAGAAATCAAGTTCGTAGGTTTTTGTGGCTCAAACATAGATCCAAATATAGATCTCTTCAATAGAGAGATTGGTATAATTTCCTTTATATTGTGTTAGTTTGTTGTTTGTTAGTGGTTGTTTTGGTAATGAAGTTCACAGTTCAGAAAAATCTATTACAAGTAATGAGTTAAACTTGTATTTTTCTTTTAAAAAAGACACTTAGGTTTAATAACAAATATCCAACGAATCCATGTGACCCCCTTGGTTCTGCAATGTCTTAACGATATTGATATGAAAATTGAATGTGGCGACTAAACATTTACATATGAATGACGTAAAAATCAAATATGCACATGATTAGGTATCAAGTCCCGATCAATAATAAATAAAAACGAAGACACAATTCTGTTAATTTCGAAGACACACTTCTGTTAATTTCGAAACTAACTCAAAAACTAAACTAATCTTTCATAAACATCTTATGTTAATACCGAAAATAACTCAAAACTGAACTAATCTTTCATAAACACAAAAATGATAACTTGGTTATATAGAGACAAGATTATAACTAGAGTAAGATTCTTTTTTTATTGAACGGCAAATTTGAATACATATTGGTCCCAAAACTTTATCTCACCTCAAAGATGTCACTAGACTATAAAGCAATAGGCAAGAGTAAGATTCTATTACCTAATTAAATAACTAGCATGTATAAAATTTAGGAAACCATACAAATAAAAATAAAAACAAAAATATAACTCTTATGATATATCTCTAATTAATAAACCTTTTGATATTATGATATATCTCTAATTAATAAACCTTTTGATTTATCCCATAAGCTTGAGATAACCCACAACTAATTCCGGCACATCCATGTGCTCTGGTTAAACCGATCCGCCCCATAAGCTAGATTCAAGTTTGGTTATGTGTATTTAACTCAACCTTCACCTAAAACCGTTAAAACTTATTATTAAAACAAACAGTTTATGTCACTATAGAATAACACTTTGTGTATAAATTTTGCCTTACAATCTTAAACAAATATATAATTATTCGAACTTGATCATTTATCACCTACGTATGATATCTATGTTGCTAGTGATGCCTCAATTACTATTCCTACAAGTGTAGGAGAATCCATTCCTGCACATCGTGGTTGGCAATGCGCCATTTGATGAGATGACGACATTGCATTCACAAGTGGTCGTCTTTCGATTCTCACTTCTAAAGTGTTTCTTCATGGCAAAATCGACCACCTTAAGATGTGTCGGTTGCACAAGGATACAACAAATTACTTGGTGTGGATTGTTGTGTCGGTCCATGAGATAAGATTTCCACTAGTCTTTTTGTCAACACTACTTGATTGTGAAATCGTAGGTTGTTTCTTCGCATTCCATGAGATAAGATTTCCACCAAGAAAAATAGAGTAGCCATACGTAGAGCATTGAGTTTCAAGGTATCGCTCCCAATAAGCATCAGAGTGAAACAATCCGACTTTTTCAGTTGTTCTGTTAATACCCTTATTCTGTTGTAACCGTTTTGTAATCCGGGATTCGATATAAAAAGTGGTTTATGTTATTCCAAACACATTTTTATCACATAGCATAACTGCTGCACACTTAAACGCTTTATACTCGCAACGTTAACGCAAAACGAATCGCAGTTAATTATGTTACTTTATGTACCGAGTGTGTTTGTTTGTTCGGTACTTGCTCTCGCCTTCGACCTCGCTTATCGCACTAAATCGCAAACGCAGTTATTTATGTTGGTTATGTTATGTTGTGTGTTATGTATGCTTATGTTTTATATGCTTTATACTCGCTCTCACTCGCTCGCTCGCTCGCCGCACGCACCTCGCTTTATCACACTATTATGCAACGCAACGTTTAACGCCTCACTAAAACGCTTAACGGAACAAAACAAACTAATACGAAAGATAACATCGAGTGAAAACAACCTAGACACGAACTAGATTCACTCGCACGAGTACCCACTCGTACGAGTGAAGCCTGGCTTGCACGAGGCTAACATGGCTCGCACCAAAGACACTAGCTCACACCAGGTTCTCCACTCGCACGAAGGCCCATTCGTACGAGTCATTCACCCGTACGAGCCACCATCATGCTCTCCTCTACTCTCCTACATATATCATACTTAGCCATTCGTGCTCTACTTGCTGTCACTCGCACGAAACCTGCTCTATACGCTTTTCTCTGTTTCCAAGTAAGAAGACTATGATTTCCACGCGAATCACAACGCTTTCTATAACGATTTTGCACGAGATTATCTCCGATTTCATCTAAACTTCTCTGTTTACCAAAATCTTCATCTTTTTCATAAAACCTTCTGTTTTTATCAAGGATTCACACTTGAACGAGTATGTTTGAGCTACTTTGGCTTAAGTTAGAAAACTTAATGTTTCCAACTCACCTAGTGTTAGATCCTAACAAAACTGTTTTGAAACTTGATTTATACACAATAACAGACTAAAACCGACACACGCTTCGTTCACTAAGTAGTGGGACGAAACGGTGTCGAAACCAGCCTGAAAGGACTCGAAATCTCGCCTGTTCCAAGCGGAAACACAGTTCTGATTGCACAGAGACGCAAGAACAGTCACCTGTGCTAACTGGACTGGCTCGTACGAACCACTTCGTGTTCGTACCGCCCAGTCCGAGTTTCCACAAACGACTCACTCGCTCTAAAGACCTCCCCAGCTTTTGGTTTGCTTAGTAGCTTAAGGTAGGAAAGATGGACACTCGATTTACCGAAGAAACGACGCGAAAACACTCGATTTTGGACTTGAAAACAGGTCACCCGCACGAGCAGTTGCTCGTACGGATGATGACTCGCACAAGGTTGATGCCTCATGCGAGTGATGCTTTGTACGACCCACCTGTTGTCCCACGCAACTCATTGATCAACCGTTCAACACTATGGAAGACTGATGCACTTCTGTTTCTACGCACAGGCTGATCCGACGCTCTTCTCCCCTCTCCAGTTCATCGTTGTTTACTGTTAAGCACTCACTGTGAGTATACTTGACCCATTTTCGATTTAATTCACTTTTGGGTGTTACACACATTCTCTATCAAACGATCACAACACACAACGCTAAAACGCTTTCAAAATGCAAACCCCACTCTCGCATTACTATACGTGAAACGCTGAACAACTATGTGTTAATTGTATGCCTTGAGATTGCTGACCACCCTTAACATGATAGCTGTTATAGGTTAACCCGCCACCCGTTAGTTCGGGGGTTGTTAAGGCTCGCTCTCGCTTTACTTTACTTGTCTCACTCGTGGTTGTGTTGGTTAGTCTATTTCGGTATAGGTAACATATATGTTCACATGACTACGTTAGTGCATGCTGGTTTCGTTAAACGCTTTATTACTATTATTATACTAAACCTGTGTACTCACCTTTACATTATTGTATTGACCTTTATTTTAACGTATGTGACAGGTTGAAGGATTTCATGCTGAAAAAGAATAGGATTGCTAGAAACTCATTAAAATCTAGGTTGTCGGATTTTGTATTATTTAATAAACATGTAATTCGTTTTGACTATCGTTGAATATTTGTTTGATTGTATGGGAAATTAAAATTTATAAATATTGTCAGCGTAATAGTCGTTATGGATTCTCTTGAACAATCTGATTCGCTTAGTGCCACATCCCATGATTCCGCTATCGGTTGGGGTGTGACACAGAGTATCACAAAAGGAAGTATAAGCGAGTCTGCTAAAGTGTAGACCAAATTCTAAAGTACCCTTAAGATACCTTAGAATCCAGTTGAATTCCAGATAATAATCAACCGTTGGGGGCATGCAAGAATTGACTCACCAGATTAACCGCATAGGAAAGATCAGGATGAATGATCGTCAAGTACTAAAGTGCCTAGAAAAAAGAGTGATAATATGTCGGATATGGATATAAGTCACCTACAAAATCAAAAGAAACCTTGGTGCTTAAAGGTGTTGGAGCAGGTTTAGCATCTTTGCACGTGTAAGAATGTCAATAGCATATCTAAACTGATTGACAAAAAGACCATTAGAGGTGTATGTAACTTCAAGCCCAAGAAAGTAGTTGAGCTCCCCCAAATCCTTAATGATAAGTTCGTTATATAGGTCGGTAATGAATAAAGATAAGATTTTTGGTTGGTTACCCATTAGAACAAGATCATCCACATAAACCAATAACTACAAGTACATGATGTATTCATCACGTTTTAATACAAAGAGGGATGGATCGGCCCCGACTACACGAAAAACCATTATTTATGAGAAAATTACTAGACAGTGAAGACAAGTAGGAGGTGCTTGCCAGAGTCCAAATGAAGCATTCTTTAATTTGCAAACCTAGGTGGGGAAGGTAGGATTGACAAAGTCAGGCACATTTTCAATATAAACACATTCAGAGAGATGTCGATGCAGGAAGGCTTTGTTGACATCTAACTGATGAAGTTTCCATTAATTAATCACGGCAAGTAACAGAACAACACAAACAGTAGAGGCCTTTACAACGAGGCTTAATGTTTGGAAAAATCTATACCCACAACTTGACTAAAGCCTTGAGCCACAAAATGAGCCTTGTGACGCTCAATAGACTCATTAGAATGGAATTTGGTCCAATAAAGCCACTTGGAACCAACAACCTATGGTTAACATAATGAGGAACTAGGGTCCATGTATTGTTTTTGTGTAAAGCTTCGAGTTCTTGTTACATGGAAAGAACCCATTTAGTTTTTTATGTGGTTTTGAAGATTTTAGGGTCAGTGGTGGAAAAAGAGCATAATGGAGGGGTAGTTGGATGGTGTAAGAAAGATCAGGTCAGTGACATGGTTTAAAGTTACATGCCTAGGCTCGGGTAACCATGGGATGAATGGCTATTAGAGGGGATGGTAGGGGGTGGCAGGACGGGACTTGCGGAGGGAATGGCAGTGTTGGTTGTGAGTTTTGGATAGTTTGTGGCATTGGTGGGGAGGTATTGGTAGAGGGTGATGAGGTTGTACTAAGGGCATACGAGTTAGTGGATGGTGGTTTTAGGTCAGCTGAATTGGGAGCTGAGTGGTTAGAAGTGCATAAGTCTTCCATGCAAAGGTGACATAGTTGATGGGGGTGGGGTGGACAAGGAGGGAGTTGTGGGTTATGAATGGTTGGCAAATGGAGCATGGGTAAAAGGTGTGATGTCATAGCATGTGTCAAGAAAAGTGGAGATTTGAAGGTTAGAAAGTGGGGTGGAGTTGGATGAGTCTCCAAAGGGAAAAACTGCTTTGTCAAAACGAGCATGTCAAGTGACGTATACCCGAGAGGTAGAGGTGTCAATGCACTGATAACCCTTATATTTTGGACTATATCCGATAATTATGCATGGAATACTTCCTGGTGATAGCTTTTTTGGCGAGCATTCACGTAAAAGTCAATACACCTAACAACCAAATGCACGACACGAAGCATAAGTAGGTATTTTGTGATATAAAAGTGAAAAGGTGAGGTGCCATCAAGTAAAGGAGTAGGAAACTTGTTTATAATGCAAATCGCAGACGAAAACGCATCAACCTAATACTTAGGTGGGAGCTGGGCATGAAGTAACTTGGCTAAACCAGTTTCTACAATGTTGCGTTGTTTTCGTTTTGCACGTCCAATTTGTTGTGGAGTATAAGGACAAGACAGACAATGAAACATGTCATTCTGTTCAAAAATCTTTCAAACACGATGGTTAACAAAGTTTGTGCCACCGCATTGGAATATATTGATTTTTCAGGAAAATTGTGTTTTTACAAATTGGCATGAAAACGGATAAAGCATCAAAAATCAGATTTGGCCCCTTTATGAGTAAAACCAAGTGAAATGTTAAAAGTCTTCAATAAATGTCACATAACATATATAACCATCAATAGATTAAAAGGAGTCGAGCCCCACAAGTCACAATAAATTAAGTCCAAGGGTTACATAACACATTTGGTATTATTATGAAATGGTAAATGTTTAGCTTTTGCTAATTCACACAGGGAGCAAAGACCTGGTTTAGGCAAAACAGACGTTAAAAAA
The DNA here is from genome assembly GCA_947069175.1 of Scalesia atractyloides. Classification (NCBI taxonomy): domain Eukaryota; kingdom Viridiplantae; phylum Streptophyta; class Magnoliopsida; order Asterales; family Asteraceae; genus Scalesia; species Scalesia atractyloides. The sequence continues at coordinate 102,272,412 of CAMTDV010000016.1, forward strand.
AGGAACCAAGTTTTTTTATACATTAATAATATCAAAAGAGGCGTGTCCCAATCCAGAATGCCAAGTTTCATAGGAGGCTTTAGGACAAGACGACAAAGCCACCAAAGCCGCATGTTTGGTGTGCAAAACATATAAGTCGTCTTCACAACATCCATTGGCTAGAACTTTTTTGGTGAGACAAACCTGAATATAAAAGTAGGGATGTGAGAACAAAACATCAACATATTGATATTTAGTGAGTTTACTTACGGAAAAGAGATTTTTAGTGAGATAGGCACAACTAAGACATTTTTATAAGTTAATGGAATCATAAAGTTGAACATTACTTGTACGAGAAACCTAAAGTGTTTTGCCATTATCAAAAAGAACATTTTGATTACCTTTAGAAGGGGTCGGGTTCAAGACATCATCAGTGGAGACGATCATATGGTCAGATGCTCCTAAATCACATGCCAAATGTAAAAAAACGCGGTGACATTTTCGTAATTATTTATTTGTAGAGTAATTATCAAAATTACTCTAAAAATGATCATGTAGGGTAATTTTGATCTTGTAGAGTAATTTTGTAAAATGTTTCTGTAGGGTAATTTGATCTTGTGGAGTATCATAATTACTCTACAAATGATCTTGTATGGTAATTTTGATCTTGTAAGGTAATTTTGTGGAGTATCATAATTACTCTACAAATGATTTTATAGAGTAATTTTGAATTGTATGTTGTTTGATAAACTTGTAGAGTAATTTTGATACACTTGTCGAGTAATTTTGATAATTACCGTACACGATCAAAATTACTCTACAAGATCATTTGTATAGTAATTTTGATAATTACCCTACGACCAAATAATTACGAAAATGCCACCGTATTTTTTGCCCTTTTCATGCCTTTCGTACGTTAAAGTTATTTGTACGAGAACTTTACTCTTAATATCGCAGACTAAACTGCAATAATTGTGAAATTTGGTTAGAATGGTGATTATAAGTTTGGATTGCCCCACATTGGTTAAGTGGTTGACCAAATTGGTAAACGACGACTTTTTAAATGTTCAAACTACTTGTGTTAAGTTTTTTTAAAGGTGTGAATTATTCGCGAATGTTGGGAGGTCTAGCATACATTGTCTTAATCGGGTCTACGCTAGAAAGCCCCCTCGCACAATAGTCCCCAATTTAAACCCCTCAATGAGAAACCCGTATCACCCAGACTCGAACCCCAGACCTATAGGGGAAAACTCACACGGGCCCACCATAGGTGGAACTTAAATACCCGTGGCCACCACTAGAGCACTAATGTCTTCCAACTTTCAAATTGGCGTGGAAGATGACCGAATTCGTTTTCACGACATGTGTATTGAGCAATTAAAACTCAAGTTCACTATGTGGTGTTACTTCATAACTAAATGAATGTCAACACTTTATAATTATAAGTTATAAGATGGTCCATGTTCCGTTATTTAGTTATGTCGTCACATATATGCATATTGTGTTATTATTAGCATACATGTGATATATTAAAGGACCAATTGATGTTCAAGCATAATTGGGCAATGACATGTGACTTGAAAACTATTGTTGCTAAGTTGAGTACATATGGATTTCAAACTTAAGTATTAACCAAAATTGTTCGATTATGCAATGTGAGTCAACTAGTAGATTTGATGTATGGTCAAATATTATTTGCCTAGTGTTAGTTGGTTGAGAACTTGTTAGTTCTAACTAGTATGTGTTAAATGTCATGAGCTATCACTTGGTAATACTTGCAACTTGCAAGTGTCTTAGCTTTGAGAACTTGATTCTCACTCTAGAGCATTGAGAACTACATTTGTTTAAACATTCAACCCGTTGTACGTTTTTTAAGCTTGTTTGAACAAGAAAACTTCTATAAATATGTAATCGATAAAGCGTTATCTTTTATTTCTATAAGGTTGGTTTCTGCTATGTTTTTTTTTAAGTTTGTATGTGGACATGTTTATTGAATATATAAATATTCATTGAATGTTATTTTAAAATGAGGTTTCAAAAATCTACAAATACGAGATAAAAAGTAAGATTTATTTTCTTCTTGGCCTTTGAGACATTGAAAATATGTAATCAAACTCAACATTGGATTTGGATTCAAGAAATTGTAAATTTGTAATGAAAATATAGATGAAAATTTAATTGGATTGAGTGGCCCAAATGCTGTCGGCTGTGAAGCCTTGATCCGGCCCAATTATTAAGCTGCCCAAATTCTATTGGCCCACACAGACGTAACTCTGAAATATTGGTGCCAAATACCCTAGTTATTATATCTTTGTAGCATGTATAGTAGTTTTTTTTCTTATTATTGTTACTAGTATTAATCCCCTACGTTGTAGCGGTTGTCATAAAATTGTGTCAAGTAGTATCAATGCTATACCACTGTCAACAACCACCAACATCGGAAAAGCTCGTAAAAACAAAATAAATAAAAAAACGAAAAAAATAAAGCCGAGCGAAAAGCAGATGTAAAATCTTTGAATCACGAACGCTCGTTGCAAAGAAATTATACCGAAATGTAAAACATAGAAAAAAATAACTAAGTCGGTCCAGGATCCACGCGTTGGACGAACTTGTCAAACGGAGAAAAATAAATGTGTTGAGACAGACCGGTCAAACGGGAAAAAATATACGAAAATATGTTGCACGTTGCGGTGCGTTAACTCACAAAATTTAGAATGAAATGAAAAATTTGGGAAAATGAAAAGTATAGTGGACCAAAACTGAAAATAAAAAGGAGTTTGGATAAAATTGCAAAAGATGAAAAACTTTGTGTTAAAAAAAAAAAAAACAAAGGGTCTAAATTGCAAAATTGAAGTTATTTATTAATTTTAGATCAACAAAAAGATAAAAATAAGTGATATATATTAGTTATTATTAATACTAAATAAATACTAATAATTTTTATGCGGTTAAAGGAGAGAATGCCATGTGGTATTTTTTGTAGTCTTTTATTATAAGTTAGATTATTATGATATTTGATAATGGTAATATAATTAATTTTGAGCATATTTTGCTATTCGCTTATGACTTTTGAAATATGATGTATAAAATTCTGACTATGTTAGTGTGACGTACCATATTTTTATCTGCGTTTACATAAAATTTCACACAAAACCGAGTTGTAAATAGTAATAAACAAGTGATCCAAGCATAAACGTATATGTCATCAAAGTTGCGTTGCTATTTTTTTGTGTGTGTGTGTGTATAAAGTGATGTCGTTTACTCTTTGTTATTTACTGACATAATATAACGTTTTTTAGAATTTTATATACGATTCGAGCTCAAATATGGTTAAATTTTTTGTTCTTTACGGTGATGTTAAACTAAAAAGACACCATCTAAACAGCATCGGTACCTGCACCATAATCGTATTTATGGTTTCTGGTATAACTTCATTGAAAACGTAGTTGTATTCGCACTAGAGTATCTTTCTGATATCGTAAGCTATAGCGAGTGTCGGCACCGTACCGGTACTGTGGTGAGTCGAACATATACCGTCCGAGTAATAGTGTATTTGTTTTTTCTGGTTTTCAAATGATGTAAAACACGTATCGATATTCTCTTGGGCTCCCGAGTTAAAGTGTATTTGTTTTTTTGATGCACAATTTTTTATTTGTAATTTGATTTCCTTCATGCGTAATTTCCAATTGTTATTTTTTATGCATAATTTAGAAATCCTTCATTCGTAATTACTTTGTACGTTAAAAGTCCTTTGTACATTAACTTACCCTTATATATATTGGGTATGATTAGTCTACAAATGACATTTTTTCTTGAAAAGTGTGAGAAGTCTATGTAAGCATTGTATTTTAAAGTTTGGGCATGATGTTTAGATTCTTTTTGCATGGTAGTATATAGAAAAACAACAAACGTGACAATCTAAAACACAATCAAATGTATTATAGACATAAAATTCGAAACACACTAAATAACTTTCTTTGAAATATAAAACACATTAATTATTATTTCTTGACATTGTGGGTTTATCAGTTTCTTGTTTCTTTACATTGTGTTATATCAATTTTCACATTTAAGCAATCCCCTCACATATAAAACGCACCAGTGCCTGAAAAACACAATATAAAACACGCCCAACATTTGTAGCATATTTCTGGTTCACTAGACTTATCACGTTGTGTTTTATCCATTACTGGTTTCTTCACATTATGTTATATCTGCATACATGATTTTAGGATATTTTGGTTGTTTTTTAGTATAAAAGATGATATTTAAGAGAGAGTAGTTTGCGAGATTGATTGAGTGGTGTTACGGAATAATGTTTACTTGCCTTTTTAAAACACATCAAATGACTTTTTCGCCCTCCATCAATGAAGTCATTACTGATTTATAACACAAAATTACTAAAATGTCATAAGATGATCTCAACCATTAAAAACACTCATCCAAGGGTCTAATACATTTCCTACACTTTGTAAAGGAACCTCACCCTATATAACAATCTTTGAGAAAACCCTATGTAACAAGCTTTTTTTTAATTTTTTTAGACATGCATATACGTGTTTGAACAAAAAAAATAAAAAAAGCATCAATTTTTTATAAAATATAAACATGTTTTTTTGTGTAACACTAAACATAACATGTGTTACATATGTTAAAAAACCTTGAAACTATAAAAAAACTCTCAGCGTTGTTTGATTTTTTATGGCTGAAAACGATTGAAAACATATACGCTACATGCCCTAATATTAAAAGAAAAGTTTGTTACATCGAGTTTCCAAAGTTTTCTCAATAAAAATGAGTTTCTTTCATATCCCTTTCCTATATATATATATAGTGTTAGGTTCAATGGGGAACACTAACAAAATGAGGAACCAAGGAATAGTGCATTTAACATGTTCAATATATCATAAAAATCAATTAATGCTTAAAATTTTTTTCGGTTTTCATATAAGATCGTAGAAGCTATTCCAATAAAAATAATCATTTTTGTAAAAAAAATTCTAACCTTTTAACTGTTTTTAAGCATTTTTTAATATTTTTCGTTTTTAAATTTGTATTGTTAAAAAGGCTTCTATATGTATTTATATACAGAGACCCGAAAATAATTTTGAAAAAAATAATAATTTTGAACATGTTAAATTGAACTTTTTATGAATATTTAATGCACTGTTCCCCGTTTCCCAATTGAACCCAACTTCTCTCTCTCTCTCTCTCTCTCTATATATATATATATATATATATATATAATTTCAAACCTTTTATTTTAATTTTTGTATATATTAATAATTTTTTAAAATATTTATTTAGAATACTTATGTTGGGTTTTGTAAGATCTGTTGATGATGAAAGTCAAAATCCAAAGAAACCATCTTCCTGCTTGATGGAATAAGGTTGAAGCACAATTCAAAGTACCAGAAGTTCTCCCTTGAAAGCTTCTTAAACAAACAATTAAAACAACTGGAACAAACTATTGGATCAAAAGTTCTGGAAGACAAAGTACGAGTGCTGAAAAGACAAAGACTGGTCAACATGAGTCAAACAGCTGAAGACAAAGTATTGGATCAAGAAGTCAGTAGTTTAAGACAAGTGCTCCTCAACAAAGTCAGCAACAGAAGACAGAAATACTGGATTTCAAAAGTGCTGGATTCTTCCAGTAGTTTGGTTTTCCCATCTTTTCCTTACATTTCTAGTAGTTTTAATGTACCCGTTGCTTTATCCCAACTGTCCAGCAGTTTTGCAAACCACTGACAGTTACATAATTAGTAGGTTCTTTAGGGTCGCTTTATTAGTGACATCATTAGCAGTTCTCTCCTCTATTAATAGGAGAGTACATGTTGTCATCCATAGAACTCTTATAGCCGAATATCCTCTGATCAAAACATTTAGAGAGACAGAGAGAGAGAAGAGAAGTGCACCTGGTAAGATGGAGTGAATTGTACCTTGATTGTATTGAAATCATTTGAATTTAATTGAATCATTTGACAATTATTTCCCAAATCTAGTTGTTTTTAACATCATGTATTTATTATTACTATTTTGATGAATTTCTAAATTTATTCAAATGTTTTATAAATAATACACATAAACCACTCTCAGATCTAACAAGTTACGATTTTTCAATCAAACCTAAGCTTTTAATCTATGTATAAGTGTTTAAATTATCATCTACAGTCACTCTCACGGTTTATCATTCCCAAATAAAATATAAATATCATTAAATCATTAATCACTTACTACATGTTTATTCTCTGTTAGAATTATATATCCATACAAAATTTAAATGGTTTATATTCCGAGATAGTATGCATAATTTTAAATTTGTTGTGGGACTTAATCGTCAAATTAAATTCATGGGTTATTGAATTATTAATTATATGGCTGGTAAATTTTCAAAGTTTTTTGTTGGATTATTTTATTTTCTAATTGCCTTAGTATATACACACAAAGTAGTCAACAATAAACATAATGACATAAGAATTATAAATTCTATTAATAAATAAATTAATTAAAAATATTGGAATAAAAGAAAAACATTGCTTCATGCTTATATTCCAAATGCTTGCAAATTACTATTTTATTATCAATCCATAGATGTTTATTATTATATCCATAAAATTGTCCCCCACCTACTAAAAACATCATCGCAGTTTTTGGGGGTGTCCATTTCATACAATTAAGAAAAAGACAATTAAATTTTAAGCCAAATGTGTATGTGATAAAGCACAAGTTAGGAAAAGAGTTTTTCAGTTTAGCAAAAGGACAATTCAGTTAATTATAATTTCTTTTTTAATATATAAAGTTAGGAAAACTCATATATATGCTCTGCTAACCATTGTACATGTGACTTTTAATCGGTTAATTAAACTAGAAAACCAGTGAAATTAGGTTTAAACCTAAGAGTCTTGCCAAAGAAGAATCAAATACATATCTCTCCACCACCCCTTAGAGGTGTGTGTATATATAATTGCCGGAGCAAATACAAATAAGGTTTACGTGCGAAATGTACAAATCAAAGGAAAAGAGGACGCGGTGACACAATTGTTAATACATGTACCTTAGGGATGGTAATGGGTCGGGTTTGGACGGGTTTAGGTAATCCCAAACCCAAACCCGGTTAGATAAGCTTGTCCCAAACCCGTCCAAAACCCGTCGGGTTTCTAGCGAGTAAATACCCATCGGGTATCGGGTTCACCCGCGGGTTTCGGGTAAACCCGTTAATTATAAAAAATTTACCCGTTTGGTATACCTGACCCAAAACCCATCAGGTACCTATCAAGTAACTAGTAATCAGTTACATTTAATTTATCACTATAAAAATGTATAAAATAATTACACTGTATACGAAATAAATTCCTATATGTATAAGAAATGGGTGTGTCATATATAGACAATTTAAAAATATAAAAGAAATTATGACGGGTATACAATCAGGTAAACGGGTACACATTATTGGGTAATTGGGTCGGATAAACAGGTATATCATCAAATCCCAAACCCGTCCCAAACTCGTGAAAAAAATAAAAACTGCCAACCTCCCAAATAAGTCGGTTTCGGGTTTACCAATCAGATTTGGATTTGATTGCCATCCCTATGTACCTATAACTATAGCAATTACACTGAAAATTCCACTCATCTAGTTATAGAGTAATTGGTATGCCATACAATTTAACCATAGACACAATACAAGCAATATTTACGCAAGTTATGTATAAAATTACTCTATTGATCAAGTCATCGATATTACAAATATGCCACCGTGCTTTTTCTTCTATTTCCTCACTTCACAAGCTTAGTACGTTAACTTGATTTGTACGGATCCCACCCCTATATATAAAGTTTTGTAACTTAGTATTTATGAATAAAATGAAATATATAAATGAGGTTTTTGATGTTTAGGTCTTTAAAAATAAGAATTAAAAGATTTTTCGGACAAACTTAAAATTTTTATTCAGCTCTTGGTCAATGGATGTTGGAGATTCCATGAGATTAGATTAACAATCATTTTATAAAAAAAATCCCTCATTTCTCTTGTGGTGTTTATTTATACTTTATTGTTAATATAAGTAGGGAATGCATGGAGATGGCATATATTAAATTAAAGATCTGTTTCACTTGGTAGAAGTGATAGGGAAATGGCATGAAACAGAGCTTGCCTTGATCAAAATTTATGATTGTTTGAACCATGATACTTGTCCGGAGATAATACTTGTCGCTTCAATATTACTAGTTTTCTTTGACATGTCGCGCGTTGCGGCGACGCCATATATGAGATAACGTATGGACTACAATCGACCAGCCGACTCGTTTCCGAACTAAATTGACATAGAAACGTATGATAACTCAAATTTATACATTGAAATCAAAACATATTAAATTTACGTCGAAACATAGTTCAACTCAATAGTACATAAAAGAAAACATTTTATATTTGACCAAACTCATTATAAAAAAAACTAAGTTAAAGCGTAGAAGAACTCAAATTTATACCGACACATCCATAAATAGGTAACATATGAGTAGTTGGGTAACCTCAAAACTTTAGAAACGTGAGGGAATCAAAGTGACATTTACAAAGTTAGAGGGTTACCTTTGACATTATAGCAAAGTTTGGGGGTAGAATGGGTTAAAAGTTATGTTAAAGCGTAGACGATCCTCGAATTTATACCGACACATCCATAAAAAAAAAAACGTAAGAAATTAGTTTAAGGGAAACCTTGAAATTTTATAGACGTGAGGGAGTGAAAGTGACATTTACCAAGTTAGAGTGTTACATTTGACGTAATAGAAAAGTTTGGGGATAGAATGGGTTGCATAATAAAAGTTTAATATTGAAGAGAAGTTAGAAAATATGGAATTCTTTTTTGTGAGTTAGTAAGTAAGGGGGTCAAATTTGTCAATTGTCAAATAAATTTTGCCATGTTAGAAAAGTTGAGGGGTTTTTTTGACATTGAGAAGATTGACCATGCTCTTTAAGAGTATCTAAATAAGAATAAACAAGGACAGTACTTGTTAAAAGCATTATGTTACAAACTTTTATAAAATTACACTTTTAATCTCAATTGTTCATTTAGCCGTAACAATTTTGGTTTTGAGAGTGGATGGGCCATTAAAAGTTTATGTTAAGCATATGTGACAAGCCGTTTTAACCTTAATGTAGTTTCTTTTTGAACGGTGACTTTCTTATGAGTTACCCATTGTCACTAAACCCCGTCAAAGACGGTGCCCCCACCCAAGATCTGCCGACGATGTTCTATCGGCCCCGTACGGTTATCAAACTTGGATAGCGTTCCCCCGGAAACCGTGCTGCCTTCACACGAGTGCCTCGCTGAAGTAACATGCGGATTAAAACCGGAGTGACGCTCAAGATCGAACCCCCCTCGTTAGGTTTTTCACCATCATTGCGCAAGAGTATCTCACCCTGCAGCAGCCAGGGATCGAACCGGCGCCTCCAAAGGAGACAACCAGCCGACCCACCAGTTGAGCTGGGATCACGGACTGAACCTTAATGTAGTTTAGGAACAATGAATCCATTGCCAAACATCCTTCATCGTCGCCAACATCCAACTACTTTGATGGAGTCAACAAGTATGCTCTTTGTTCGATTGTTTCAACGAATTCAATTCTTCTAAATGTGGATTTGAAACTAGGGATGAGCTCGGTACCAACTGGTACCGAAAAACCAAAAAAAATATGTGCCAGTACCGAAAATACCCGGTATAGTACGGTTTGTACCAGTATGGGCCAGTATTTGAAGGTAAAAATCGGTACCGAATCGGTTTGATACCGTACTAGTACCGAAATGCTTAATGTCGGTACCGAATTGGTACTGAAAATCGAGTTGGTTCAGAAAATTTTTTAGTACTAATTCTGAACATGTACCCGGTACCATTTGCTCATCCCCATTTGAAACCTAGACAAAGGGATTAAGTTCGTTAGTGTAACAAACTTATGTTTCTCCTATTCCTTAGGTCACCATTGTGTCCGGTAATGTTAATATAAGCTTCTTATGACACTTTGCATTGTTTAGTATCTAGGTTTTGTTGATTTTGAAAGTCTAGGATTCGGTGGGTTTAGACGGAAGTTTGGGTATAATATCACTAATTCGGTAGAATGTTATTAACAAAGAAGTAGAAACAAGGGAAGTAGTCGGATGTTTCATTCATACCGAAAGAGTATACATCTTGTCAAGCTTGTTAAATTCTGGAGAAATTTCGCCCGTGTTTCCCCTCCGGGAACTCCAAAACTTACAAAACTATGAACACACGACGCTATACAAAGACATGACTCACCTCATGCGAACTGAGATTTTGACTTTGTACGAAGTGAGTTACCTTCGTACGAAGTGACACTTCTGCACCATTCTCGTTGCACTTAAGTCGTGTGTTCATATCTAATCTATACAATATTCAACACACGCTCTATCTAGCCTATTCGCACAGTGACAGACAAAATATGCATCAACAATTTCCCCCTTGGACGTCACCGTCGAAGCTTGATCTCGAAATACGATAGCCGTGTTTGAATATTCTACAACTTCAATCAGGTATCTTGAAATCTTCACATAATTCCCCCTTGATTGAAGATTCGAGTTTACAATTTCTTCAATACATTCCCTTGGAATAAATCTTCATGTCTTTGTTTGCACGGTTCCCGACCTCCTCTGATTTGCTTAATCGACATATTTTCTTGAATAACCACCAACGAAAATAATCAATGTAGCTTCTCCTTTTGAATTTGACCACATCCGTGTTCGGTTTTTGATTTAACACTATAGCTCCTGCTCTTAATCTTCAAAAACTCAACCGGCAATTGATAGAAACTTCGAATTACCACACCGGTAAACTTCAAGTCTATGAATACCCGCGAAAATCAGAAATCCCGTTTTACGTAATCACATTTAAGCATACTCCTAAAATATAGATCAGCAAAACGGTAATATGTTCAATAAGCAAATCTTCATCGGAATCAAATCATCTAGTAATACATCAGATCTGAGAAACAATCTTCCACGATCAGAATCTCATTCTTCCTCTTCAGTCACAATAACAGATATATAGCCATCTCGCTAGACCGGTGCAACTTAATCAACAAACATCGTCATTCAACGGCGGTTAGTCCAAAGAATTCATCTGCTTAAAGATTAACCGTCCTGACACTTTAGATGCAATATCTTAGAAGTGCCGACAATACAGTGCATCTCCTGATGCTTATCCTGCTAACCGTGTCCACATCGAAGATCGGGACTCTAACCATTTGACATCAATCTGTATCACGATCTAAAAACTCTGAAATTCCTATGATCATGAACTAACAAAACTAAATCTTCTGCGTCCCCAGATAATCTAAAGTCGAAACCACCCGGATACTGTTGCATATCACAAATTTCAAAAATGTCGGAATCTTAATATTCATGTGAAATTTTTATTCCCCTCATTTTTACAAATTTTGACCTCTCCAAAATTTTCACTGAAATTCTCCCTCAAATTTGGAAAATTCAGTTGTCAACAAATGCGGATTTAACTTCACGACCCTTTAATAGTCACTATACCAAATGTCAACATTCTGCACAGGTATCAATGACTACCCCAATATCTTCAACATTTTGCGAACGTAGCATCATATCTATTCTCTGAAGCTCCAGACGGTGTCCACGAACAACCCGTATTAGTCGTTAAAAACTAGAAAAAATTTCTATCACCAAATTTTCTAGACACTCGTCACATCAATACGATCAACAAAATTTTTCAATGCCTTTTTTAGGCATTTTGGTTTCACTTCGTACTTAGTGAATTTTCACTTCGTGCGAAGTGACTCTTTTCGTACGAACGAGCCTGATTACATTTTTCGATCCAAAATCTTTATTTCTGCGAATTTCAAGATGATTCTGGCATAGATATGGTCAAAAATCATTTTCTAACAATCATGTGGTTTCAGTTTTACTTTTTGTCGGTGGACTGTCCATTTATTTGGTGTTTTACGTCTAAAATCCCTCAAAAATCCATAAATGTCCATAATTCATGAGCGTAGGTGATTCAATCGAAGATTAGTTCGATTAAATTGGTACCGTAGCTCTGATACCAATTGAAAGTCCAGGATCAGGTGGGTTTAGACGGAAGTTTGGGTATAGTCACTAATTCGGTAGAATGTTATTAAGAAAGAAGTAGAAACAGCGGAAGTAGTCGGATGTTTCATTCATACTGAAAAGTATACATCTTGTCAAGCTGGCAAAATTTTAGATAAATTTCGCCAGTGTTTCCCCTTCGGGAACTCTAAAACTTACAAAACTAGAAACACACGACACTATACATAGACATGACTCACCTCGTGCGAACTGATATTTTGACTTCGTACGAAGTGAATTAACTTCATACGAAGTGAGTTAACTTCATACGAAGTGACTCAATTTGTACAAAGTGACACTTCTGTATCGTTCTCGTTCGCACTTAAGTTGTGTGTTTGTATCAAATCTATACAATATTCAACACACGCTCTATCTAGCCTATTCGCATAGTGACGGACATAATACGCATCAACATTTTCTCACTTGGATATTGTCGTAGTCTTGGCCAGTCTTCAAAACACTTTATAACATTAAACATCAACATCCAAAGAAATGCTTCCTCGGTTTCCGTCGCTCCTCTGATAGAATTGGCGTTCAGTTAAACTGAAATCTTCTAATGGATGCTTTCTTCATAACTGATGCAATCCTCTCAGACTTTCTAACATCTTTCATAAACTCTTTGCGTCCAGCTCTCACCATCTTGATTTCCAAATTTTACCAGAGTTAATACCGTGTGCATAGAAAACGTTGATCACACCTAGGTATTGTAAAGCTTGAACTTTCTCCTTCACTTCATAACATATTTTATTGAAGAATAAATAGTAAATGTCTTTCTCTGAACAGTTAACTAGCCACATTGGTCTAGTATCCTGATTACCCTCACATGCCTTCACTTTTCAACACTATAACCGCTTCGCCCGTTTCAATATCATATCATCACCATTTAAAGAACTCATTGAAATCTTGCTTGATCTTCATCAACAACATATTATTCATAGCGCATGGCTGTTTCACAATCAAAGTAACATCCTTTTCTTTGGTGACTTGATCAATCTTTATAATCTTCTTCGGAATATGTGGCTTCCAGTTATGAAAATCATGAGCGCCTTCATACTTTATCAATTTCCACAGCCTCTGATCATGAAATTTCATCTGATAACTAATCCACTTTGTCTACCCTAACTCTTCAACGTCCCACCATGGCAACGTTTGAATATCACACAAATACCTAAAGTACTGAACCCCAAATTCTCTCTTTATCGCAAAAATATTCAACTCAGGTATCTAGCCCCAGCTCAGTATATCACCCAATGACTTTTCTGGATCTCTCATAAAGAAGGCAAGTGGTCGTCAGAATTTACTCTCTTTGGGCAACTCTTTGAACCAAGTCTTTCTCACTTCTTGAATTTCTTCTTTTGATAAACGTCTTGGTATATTACTATCTTTTACAGTTTCAGCTACTTTTCTTTTCAACAAATCATCAGTAGCCTTCGCAAACATTTCCT